>CM029497.1:14140787-14740787 GCA_017140595.1 Eucalyptus curtisii
ACCCACCATTTTTTTTAGCACAGAGAGTAACTACCAAAGTCAATCTTAACCAGCATAATGTAGAATGAGCTTGTATTGCAAAAAGTGACATATAAAAATAATTATTGCTTTTAAATCAAGCTCCGGCCACAACTCTAATATATAGTGTAGTAAGTGGGCACTCAGTTTTAAGAGAAATCGAGAGCTACTTCGATGAAGAACAGAGAAATAAAGGGAAATGAGATAAATAAAGGGAAATAAATGAAGGAGGAAGAAAAGGAAGGGATCTCACATGTGCACCTAGGTGGATCTTACCAAGTCAACTAAACTACATAGAGCAATACTCAGTACGTGGTCGCACCCCTTAATCTTTTAATAGGAGTAGTTTCGGATTTAAGGCTCAAATATTCGAAGTTTAGTGAAAATTAAGCTAAGAAATTCGATTTTGAGTTGTAGAGTATCAAGATTATATGGAAATTGTGGTTTATTATTGTGTGGAGTCATAAATTTTTTCAAGAGTTATTTTAAAGCAACAGTTTCGTCAGAGTGAAATTTCAAAGTTTCGCATGCGAATAATGTATTGCGTTTATATTTGAGTAATCTCTTCGGTTGAACAATTTGTTAGCACATAGAAGTTGTTTCATTAGTGTTTGAATGTAGCAATTTCAAAGTTATGGTAAAATTTTATTTGATTTAATGTTGATCCTCATTTAATTGTTAAGATTTTGAGATTATCAGCTTGTTTAGCTCACTACGGAAGATAAAATCTCACCGAAGCATAATTTTATTGTTTGAGAGGCATCGGTTAAAACCACAATTGTTTATAGGTCAATTAATGACCTCAATCAACAAAAGAAAATCTAGGCATTCGAGGCTCTTATCCATTTGGCTCAAGCAATAAAAAAAGGACGACCCACAATTTTTTTAGTACAGAGAGTAATTATTAAAGCCAATCTTAACCAGCATAATGTAGAATGACATTGTATTGCAAAAATTGACATATAAAAACAATTATTGCTTTTAAATCAAACTTCAGCCACAACTCTAACATATAGTGTAGTAAGTGGGCACTTAGTTTTGAAAGAAATCGAGACGTACCTCGATGAAGAACAGAGAAATAAAGGGAAATGAGATAAAGAAAGGGGAAGAAAGGAAGGAGGAAGAAGAGGAAAGGGATCTTACATGTGCATACTAGGTGGACCTTACCAAGCCAACTCAACTACATATAGCAATGCTCGATAAGTGCTCGCACCCCATAATCTTTTAATAGGAGTAGTTTCGGATTTAAGGCTAAAAAATTCGAAGTTTAGTGAAAATTACGCTATGAAATTCGATTTTGAGTTGTAGAGTATCAAGATTATATGGAAATTGTGGTTTATGATTGTGTGAAGTCATAAATTTTGTCAAGAGTTATTTTAAAGCAACGATTTCGTCAGAGTGAAATTTCAAAGTTTCGCATGCAAGTAATGTATTGCGTTTAGGTTTAAGTAATCTCTTTGGTTGAACAATTTGAATATAGTTTAGCCATTTCAAAGTTATGATAAAATTTTATTTGATTTTAATGTTGATCCTCATTTAATTGTTAAGATTATGAGATTCTCAGCTCGTTTAGATGACTACGGAAGATAGAAGCTCACCGACGCATAATTTTATTGTTTGAGAGGCATCGGTCAAAGCCACAATTGTTTATAGGTCAATTAATTGCCCCAATTAACAAAAAAAAAATCTAAACATTCGAGGCTCTCCTTCGTTTGGCTCAAGCAATAAAAAAGGACGACCCACCATTTTTTTAGCACAGAGAGTAACTACCAAAGCCAATCTTAACCAGCATAATGTAGAATGAGCTTGTGTTGCAAAAAGTGACATAAAAAATAATTATTGATTTTAAATCAAGCTCCAGTTACAGCTCTAATATATAGTATAATAAGTGGGAACTCAGTTTTAAAAGAAATCGAGAGATACCTCGATAAAGAATAGAGAAATAAAGGGAAATGAGATAAAGAAAGGGAAAGAAAGGAAGGAGGAAGAAGAGGAAGGGGATCTCATATGTGCACACTAGGTGGACCTTACCAGGCCAATTCAACTACATATAGCAATGCTCGATAAGTGCTTGTACCCCTTAATCTTTTAATAGGAGTAGTTCCAGATTCAAGGCTAAAATATTCGAACTTTAGTGAAAATTAAGCTATAAAATTCGATTTTTAGCTGTAAAGTATCAAGATTATATGGAAATGGTGGTTTATGATTGTGTGGAGTCATAAATATTGTCAATAGTTATTTTAAAGCAACGGTTTCGTCAAAGTGAAATTTTAAAGTTTCGCATGCGAGTAATGTATTGCATTTATGTTTGACTAATCTCTTCGGTTGAACAATTTGTTAGCACATATAACTTATTTCATTAGTATTTGAATGTAGTTTAGCCATTTCAAAGTTATGGTAAAATTTTATTTGATTTTAATGTTGATTCTCTTTTAATTGTAAAGATTTTGAGAATGTCAACTCGTTTAGCTGACTACGGAAGACCGAAGCATAATTTCATTGTTTGAGAGGCATCGCTCAAAGCCACAATTGTTTGTAGGTCAATTAATGGCCGCAATCAACAACAGAAAATCTAGGCATTCGAGACTTTTCTTCATTTGGTTCAAGCAATAAAAAAGGACGACCCACCATTTTTTTAGCATAGAGAGTAACTACCAAAGCCAATCTTAACCATCATAATGAGCTTGTGTGGCAAAAAGTGACATATAAAAATAATTATTGCTTTTAAATCAAACTTCAGCCACAACTCTATTATATAGTGTAGTAAGTGGACACTCTGTTTTAAAAGAAATCGAGAGCTACCTCGATGAAGAACAAAGAAATAAAGGGAAAGGAGATAAAGAAAGGGAAAGAAAGGAAGGAGGAAGAAGAGGAAGGCGATCTCACATGTGCACACTAGGTTGAACTTACCAAGCCAACTCAACTACATATAGCAATGCTCCGTAAGTGCTCGCACCCCTTAATCTTTTAATAGGAGTAGTTTCCATTATAAGACTCAAAAATTCGAAGTTTAGTAAAAAGTAAATTATGAAATTTGATTTTGAGTTGTAATGTATCAAGGTTATATGGAAATGGTGGTTTATGATTGTCTAGAGTCATACATATTGTCTAGAGTTATTTTAAAGCAACAGTTTCGTCAGAGTGAAATTTCAAAATTTCGCATGCGAGTAATGTATTGCGTTTAGGTTTGAGTAATCTCTTCGGTTGAACAATTTGTTAGCACATAGAAGTTGTTTCATTAGTGTTTGAATATAGTTTATCCAGTTATGGTAAAATTTTATTTGATTTTAATGTTGATCCTCATTTAATTGTTAAAATTATGAGATTGTCAGCTCATTTAGCTGACTACAGATGATAGAACCTCACCGAAGCATAATTTCATTATTTGAGAGGCATCGGTCAAAGCCATAATTGTTTATAGGTCAATTAATGGCCCCAATCAACAAAAGAAAATCTAGGCATTCGAGGCTCTCATTCATTTGGCTCAAGCAATAAAAAAGGACGACCCACCATTTTTTTTAGCACATAGAGTAACTACCAAAGCCAATCATAACCAGCATAATGTAGAATGAGTTTGTGTTGCAAAACGTGACATATAAAAATAATTATTGCTTTTAATTCAAGCTCTAGCCACATCTCTAATATATAATGTATTAAGTGCGCACTCAGTTTTAAAAAAAATCGAGAGCTACCTCGATGAAGAACAGAGAAATAAAGAGAAAGGAGACAAAGAAAAGGAAAGAAAGGAAGGAGGAAGAAGAGGAAGGGAATCTCACATGTTCACACCAAATGAACCTTACCAAGCCAACTCAACTACATATAGCTCGCACCCCTTAATCTTTTAATAGGAGTAGTTTTGGATTTAAGGCTAAAAAATTCGAAGTTTAGTGAAAATTAAGATATGAAATTCGATTTTGAGTTGTAGAGTATCAATATTATATGGAAATGGTGGTTTATGATTGTGTGGAGTCATGAATTTTGTTAAGAGTTATTTTAAAGAAAACGGTTTCGTTAGAGTAAAAAAAGCAAAATTTCGCATGCGAGTAACGTATTGCGTTTAGGTTGGAGTAATTTTTTCGGTTGAACAATTTGTTAGCACATGAAACTTGTTTCATTAGTGTTTGAAAGAAGTTTATCTATTTCAAAGTTATGGTAGAATTTTATTTGATTTTAATGTTGATCCTCTTTTAATTGTAAAGATTTTGAGATTGTCAGATCGTTTAGCTAACTACGGAAGATAGAACCTCATTAAAGCATAATTTCATTGTTTGAGAGGCATCGGTTAAAGGCACAATTGTTTATAGGTCAATTAATGACCCCAATCAACAAAAGAAAATCTAGACATTTGAAACTCTCCATCATTTGGCTCAAGGAATAAAAAAGGACGACCCACCATTTTTTTAGCATAGAGAGTAACTACCAAAGCCAATCTTAACCAGCATAATGTAGAATGAGCGGAGAATGGCGAAAGTTTGATCCCCTTAAAGCAGAAACATTACTCATTTGGTCGTGGTTGCTCATTTCATTAATCTTTTGTATTTTTTAAGTTACTTGATTAGTGATCATTAAAACGAGAACTTTATCATGGGGACAATTTTGGGTGGTTTGAGATTATGTCTTTCAAGGAATGATGGTTATATTATTACTTTTATAGAAATTATGGTATGACAAATGGCATAAAATTTTGATTTTTTTTTTTTTTGCATTATATAACCAAAAGAAAAGTTTACCTGATAATTCTCATATGTCCCCAGTGTATAGGGTAGTTGTCGATGCTTTACCTATTAAAATATATCAAATCAACTATTATTAATTGAACATGACTCAAAACAAAGTAAATAAAAATTATATTATTGCAATCTTGGCAATCATAATGCATTATCCCACCAAATACAATAATTAAACACATAATTGGCAAGATTAGTTGAATAAAGAAAACTCAAGAAAATATTGATACATCCCACTCTAGATCAGACTTTGAAGCAAACTCTCACATACTCTCTGTAAATGAATTGGTTTGAGGATCTATTGTGTTTCCATTTGAAGATGATTTTTATTGAAGAGTTTTGGTCAGTGTCAGAGTGTCTCGCCCAAGTCCCTTAATAGTTTGATTAAACTCTCTCTCTCTCTCTCTCTCTCTCTCTCTCTCTCTCTCTCTCTCTCTCTTCCTGCCAATATTTCATATATTTTAATATGAAATGTAAATTTGCACCACAAATACAAATTTAAAACCTAGGACCAGCCCACACAAACTTAAAGATACCATGTTCATTGAATCATCAAAGCTGGCCGCACTGTAAGTAAGAGACGTGAGGACTTTTGGAAATTAGATTTTAAATGGTTTAAGATTGTGTCATTCGAGGAAGGATGACTATGTCATTACCTTTATAGGATTTGTGGTATGACAAATAGTATAAAATTTTGAATTTCTTTCTTACATTATATAACCAAAAGAAAAGTTTACTTTATAATTTTCATATATCCCCAGTGTAAGGGGTAGGTGTCGATGCTTTACTTATTAAAACACATCAAACTAACTATTATCAATAGAATAATAAACATTGTAAAATTATTAGGGAGCCGGAAAGTTTTTTTTTTCTCTTCTCTCTCTTTTCACATCGTCTTCTTCAACCTTCAACCATTGGGAAGAGTTGGAGCTAGTCTCACCCTCCCCTCTCTTTTGTTGATTTTGTTTTCTCGATTTAGATTTGGGAGTTTTCTTCTCCCGATTTGGTTCTCAATTTGAGAATTTGAACTCTCTCGATCTAGCTCTAGACTTGGGTGCTATCCTTTCCCGATCTAGATTTGGGAGTTTAATAAATATGTTTTTGGGGATTCGATGCCCCTCTATTCTATTCATGTATAGATTTTCTACCTCCAGTCTCAATGATGATTATAGGAGTTTTGGCGTCTCATTGAATTACAAAGATTTGCTCCTCCACATGTTAGATTTGTGTTTGTTTAACCTATTATAGTTGTTTTCATATGATGATGGTGTAGAAGAAGTCGAACTTAGGCGCACACTATCAATTGGCAACATTGTAATTATTGAAGAAGGAATTTCTGGCGTGTACTCATCACTGACAGAGACACGAGATCCAATGATTGGCCGTCGATTTTATTTGACAAATCCATTCGTATGGAACAAGTTTGTACTTGACTTTGCAAATACTCCTTCGATCCTCCTTGTGTTCTGGATTTGGCTTTGTTTTTCAATATTTTTGCTCTGTATTGATTTGTTTTGTTATGAAAACTATGTATTTCCGCATCCTTTTGAGTAATGAATATAATTTTCTTTCGATTTAAAAAACTATTAGTAATTGAAAATAACTCAAAATAAAGCCAAAAAAAAAATTATCTTATCGCAATCTTGATAATCATAATGCATTATCCTACTGAATACAATAATCAGACATATAGTTGGAAAGATCAGTTGAATAAGGAAAATCTAAGAAAATATTGATATACTTCACTCTAGATCAAACTTTGAAGCAAGCTCTATTACATTCTCCGTAGATGAATTGGTTTGGGTATCTATTATGTTTCCATTTGAGGATGATTTTTGTTGAAGAGTTTAGGTTAGCATTAGAGTGTCCTCTCTAAATCCCTTAATAGTTTGATTAAACTCTCTCTCTCTCTTCCTACCAATATTTCATATCTTATAATACGAAATGCAAATTTGCACCATCCATATAAATTTAAAACCCAACATCAGTCTACAGAAACTTAAGAATACAATGTACATTGAATCATCAAGCCAACCGCATTGTAAATAAGAGACGTTGAGATTTTTTGGAGTTGGATTTTGGGTAATTCGAGGTTGTGTCTTTCGAGAAAGAATGGCAATGTCATTACCCTTATAGGATTTGTGGTATGACAAATGGCATAAAATTTTGAATTTCTTTCTTGTATTATATAACCAAAAGAAAAGTTTACATGGTAATTTTCATATATCGCTTTGTCTATTAAAGCACATTAGACCAATTATTATTAATTGAACATAACTCAAAAAAAGCAAAAAGAAATTATCTTATCACAATATTGATAATCATAATACATTATCCTACTAAATACAATAATCAGATATATAGTTGGCAAGATAAGTTGAATAAGGAAAACTAAGGAAAATATTGATATACTCCACTCTTGATCAGACTTTGAAGTAAGCTCTAACACACTCTTCATAAATGAATTCATTTGAGCATCTATTGTGTTTCCATTCGAGAATGATTTTTGTTAAAGAGTTTTGGTAAGTGTCAGAGCGTCCTCCTTAAGTCCTTTAGGCTGCGTTTGACAGTCAGGATAAAATTCAAGATATAATAAAATTTATCATATCCTGTGTTTAGTGCCTATTTGAGACAGGATAAATGGGATATAAACTGGATAAAATTATCCCATGAAGGAGGTGTGATAAATGTGGATATGATTTCTAGCATTAATAATAGGAAAATTATTTTTCTCAAATGATAGATTTTTTAAATTAACAAAATTAGAATTATATCTCAATATAAATAATATTTAAATTATAATATAAAAATTCAAAGTAACAAAAAAATAATTTAGCTATTTTAATTTAATCTTATTTTATTTATATATTCCAATTTAATTATATATTTTTAAAATAATTTCAATATATAAATTCAAATATATATTTATATTTATTATATATTTTAGGTATATTAGTACAATTTACTATTCAATAAAATTTTATTAGAGAACAGTGGGAAGGGAAAAAATTAATAAATTAATAAAAGAGAGGAAAATAAAATAAAAAGCAAATAAAATAAAGTAAGTAAGAGTGATGGGAGAGATAGTTATTTTTCTTGAAGGATAAATTTTTAAAATTAACAAAATTAAAATTATATCTCAATATAAATAATATTTGATATAAGAAATTCAAAATAACAAAAAAAATAATTTTATTATTTTAATATATATTTGATTTTATTTTTATATATTCAAATTTAATTATTTTTATAAAATAATTTCAATACATAAATATAAATATATATTTATTATATATTTTACGTATTTTAGTATTTTGATATATTAGTACAATCTACTATTTAATAAAATTTTATTAGAGAATGATGAGAGGGGAACAAATAAAAAAGAAATTAACTAATAAAAGAGGGGAAAATAAAATAAAAAACCTAATAAAATGAAGTAAGCAAGAGTATTGCAAGAGATTTTTACCATCTCTGTTTATAAAATTTTTGGTTTAGTTTTATCGTTTATACAAAATAATGTATATGATATGATGTGAATATATATGACTTTATTACCATGATCACCAAATAGTGAATAAGATATATCAAAATCCCCTAAATTTCATATAATATCTTATCTAGTCCTATCTTGATTAGAAATATGGATGACCTAATGTAGCCTTAATAGTTTGATTAAACTCTCTTTCTCTTTTACTATTATTTTGTATCTTGTAATATAAAATGCAAATTTGCTAGTACAAGCTTAAAGCTCAGTTACCGACTCACACAAACTTAAGGATATCATGTACATTGAATCATTAAGCCGACTGCATTGTAAATAAGAGACGTGGGAACTTTTAGGAGTTGGATTTTAGATGGTTCGAGATTGTATCCTTCGGAAAATGATAGCTATGTCATTACCCTCATAATATATTTGGTATGACAACTTGCATAAAATTTTGAATTTCTTGCTTGCATTATATAACAAAAAGAAAAGTTTACTTGGTAATTCTCATATATCCCCAGTGTATATGGGATAGGTGCCGACACTTTACCTATTAAAACACATTAGACCAACTATTATTAATTGAACATAACTCAAAATAAAGTAAAGATAAATTATTATATTGCAATCTTGACAATTATAATGCATTATTTTATCGAATACAATAATTGGACACATAGTTGGCAAGATCAACTGACTAAGAAAAACCTAGGAAAATATTTATATACTCCACTTTAAATTAGATTTTGAAATAAGTTCTAACACACTCTCCATAAATGAATTGGTTTGGAGATCTATTATATTTTCATTTGAGAATGATTTTTGTTGAAGAGTTTTGGCTAATGTTAGAGCGTCCTCCCAAAGTCCCTTTATAGTTGGATTAAACTCTCTCTCTCTCTCTCTCTCTCTCTCTCTCTCTCTCTCTCTTCCTGTCAATATTTCATACCTTGTAATACGAAATATAAATTTGTACCACCAATAAAAATTTAGAACTTAACACCCGCCCGCATAAACTTAAGAATACCATGTGCATTAAATCATCAAGCTAATCGCATTGTAGATAAGAGACGTTGGGACTTTAGAGAATTAGATTTTGAATGGTTTGAGATTGTGTCCTTCAAGGAAGGACGGCTATGTTATTACCCTTATAAGATTTGTGATATAACAAATGTCATAAAATTTTGAATTTCTTTCTTGCATTATATAACTAAAAGAAAAATTTACTTGGTAATTCTCATATATCTCAAGTGTAAATGGTAGGTGCCAACGCTTTACCTATTAAAACACATTAGACCAACTATTATTAATTGAACATAACTCAAAACAAAGTAAAGAAAAATGATCTTATCGTAATCTTGACAATCGTAATGCATTATCTTATCGAATATAATAATTAAACACATAGTTGGCAAGATCGGTTGAATAAGAAAAACCTAGGAAAATATTGATATACTCCATTCTAGATCAGACTTTGAAATAAATTTTAATATACTCTTTGTAAATAACTTGGTTTGAGGATTTATTGTATTGAAAATGATTTTTGTTGAAGAGTTTTGAGCAATGTTAGAGCGTTCCTCCTAAGTCCCTTAATAGTTTGATTAAACTCTCTCTCTCTTCCTACAAATATTTCATATATTGTAATACGAAATGCAAATTTGCACAACTAGTAAAAATTTAAAACCAGCACCAACCCATACAAACTTAAGGATATCACGTGTATTAAATCATCAAATCGGTCGTATTGTAAATAAATAGGGACTTTTGGGAGTTATATTTTGGGTGGTTTGAGATTGTGACTTTCGAGGAATGATAGCTATGTCATAACCCTGATAAGATTTATGGTGTGACAAATAACATAAAATTTAAATTTCTTTCTTACATTATGTAACAAAAAAAAAGTTTATTTGGTAATTCTCATATATCTCCAGTGTAAGGGGTATGTGCCGATGCTTTTTATATTAAAACACATCGGACCAACTATTATTAATTGAACATAACTCAAAACAAAATAAAGAGCAATTATCTTATCGCAGTCTTGATAATCATAATGCATTATCCAATTGAACACGATAATCGGGGACATAGCTGGTAAAATCAGTTGAATAAGGAAATCCAAGGAAAATATTAATATATTCCATTCTAGATCAGACTTTGAGATAAGCTCTATCACACACCTCATAGATGAATTGGTTTGAAGATTTATTGTGTTCCTATTTAAGGATGATTTTTATTAAATAGTTTTGGCTCTAACTCCCTTAATAGTTTGATTAAACTCTTTCTCTCTTCTTGCCAATATTTCATATCTCGTAATACAAAATGCAAATTTGCCAGTACAAATTTAAAACTTAGCACTAGCTCATACAAATTTAAGGATACCATGTGATTGAATCATCAAGCTAACAGCATTGGAAATAAGAGACGTGGGGACTTTTAGGAGTTGGATTTTGGATGGTTCGAGCTTATATCCTTTGAGGAAGGATATGTATATCATTACCCTTATAAGATTTTTGATATGACAAATTGCATAAAACTTTGAATTTCTTTCTTACATTATATAATCAAAATAAAAGTTTACTTGGTAATTATTATATATCCCTAGTGTATGAAGTAGGTGCCGACACTTTACCTATTAAAATATATCAGACTAATCATCATTAATTCAACATAATTCAAAACAAAGCAAAGAAAAATTATCTTATCGCAATCTTGACAATCACAATACATTATCTCACCGAATACAATAATTGGACACATAGTTGGCAAGATTAGTTAAATAAAAAAAAATCTAGGAAAATATTGATATACTTCACTCTAAATCAAACTTTGAAATTCTAACATACTCTCTATAAATGATTTGATTTAATGAATTGGTTTAAAGATTTATTGTATTCCCATTTAAGGATGATTTTTGTTGAAAAATTATGACCAATGTCAGAGTATCCGCCATAAGTCCCTTAGTAGTTTGATTAAACTCTCTCTCTCTCTCTCTCTCTCTCTCTCTTCCTCTCAATATTTTGTATATTATAATACGAAATATAAATTTGCACCATCAATACAAATTTAGAACCTAACACCGATCAACATAAGCTTAAGAATACTATGTGCATTGAATCATTAGGCTAGCCGCATTGTAAATAAGAGACGTTGAGACTTTAAGGAGTTTGATTTTGGATGGTTTGAGATTGTATTCTTCGAGGAAGGATGGCTATGTTATTATGCTTACAAGATTTATGGTATAACGAATAACATAAAACTTTAAATTTCTTTCTTGCATTATATTACTAAAAGAAAAGTTTACCTGATAATTCTCATATATCACTTGTGTAAGGGGTAGGTGCCGACACTTTGCCTATTAAAACATATTAGATCAATTATTATTAATTGAACATAACTCAAAATAAAGTAAAGAAAAATTATCTTATCGTAATCTTAACAATCGTAATGCATTATATCATCGAATATAAGAAATCAACACATAATTGGCAAGATCAGTTGAATAAGGAAAACCTAGGAAAATATTGACATACTCTACTCTAGATCTGACTTTGAGGCAAGCTCTAATACACTCTTCATAGTTGAATTGGTTTGGGGATCTATTGTATTCTCATTTGAAGATGATTTTTGTTGAAGAGTTGTGAGCAGAGTTAGAGCGCCCCCCCTAAGTCCCTTAATAGTTTGATTAAATTCTCTCTCTCTCTCTCTCTCTCTCTCTCTCTTTCTCTCTCTCTCAATATTTCATATCTTGTGATACAAAATGCAAATTTGCACCACTAGTATAAGTCCTTTAATAATTTGATTAAATTCTTTTTCTCTTTCTACCATTATTTTGTATTTTATAATACGAAATGTAAATTTGCCAGTACAAATTTAAAACTCAGCACCGGCTCACATAAACTTAAGGATATAATGTGTGTTGAATCATCAAGCAGACCGCATTGTAAATAAGAGATGTGGGGATTTTTGGGAGTTAGATTTTGAATGGTTCGAGATTGTGTCCTTAGAAGAGTGATAACTATGTCTTTACCCTTATAGGATTTATGGTATGACAAATAACATAAAATTTTGAATTTTTTTCTTGTATTATATAATCAAAAGAAAAGTTTACTTGGTAATTCTCATATATCCCTAGTGTATGGGGTATGTGCTGACGCTTTGCCTATTAAAATATATTAGACTAACTATTATTAACTGAACAAAATTCAAAACAAAGCAAAGAGAAATTATCTTATCCCAATATTGACAATTATAAAGTATTATCTTACCGAATACAATAATTGGACACATAATTGGAAAGATCAGTTGAATAAGTAAAATCTAGGAAAAGATTGATATATTTCACTCTATTTTAGAATTTGAAATAAGTTCTAACACACTCTTTATAGATGAATTGGTTTGAAGATCTATTGTATTCCCATTTGCAAATGATTTTTGTTGAAGAGTTTTGGCTAATATCAAAGTGTCCCTCCTAAGTCCCTTAGTAATTTGAATAAACTCTCTCTCCCTACCAATATTTCATTTCTTGTAATATGAAATGCAAATTTGCACCACCAGTAAAAATTTAGAACCCAGCACCAGCCCATATAAACTTAAGAATACCATATGCATTGAATCATCAAGCTAGCCGCATTATAAATAAGTGACATTGGGACTTTAGAAAGTTGGATTTTGGATTGTTTGAAATTGTATCATTCGAGAAAGGACAGCTATGTTATTACCCTTATAGGATTTGTGGTATAACAAATTGCATAAAACTTTAAATTTCTTTCTTGCATTATATAACTAAAAGAAAAATTTACTCGACAATTCTCATATATCCCAAGTGTAAGGGGGAGGTGCCGATACTTTGCCTATTAAAACACATAAGACCAACTATTATTAATTGAAAACAACTCAAAACAAAGTAAAGAGAAATTATCTTATCGCAATCTTGACAATTGTAATGCATCATCTCACTGAATATAATAATTAAACACATATTCACCAATATCAATTGAATAAGGAAAACCTAGGAAAATATTGATATACTTCACTCTAAATCAGACTTTGAAGTAAGTTCTAATACATTATCCGTAGATGAATTGGTTCAAAAATCTATTGTATTCCCATTTGAAGATGATTTTTGTTGAAGAGTTTTGAGCAATGTTAAAGCGTCTCCCTAAATCCCTTAATAGTTTGATTAAACTCTCTCTGTCTCTCTGTCTCTCTCTTCCTATTAATATTTCATATCTTGTAATACGAAATGCAAATTTGCACCACTAGTGAAAATTTAAAACCAACACTAGCCCACAAAAACTTAAAGATATCACGTGCGTTGAATCATTAGGCCGATCGTATTGTAAATAAGAGACGTGGGGACTTTTGGGAGTTAAATTTTGGGTAGTTTGAGATTGTGTCTTTTGAGGAAAGACGTCCATGTCATACCTTTATAGGATTTGTGGTATGACAAGCAACATAAAACTTTGAATTTGTTTTTTTGTTTTTTTGCATTATGTAAACAAAAGAAAAGTTTACTTGGTAATTCTCATATATCCCTGGTGTAAAGGGTAGGTGTCGACGCTTTGCTTATTAAACAAATTGGACCAATTATTATTAATTGAATATAACTCAAAACAAAATAAAGAACAATTATCTTATCGCAATGTTGACAATCATAATGCATTATCCC
Source organism: Eucalyptus curtisii (assembly GCA_017140595.1). Taxonomy (NCBI): domain Eukaryota; kingdom Viridiplantae; phylum Streptophyta; class Magnoliopsida; order Myrtales; family Myrtaceae; genus Eucalyptus; species Eucalyptus curtisii. The sequence goes on from CM029497.1 coordinate 14,154,685, forward strand.
ACTAAATACAATAATCAGACATATAGTTGGTAATATTAGTTGAATAAGGAAATCTCAAGAAAATATTGATATACTCTACTCTAGATTAGACTTTGAAGTAAGCTTTAACACACTCTCCGTAGATAAATTGGTTTGAGGATTTATTGTGTTCTCTTTTGGGGATGATTTTTATTGAATAGTTTTGGCCTTAACTCCCTTAATAGTTTGATTAAACTCTTTCTCTCTTCCTACCAATATTTCGTATCTAGTAATACGAAATGCAAATTTACCAATATAAATTCAAAACTCAGTATCGGCTCACACAAACTTAAAGATACCTTATGCATTGAATCATTAAGTCAACCACATTATAAATAAGAGACGTGGGGACTTTTAGGAGTTGGATTTTGGATGGTTCGAAGTTGTGTTCTTCAAGGAATGAAAACTATCTCATTACCCTTATAGGATTTGCGGTATGACAAATAGCATAAAACTTTGAATTTCTTTCTTGCATTAGGTAACCAAAAGAAAAGTTTACTTGATAATTTCATATATCCCCAATGTATGGGATGGATGCCGACGCTTTGCCTATTAAAACACATCAAATCAACTATTATTAATTGAACATAACTCAAGACAAAGTAAATAGCAATTATCTTATCGCAGTCTTGACAATTATAACACATTATCCCATCGAATACAATAATCAGGCAAATAATTGGCAAGATTAGTTAATTGAATAAGGAAATTTCAGGAAAATATTGATGTACTCCATTCTAGATTAGACTTTGAAACAAGCTCTAACACACTCTCCATAAATAAATTGATTTGAAGATCCATTGTATTCCCATTTGAGAATGATTTTTGTTGAAGAGTTTTGGCCAATGTCAGAGTATCCCCCCTAAGTCCCTTAATAGTTTGATTAAACTCTCTCTCTCTCTCTCTCTCTCTCTCTCTCTTCCTGTCAATATTTTGTATCTTGTAATATGAAATGTAAATTTGCACCACCAATGCAAATTTAGAACCCAGTATCGGCCCACATAAACTTAAGAATACTATGTATATTGAATCATCAAGCTAGCCGCATTGTAAGTAAGAGACATTAGGACTTTAGGGAGTTAGATTTTGGATAGTTTGAGATTGTGTTATTTGAGAAAGGACGGCTATGTTATTACTCTTATAGGATTTGTGGTATAACAAATGACATATAACTTTGAATTTTTTTTTTTTTTGCATTATATAACTAAAAGAAAATTTTACCTGATAATTGTCATATATCCCCAGTGTAAGGAGGAGGTGCTGACGCTTTACCTATTAAAACACATCAGATCAACTATTATTAATTAAACATAACTCAAAACAAAGCAAAAAGGAATTATCTTATTGTAATCTTGACAACCGTAATACATTATCTCACCGAATATAATAATTAAATACATAGTTGGCAAGATTAGTTGAATAAGGAAGATCTAGGAAAATATTGATATATTTTACTCTATATCAGACTTTGAAGTAAGCTCTAATACACTCTTTGTAGATGAGTTGGTTTGAGGATCTATTGTATTCCCATTTGAAGATGATTTTTATTGAAGAGTTTTGAGCGGTGTGAGAGCGTCCCCCCTAATTCTATTAATAGTTTGATTAAACTTTCTCTCTCTTCCTACCGATATTTCATATCTTGTAATACGAAATGCAAATTTGTACCATCAGTAAAAATTTAAAACCAGTACCAGCCCACACAAATTTAAGGATATCATGTGCATTGAATCATCAAGCCGACTGCATTGTAAATAAGAGACGTAAGAACTTTTGAGAATTAGATTTTGGGTGATTTTAGATTGTGCCTTTCGAGGAAGGATGGCTATGTCATACCCTTGTAGGATTTGTGATATGACAAATAACATAAAATTTTGCATTTCTTTTTTGCATTATGTAACCTAAAGAAAAGTTTACATGGTAATTCTCATATATCATCAGTGTATGGGATAGGTGCCGATGCTTTGCCTATTAGAACACATCGGACCAACTATTATTAATTGAATATAACTCTAAACAAAGTAAATAGCAACTATCTTATCGCAATCTTGACAATCATAATGCATTATCCAATTGAATATAATAATTAAGAACATAGTTAGTAAGATCAGTTGAATAAGGAAATCCCAGGAAAATATTAATACATTCCATTATAGATCAGACTTTGAAGCAAACTCTAATACACTCTTCGTAGATGAATTAGTTTGATGATTTATTGTATTCCCATTTGAAGATGATTTTTGTTGAAGAGTTTTGAGCGGTGTTAAAACGTCCACCCTAAGTCTCTTAATAGTTTGATTAAACTCTCTCTCTCTCTTTCTACCAATATTTCATATCTTGTAATACAAAATACAAATTTGCACCATCAGTAAAAATTTAAAACCAGCACTAGCCCACACAAACTTAAGGATATCATATGCATTGATTTAGGCAAAAGAACGCTTCAAGTGTCATAACTTTGCACAAAGGGACACTTAAGTGCCATAACTTACGAAAGGTACACTTAAGTGTCACATTCGAAGAAAAACGGATCACTTGAGTGCCACTTCGGCCAAAGTCCGGTCAAAATGCCGACGTGGCATTTTTCCGGCGAAGCGCGCCCAAAACGACGCCATTTTGCACGCTAATGTGGCCAAATAATGCAAAAACGGCATTGTTTTGGGCTGACATGGTAAAAAAAAAAAAAAAAAAAATTAATTAAATTAAATTTAAAATTAAATTTACTTAAAATATTTAAAAATAATAATTTTAAAATTAAATTTAGTTAAAATATTAAAAAATAATAATTTTAAAATTAAAAAAAAAAAAAAAAAAAAAAAAGGAAAAGGGGGAGACGGGCCGAGGATCGGCCCTCGGTTGCCGCCGCCACCGCCCCATCGCCACCGGGAAGGGCCGGCGACGACGGGGAGGGTCGGCGGGGTCGCGAGCCCCGCCGGGGGCCGGCGACCTTGGCCGACCGGTAGCGAGGGCTCGCGAGCCCTCCCCCGATCCGGGGCGAGGGTCGCGGCCCTCGCCCGGGTCGGCGAGGGTCGGCGGCCCTCGCCCGGCCGGGCTAAGGGCCGCCGACCCTCCCAGATCCAGCGAGGGTTGGCGACCCTTAGCTCGACCGGCGAGGGCCGCCGACCCTCACCGGATTTGGGCGAGGGCCGCAACCCTCGCCGGCCGTCGGTCGGCCGGGGTCACCGGCCCCCGGCTAGGGCCTCGGCGACCCCGGTCAACCCTCCCCCCGCCATCGCCGGCTCTTTTCCCGGCGGCGAGGCGGTAGCCGAGGGCCGATCCCTCGCCCGCCCCCCCCTTTTTTTTTTTTTTTTTTAATTATTAATTTTTTTTTTAATTTTTTAATTTTTTAATTATTAATTTTTTAATATTTTAACTAAATTTAATTTTAAAATTATTATTTTTTAATATTTTAACTAAATTTAATTTATTTTTTATTTTTTTACCACGTCGGTCAAAACGACACCGTTTTTACATTATTTGGCCACGTCGGCGTGCAAAACGGCGTCGTTTGGGTGCGCTTCGCCGGAAAAATGCCACGTTGGCGTTTTGGCTGGACTTTGGCCGAATTGGCACTCAAGTGATCCCTTTTACTCCGATTTTGGCACTTAAGTGTACCTTTCGTAAGTTATGGCACTTAAGTGTCAATTTGTGTAAAGTTATGGCACTCCAGGAGTCCGCACGTCCATTGATTTATCAAGTCAACTTCATTGTAAATAAGAGATGTAGAAACTTTTGGGATTTAGATTTTGGGTGATTTGAGATCATGTCTTTTGAGGAAGGACGGCCATGTCATACCCTTATAAGATTTATGGTATGACTAATAATATACAATTTTTAATTTCTTTCTTGCATTATGTAACCAAAAGAAAAGTTTATTTAGTGATTCTGATATATCCTCAGTGTAAAGGATAGGTGTCGATGCTTTGCCTATTAAAACACACCGGACCAATTATTATTGATTGAATATAACTCAAAACAAAGCAAAGAGCAATTATCTTATTGCAATCTTGACAATAAAAATGCATTATCCCACCGAATATAATAATCAAGTACATAGTTGGCAAGATCAGTTGAATAAGGAAATCCTAGATAAATATTAATATATTCCTCTCTAGATCAAACTTTGAAGTAAGTTTAACACACTCTTCTTAGATGAATTGATATGAGGATCTATTGTATTTCCATTTGATGATGATTTTTATTGAATAGTTTTGACCCTAAGTCTCTTAAATAGTTTGATTAAACTTTTTCTCTCTTCTTATCAATATTTCTTATTTCGTAATACAAAATGCAAATTTGCATTACTAGTAAAAATTTAAAACCCAGCATCAGCCCACACAAATTTAAGGATATCATGTGCATTGAATCATTAAATCGACCCCATTGTAAATAAGAGACGTGAAGACTTTTGGGAGTTGGATTTTGAGTGGTTCTAGGTTGTGTCTTTTGAGGAAAGACGACTATATCATTATTCTTCTGGGATTTGTGATATGACAAATAGCATAAAATTTTGAATTTCTTTCTTGCATTATATAATTAAAAGAAAGGTTTACATAATAATTCTCATATATCCCCAGTGTAAGGAGTAGGCGCTGACGTTTTGCCTATTAAAATACATCAGACCAATTATTATTAATTGAATATAACTCAAAACAAAGTAAAGAGCAATTATCTTATTGCAATCTTGACAATTATAATGTATTATTCCACCGAATACAATAATTAGGCACATAATTGGCAAGATCAATTGAATAACGAAAACCCAAGGAAATATTGATATACTCCACTCTAGATCAAACTTTGAAACAAGCTCTAACGCACTCTCCGTAGATGAATTGGTTTGAGAATCTATTGTATTCCCATTTGAGGATGATTTTTGTTGAAGAGTTTTGGTCAGTGTCAGAGTGGCTCATTAAGTCCTTTAGTAGTTTAATCAAACCCTCTCTCTCTCTTCTTGTCAATATTTCGTATCTTATAATACGAAATGCAAATTTGCACCACCAATATAAATTTAAAACCTAGTACCAGTCCACACAAACTTGAGGATACCATGTGTATTGAATCATCACGCCGACCGCATTGTAAAGAAGGGAATTCACTCCCAAATTATTGCCATGAACAGCCATGACACCATTTGGCTTTCCATTTCCACCGGTTCCTTTTGTGTATCGACAATTCTATTTTCAATGCAACATTTTTATTTTCATCTTCCTCTTCGGTCTCCACTTTGCCCAATTCATCTGAAAACAAGGAAAAATAAAACAAATAGTGGTGATAGGACAAAAAAGAAAATGAAAGGAAAGAAAAGAAAAAAAGAAGAAAAGAATTAGACCATTGCAAACTATCAAAGTGGTTATGACTAAATTGATAAATGGTAAAAAAATAATCAAAATGTTTAAGATTAAATTGGCATAACTGAAAGGCCGCCGTCGTAAAATAGTTTAAGACTTTTTGGACAACTTCCTCAGAGTTTTGATGTTACCATTACAAACTCATCGTCATTGCAATAGGTCAGTAAATTCAAAGCAATCTCACGGAAGAGTTTTGAATGTATCAATGTAGGGACTTAGACTTAACTTGCACATACCATTCGAAACAACACTAATAATTGCAAAACGAAATTAGGCTAACATCCTAGTGTAAAATCCAACTCTCTCTATCTTTACTCAAAGGAAAAGCTCGAGTGATTAATACCCAATTAGTGCAATCTCGTACCAAAAGGGTGTTGTCAAATCTCTATGACATTCTTAAAATAGGAAATGATTGAGAGTAAGATTGGGGCAAAAAAAAAAAAATTGATGTCTTACGAGATCATCGGGCCATATTATCTCACTTGACACCAATTTATAGAACCCCAATATGTATGAGTAATTATAGATAAAACTATTTGTATAAGTCTCAAATCAAATGTGATAAAAGATCAGTCATAGAAAGATTTTCTTTTACACTGGCCTAGTGTATGCTCTTATTTTCTTAATATTTTGATATTACACAAACAAGAAGGAAATTATGAACTATTTAAGCAAGAACATCTACTATAGAAAATCATCAGCACAATCTCATCCTACTCCAAAAAATTGTTCAAAAAGTCATCAACTTTTCAATTGCCAATTGAATATACTCAACTAATTTTAGCCAAAAATCACTTATTTGAATGCAGATCATCCTACGTGGCACTGTCAGTGCTGCTATAGACAATTTCTAATAATATTTTTTTCACAACTTTCTTGATATGGGCGAGGGCAACGACCCTCGCTCAAAGCTAGGCGAGAGCCATAACCCTCGTTGAACCTTAGCCCATTGGCCGATGACAGCTATGATCCCTTGCGTGACTTGGGGAGGGCCTCCATGCCCTCACCTAGACCCAGCAAGGTTCAACCAGCAACCTGCCAACCTAGGATTTAGGGGAAAAAGAGAAAAGAAAAAAGGAAAAGGAAAAATAAAAAAATTAATAAAAAAATTCAATGAAATATTAAAATATTATTAAAATTGTCAACGCTCACACTAGCCATGCCACTTAGAATAGTTGACATGGCATTAGTGATTTTAACTAAAATTAATCGGATTGACTCAATTGGGACTAGATTAGTAAAATTGAAAGATTTATAATTAAATTGGTAAAAGTAATATTTAAGACTTTTCAAACAATTTTCCTCGTTCTACTCTCGGATCGCATCAAACCAAATGAGTCAGCAAAACCTTTGCTCATAGTCAATATTTTGATAGGTAAGCCAAATGAACAGGCTTTACCCACATTTCTCTCTAATGCATGATCTCGGTGCCCATTAAAACTGTGCATATCAACCTTTAGATCACGTGTGGGCCCATTGATTCGATGGGTAAGATCATTTGGCCTTGCGCGAATCGACTAATAATCAGGCACTCACGACACATGTATAAAGCTCGAATCAGAAAAGAGTTCCTTATGGATTTCAGCAAGACCATTCAACCGCGTGCGAATCGAGACAATGCAATAACAGTCACATGCTCGCGAGGCATCTATAACGCTGGTGATGAATTGAAAAAGATACCATTATGAATTTGATTGTTATTTTCTTACGAAGAGAATGAATGCCATATATCCACCGTCAAATCGGATCAAGAGTGATTCAATAAATTCCTTTTAAGGGAGCGTCTCTAGATTGGCCTCATTATTTATGGCATCGCTACGAATATCTTGGTTATGAATCATTATAATATATTTTGATTTAATTACCAAACCTTTAAGGTCTTTTCGTAATTGAATGATCTTGTATATTTTCCAAGAGAGAGCATTATTAAGATACTCAATTATTAAACCGTGCTACATGGCTCATGTCATGGCAACTCGTTGTGCTCGTGTTGCCTAAGTTGATAAAATTAACCGTGTCGTGTTTTGATTTACCTGTTTCATCGTATACCCTTATGCCGACACGATACGAGGATAATCTATTAGGGAAATCCCTTATGATATTTTGAAGATGACAAAATAAATCAAATGCTATTAACGTGTTTAATGGTTAAGTAACATACTATGCAGATAATATAATGTGTAAATGATATTATCAAAGTCTTTATTTGGAAGAATCAGAAGATAAACTCTATGCTGAAGCTAAACTTATTTAGACTGTGTCTAGACCTTAAGGCTAAATATGTTCAGACTTACGTACAGATTGTAAAGTTTGCTTCAAATGGAAGACACTTAGACTTTACTTCAGACAGAACACACTCAGACTTTACATACAGAACGAGACACAAGTCCAAAACATGACAAGGTCCAAAACGAGACACATGTCCAGAACGTGACAAGGTCCAGAACGAGACACATGTTCAGAACGTGACAAGGTTTAGAATGAGACACATGTCCAAAATGTGACAAGTTTATAACGAAACATGTTTAGAACGAGACAACTTGACACAACGTAACACAAGCCTCAAACATATAACGGTTAATGATCTAGTTTGGATTTCACATCAAGATGCATTTGATTGACAATTGGATCTTGAAAACAAGAATTTTTTAAATGGAGAAACTCTACTTATGGAAACCAAAATTCTATTTGTATGGGTGATCATAATCAACTTGGGATTTTGCTTCTGTCACTCAACGGCTACTATATCTTCTTGATACAGATCTGTCCAATGGGTAGATTGGAAGACGATCCCCTAGATAATGTCCGACAGCTAGTTTGGAAGTGGATAAGTATTTAAGGAGACCAAGGACCGATGGGCAAAAAAGAGACGGAGTGTAAAATCTAGAATTCCAAAGTCTGAGCGACTTTCGATCATACACTTGTCTTTCGTGAGCTTAAACGTTTGTGATCGTGAGAGAAATACTAAAAGAGTGACTTAGTGAAATAGTGTAATTTACCACTAAGTGTTTGTACTCAAAATTGTAATATCTTATCTTATTTAAATTTGTTGCATACTTATAGGTTATTTCAGAAGTCTATTCCATCACACAACAGATTCCGAACATCTACCAAAAGTCTAATGGCTTGCTTATCAGATTCTGATCTTTATTCAGACTTTGTTCACAACTTATTTTATTTCGCATTTATTTGTCAAGATTTGTTTTAAACACCTATGCACCCTCTCTAGGTGTTCGTACTAGCATCATCAATTAGTATCAGAGCCAAGTGTTCGTTTTATTGAAGTGTTTTTACTTCCAAGCTAAAGATCTTCTATGGCTAGTATCTTGGCACTAGGGCTGGTTGAAGGGTAAAGCAATACCAAGACACCCTATTTCGATGAAAATGAATACAACGTTTGGAAAAACAAAATGAAGGCATTCCTAAGATTTAGATATCCCTTATAATTAGATGTTGTGGAAAAAGGAATCAATCCCACTGCCACGTCTACATCAAATAAAAATGGCTAAGACAAAGAAATCGAAGCCCTTGCTCCTATGCCTCGGACTGAGATGTTCAAAAGAGAAGCTTTCGATGTAAAAGCTATTTATTCCTTATATTGCGCTTTGTCTCCTAATGAGTATAATAGAATCTCTTCATGTGAAATAGCTAAAGAAGTTTGGGATAGACTTCATGTTACTTATGAAGAGACTGATCGTGTAAAAGAGACAAATGTAAACTTCCTGCTTGGCCAATATGGATCCTTCAAGATGAAGCCAGAAGAGTCAATTGGAGATATGTTCAGCCGTTTTACAGAAATTGTAAATAGTTTAGCATAGCAAGGACAACCAATTTCTGTTCCTATGAAAGTTAATAAACTTCTGCGAGGCCTATCAAAGGATTGGAACCACGTCAAGACCTCAATTTGAGAGACACATAGGATTATGCCACTTTTTGTTGATGAACTTATTGGCACTCTTTAAATCATTGATGAAGATCCCGAAGGTAAGAAGCCCATTACACTTAAATCTAATGCTGATTCTAATTATACAGATTCAGAAAATGACATGGACGACGAAAAACTTGCTTTTATGATAAAGAAATTCAGAAAACTAAATAGGATAGGAAGAAGATTGAATTGGAAAAAGCAAAGCAAGCAAAATTTCCAGAAAAGATCAATGGAAGATGTTGAATCTAGTAAGGATGTAATATGCTTTAAGTGCAAGAAGAATGCACACATTAAGCCTAACTATCCCTTGCTGAAAAAGAAGAAAGGTAAGTATGAAAAATACAAGAAAGCTTTAAAAGCAGAAACCTGGAGTGACACAGAATGTGAGGAAAGTAAAGAGAAGTTTGCAAATATTTGCTTGATGGCTCACTTAGAATGAGACTCAAAATCAGAGTTGGACTCAAACACGGATTCAGAATCTAATAAGGAAATCGAGGTGAGTCATTTAGAAATTCCTATTAAAGTTTGTAAGTATATAAATGAGCTTTACTTAAACCTCAAATCTCCTATTAAAAGAATCTCTGAACTAAAAAATGAGAATTCATGGCTTAGGTAAAAATATCTTTCTCGAAAAAAAAAGTTTGAAATTTGCAACAGGATTTTCTACAAACAAAAGAAAATCGAGATTTACTTGTCAAAGAAAATGATTCTTTAAAGAAAGAATTTTCAAATATTTCAACAAAATTTTTAAAGGGTTCAAAACATTAGAGTATATCATTTCCATACAAGTAATTTACTATAACAAGTCGGGACTTGGTTTTAATAAGAAAAGTGATTCTTTAAAAGATTTTTTTAAAGTCAATGAGAGACTTTAACAAAAACCTCCTAGACTTGCGTACAATTCAAAGGATCTTTATAAAACCTATTGGTCGAAATACCCTCAAGTTTTCAAATTGTGGATACTCAAAATACTTTGAGAAAGAATGTCCTAAAGTCTAGAGACCTATTAAGAACGATTGAGTAAAAACAGCATACTCTACTAACTCTCATGGAACCAAGAAAATTTGGGTACCGAAGAAAAGATGAGTTGGATGAGTTGTTTTTGCAAGAATTAAAGAAAAAGAAGAAAGAAAATTTGATAAGGAAGGTATATTTTTAAATTCTCAATTTGATTTGGGCCCATAATTTAAAAATTCTCATTATACTTGATATTCAATATATCCTCTTTTTGCCTTGGTTGATTCGGACTTTATTATGACCGTATTCTATGATTGGTTTCATTGAAGGATGGATCGTGTGATATATTCATAAGATGTAATTTGTTTAAATAATTTGATTGATTAATATCTTGCCTTCAAATAATTCAGTTGATTGGGTAGATACTCAACGATTTTATTTCTTTTGATTTTATCATGCTTTGACTAAGTGCGAATTTCTTTTTTAAGATATTATTGTACATAATGTTCTTTCCTTAAATAATATGTTATGGTGAGTTAAGAAAGAATATTTGATTATCTATGGAGATTTCATATTTTGCTCTAACATCAAGGAAGAATCCAAATTCATGGATACCAAAAAGGAAATAAGTTTATTGTAGGAAACTCTACAAAGGAAAAATGATCGCAAATGTATGCAAATCATGGCACAATAAGATATCATGCGAAAAATGGCAATGATCATCTTTAAATTAATGAAAATAAAGGAATGACGTTTGGTTCGACGTGCAAATATTATCATGATAATATGGGGAGAAAGTGAATCCAAAAGAAAGGAGAAGAATCATGATCACCTCAAAAAGGCAACAAATTGAGGGGGAGCATTGATCAGTTATGGAAGGAAAAGGTAAATGTGTTAAAACTTGTAAGTTCTACAAAATCCAGTTAGTGCAACTTTTATTACCTTTTATCATTGACAAATCTCTTATTTACATTATTATTTTATTATGACAAAAAGGATAAGTGAATTTTATAATGCATCAGTGATTTTTACTAGATATTTGCTGATATATATGATCGAAGTGAGTTATATTATATATCTTTAATGTTCGACTTACTTTGTAGAAGCTGATATTTTTGGAAATTGTGTTTTATGTAAGATATATTTTTTTATCGCTTTATATTTTCTAAGTGATACCCTTTCCATTGTTATCGCTTTTTGATTATGACATAAATGGGGAGAGAATATAAATATGCATATGTGTTGATATTTTGCGATTATCTTTCCATATATTACTATGCTCAATCAATCTACTATCTTTTGCTATCTTCTTATTCGAAATACATTTTTTAAATATCTCATATTTAAAGACTATTTATGAGCTTAAGATTGCCCTAATTCATTATTATCTTTAAAAGTATATTTACACATCTGCATAATCAGAGATTGTTTTGTCATCATAAAAAAAGAAATTGTTAGGGAAATCCCTTATGATGTTTTGAAGATGAAAAAATAAAGTAAAGGCTACTAACGTGTTTAATGGTTGAGTAACAGACTATGCGGATAATAGAATGTGTAAATGATATTATCAAAGTCTATACTTGGAAGAATCAGAAGATAGCCTCTATGCTGAAACTTAACTTATTCAGATTGTGTCCAGACCGTAAGGCTAAATATATTCAGCCTTACGTACAAATTGTAAAGTTTGCTTCAGATGGAAGACATTCAGACTTTACTTTAGACAGAACACACTCAAACTTTACATATAGAATGAGACACAAGTCTAGAACGTGACAAGGTCCAGAACGAGACACATGTCCAGAATGTGACAAGGTCCAAAATGAGACATATGTCCAAAACGTGACAAGTCCAGAACAATGTATATTCAGAAGGAGACAATTTGACAGAACGCAACACAAGCCCCAAACATACAATGATTAGTGCTCTAGTTTGGATTTCATATCAAGATGGATTTGATTGACTCAATCTAATTGATTGACAATTGGATCTTGAAGACAAGAACTTTCTAAATTGAGAAACTTTACTTGTGAAAACCAAGAATCTGTTTGTATGGACGATCAGAATCAACTTGGGATTTTGCTTCTGTCACTTAACGGTTATTAAATTTTCTTGATACAGATCTATCCAATGAGTAGATTGGAAGACGATCCTTTAGATACTGCCCAACAGCTAGTTTGGAAGTGGGGGAGTATTTAAGGAGACCAAGAACCGAGAAGCAAAAAAAAAAGACGAAGCATAGAATGTAGAAATCCACAGTCTGAGCGACATACACTTGCCTTTCATGAGCTTAAACGTTTATGGTCGTGAGAGAATTATAAAAAAAGTGACTTAGTGAGATAGTGTGATCTCGCCATTGAGTGTTTGCATTCAAAGTTGTAATCTCTTGTTGATCCTATAGTGGAATCTAGTTAAAAGGCTGTTAGCGTGGAAGAGTGGACATTGGCTTGATCTGAGCCGAATCATTATAAATTTCATTGGTTATTTTAAAAGTCTATTCCATCGCATAACAGATTCTGAATATCTACCAAAAATTCGATGGCTCGCTTATCAGACTCTGATTTTTATTCAGACTTTGCTCACAACTTATTTTATTCCGCATTTATTTATTAAGATTTCTTTTAAACACCTATGCACCCCTTTAGGTGTTTGTTTTAGCATCATCATAATCCACAATCATGAACTGCCATCTCTAAATGACATCTTGTACAATTAGGTTTATTTTCCATAGCTCAAACTTTTGAGGTTTATTTTATAACATGAAGCATCCAGAACTTTCAATTAATTGATCAGGTAAGGCTCCAATGGTGGGGCGGCCTTAAAGGGTACTCGAAGTTTCAAGATGCGTCGTTAGACAAGCGCGAGATCTATCGCATTCGAATCAAATGTTAAATCACTTGGCCAACCTCATGTGTTAACTTTGAGGAAAATTTGTTGGAGTAAAAATAATTTGTATGGTTCGACCGAAAAAGAAAAGGAGAGTTCGTGTAGATATATTGCGTGTGAAATATGTTCGAAGTCCTTTTTTTAATCGAGTGGAAGTGCGAAAAAGTCTAATTCTCGTGCCGGAATAAAGGGGACTCTGGAATACATGACGACGGATGAAGCCCTTGTTTTGTAGTAGGATTTTCATATATTTCTATATGTATGTTTCCTCTATGATAAGCATTGCTGACGTCATCTTTGTTTTTTCTCTGAAAATGCTTTAACTCATTTTTCTTTTCCAACTTTCACCAGCTTTTAAAGTCTTGTTTTCTGTTTGCGTTTTTTCGCCTCTTAGACGAACGTTGTTCTTGCTATTCTTCTGCTCGGGTTGTAACGCTAGGTTTATTACTGGGGCTTGCTTTCTGCTGTGAAATTTGACATTTTCTCCTTCTTTTGAGCGGAAATTCGGTACAGCTCTTTGTCCGGTTGGAAAGGGATACGAGGACACGAAGAATATTGTGATATCATGAAACCCTTTTTTGCGAAGCATGAGTATTTGTATGCTAATCGAGTTTTAAGTACAGATGAACAAGAGGCTGCGAATCGCTAACATGTTGCTGCTATAAGTCAAGTAGGTGCTGAATATTTTTGCTTAGTTTGGAGACAGAATGTCTGCAAAATGTGACCGGAAGAATGTCTTCATAAAGTACTCATATTATATGGACCTGCCAATGTCCTTTTCAAACATTTTTTTTTTCATTTATTTCAGGTAAACTTTATGCAATATTTTTCGCTGAATCATGAAGGCATTTTTGAACAAACCCAGGTTCTGAAGAGGGTGGAGCTTTTTTTCCTTTTTCTAATCAAGACCCCAAAGGAATTAAACCTGAACTCCCCCAAGACTGAGCAAAAGCTGCACAAAAAGACAACCGGGTTCAACAGAGTCTTACCAAGTATTTATTCTCTCTACTGTTGCAATATAGTACTCTTCAATTTCATCAAGAGTGTTATTGAAGAGGAGGAACATGGTGCATGGAGAAGAAAGCTCCCTTAAGAAGTCTAATTCTCCATCCTCTTCTTTTGTCAATGTTGATGGTCCATCCTCGGAATCATCCGATTTGAGGGGCGATAGGAAGCGAGGCCATGAGATGTTGGCGTTACTGCCCCCAGGAACGATAAGCCGGCGGCCATCTGCGGTCAGGCCTTATGTTCGATCCAAGACGCCCCGGCTTCGTTGGACCCCGGATCTTCATCAGTGCTTCATGCATGCTGTCGAACAGCTTGGCGGAGAGGATAGTAAGGCCATCTAAATTAAAATCACCATTTCGGCTGTATAAAGAGTTTTGTTTTATTAAAGAATGATGTGGGAATGGACTAAAAGTAGCTGCTGCGACCTGTTCTTGCAGGAGCGACACCAAAGATGGTTCTGCAGATAATGGGTGTTAAGGGACTAACTATATCTCATGTGAAGAGCCATCTTCAGGTTTGTGTTTTCACTTAACCTGCACTATTTTCCGATCCATTTTAAAGAGGTTCTTGCTGATGTGAGTACTAATGGTGCTATTTTGGGAGTAGATGTACAGAAGCATGAAGCATGAGCAGATCATGCAAGGTCATCTCTACAACTCTACAACTTTTTTATGCATATTCTTGTAGATATAAGTAGGTTTGCCCTAAGAAACATTATCCTCTCTCACTGGGTTACCCTTCGTAGAATTTTACTTGTCTTTGTCGTCTTACACGCTGCAATCAACGATGAAATGGTGCCTTTTGTTAGTTTCAATGAGAACGATGCTACGATATACTGATAATTATTCGGCTAACTCCAGAATTGATAGTTTTTAAGTGATTGTTTAAGCCCCACAAAAAGATCAGCTTGTTATTCCTCTTATAATATACGGTTCCTCAAGGCACTTTAATATCTTTGGATTTGACTCCGGAGGTGTCGCATGCCGAGTTTCACCGGTTGACCGGCACCACGTTCTTTGCCAGAGTAGATCTGTCTGCTTCTCATAACCCATCTCAGAAGAAACTGGAAAACAAAACGTTTTAATGTCCAAGGATCCTTTATGTCTTACCTATTTAATTGCACGTAATGAAATATCTCACTTTTCCAATTCCACTCTAATATGAAAAAATTAAATTCCCAGAGTCACTTATTTAAAATAGCTTACGCCCACCCTACTACCTGTAAAAAAGCCGGGCGTGCGATGGAATAGAACACGTTTGTGTGATTTCGGACGCTTCTCCTTGCAGAAGCAGAAGCGGCAGGAAGACAGAATGAGAGGGGGCGGAGCGTGGCATATTCCGATCATCTTCCTCACTGGGATGCGGTCCATCACCAACAACATTACTGGCACCAAAGCGACAAGGTCGATCTGACGATGAATAACTTCATAACCAGCCACAAAAATCAGGGAAATCATCACTCCAGGGGGCTCGCTTTCCAGAACAATAGCGTGCGCACGAAGGGGTTTGTTAACCTTTTTCTATCGACACACCCAATTTGTCTCGCATATAACTTGCTCATTGGTCGCAAGTTTCAATTGTATTAGACCTTAAAGTTGTGATCTCATGATTAACTCAATGAGCTATAGGAGAATGTGAACTGTAATATAAAAAGGATATAACTTGAGGGTTCAATATAATGAAATGTGAGAGAAACCTAATTAGTAGAATTTAGATTATCGCAACATTATTACCAGAATGTAATCATGAAGTGTCATAGTTGATTCCAAATGGTGAATATTACCTACTTTCAACCAAGAGATGCACAATTTACACACACAGAATAAGAATCAACCATGGAGATGACCACATACACCTGACTTTTCTAGTGCGCAACATATGACTAGAGAGAATTTTCTTGCACGCACTTTTTTAACCGTTTGGTATCTTCTGTATATTTTCAGCTATGAGAACCAACAGGGAAGGAATATTGAAACATCAGCAGGCGAAGGATGTCCAAGTTCTTACATCATCTTCAAGGATCTGCTCAAAAGCTGCAAATCCCCGGTAAAATCCCTCTCTCTCTCTCTCTCTCTCTCTCTCTCTCTCTCTGTGGGCAGGCTCTGACGATGGTTTTAGTTTGATTCTTCGGAGAGTGAGGAAAAGGAAGGAGCGCTGGAAGATGCTGAGACCCAGAATGCACGCGAGGGCAATCATAGCGGCAGAGAAAACTCGGCTAAGAAGAGGAGGGTTGATTGCACATCAATGACCACTCTATCACTGAACTCAGCAGTTCATGAAGTGCCTTTGGATCTAACTCTTTGATCTGATCTAAGTCGTATAGCTGACTGAAGTTGTTTACTTATCTTAGACCTTTGTGTTATGTGGGCATATAGTTTATGCATGTGTATGTATGTTAGTTGCATCACCATTTTCTGACCTGGACTTCCGTCAAGTTCATCTGGGTGACAATACATTCGCATATATGATAAATAAACGAGATGTTCAAACTTCATAGTACCTCAAGCGCCTGCTTTAGCTATACTCAAAAACAAGAGTTGATTAGCTTAATTTCTATGTCGATATACCTCTCTCTGATGACATATCCAGATCACAACACCCAAAATATATATACAATTCCCAAACTTAAACTATGTTACAATCCTCTAGTCAAAAAGGAACTAAGAAAAAGCTCTCGTTTTTCTTGCAGAAATGTAAATCAGGGTTTGGGTAGCTTAATCATGAACTTGGACAAAATTTTAGCTCCTCATATTTCAGTTGAATGTTATGGTTCATTTGATTCTTCAAGATTTTGTCAGGGAAGTTTCTTTGTTTTGTGTGCGGCATTGATTGTTCCAAAAAGTTCTATGCACATTTTTGCCATTCCGCTGTATGTACAAGATAAAATTATCAATGGCATTCTCGAAGGCTGTGTGTTGATACTTCTAAACCACTAGGAGATTGCCAACTACATATACGAAAAAGAGTAGTGGGCTGAAAAGGAGTGGTTATCTTCAGTCCGGAAATATTGACACATGAAATTCTGAGAAGACTGAGAAAAAAAACTTTCAAATTTCATACATTCATTACTAGTATTTGGTTGGAGGTTTACCTTTTCTTTGTGCATTTAATTTCTAGAACTACATAGAGAGGCAACTCCGAACCCTAACTTACCCATTTTTATCGTGAGATATCCGATTCACCCATCAAATTCCGATATATTCATTGTCAAATAGCGGTGGAAACCCTAAAACTCCATCAAATCCCAACTCATGATTGCTAGATTGATGATCATATGTGTCCAAGCTCAATATATGAACCTAGTCACGAGATGGCGAATAATGGAGGGTTTGCCTTTTTCTCTGGAGGCAGCTTGGTCTCCATCAATACTTCAGCTGTGTCCTACTTACTTTGGCACGGACAATAAATGATACATGTAGGAATGTGAATCCTTTTAAAGCCTTCTCAACCGTCACCTTCTGATTTCCTCTTTATAAATTCCTCTAACGTTGGCACCTTGACACGCAAAATAGACAAAGAAGGAAAAGAATTCTCTTTGATTCAAAGGACAATGACAGTTGTTACTAGCAGAAACATTCTCTTCGCAGTTCTCTTTTGTGCACTCATATGCGCCACCGCCTCCGGTAGGAAGCTTCTCGTGGGCAATGCTCAGGAGAGTTCGTCGCTCAGTGACGAGAAGACGATATCCATGGGTTACGGCGGCATCGGAGGCGGTGGAGGTTTTGGCGGCGGCGGCGGGGGCGGAAGCGGACTGGGTGGAGGTGCAGGGTACGGTTATGGGGGCGGAGCTGGAGGTGGGTTCGGAACCGGGCTCGGAGGCGGTGGTGGAGGAGGGTTTGGCGGTGGGGACGGTGGGGACGGTGGTTTGCTTGGTGGCGGTTTAGGAGGTGGGTATGGTGGAGGTGGTGGAGGAGGAATTGGGGGTGGACTACCTTGAAATTGCTTCACAAGTTCATTGCAAAACCTAGATCTTCATCAATTTGGCTTCTTGGTACTTAATAAATTCTGGGTTTTGCTAATTGAAGTTCACCAGATGTAAAAGTTATATGTCCTTCTCGTCGTTGATTTTCCACAATCCTTATCGTGTAATAGTTTGGCCAATAATAATAAGCATTGATCATGCTTCTCAAATTCATTAAATATTTCTAGTCCACCCATCTCCATAGCTGTTTCCTTGGGAGCGTCTCGATTTCATTATTATACAATACACTTCTAAGGAGTTATTAGTGCAAATTAAGGACATGCTTCATTGAACAAGGATGGTAAAAACCTTTATTGCCAATAAACAATTCTTAGGTAGCTTATTACTACTTGGATATTTCCTCAATTGGGGATTTTGTTACAGCATCAAATCCGATGTTGTTCGATTCATATATTTAGATGCACCACCCACCCACAATCGAATTGAAAAATGTTCCATATAAGCAACTGTTGTAAGTACATAAACATTACTAAATAGACAACGTTATGTCTGGTTTAAGCTGTTTATCAAGATTAAAAAAAAAATGTGCCTATGCCAAGCTAATCCAGAATATCCAAACTTTTCAATTAGTCAATCCAATCAAAATGTTTCTTTTCCCTGATTTTCTCCCATTACCACTATTCGCCAACGTTCTTTCGAAAAGCCCTATTCGACAGCCCGATTCATCTAGGTTATAAACCGTGTTTTCCAAACGAATTTTTCTTCACTTCGACGGGATGCTAAAAACCAATTCGATTCGATCCTCGATTCACGATTTCGATAACAATAGTTACCATCTAATAATAAAACCAAAGCCAAGGATCTTCAGGCATGGCTAGCCAATCAACTCACTATTGCACAACCAAAATCCCATCGGGCCCATTAACTAATTGCTTAATGGGCCAGCTTACAAGCCCACGATGATATATTCCAAAGCCCAAAAATACAATAAGATGGAAAAAATATCGCAAAATTACCAAAAAAAAAAAAAAAAAATTAAAACGGGCTTCTTCTTGCGCGCCTTACAGTAAGCAAAACCCTAAAACCCTAGCCACAACCACCGTCGACGGTGCTCCCCTCCGCTCCCTCGAACCGCCGGAAAATCCTAGCCTAACCTCGATCTCTCGCCGGCTCCGGCATCTCCCGGCAAGCGGCGGCGGCGGCGATGGCGGACGTGGTGCAGTACCGGCTCGAGCGCATGGTGAACGAGCTCGACGACCTCGAGCGGCGGGGGCTCTTCACGCGCCGCGAGATCGCGGAGGTCGTGAAGCAGCGCCGGAAGTTCGAGTACCGCCTCAAGAGGCCGAGCCCGCTCAAGGAGGACTTCCTCGCCTACATCGAGTACGAGGCCCAGCTCGACGCGCTCCGTCGGCTCCGGAAGAACGCGCTCGCGCGGGAGGCGCGGAAGAAGATGAAGAAGTCGGTGTCGGATTTCGCCGGGGTCGCGAGGATCATTGAGATTTATAGGATGGCGGTGATGAGGTATAAGGGAGATATCGATCTGTGGTTCCGGTACTTGGAGTTCTGTAGGGTGAGAAAGAACGGTCGGATGAAGAAGGTACGGGTTTTTGGTTTGGAGGCTCGTCTTCAATTTGTCTGCATAATTCACTGATCTGACGTATGACTTACCTCAATGTCAAGTTGAAAGTTTAGGGAAGGCGACAAAGGTTCGGGTTTTTGCTTTGGAATTGTTAGTTTTGTTCAGGTGGTTGGCTTGTCGGAGGCAAAGTGCTTTATTGAATTCTGCTTATGTTTTGTGTTTGGAGTTGTTGATGAATGAGGAGAATGAAGAATGAATTGTTTGGTTAAGGACAGTTATTGGGTAGATACAAATGTGGAGCAGGGAATTTGAAGAATTTGACTAGTGTAGAGACTTAGAGAAGTAAGCCGAATATGTTGTGAATGCTTCTGAGAAATGAGCCTCCTTTAAAGTGGAAATCCGTGGGCTAGGGGGCATTTAGAGTTTGTTAATAGTGCTTAATAGCTGAATACAACACCTTGGAATGGGTAATGAGAACTTTTTTTTTTAAACCAACTAAAACATTGAAAGCTGTCAGTACTTCTATGTGGTGCAGTCCTTTGATTGTAATTTAGAGGACCCGGTGCCTTGGGGTCTTTAGTTCTCTTCACAGACGATTGGCTGAAAGAAGTTTGTTTTTTTCCCCAATTGGCTTACTGGGTAAAAAAGAATTCATCCTGTCGAGGAGGAGATAACTTTGGTTATTGTGAATTTTGTAGATCTTGGATAGTCTGCCTATCATATCTAAAATTAAAGGCTAGATGAAAAATAATCTAAACAGAATGCCGTGGGAGTTGGGATCTGGCAATCGATCAAATGTGTCCAACATGGAGAAGAATCTGTCATAGAAATTTATAATGATAGGAAGTGCTTATCATCCCTTAGCTTACTTCTCAAGCACAGGGAAGTTTATCATTGGTCTTGCTCATGGTGTCTGTGAAAATGCAGCAACTGAGATGATTGTCTTCTTGATTTTGAAGATATGCATTAAAATGCCTTCTGTTATTAGGATAGTCTTTCCTTTATATCGAAGAAGAACTATTCATCCAGTCTTCTTGATTTTGAAGATAGCATTAAAATGCCTTTTGTTATTAGGATAGCCTTTCCTTTATATCGAAGAAGAACTATTCATCCAGTCTTCTTGATTTTGAAGATATGCATTAAACTGCCTTTTGTTATTAGGATAGTCTTTCCTTTATATCGAAGAAGAACTATTCATCCAGTCTGCCCATCCATAATAGTAACATTCTAAACAGTGGCCTGATTGAGATAATAACCTTTATAGACTGTTTCATGAGTATCGTCTTCTGTAGTGTTTCAAAAAGATTCTGCACACTGTATGCTTTATTTGCTGGACTGTGTGGACCTGAAGCATTTACATGATGCCTGGGTTGTATTTGGATGATTGATCTACTGCTGAAAGAAGTCGTTTATTTAGTCTCAGCTTCTCTGCAGGCCCTTGCTCAGGTGATAAGGTTCCACCCAAAGGTCCCGGGAGTTTGGATTTATGCTGCGGCCTGGGAATTTGACCACAATCTAAATGTTGCAGCTGCTCGTGCACTTATGCAAAGCGGTTTAAGATTGTGTCCAACATCAGAAGATTTATGGGTAGAATATCTGAGAATGGAACTCACATACCTTAATAAGTTGAAGGCCCGAAGAGTTGCTCTTGGAGAGGATAACGGGACTTTGATTCGCAGTCATGAAGACAGTAATGAGAAACAATGGAGAAATGAAAATGAAGATCTATTTATGTCTCTGAATGAAGTCAGAGATACAGGTGATGGATCAGATGCTCAAAATGGGGAAGCTGAAAAGAAAGTAGATTTGTTTCAAGAGCAAGGGTTAATTATTCTTCAAACTATTTACAGTGGTGCCGTGGAAGCGATTCCCTCAAGTTTGAGTCTTAGAAAACGACTGTTTGAGATATTGGATTCAATAAACTTGTCAGGTTCAGAAGACTTGCGAGAGAAGGTACTGGGTGACATGAAGAGAGATTTTTCCACTAACCCAGAATATTGGGACTGGCTTGCAAAACACCAAATTACTGATTTTGAGAGTCTACAAATTATAGATGAGGAGAGATTGCATTCTGAGGTGCAAAAGGCAGACAAGGTATATATTTTGTGACCTTGATAATGACCTGAACTAGTAAGATTCTTGTTGTGATAATTTGACTGATAACTTGAGATCCCTCTGCACCTACAGTTACTATTTGTGACTGCCTAATCATTACGTCTGTTGTTTATGCAGATCTATCAAGGGGGGTTAGAGATACTGCCTTCCCCCGTGCTGTTTAAATTGTATACGAATTTTTTTATGGATGTCATTGCTTTGAAAGAAGGAAATACTCAGTCATCTGGACATATGCATAGCTATATATCACAACTACTAATGGTATATGAGAAGGCTGAAACAATGGGGTGCCTTGATGAGGATCTTGCTTGCAGACATGTCTCATTGTACTTACAATTAGGAAGACTTAATGAAGCCCGTGACATGGCAGGAAAGCTTTGCAGCAAAAAACTGTCTGATTCGATGCGGTTGCTGCTCTTAAGGGTCTCAGTAGAACTTAGATGTCTTATGAAGAATGATACATCCATGGATAAGGCTGATCTGAATTCCACCTTTGATCTTCTGAGAAACGTTTTGACAAAAGCCTCTGTTTCAGAAACTGAGCAAATGTGGTCAGTGGTGAGTCATAACTTCCAAAACATATCCATATCGGATGCTTCAAATTTATGTTGCACTTGAGTATTACTTAGTTTAATCTGTTGATGCTGCTGGACCTTGGAACTTCAAAGAATAATGTGAGAGCTCTGAGCCTGCTTATTTACCACTTTTCATTAACATAATATGTCGATAACAAAATTCAGTTAGATAATTCCTCTCCTAATAGCATGACTAACCCTTCAAAAAAGTTTTGTCCTTCCAGAGGTGATATTGGTTTTCAATGTCTGTTCACGTTTCCCTTTCTCAGGTCGTTTTGAACAATTGTCGGGTTCAGC
The DNA here is from genome assembly GCA_017140595.1 of Eucalyptus curtisii. NCBI lineage: Eukaryota > Viridiplantae > Streptophyta > Magnoliopsida > Myrtales > Myrtaceae > Eucalyptus > Eucalyptus curtisii. The sequence continues at coordinate 14,177,315 of CM029497.1, forward strand.
ACTTTTCTCTGGTTTGAGAATTTCAGGAAATTGTGATTTTTTGGACTTTGTCTTCCATGAAAGTCGGGGCATGTCCTGAAGTTAGATGTGGTTCGAGTCACTTGTCTGAAGGTTCTGATTTATGTTGTAAACAAAATGGGGCCAAGCCTGTGAAATTTTTCTCTAATACTTAGGAGCCATCAGATGCTTGTTCTCATCATATTATTCCTAACTTATTCTCTGCCGTATATTTGAGAAAGCTAATTGACATATTTTGATTGTTTGGCCTAATTCCTTTGACTTTCTACAACAGGCTCTCAAGTTTTTTGGTGATCAAAACCAATACTTTGATAAGCTTGTGGAGATCGCTTTTGTTGCTTTAGCTAAAAATGGTGCCAGTGAAACCGAATTTTCCCTCTCTTCAGCAATTGTTAACTTTGTTCTTCAGAAAGATGGGGTTGAACGTGCTAGAGAGATGTACAAACGGTAAGTATCCATGTGATTGTTATGTTACTCTTACATATTTAAATAATTTCGCAATGTGGCCTGTGTAGTGTAACGTTGTACGTTGTGGTTTCAAACCTCAGTCTAAAAGTCCCTAATCTTCTGGGTTTTTTATGGCAGATTTCTTGCTCTTCCTCACCCTGAGGTTGCATTATACAAGACTTGCATTGAATTGGAGATGAACCTTGCATTGGTGGGTTCTAAAGATTGTCTTTCTAAAGTTCGGAAGTTATATGAAGCTGCTCTCACAACTTATGACCAAAGTGTGGATTTGTGGAGAGCTTACTATTCTCTGGAGAACAAGGTGAAGTTTGCTTTGCCCTGCTTTTGTTGCATGCTATCACAATCAAAAGTACAATCTGACTGAAAATCTTTGGTTAGTCAACCTTACTGATGACATTCAGTGATCAACTTAATCCGTTGAGTCAGAATTATTAGGTATTGCCAAAAGTGTCTGGAAATTAAATTGCCGGTAACTAGTTTGAGGAAACTCCCTCCAACCATACCTTACAAGCATGGACATCGTCCACATTTAATTTTGGTTAAGTTTGCTTTGTGGGAGATGTCTATAACTTGTAACCAACCAATCAGAGGCAAGGTTGGAGGGAGTTTCCTCCAACCTGCCCATGTTAATATATCAGATGAACTAAGTATTATGATTGGACTGTCCATACTGTCCTAGAACGAGTTTAAGCTTATTTTGGCTAGATAGCAGAAAATAGTTGCAAATTCCCTTTGAGTACTCATTTGTTTGCTTGCTTTGAATAATTCTGGATAAGTGGTTTACTACTTCGGCTGATGTCCTCCAGGTAAGTTGATCCGGCTCCATTCTCTTGGTGCCCAAGAAAAAGGAAACTATCTGGACACCTCGTGGGTGGGGTGCCATATGTAATGAAAATGTTCTTTTATTTCTCCTTGATATGGGCTTACAAGGATGTCACTGTTTTGCAGATGGGAACAGCAGAATCTGCAACGGCCGTGTACTGGCGTGCCCGGAAGATACTAAAAGATGCTTCGGCCATCACTAACCTTCCGCATTTGTGATTGTGCTCTAAATTATTTGTTACATCTATCATTTGATGTAGAAGTTACAACGTTGTAAATGCAATTTTGACCCCAGTTCTAATGCGGTTTTATCACTTAGCCAAAGTACTTGTCTACAAGACGTTGCCTCTTCTTTCAATTGTGTCAGGCACGGCATACAGCAAAAAAGGAAAAAAAATGTTTCTGTATAAGGTTTCCTTGGTTTGCCCGTTCGAGTTTCATTTTCCGTCGGCTCAGTTTTGGTGCATGGAGGGGGTAATAGGGAGCGGTATCAGGTAGCTCGAGGTCACCATTGGCGCCATATGAGTCAACCTGAGAAGGCAAAGACTCAGTGCTGGGCCCAAAAAAATGAGCGTGAGTCTCTTTCTTCTTCCTCAAGTAATTCATCAGTAGTTGGAGGTCGGAGCAATGCCTTTGAAGTTGGGTCAAGACGACTGGACGGTGGAATTTTAATTATGTCTAAACTTGATCATTGAGCATACACAGGGCTATAAGTTGGATGATTAACAGAATATGATTCATCTGTTTTATGATAAAACCAAAGTCAATACCTGTTTTCTTATGGTCATCTGGACGATGCGGTAATTTGGGGTTTGCCGCATACTCTGAACAATTTGGTTTTACCATATCAAATTCTATTCGATCAGGAGAAATTGACAGATTAACTGCAACTATTATATGACTTATTCAACTTCGAATTGGTCTCAAGATTCAACGAGCCAGCAATGGATAATCGATTCTTGTTTCTCCTGCTAATTGAATTAGCTACTTTTGTCCTTGGTCCAAGCAACACAAGACATGTGCTGTTGAATTCCGTACCATGCGGCAACAGTCAAATATGCCCTCTGGTTCAAGTCACCGAATGTGATATGTTGTTGCCGGTCATTTCATAATCCTGGGCATTGTCAAAACTCAGTTTTCAATGTTTTTGAACTAGCTATTGTCAAAAGTCGCTAGTAAAAAGCGCGTTCGCGTGCCTTGGGCTTAGGAATCGGTGATTGTGGGTTCGATTCTTGTTCTGGGAAATTCATACTTAATTGGGGAGTCATTGTAGTTGGTCACTGTGCTGATCTCCCTTTTGGTCAAGCCCTAGGGTTGTAATACGGACAAGAAACTCACGAGCAAATCGTTTCTGGGTCTATTAAAATGCCGACACATACCCTTACGTGTCGTCATATTTATCGCCCATCCACCATATTCATGTCTCTCGTGCTTGCCGAATGGAGACTCGAGAACAAAGAAATTCTCTTTTTAACATGAGAAGTTGCTATAATAATAATATAACTATAGCCATGCCGAAAATCGCTTTTCTCAATCTAAAGGGGTTGATATCCCTATAAATCTATGAATTTTCGTCCGATACGAAATGGTTAATGTGAATTTATAAAATCGCCATGTAGAAAGAGGGTTAGGCAGAGGAAAATGTACATTTGAAGTGATTGAGCAAAGAACAATTTGTCTGTTTAGAATGAAAATACATGTACGAAAGGAATTGCATTTTCCTTTTTCGGTAGTTTCAAGTGAACATTTATGTGTCCGAATCCAGGAATGTGCTTTACGCTTCTCCATCCAACATTAATTCCACCTAATTGGTGTTCATCTCCTCAATTTTTTTTTAACACAAAGTGATATGTTTTTTCTTATTTGGTCAGAAGGAAAATTTTTATTTTACATAAAAGAGACACTTAACTTCAAGATACAACCAATCCCAAAAAATTAAAGTCCAGTGCAAATCCAAAAAATGAAACAACTTAGTATAGCTTATAGAGACTCACTAATTGTCATAATTTCAAAGCACAACAAGCAATGAATCACCAAAACTCTCATCATCATCATTGATAAGCACATGCTGAGATTTTTCTCTCTAGTAGCAATGGTTTTGCCAATAGGCAGTGCACGCCTAAGTTTAACGTCCCCAACACTATCACTATATAGAGACGACAACAATACTAATGGGTTGAAAGAGTGTAACTAACTCCTTGTAATCTATAGCTAAATTGAGATAAAAGTGCACCCAAATTTTGATTTAACTCTAAATCGGTAGAGAATAGCTGCAAAACAGATACTAATTGACAACAAAATCACTTTCAGATACGGCGATGGTTGAACGCGGCGGATGAGCTTCGGAGATTTGCGGAGCGCTCAACTATATGGAGCAAACACCTAGAGCCAAAGCGAGCAAGCAGATTCGGAAAGATCAGATTCTTCTGAGGCTTTCGCACTTCGATTGTTAGAGCCCACAACGACAATGTTGTGCACGAACTCAGCGAAGAGGTCTTGAAAAAATCGTGGAGATGAAGATATAGGGAGATAGAGACTGAAACCTTGAGAGAAGGACCTCTCTCCCTCTAGAACGTAGCTTCAGAAAAGGGGGTTGGCGGTTTCAGAAAGATGAAACCATAAGAGATGGAGAGGAGGGGAGAACACATTAAAATAGTTTAAGGACTTGATTCAACGAATTACAAATTATTGTCCTTGGCCAAGATTTATGGACTAATAATGCCATCATCCCATTTTTTACAGAAGTACATAGCTGATTTTGCTTTAACTCAGTTAACAGACATTTCTAGCATCAGCGAGGGTATAAGGTAAACTGGAACAAATGGAAGATCATATTTAAATTTGTATTTCAGTCTTATTACAACAATTAATATTAATATAACACCACATTTGCTGCTATATGGAAAGTTGTCCCGCCTCTGTCTGAGGAAAGCAAAATCAAAGAACTAAAAGGATGACAATAGAGGTCATCAGCCAAACTAAATTATAGCAAGCTCAAATGTTATTAGAAAAGCTTGCTCGCAAATTCATCCACATTGGTCCCATAATCTCCGGAGGAAGTTGATTTTCTTGCTAGATCTCTGAGCTGGGACAAGCTTCTTCCCAACTTGAGAGCCACCTTCAATCTAAACATCTCCCCATTTTCCCTTCTTTGCACTTCTCTCTCCACTAATGTGGATTCAATGGATTCCTCCAAAAGCCTGAAGAACCCTGCACAGTTTCTGTACATTTCCACTACCATACCCACCTGACCACCATGCTCGAAACTGTTGACCACCCCGGCCAGCGCGCCGCAGGTGACAGCCGCCACTGCCGCCCACGGTCCACCAATGGACCCCGTGAACACCGAGCCGAAGGCCGCGATCCCAGTTAGTACAGGCCCTGAAATGGCCAAAGCCTTGTTGATCTTCAATACCAGATTCCCCAGCCTCATGTAGTCCTCGGAATCTTTACTTTTCAACACTTGAAGAACAGCTCTCATTTCCACTTCCAACTCCTCACTCCACCCATTATCTATCTGCTCCACATTTTTCAGAAAATCATCTATCTTTTCTCTTTCCTCGCATGAAGAATCCCTCTCTTTTTCTTGATTATCATCCCCATCACTTGACTTAGGCCACCAAATGGCCGGCTTGAATTTCCCAGGAAATTTCTCGAGCATCGTTCCGATCAAGGAAAGAGGATAAGCTTTATCAAGAGCCAAGATCTTCTCCACTATTTCCTCCACGTCAGCTTTTGTTACTGAATCACCACGAATATTGAGCCTCGACTCGACCTCGCTGTATAGTTGCTTGAACAATCTTACGGCGTTGCGCTGCTCTTCGGCTAGTTGCGAGGGCTGGATCTTGTTCACCACAAGCAACATCCCCGTTGCTGCAGAGAACAACAAGACCGAACACAATTTCATAGCCAAAAGCGCTGAACTTGAAGATGAAGTCAGCGGTCCTCCAGAGGCGGAGATAATCACGGAAAGCCCAGAGATCGTTGTAGCCGTTAAGGTTATCATGTTAATGGAGCTCAGAAGGAGGTGGTTCCAGTTGTTTCGCTGCTCGCACATGTTGTTGTGCATCTCTATCCTGTCGGATATGGACGCCAAGAGTGCATGAAGTTGAATCCTGGCAAAAGAAGGATGATCAGCATAAGCTGAGGCGCTACTTTTGCATGGCCCATGCACTGCTTCATCGTTAACTGTTTTGTCACCGACGTCGTTTGCCTCAACCAACGTCACAACGGGTGTTTTCAGTCGGTCGGCTGTTTCGAGAGTGATTTTTGTTGGGTTCGGAACTGATGGACGTAGTTTTTGAGGCCATGGGAATCGAATGGCAGCATTTATTCTCTTCGAAGAACGAGGATTACAAGAAGAGAGCGAGAGAGTCGAAGCTAGAGAAGCCATTTGAGGGAGCTTTTTCCTTCTCTTCTCTTGCTTTTTTCTGGTTGTTGTTTGGTTGATGTGTTTGAGAGACTTCGTGATGACTTGAGACTGGATTATATAGGAGTGCAGACGCAGATTGATGAAGCATATTCGATGTCTATTTATAGCAAAATGGAAAGCAGGTGGAGAGGAGAAGGAGAGGAAGACAGAAGGGGTCAAGGTTTGAAAATGTCGAATGAGTTGACTCAGCCCTAGGGGCCTGACCCGTTCATGACTAGCCTCTGTTCATACAATTCGATTCAACGATAGAACTACAAACATAACTCCGACAGAGGAATTCTGTTACTTCTTGATTATGAGTTTCATCAGCTTCAAGACCCAAAAATCAAACGCAACATGCAGAGAAACATATATATTTTTGCTTTATACATACCAACTTAACCAGTAGCTTAAAAATGACTGCATATCATCAATAGGACTCAGATAATTCATAGAATTTATCCTCCTGGTTCATTGCACGATAATGTTTCACATGTTATTTATCGGTATAAAGATGTGAAATTTCACGTCTCTGCGAGAGAGGATGCGAACAAAATAAGCAATGTTTATAAAGGGTCTAAAGGCGTATCGAATTTACAACCCCAATTGAGTAAATAGTCCTCTACAAACAATGATATTGCTTAAGGATGAATGTGATTGCAGGTCATGGCTCATGCATCAGCTGATCATATACCGCATGCTTGAGTCAGTCCATCACATATTAAAGTATAATATATTATCATGTATGTTATAATCGTTTCTGATACTATTTTCCCCGCGTTGCTTTGCGTAGATCAAACTTTTCACTCCCTTAGTGTTTGAACGGAAGATTTATTCCCGTTTTGTAGGTTATTGACATGGACCGAGCGTTGCTCGCTCTCGTGGAAAGATTTGACCGTCAAAGGCAACTCCTGATCGTTCAGTCCATTGAAACCAAAAGAGAAGTAACCCCATGAGACTGCCAACACATGGGCACGGTCGTATGACCATGTCTCTTGTTCCTTAATCCTATATCTAGTGTGTACCCAGTCTTTTCTTATGTGGAATGGTATGTCAAGATTGAGTCTGCAATCGCTAGTTCTAAACTTTAAAATATTAAGTAATAACGCAATTCATGTCCCATAATGATGACCCAAAATTCCATCACTCGTGATGGTTAAAAGTTAATGAGAGACCTCAAACATATAATCACGACATAGGCATGTTATAGAAATTTAGGAATTCCAAGAAAGATGAGGAGAAAGCTACATATGGAGAAAATTAAAGGGCATTTTTCAATCGCATAGTGGGACGTCAAGAGATTTCCAATCCAAGAAGTGACATTGACATATTCAAATCCCACCAATTGTATGCAAACTACTTTGGGTCAGTGCAACCTACATATATTAAAAGTTTAGACATAACCGCTTCATGTTTTTTTGTAGGCCTTGCGCTCACCCCCTAGAGTATAAAAGCAAAATGAGATTTTCGAAATATTTTGTTTTGATACCATATCAATTCCATGCTTTGGGATTTGTGATGTTTGGATGCCCCTTTGTTGGTTCTTATGTGTAAGAACTCTTAAAAATAAATTTTTCTGTCATGTTTTCAATTAAAAAAAAAAAACAACACCGTGTATTTCTATATTCACTTATTTATTATGATGCCAAGAACTTTAATAGTATCGCATGTGAACATGAAACTATGTACATTAAGGGTGCGTTTGTTTGTGTTTCTATTCAAAAATTGTTCTAGGGAACAGAAATTGAAAAAATTATTTATGTTCCGGGGAACAATTTTTTACTAAAAAAACGTGTTTGGTAAACTTATTTCGGGAATAAAAAAGAATAGAAACACGTTTGGTAAATTTGTGTTCTTTTTATATTCTTTTAATTTTTTAATATTCTTATTTTATTTTTTTTTTTTTTTTTTTTTCTTTTTTTCTTTTTTTTTTTTTTTTTTTTTTTTTTTGCCCTTTTGGCTGGTCGCCTGGCCTCGCCATGGTCGGCGACCGGCCGACGAGGGCCGGCGGCCCGCCCGGCCACGGCGAGGCGCGCCGGCCCTCGGCGAGGCTCGGTTGGGCTCGGCTCGGCTCGCCTTGGCCGGGCGAGCTCGAGCTCGCCTAGATCCGGCGAGCTCGAGCGTCGCTCGGCCGGCGCGAGGTCGGCCTCGCCTTGGTTGGGCGAGCTCGGGCTCGCCCAGATCCGGCGAGCCCGAGCTCGCCCGACCACTGCGACGCTCGGCCTCGCCGGCCATCGCTAGGTCGTTGTCGCTGGCGGTGGCCGGCGAGGCCGAGCATCGCCGGTGGCCGGGCGAGCTCGAGCTCGCCGGATCCGGGTGAGCCCGAGCTCGCCTAGCCAAGGCGAGGCCGAGCCTCACCCCGGGCGGCGACGCTCGACCTTGCCGAGGGCCGGCGAGTTCGCTGGCCCTCGACGGCGTCGCTGGTCATGGCCGAGACCGGTGACCGGCCAAAGAAAAAAAAGAAGAAAAGAAGAAAAGAAGAAGAAGAGAAAAAGAAGAGAAAAGAGAGATGTGTTTTTGCAAAACGTTCCAGAAACAAGAAACAAGTTTTCTTTTTCTTGTTTTTGTTTTTTTTTTGTTAGGAAACAAAAAAATAGATTTAACAAAAACGCAAACAAACGCGTTTGTTTTTTTTTTTGTTTAACAAAAAAACAAAAAATCAGTTCATAAAAAAAAAAAAAAGAATACAAACAAACATGGCCTAAATCAGCTAATAAAAAAAGTGTACACAGTATGCCAACCGACTCGAATCTCCTAAGAGCTAAAAGACGGCAGATCCAGCCGCCAAATATGTCTCCATCCACAGCTGTAGGGGGTCCACTACCACCTACTTGTAGGAAACTTAAGGGGTCATTTATATGGGATAATGACAAATAATTCCTAAATTATGTCATTATATACAATGTACTCCCTAAATTTTTAATTTATTTAATCCTTAACTTTTTAGTAAATATTCAAACTAATTTTCAAATTATATGAAAATATCCAATATTATTATTCTATTAATTTAAGTTTATTGACAACATTAAACATTTTCATATATTAATTTGAATATATGTCAAAAATTTAGGAACAATATATGAACAAATTTAAAGTTCATTAATGATATTGGGAAAAGTATTGAAAAAGTCATAAATCTTTTGTAACTGTGTCAATATAGTTCTAAACTTTTTAATTTGTTGCTAACTTAGTCATTTTCGCTAATTTTGGCAAGATTTTGTTGATTGGATACCAGTTGGCGGAAGTGACATGATTGATGTTGACGTGAACAACTTTTAATAGTATTTTACTATTTTTTTGAATTTTTTATTTTCCTTTTCTTTTTCTTTTTATTCTTTTTTATTTTTTCCTTCTCCTCCTCCTTCCTCCAGACGATCGTCAGACCTTGTTGGCCATAGGCGAGCCTTGCTGGCCACTGGCGAGGGCTCAGCTTAAGCCCTCACCGATGGCCGGCGAGGTTGACCTCGACCTCGTCAACCATCGCTTGTGGCCGATTGCCGAGGTCCGACGATCAGCTTGAGGAATGAGGAGGAGAAGGAGAAAACAAAAAATGAAAACGAAAATAAAAAATTCAAAATATTAAAATATTATTAAAAAGTTGTCCAAATTAGTGTCGATTGTGCCACGTCAGTCGATAGGTGCCCATTAGCAAAATCTGACCAAAATTAGCCTGAAATGACTAAATTGACACTAATAAAAGGTTTAAGACTAAATTAGCACAAATGCGAAAGGTTTATGACTTTTTAGACATTTTTCCCAAATGATATTACTTATTGAGCAAAATTTTAAGAACCACATTAAATAAATTAAAAATTCATGGATCACATTACATATTAAATCAAAATGCAAGACCATTTGCTTCATTTTTCCCTATTGCAGAAATTACTCAAGTCAATTTTCCTATACGAGTTTGTTTTTTTTTGTAGGGGGGATTAAGTTTAAATTTGACAATCTATTTTGTAATTTGTCTTCAATGCTTTGCCTATAAGTTAATTTAGTAAACATGCACTATCAAATCAACTTTATCATTTGCCATTTCTTACTCTATCAACTTATGATCATGCTACCAGAGTTGGTACATGTTTTATGGGACGCCTCATCGATAAATCGATAGAAAAGAAACGAGGAAAACACGTGCATAGAAACCACCAATGAGGGCTACTAACCCTCTATGGCCATAAATGGAGGTCAACAAAAAATCTTTTCAGAATCGATTAGTAAATACAAGCCTCGCCAACGACTGTCGCAAGGGCAACTACCCCCACTTAGAGATTGGAAAAATTCAACACTGAATCGAACTAAGATAGTTAGAGAATTGCATTTTTGCTGAAACCAATAAAACGAGTTTGGAAATTTATGTCATAATTCCTCAGTGTCATAACAAATGAATACTCAAGAAATCTTCAGTAAAAACTCCAAGAAGATTATTTGAACTCTAAAATAGTTATGCACCGGCCCTTATAATATAGGATAACCTTTGAAGGTCGGGAATGCGAGAACTCCAACTCATATAAAAAATTTCCACTAGACCACGCTAGAGAAAGGCATACACAAAACAAATAACAGAACAGATTTTTAGAACGATCGCAGGCAAAGAGATCAGTCGTTCAGAGCAAATCAATTTTGCCTGTACGAGGATATGCTGTTTGGTGTCAATCGAACCAAACTAAGAATTTGCTCCCAATGTATAGGGTAATCCGCCAGATTAGTAAAGCCAGGATCAAGACAAAGCCCGGCCTGGTTTTGGGTTGGGTCCACGGACAGTGACATAAAGCATGCACGTTCTACTTTGCCAGATATTTTGAGCAAGCAGGAGAGGGAAGGGAGACAGAGCTCAAAGGACAGAAACGGGCACAGAGGCTCTCTCAGTCGCCGCAGGCCTCGATTTCTGAGGAATTCAAAGGAATTAGGACATATAAAATCATGGGTTCTGTTGCCAAGAAGGGATTGCAGCAGTACCTGTTGCAGCTTCAACAACACCCTTTGAGAACTAAGGTCTAAAACTCATCCCTCCTCTGCTCCTCTCTCTCTTGGCCACTGTTCTCGTTGACCTTTCAAGTTGGTTAGCATTTTATCGAGTCCGATTTAATTGTTGGATTGCCTTCACAAGGATTTAGTTGTGTTACTCGTTCGAGTGGAAATTTCAGAGCTTTTTCTTGGAGATTCATGAATCACGTGATTTTGCTGAGCTGTTGTTAGTTGTGATGAAATGGGGCTGGATGCTGGATGAAACTTCAGACTTTGAGGAGTGAATGCGAAGTTTTGATAATTCATTTTGTGCAATAAATGTTCAACCTATGGTGCTATTTAATTGCTTTGTGCAGGCAGTCACTGCAGGAGTGCTGTCAGCAATAAGCGACATAGCAGCACAGAAGCTGACTGGCATACAGAAGCTTCAAATTAAAAGGCTTCTTCTCAAAGTGGTAAACCTCATTTATGGCAAATAGTTGTGCTACCAATTTCGATCAATTTATGAACCAGAGAAGTCATATTCGTTGTGGAAATCAATAGTATAAACATCTTCATGTGCTGGAATCTGTAGATTGTTAAAGGAGATGTCTTGATTATCTATGTTCTCAAATCTCTTATGTTCTTCATATTTTCCCCTACCCATTTTGTATTACTGGTGTTAGAATATTCTTCAGCCAAGATTAGGAGTCCCTGTTGCCTAGTAAAATTATGCTGCTGCTGCATCTCTTGTGCATTTATAGTTTACAGATTGTCCTAAACAGAATTGAATGGAACGCTAGCCGTTCATTCAGAAATATGCGTGATTGAAGACTGGCTAAGCCGGATAGCCACCTTTGCGTGGAATCATTACTTAGTGAAATGTATCAACTAAAAGACACTTAGTTCATGCGATTGCGTTGGAGCAATTTTTTAGGCTAAAATGTATAGACATACCAATTATGTGTATAATGTAAATGAATTTATGTATGTATACACATGTATCTGTACGTCTTTGTGAATGTATTTTGTAAATTGTTTACTAGGGTTAAAGATACATGTTTCAGGTCTTGGTGCGATAATAACAGTGGAGGGCATTTAGCTTAAGTATACAGATGACAATGAACTGCGAGTATTTCATACAGTCCACAATTGGCATGAAAAACAGTTCTTATATCTCTTATGGCAAAAAAGTTCTTTCCCTTTTTATTTACAATTTGCATAAAACGGTATTACCTTGAATAATAGAACAGTAATGGAGATTTACATTATTTTTCTCTTTGATCAATCGAATGAATGACACATGTGGCATCCAACCGAAAAATTTACTCATAGGGATGTAGCATAAGTTTTGTGGACGGTATTAAGTTTAAGGTGTGATCTTATAGAAAGTGGGAGATAGTAGCGTGGGGTTTAGTAATTGTCCTCTTAACCTCTAGTTCTAATAGTTACGGTGATTGCGTGGAAGGCAAAACATTGCTACTTTTTGGTCAATGTGGCTTTGATGTGAGAAAATATTAGGAGTTTCACCTAATGTCAAAGGACTTCAACCAAGTAAGCATCAGATCAGGTCTTTTGTGACTCAGAAAAAAGATTTAGCAGATTGATTTAGAAAATAGTGCAAACTTCTGTTTTGACAGGGCCATCTGTGGTGCTTCAAGAGATCCTAATAGCAGAAACAGCATAAAGTATTCATCTTCCAGGATTGACCTCTAGATTGACTCTTGCTGGTCTGAGAAAATACTGCAATCAAGCAACCTTTTAGAAGTTGACTTTTCCTAATAATCCTCATAAAGTTTCAAATTACCAAAAACGCTACGCCCAGGACAAGTCTCTTGGAAATTTAGCTGGACAGAAATTTCTGTCAGTCAAGTTGATTCCTGAATGCACAGGATATGTCACGTGACTGTATTTTTTTGCAAGGATGTCCCATGGGGCTAATACTGAGATTACTTGAAGAGCTGTTGTTGTTGATTGCTCGTAGTTTCTATCCATGTAATGGTTTCCCTTAATATGATACTTTTCAAGAGTAAGGTTCTGTCAATTGCAGCTTTTTGGGTTTGCTTACCTTGGTCCCTTTGGGCATTTCCTCCATATAGCACTTGATAAGATTTTCAAGGGGAAGAAGGATACAAAAACAGTGGCCAAGAAGGTATACTTCTCATTCTCCTTCTATGTGCACGGTCCAGTCAAATCACCAGCACTGAAATCCGCTGCTTTTTTGAGTTGTTGAATTCACATATGCTTTCAATTATTTTTATGTTTGCTTTGGGTATAAACTGCGATGTTTAATGTTCTAGGGAAAATTAGTGGTCATATGCATTTGAGGAGTTGCTTGATTTTTAGGGCCATGTTTCCCTCAATGCTTGTTTCCTCCAACCAGTCTTCTACTTGGTGGCTTACAAACATGGATGTCACCCATATATATATATTAAGTTAAATTTGCATGACGGTGATGCCCATTACTAGAAACACACCAATCAGAAGCATGATTGGAGGAAGTTTCCTCCAACTAGGAGTAGAGGAAAATACGACCCTAAAATTTATTAGCTTCATTGTTTCAATTGATCATTTGATCTCTCTTAAAAATTAGAGAGAATTCTCAGAGCATGCTAAACTATCATTTGGATTATGCAGGTAGTGTTGGAACAGTTGACATCTTCTCCTTGGAACAATTTACTATTCATGATTTACTATGGATTAGTAATTGAGGGTAAGTGGGCAATGGTAATCCCTTGTGTAACATCCATGCTTTATGAAGCTTTGGCCTAGAGAGATTGTTTACAACCTTACTTCCAAGGCGCAAACGTTTGGACTTTTCTATACCATCGTATCAAAGTTGTAGCCAAGAGCACTTCTTTCTTATTTTAATTTTTTCAATTTGAAGTGATTAGAAATTTCAAAAGCTTGAAACAGAGTGTAGGATCCAGAACTTTTGATCCTCCCACCTTGTACCACATCTTTTGCGACTGTTTCCTTAATCCTTACTCTGCTGGGTGAATTCTTCCACCTTAATTTAGAGTGGATTGAAAAAGAAAAACGAATTAGTTACAATTTAAGACTACTGTACAAAGCAATGATCGCATCTCCTCACTCCTTACATTGGGTAAATCACATCAATTTTTTCTGCCCCAGTATTCTTAGACATCAGATGTTATCTACTGCTCTTTCTTGACTGCAAATATGAAATGCAGGAAGACCGTGGATGCACGTGAGAAGTAAGATCAAGAAGGATTATCCCTCCGTGCAGTATGCATCTTGGACGGTATGCCCTTCACTCTGACGTGAATACATGGAAAAATGTGGCATCATTGAGGGGTTCATTGTGAATCTTTTTGACTTTTGTTCAACTACAGTTTTGGCCGGTTGTGGGGTGGGTGAACCATCAGTATGTTCCTCTGCAGTTCCGCGTCATCTTTGCCAGTGTTATTGCATGTGGCTGGTATGTGATTTTTAGCCTTTTCTCTGTTTCTTCCTGTTTAATCAAAAGCATTGTAATAGCTTCGAGTACGTGGATCATCTTCCTTCTTGCTTTTCAGGGGTATATTCTTGAATCTACGGGCAAGGTCTATGGCACTGACCAAAAGCTCATAAATGGAGACAACCGTCAATGTTATAATGGTCAAGACTCGCATCAGAAAATGGTTAGATGTACCATGATCAGCACACCTTCAAACCATTACGCACTGATGACGTCTATTTATGCTATTTTAATGTGGGATCTATGTTTTGAGACTGAAACATGGAATAATTCATGAATGATATCCGAAATTTACTTAGGGATAACTGGTTCAACCAGGTGTTTTGAGTTATGTAATGTAAGTAATAATTCTTTTAAGCCAGCATACATGTGAGCTGGGAAGTGAGATTTCATAAATTTATAGATCTTCTGTTTGTCCAATTAGTGTATCTCCGTGCCCTGCTGCTGGTCGTTATGTTTGTCACGCATGTGATGGTGGCAACCAGACAGCTACTAAGTGAAACATGTAAATCAAGGAACGTGTTCTTGTCTCACTAAATGACTGTCTAGGCCCAAGCTTGTGTATCAGCATTTACTAATGCTTGCCAATTTGCCGAAACTTTTACAAACAAAGAAGGCCATATTACTTACCAATCATTTGTGATCCACCTTGAAATAGCATAACAATAATGACACCGTGTTTAGTAAATCTAAGTACAACGCTTGATAGTAATATCACATTAACATGTCACTCGATCCTTTTTAACTCGTTAACCAATCGCAAGACTTTGTGCTTGAATAGTTGATCGAGCAGTTGCCATGAGTATTTAGGTCACTCTGCCATGTGTTTTTCTTGAATACATCTATTAGATATGACCATGCTCTGCTATCATTATATATTGTTTATGTTTCTAAGATTGACCTTGGCATATGTGTTCTTTGCTGGCGGGCTGTTCATAAACTATTATCACATTAACATGTCACTCGATCCTTTTTAACTCGTTAACCAATCGCAAGACTTTGTGCTTGAATAGTCGATCGAGCAGTTGCCATGAGTATTTAGGTCACTCTGCCATGTGTTTTTCATGAGTACATCTATTGAATATGACCATGCTCTGCTATCATTATATATTGTTTATGTTTCTAAGATTGACCTTGGCATATGTGTTCTTTGCTGGCGGGCTGTTCATAAACTATGTATGTAAAGACAAGACTTCCACAATAATGGAAGTGCCAATGTAAGATCTCATGAAAAGGAAGCATTTGTCCCGAGATCTCCGTCTCTTTCCAGGTTTTGTCCTTATTGGCTGTTGAAAGTCAGAGAAAGGAACCCAATTGGACTTGAAAAATATAGAGTAGCAGTCATTTTCAAGTTCTAACCACCAGACCACAACCCATCCAATCTCTAGACCTTTCCACTTGTCTACAAATGCAGTGAGCTGACCTCTTGAATGTGACACAGATCCTAAGTCACTAACCTTTCGTAAGTAACCCCAATTCAGACACAACTTGAACAAAGAAACATGTTGAGCCTTCAAGCTTCATATGATCCATTGGCTTTGCCGTTGCAGTTATGCAGGCGAAAAATTACCCGAGCTGCAGTTGATGCCACACCTCCCTTTGGTCCCAGTCTCTCGAGCCTGGGTTCTGCTAAGGAATCAGTCAATGTAAGTGAATGCGAAGCAGTAAGGAATACTTGTGACCCTCTTGTCCTTGCCAAGCTTTGTACAATATTAGAGGCCCTTGGTGACAGAGTGGAGATGCATAAGAACATTGGAGAACAAAGAGATAACTGGAACTCTCTCTTCCTGATCTCTGTCAACATGATGTTGCTCGCCGCAGCTATTGTTGTGGGCATGGCCACCGTTAGTGCTGCATCAAATGATCAAGCACTACCCCTGGCGTTCAAAGTCACCTCAACAGTACTATATTTAGCAGCTACAATGATGCTGGTGGTGGTGAACGTGATCCGACCATCCCAACTGGCTGAAGAACAGAGAAATGCCGCTAGGCTATTCAAGCAACTGCGAGATCAGGTCTGCACAAAGCTCTCTATTTGCACTCCGAGCATCATGGACGTGGATGAAGCAATGGAGAAAGTCTTGGCATTGGACAAGGCTTACCCACTCCCTCTAATAGGAAAAATGCTCGAGAAGTTCCCAAAGAAGATTGAACCTGCTGTCTGGTGGTCACAACGAAGCCGGCAGCGGGCTGAAGGGCTTGGTCTAGAAGGCAAAAGGATTGGGAATGGATGGAGTGAAAAGTTGGAAGATGGAATGAGAGACATCGTAGAAGTGTTGAAGAGGAAGGACTTGACAGATTATTTAAGATTGAGCAAAAAGGCCTTAAAAATGAACAAGGTATTGGCAATTTCAGGTCCTGTGTTAACAATGCTTGCTGCTTTTGGGTCTCTAATGGTGGGATTTCCCCACCGTTCTTGGGCTAGTGTGATGGGGATGGTGTGTGGAGCATTGGCATGCATAGTGAACACAGCAGGACATGGAGGGCAAGTTGGGATGGTGTTTGAGATGTATAGGAACAACGCTGGTTTCTTTAAGCTCATGGAAGAGAACATAGAATCTAATCTTAGCGAAAGAGATGCTGAGAAAAGAGAGAATGGGGACATATTGAGATTGAAGGTGGCTCTACGGCTAGGAAGAACTGTGTCAGAACTTGAGGACTTGGGCAAATCCTTGTCAAGTGATGGGAAGGCCATTGAAGAATTTGCAAGCAAGCTATTTTGACCATTCAAAGTTCATTTTCTAGCCAAGGTGTTGATTTGAGAGGTACCAAAGCCATCTTCCTCAGGTCAAAGTCTCAATTTCTACGTTGTGGTGGAATACTCAAAAAGTCTCACCATCTCAGTAATCCATCTCCTTTCATGTCTGCAATATATTATGGTTTGATCGATTTTGACATAGACAGAGCCGCTTGACTCGGAAGAAAGAAATGTATATATTCGCGCTTGCCGAACTTATGCACTATGCATCGACTAGGGTCCATATGAGCCCTCAGATTTGTTGCGTCTGTCTCTACTAAATCTGCTGGGAACTCCAGTTAAGATGCATGCAATAAGTACATTCAACATGTCTCATCAAAGAGGTCTAAAGGGCAACAGCAACGCATACTACATGAGAAAGCAACCCCCTGAAACATTTACAACGGTTGTCTATCATCATAAAAGGATGGGAAAGGACTTTTAATTTGACCAACAAACCCCATCTGTCTTTTTCAACATACACAGAACGAAGTAGCTGAACATATATATTGACAACAGGGGGGAAACAACATAGGAACAATCCTCTACGCTGCCTCTGCAAATCCAACCCTGGAATTTCCATAGTCGAACACTGTGTGATAACGGCGCATGAAGACATCCCCCAAAATCCTATATCACGAGGATACGAGCATGAGAAGAATGTAGAGAAACACCAACACAAACAAGTCAGAAACCGAATTTACGACAAAAAATGCTACTCCTGCCAACAAAATTGAAACTTGAAAGTGTTATAAGTAATACCAGAGAGGTCCACGAGGTGGAGGAACATCAAGACCAGTGAAGCCGCTGATGCACTGAGTGTTGGGTTCTTGTCCGACTTTAAGTATGTACTGGTTGTCGAGAAAAAAAAAAACAGATGGAGAACAAATTATTGACTAATACCCCACGCCATCTACATGCAATAAATAATACGATTTAAGCCAATCTATCTGTTAACCTCAGAGCACTACACCAGCAAAATCTTCAGACTCAGGTTGCCTTTTTCAGAGATGATAAATAAAAAGTAACTAACATCATCCTATTGATTTTGCTCAGCAGATGATGGAACATAAAGAAATCTTATTGAACGAGTTTTTACTCAAAGGGGTGCATTGCCAATTCTTAAGATGTAAGAAGATTGAAGTCACACCTCATTTGGGCTGAGGTCGAAAACTTTGCCACCCAAGGTGAATGAAACAACGGGCATGGAGGAAAGCTTTTCACAGTCCACAGAAGATTCTCCATTTGGGCTAGGAACCCGATCACAGAGCTGAAAAGCATAACAAATTTTGGTGAGACTATAAGGAATGACTGTAAAGCACAATACTGTACAAAAAATTACCTCATTGACATAGTTCAGAACACGCTTCTGTGTCTGATTCTGCTCCAGCTGACTTTGCATCCAAACAACTGCCATCTCACATGCCGAGCACATTGCATCACGCATAAAGCCAGAGGACCTACCCTTGGTTTTATCCACCACACTCTCGATACCCATACTGCAAGCAACATTATGAATGATAGATAAGGGTAAAACCAAAGAAAATGGCAATAAAATGGCAACAAAATGGCAGCATGGTATGGGAAAAGTATTAGATGTCTAACAACACCATTTCTGAAAATCGAAAACACCAGTAAAGATTTAAGAGTTAGAGCCTGACCTAACTCCACGATTCCCGTCAAAAGTGCACACCCTAACCTGAGAGCAGATCTTCTTTGGTGAAACCTGTCAGATGCAATACAAAGGCCTTACCATTAGAACAATGTAGAAAGCCAAACAATTGCTACAGGATAAATTTCTTGGAAAAGATTGACAACAGAATATCTTGCACAATATTGTGGCACTGTAATCGCAAAACATGTCACATCTTCCTAATATTAATATTTACATGGTTAAGAACAAATAATCACCTCCGCCAAAAGTAAATCCATAATTGTCTGTCCATACTGTGCAACAACAGCCTTGCACTCTTGACTAGCAACTCCAGAGGCTCCAATAGCATTGTTTATCATAGTAATCACAGTCTGAGAGAGAAAGAGAGAGAGAGATGTCATGCATTGATACTTGTCACTGTGCTTGTCCAGAAACTAAAATGTCTTGAATCTCGCTTCTTTATCATGCATGACCTTACTAAAAGGAACTCCTAGCAATCCACATATAGGGTACCAAACAAGTAAAACGATTTGAAACATTCGTGCAGGAACATTATCTTACATATATAATGATCATCCACAGAGTATGAAATGATCAATGGCACATACCGTAGGACCAGCCAGCAAAGATGTTCCAGAATCAGCAATTGCAGCACATCCACCACGACAGTATCCTGCAGCAGTATGTTTGAGTAAAAATAAAACGAATGTGGGAAAATACCAAAATCCATTCTCACATTTCACCCCAATTCTACTTTCCCACCTCTACTTTTAAATATATTACTTCACTCCTAAGGCAAAACTCCACAGCCAAAAAAACCAAATTGCCCCTCTTTAGAAATCCCAAGCCTCCAAGTCCCCACAAGGCCACCGTCAACCCACCTTCCCATCACCAACTGTACTGCAAGCCACCATTTCCTGCCACCATTGACCTATCTCCCCCTCTGTTCATGAGGTAATTGTGCTGACGCAGCAGTGGGCGATGGCTGGCTTGGTGACAGTAGGTGGCTGGAGAATTTGGTGGCAGCCAGTGGAGGCAGCTAAACCTAAGGTTTGGGTGTTTAGGACGTGGGTTCTGGGGATTTTGGTAAGTGGTTGATGTAGGATTTGGGCAGGAGCATTTTCAAAAAGTAAAGGCATTTTTGCAAATAAAGCCTAAGGATAATTGATGCGAGAAAGCAAAGTGGTCTCCAAAGATAAAACTCAAGATGCAAATACATATTTTCAAAAGTACATGAAAGTAACTGGTAATGGAACAAATGTGAACTGTTTTTAGTATTTTCCCTTTACATGCGGTTCCATGCCTTTTTCAAGAACAAGAACAGCAAGATTAAGTTATCATACATTGTACACTTCTGCCTCATTCCAATTCAAATTAAGATTCACGAGGACATACCAGTTGGTTTTCCATCAATAAGAACATCTCCCATAGCAAACTGTAAACGAAAATAGCAAGGAAAAGAATGAGAAAAACAACTAAAAATTATGCATAATGAGGCACGCTAAAGGGCAATTTTTGGCAACCAACCTGCCAATATCCCTTCTGTGTCACGGGAACATAAGTGCGCTTGCCCTTGAAGTGCTTCGGATCCACCCCACCAAAAACTAGTTCGCCCCCTTCTTCCTCATCAGGATTGCTGTTGAGCCAAAATGAAAATACCGGTTCCTTAACCAGCCCTTGTTTCACCATGTTGTACCTGCAAATTTGCAAGCCTCTGATTTTAACCGAGTATAATACACTAGTAACTTTAAAGCAAGACAAACTTAGAAGGTTAATCATACCACAGAGGAACAGCATCTCCAACTGAGATCTCTTGGAATCCAAGACCAAGTATGCCATCAAACTTAGCCGCCATGAATGTGACACCAGGCTCTCTGGTGGCCTCAATAAATTCCTAGAAGAAATCTTAGGTCTTGAGCAAAAGATACTTCAATTGTACTATCAATTCAAACGAGTTCTAAACAAACATTAATGTACCTGATCCTTAACAACTAAGTTGCCGACTTGGACATTGTCATTGCTGAAGAAACCAGAAATAGCTCCAGTACCATATTGAATGGAAGCAGGTTTGCCTGAAAAAAGGAGACACAAGGAAGCAGCAAGAGAAATTTTGAGGAGGAACTTCATTTGCTTGACTAGCGAAAAAAGGGAGTGATGCCTCTGTCAAACTGAAATCAATAACTATATGCTCAAAGGAAAAAGTATAAGTGCATGACAAGAGAATTGCTGCCTACGAGCAATGTAAACAGACCATTCCTCCTGTATGTGCTTGACTGGCTGGCTTGGTACTTGGAATGGTAAAAACAAGCCACCTGCAACAAAAACACCATAACAATCAGGCTTTGTATGCCAGTGGGCCAAAGAATTCCAGCTATAGGTAAAATCCTCACTGATAAATAGCATTTCGATGAAGGCACCCACAAGTTGGAACTGCCTGTGTCAAATATCACAGTGAACTTCTGAGGGGGAGTGCCAATACCAATCTCTCCATAGTACTGAGCATCCAAGTAATTCTTCAAACCAACTATATCAGGTAGCTGAGCATCTCCTCGCCAACCATTCAGATGATATGGCCTAATTGACGACCTAAGCAACCCACCACCCTGGGATTCAAGCCTTGCAGCCACCCTGTTGTTTGGATCCGGTTTAAACTTCTTAAGTCCCACCCTCAGTAGACCATCCTCTGGG
Source organism: Eucalyptus curtisii (assembly GCA_017140595.1). Taxonomy (NCBI): domain Eukaryota; kingdom Viridiplantae; phylum Streptophyta; class Magnoliopsida; order Myrtales; family Myrtaceae; genus Eucalyptus; species Eucalyptus curtisii. The sequence continues at coordinate 14,198,541 of CM029497.1, forward strand.
GCAGAGGAAACCAGGGAGGACAATAGCAATGAAATGACCAGAAAGGATACAAATGCCTTGAAATTGGTTCTCATGACGACCTAGGAAGATGTAATCAAGGGTTTTTTTATCACATTGTTGAATAAGTTATTACTAACATAGGAAACAACAATTCGTGTCAACAGTATAACTGCAAATGAGCATGATTTCTTACAGAAGTACGTGCACTATTCCTGTAAAGCATACTCTTCACTCAAACATGATCATACACAAAATTTTACATTGATACTGAGAATGACATTTGTCTCATCCCAGGTGTCCTCAGCCATATTATCATTTGAAAACAAGTAGATTACAACTAAAGCAGAATAAAATGAATACAGCCTTCCTGTTTCATTGACCAACTTAAAACCAAGCAGACTTTTCTCTTCAACATAGGACATGCATGGAGAAGAAAACCAAGTTGCTGGATCAACTTATCAGAATTGAGGCCTTTTGTCACTGGAAATCAACAACAAGATAATCAAATTACTCCTCCAGAAACAGCACAAGGAGGCTACAGCTAAAACCCAGATGACCATTGTAAAACCTCATCCCCATCAGTCGAACCGTACCCGAAAAAACGCGAAAAAGAAGGCAACAACACACGAGCTGCATAAACAGAGTCTAAGAACAGCAGTTAACAAAAAAATGCCAAACTTAGAGAACTCATCGTGGGCACCCGAGACTAGCCCACGATCATGCGTAACATCAGAAGAAAGACAGAGGGTCATCGACATGAATGAAGCATCACTCACCAGAATTGGGAAACCGATCAGTGAGACAGGGAAAGAGAGGAGAAGGGTGACAGAATTAAGAAGAAAGGATGGGTTTTTAACGCGGGAGGGAGAGAGAGAGAGAGAGAGAGAGAGAAACTACCTGTCACGATCTCAACCCCACCGGGCCCCAGCTTAGGCGCGTTCCTTAACTATGAAACTAGAATAACGCCACGGAATGCATTAACATAGAAAATCCAATTTTATTGAAGAAAACCAAGTCATTAGTCCAACCAAATAGCAAATTCATCTAATGTCTTTTGACAATTTTATCTTGATCACAAGACAGTGTAAATAAATCAACCACTCGCAGTTTGGTACTTGTGATCATTTTTAGTCTTGATAATTTTATTATGTCGAGTTGACAATGAGACTATATACCCATATATGAAAAAAAATTACTACAAAACTATTACTTTTCATTGTTTAAGGTATGTTTTAACTATCATTGATAAAACCCTCATATAGATAGGGCTGAAGTGCAAGATGACTCTTAATTAATCATGTTATTACATTGTATTTGTGACATAGAAAACCAAATTAGAAATGTTAATGGAGCAATCTTTAGCATAAAATACGGGGTATCACCATAAAAAAATAAACTAATCTCTTACAAAGGTCATGATGAAATGTCGTAAGTGACTGGACGTGGATGAGGTGAAATATCAATATACTGTAAAATAGGTAATATATGACTTTCTTACTATTCGAAAAGTGAAAAGAGTGATATGCACAACTCAAAAGGAGAAGGATGCAGTTATAATTAAAAGATAAAGTTCAAATGGGAGAGAGATTTTCTGTTATATATCAAAAATATTTTATCTTGTTGATTAGCCGGGATTATAATTTGGCTAGAAAATTATCATGAGAAAAAAAGAATATCACCAAGTACTTTCCAATTTGAAATAAAAAGATCGAAAGAAAAATTTAAACCATAATTTGAAAAGGTCACGCCACCACATACCGTTATGATTTCATATGATAGATTAATATCATACTTTTATCACTTTTCAAATTGCAAAGGAAAAATCAACTCATGGTAGAAGACCACTTCAATGGAACGCAAGTCATACTCCCTATTCCATCAATTAAATAAAAAGCATTCTCGCAATATGTATTGGAATAGAAACTTTAGTTAGAAATGATGAGAGTATAAACACATTAATTGAAGGTATGATACATATAAAAAAAAAATCAACACTTCAATAAATCTTCGAGAGTTATGATAACTTTTGTACTAACCAAATTTGTATAATATATGAATTCTCTTTTGATAAATGGCAAAAGGTGGCGTTTGGTTAGGTAATTAGTGGGATAAACAATAGATTGAAAAGAAAAAAGAGGTTCATTTGGCCTAACAATAACATACATAAACGTGTGTATTGCCATTCGTCTCACCTACTAATATCGTGTAAAAATTACAATAGTGTCATAGGGCTAAACTGATTTGTTTTTTTTGACAAATTACCCAAATGTCTTCCATGAGGTCTCAAATTCGGATCATGTCATTAGCAAACCTCTCGCCAACTTGCGGGTTGGGCATTTACTATACCATATGGAAATATTTTTCTATGAATTCTAATGTCGATAAGTTTAGGATAAGCTTGTCAAACTTGGATATTGTTATCATGGGTGTGCTGAGTTGATAAGTCTTAAATAGGACATCCTCTTGCCATCATGTGGGTTGGGCATTTACTATATCATATGGAAAGATTTTTATTTGAATTCTAATGTCGATAGGTTTAAGATAAGCTCGTCAAGCTTGGATATTGTTATCATGGGTGTACTGAGTAGATACGTCTCAAATTGGACATCCTATAACCGATATGTGATTATTGCAGCATTGCCCGAAGGAAGAAACCGTGACGGTGCTCCTCAATCCATCCTTTTTTTCTAATTTAGATAGAAGAAACCTTTTATCTGATTTTGGAAGTGATTAATCGGAGGCATTGGCTCTTCTATACGCAATTCAAAGGATCAACACGGCCATCTATCTCCAATCTTGTACCTCTTATAAACCCTTAATAGGGAAGATTCCGAACTCTAGCATTCAGACTTTTAGCAAAGTTCTCAAACTCTTCATCGCTCACAAAAGGTTTTTTTTTTTTTATCATTAACTCACAAAGTATTTGAAAGGTTGTAATTAGACCTGTCAAATGTGTAAATCGGGTCAAGTAAGAAAATAGTCCAACCTTATATCTACTTAATTCGTTTTGTCCCATTTTTCATACAATGCAAGTCTAGCGATACATACTCAACCTAACTTATACTCATTTCATACCTGATCCGGCTTATATTGTTAAACACTTTTATATTTAACACGAGCTAATACTCGAACCAAATTGAGGTCAAAGAGCAAACTAAATAAGCACCAGATTCAGCAAGAGCAAGAGTGAATGAAAATAATCATAGAGGTGAGTTAGCTTTAAGTAAATTACAAACCTATTTATGACCTATTTAACATTTATGTTATATTTAAATCCAATTATAGCCTATTTATTGAATATAACTAACCTATATAATAACTCAACCTGTCATATTAAAAAAATTGTAACCTATTTTGACAGATTTGTGACATATTGAGAGAGAAAATGTAAGGGCTAATAAATATCCCAAGACACCGGTGAACAAGACTCTTCTATCTTTTTAAGTTAAAAGATAAGAGTAAGTGGCATGCGTCATCGTTTCTATTCCCTTACCCATGAATCGTGTTTGGATAAGCCTTTTCTTTCGCATTACAATGCGCATGATCTTTTGGGGAGGGTACTACTCGTGGTGCGGAACATGAGAGCGCTTTTGCTTTTAGTTCTCTCCTAGTCCTACCACCATCATCCCCTCTTTTGCTGCGCTTATTCGTGGATGAAAAAAAGCACTTGGCCACAATTCGATCTCAGCCGTTAATAGCAGGAGCTGCCCTTTTATCTTTTGATATGGGCCATGCGATTAGGCAACGGACTTGGCTTTAACCGTCGGATCTGGAACCGCTCTCCCCTCTACCCATTTTCGTGACTCGGATTGGAGTCGGGAGAAGCTTAAGGGATGCAAAAGCATCTCTATACCCCATCATTTCTGCAGGGATCTAGTGGAGCTTCATTTAATGATATGGAGCTATTTTTTAGGATGTAAAATATCCTACTATATACGAATTGCTAACTATTATATCAATGAGGTTGATGCCCCTACCCGACGGGTGAAGATGATTATTTGGCAACGGGACGTGTCAATCGTGCCTAATCGATTATCCCTCGACAAAATTTCCACCGTGCACAACTCCATTGGAGAGAGCAACCCTATGACTACTCCTCGAAAATCAAATTCTAAAAAGTCTTAAGAGGCGGTCCAACCGTCGACTGTCTAAATTAGATCACCACTTATTATGACAAAGTCACCATTTTTTCAATAAAGCCACCATCTACCTAAATCATTACGTGATTACATGAAAATGTTGTTCTTAACTTAAAAGTGTGAACTAGTTATGTTATTATGCAACTTCTTCAATAAAAATGTCATATCTAAGTTATCGCATGATTTACAAATATATCTAAAATTAGAACTAGATTCGACACGACACGATGATATAACATGAAAAATACAAATCGAATTCCCACCCCTAATCTCAAAATCTGTCATATATGTTTCTTCAGGATAGTTATGGTGACATAATTAAGAAAATCATGCTGATTTATGTCCGGAGAAGCTATGCTTTTGTTTGTGTGAAGGAATCAAAAGTCCCTTTCACGACCTCCCGCGCAGGAAAACGACGCGAAAGCTCCCGTTCGGATTTGGTTGGCTCTTTGCAGCTTGTGACGGAGGGCTCACGTGTGAGCGAAGCATGCAAGGCGTGCACTTCATTACTCTCCGAAAGCGACACTTTGGTCACCTCGTCACGCCACGCTCCCCCTCCTGTCGTATCGACATAAGCCCGCGACCAACCAACGTCGTTTCGCTTGCGACATATCATACATCAGGACATCCAAATCCACGTCGGTTTCCGACGAAATCGCGACGACAAGAAGGCGTCCAAGTCACGTTCACGTCCTAATCCTCTTTGTTTCCTTTGCCTTTTTGAGGGTTTTGTTTCTCTCGTATTTCCTTTGCGTACTCGATGTGCTTGCGTTATTAGGAACGTAATCTCTAATTGGTATGGTGAAAAGCTTTCGCGTTACTCGCAATTAGCATAAGGATGGACACGAGTGAAAGTCACCTAAAGAACAGGGAAGAAAAAAGAAAATGGTTAGAAACACCCAACCGATTTCATGTCATCACGGCAATCTCTTCTGGCCACTGCCATAGGGAAGTTACATAGAGTCAAGAGAGCTCTAAAGATCTGCCTGTGAATGTCGTCTACCATGAAACTCGGAATTACATGCGGATTAGTCTTCGGTCTTAGTTAACTCGGCTAATCTCTCGAAGTAGAAACATAGGGTCTTAAAAAGCGTTCAAAATATTATATGTCCATACGTAAACACCAATGAAACTACGGATTTTCCATGAAGGTTAAGATCCGGATTGTTCTTGTTAGTGTGGTGTGAAAAGCCTTTGTTTAATCTCCCATCATGAACCGTTTTCAGTCGTTGCACAAGAGGAAACACCTGGACTATCATTCATTTATCAAATTTATCTTTAGTTTGAGCCCATTGTTGAGTGGGCCGCAACCCAAATCAAATGAGATGATGAGCGAACCCGCTAGGGCTTCTCTTCCTTGGATTGACTTATTGAATAGGATTCAAAACTATTTTGTAATTAAATGAACTCTAGGAATAGACTGACAGAACCAGAAGCAAACAAGAGTTTTCAGATATCAACTATAAGAATTGACATCTGAAAATAGAGACGGGCTAGCGCTAAAAGAGCCAGGCTTATCGTTATTAAGAACCTACGTTAAAAGCTCATTATCATTAAGGACATGCTCGATTTGAGAGTTGGAGAGTGCCCCGGGGACTACCCAAAGGGCTCACCGTGCTCTTTTTTGCGCCTGTTTTGAGATGGTGGGTTCGTGGTGGTTCGAGGTGTATTCTCTAACTAGAGTGCTCGATATCTAATAATGCCATTTTGTGCCTCAACAATACGTAATATATGGGATTATATGCATGAATGCATGCTTGCTTGCACTTCAGAGAGAGAGAGAATCTCTCATGTTGGTTTAGGACGCGAATGATAATCATTATGGTCAGAAATTAATTTCTAGAAGGGAAATAAATTTTCAATTTATATTTTTAGATGAGTTTCTAAATAACAATACGCATTTTATAACAATACATAATTTCTATTCTCATAATTGAAATTTATTTGATAACGACACAAAATTTCTCCCTCTCAAGTGGCGGATAACGGCAACGGACAATGGATGGCGGCCGAGGGACGGCGACGGCAAAGGGTGGACGACGGCAACCGACAGCGGCGGATGGGTGGCCGGCTAGTAGCGAGAACGAACGATAATAAGAGTTTTTATTTCTCATTTCTATTCCAGAAATAAAAAAGTAAAAAAAAAATTTACTTTTGATTTCTATTTCAAACCTATTTCTAGAGTAAAAATCTATTCCATAAATAGAAAAAATAAATAGTTTTACCAGACGAAATCTATTCCAAAAACAAATCTAGAACAGAAAAATAATTTTGAAACATAAATAAAATAGTTACCATGCGCACCCAAAGGTGTGAATGATAACCATTATGTTCTGAAAATCAATTTATAGCTAAAAATTGAATTTTTTATTTCTATTCCCCAGACAAATTTATGAACAAAAATATGCATCTGATAATTATACAAAAGTCTTGTTTCTTAAATAAAAATTTGTTTGATAACAACACAAAATTTCATCCCGAGCGGCGATAAGAGGCAGAGAGCAGCCAACAATTAGCAACGAGCATTCGGCGACCAACGCCGAGCGTCCGGTTAGGGGTGAGCATGGTCCGAGTTGGGCCGATCCACCCCCTAACCCTATGATCAACCCGCACAGTACTGGTCCTCAATTTTTGAGACCAAAGACCGACCCTATTGAGCTTAGGACCAAGGACTAGACTGACCCAGTGGGTTCGATCCGGTTCCAGGGTCAACCAATCGATAATTTTTTATTTCATTTTTTGTACTCCTTGAAAAAGCGATTGAAAAATAAACTGACCTAATGGGTTCGGTCCAGTTCCAGGGTCAACCCGAGACCAACCAATAATTTTTTATTTCATTTTTTGTACTCCTTGAAAGGGCAACCGAGGATCGGACCGACCAAATGGGTTTGATGACGAACAAGGTCAGTTAGGAAAGGCAAGCGGTGAGGGTCGAGTGGGGTGAGCGTCAAATGGAGTGAGCATCAAGTGTCGAGCGGGAAACAACAAGCCAAGCGAGCATCGAGCGGCGAGTGGCATGAGTGACCCAAAACGAGCGATGCGAGTGTCGAGTGGTGAGAAGAGAAGTAGTTTCTTTCGATTTTGGCAAATTGAAAACTAAGAAAACAAATAAGACATAAGAGAATGAGTACTAGAGGAGGATGTTGTAATAAGTTGTTTATACCCTTTTGGACACCGTAAAAACTCCTCACAAAAACATTTTCCTCATTCGTAAATTATGATTATTGACGTTGTAAAAGAAATTAAAAATATAAGTTATTAAAGAACAATGTAAAATTACTTGAACTCCTCACTAAAGAGTGGTTTAATGTTGTTGACACAATTTATTTTAAGGTTTTCTCTATAATAATATATTAGATATATATTTAGGGTTGGTCCGAGTTGGACCGATCCAGAACTCCTAAGACCGAGGACCAACCCACACAGTGTTAGTCCAGGAATCTTAGGACCAAGGACCGACCCACTCTCCTTGGGAACCGGACTAGGACCAGCAAGGTTGGCCGGTCCAGGGTTGACCCTGAACCGATACTCACCCTTACATCCAGTGACAAGTAGTGGGTGTGCGGCGGCTAACATGTGCAGCCGAGTTTAGCGATGGGCAGCGATGGGCGACCGACAACGAGTGATTGGCGAGTAGGCTGCTAGAGTTTGGCAGCTGGCAGCGGGCTTCTAGCAATCGATGAGCTGTAGGGGGCAATTGGCGGGCCACTAGCGAACGGCAAGTGGGCGACCAGGGGGCAACTTGTGGGCGACTAGTGAGCGACAAGGGGGCGACCAGCGGACAACGGGCAGTGACAAGAGTGAACTATAAAAAGTTTTTATTTTTCATTTTTCTTCCAAAAATAGAAAAGCAAAAAATTTTAACCTCTGATTCATGTTCTAAATCTATTTCTAGAGTAAAAATTTGTACCGGAAATAAAATAAAATAAAAATGAAATTGTGTCACCAAACAGATTTCTATTCTAAATCTATTTTTAGGGATGGAGAAATAGAAAGATAGAGAAACAGATTGATTGTCATATGCGCCCCTAGTAGCCAACATTTGATAAGCTAGGTTGGGGGTGAAATGGTCTCTAAGGAGACCATCTAGGCTGAGAGGGTGGAGTTGAAACTACGGTTTTTTGTTTTTGTTTCATAGTGCACTCAGCGCATTTTCAGTAAAGTGAAGATTAGATCGGACGAGGGTATAATTGGGCTTAGCCATAATCTTCTCAAGCTCACAAGACAGAGCTAAGAACTTATAGAGCCCAATACGTCAGTTCTAAAAGGGTCGGTCTAAGAAACCGTGAAATGGATTATAGCCACTCTACTTATCCGAGCAATCAGTTCATATAATTTATTAAAAGTGTCCATTTTGAAATGAACGACTCATTTATAAAGTCGACTTTGGAAGCACCCAACTACTTTCCATCGTGTTTCTCTCTTATTTAGCTACAAATAGCATCATCAAAACGTGGAAGTCCCACAATAAGTTGAACATGGGAAGTCTTTTTGACATTTCCTTTCTCTACAATCAACATGGTCTGTTGCCAGAAATGTACATCGCAATTAGTACCCCCGTGCATAAAATCATGCTTTGATAAAATAACTGATCTCTCCCAAGAAGGCTTTAGACAGCACTTGGGGATTCAAAAGAGACACAAAGCCAAAAACCAAAACACATGTTAATCCTTCAAAACAAGACACGAATTAGGTCAAAAACTCTCAACATGCTTTGCCTACGGTGCACGAGAGAGGACCGGCATTAGAGGTCAACGCCGGAACTTTAGAACCATCGGCCACAGCAAATGACTGAGTTCCGGAGTATAGTGGGGCGCAAGAACCGTAGCCAGATTGCACAAAGTACGCGCCATTCTCGAACAGATCTCTTGACGACCTCCATTTCCAACTCTTCCAGTCACCGCTCTTGGTCTCTCTCTTGGTGACCTGCGTTGCCGCATGTTGAATTTGATGAAATTAGGATAGTCCCCATCATCTTGTATAATCAATGTTAACAAGGAGATACTGAATTTTGCAAGCAAACAAATGGGAAATTCGAATGAACTTGTCGTGAGCAAAATGGGAAATTGATGAAGGCGATGTCATCCTGGAGCTACCTGCTTGGAAACAGGATTGTTGGAGGCCAGGAAGTAGTTGCCCTCGCTGAAGATGGTGGGATTGGCACTGCCACCAATAGCATACATTCGCCACTCATCGTATTGGTTGTTGGCTACATGGGCATACCCAAATCTAACCCTGCAACATCATATGTTTTCATAATCACATCAAAATCTACTATGTTCATAATGTATATGTCTATCTACATTCATACCTATATCTACATATCTAGTCTTTACAAACCATATTAAAGTTGCCTCCCCTACCTAGGCATCCTCTCGATCAGACCCGAACCGAAGCGGTTAAAGACCACCGTCACCCTCATAACTTTATCGGCCGTGTATTTGTCGTTGTGTCCGAGCAACATCACCTGCGGTTATTATGTATACAATCGCAGCTTTAGCGAGTGCTGATCATGTTAATCGCATGAAAATTTAGAAGTTTGTGCTCGCTGTAGTGAATCAATGCCAATACCTTATCATGCTGCTGGAAATAGTTGTTAGAGATGGTGACCGCCGTGGAAGCACGGATCACGTCGATGAGGCCATCCGTGCAACGAGCTAGAAAGCAGTGATCGACCCAGATGTGCGAAGACGCAAAGACACTAATAGCATCGCCATCGGAGCCTTGCCGGCGGCCGGCGTGCGTGGGAGAGTTCCTCACGATGCCCGCTTTCCCGGGCTTGCAATCATGGATGCTAATCCCATGTACAATCACATGGCTCACATATTGTAACGTGATGCATGGCCCATTTGCTATCTCCACCTTGGCCCCCCTCCCATCAATGGTCTTGTAACTGTTCACCATCAGCTCATTCTTGAGAGTAATCTTCATATCCCTGGCAAAGGTGATCCAAAGCGGCTTATCTTGTATTGCGCCGTACCGGAGCGTCCCCGGCTTCGGATTCACAGGGTCGTCCAGCGGGCTGGTGACCACATAGATGGACCCGTACTTCCCCCCGATCGCGTTGCTACCGAACCCGACGGCACAGTCAGCAAGGGCCCGCCTGTTCGACGCCCAATTAGGGTTCGACCGCCAGCATGAGTCGATGACGTTCATCGGCTTATTGTAGGAGTAATACGGAGTACTTGAGTCGTAGTAGGCTTGTAAAGATGGGAGGGGGAGGGTTAGGAGGCATGAGAGGACTAGGAATGGAGCTAGGTAGGCCATTAGGCTTTTGATGCGAGGGAATGAACCTAAAGAAAACCAAGAGAAATTGGAGTTCTTATACGTTGTAGGAGATTAGAAATATAGGTGGCTCACACGTTGGAGAGGCTTAAGCTTTCTTGGGGGAAGTTGACCGGTGAAAGATTTTGATTTTGGAGGTCTTCGCATGAACGTGGGTGCACGAGCTCTGGCATTCTTGACTTTGCAAAATTAAAGAACGAGAGATTGTGTCTACATACATTCCAATTATAAAGGTTTTTGACATTGGTGAATTGTGATAATCTGGGGTTTCGATGGATTTGGTGGTTACATGTGTGCAAGAATGTTTGTTGATTGGTCGTTTTGGGATAAATTACTTCTTGATTTGATGATATTTTGGAAGACTAAGGACAAAGAGAGGCATTGCTATGAATTATAATACGTTGGGCTTCATCTTCTCGGATCAAGTTATGTATCCATTAGCACAATGCCTCTTCTATTTTAATGTAATCGTGATCTAATGAGTGTTTGCAAGTAGTTAACAGGTTCAAGTGAAGCTCCCTTGCATTTGTCAATACTTTTCCATTGCGTTGACTTAATCTCTTGAGATAATATATTATCGGAATAATTGTCTTGAATGTTTTCAAACTTATTACAAATACAATTCTAAAACTTTTAACTTGTGCAATTGAATTTTAAAATTTACCAATTTGTGCGATTAGGACCCTCGGTTAGCTCTCTCTAATTTGGCTAACTAGAAAATACTGACTTAACTAGAAAATACTGACTTGATATTTTTTTTTAATGTTTCAATATTACACATGGCGCTTATGTGATGCCAATTAGGCATCAAATAGAAAAAAAAAAAAGGCTTGAAAAATATAAAAACATTAAATAAAAAAAAGGACACAAAATAAAAGAAAAAGAAGAAAAGGATAAAAATAAATAAGGAAGGAGGAGGAGGGATTCTTGGGTGGGTTCATGGGGAATTGGCTTTGCCGGTGAGGGCTGGCAACCGCCGCTAGGCGCCGACGACTCTGGCCTGCAAAGTACAGGTTGCCGCCCTTAACTTTTATGCTTGATTCATAGTAAAAATTATTTTTCAATCCTTTTTTTTTTTTTTTACAAATATTAGGAGAAAACTGACCTTGTTTTGGTCACTATTGCACTCCTCATTAACATAGTGATCAAGCGGGAAAGAGAAAAAAAATGAAAAAAATGAAAAAATAAAAGTCATGTCGATTTTTTCCTCCATTCAAATTAGACGGAGTTATCGAACTACCTAATTGCACAAATTGGACTAGTTTAGGCACTTGATTGCACAAATTAGGCGTGAGTTGTTCTAGGGTCGATCCAAGTTCCTCTTGAAACGTAAAACTTACTCGTCAAAACTAGTTCGTCAATTTTTAGTAGGAACGAGCGATTTCCGGTACCTTATAAGTTTCATATAGAACCTAGAACCTACCTGTTAGAATAAATTTCTTAATTTTTGGAATCGAACCTGCCCTACATACCCTTATGCTGTTACAAGTTCCAGAGCTTACTTAGATTCTATCTATATTATTAATTAAATGATTGCAGTGAATTAAAACCCTTAATGACTACCACTTGCAATTACAATTTACTGACCATAAAGACACATGTAAAATATGAATATTATTAAAAGTAAAAGTCTCAATTATAAAATGGAAACTCAAACTAATTCTTCTAGATTATACACTCATCATCAAATAGTATGGAATATTGCAAGATTGTGCGAAGACACGAAAAAAAAAAAACATTAAAATTAAAACTTATTCTAGATTCTAGATTTTGGGTTCCGGGTTCCGGGTTCCAATTTCCGTGTTTTGGGTTCTAGATTTCTCAAACTAAGAATGTAGAACCTAACCGTGAAACAAGTTCCTCATTTTTTGAAATCTAAAATCTACCCTACATATCTTGAAACTTGGAACCTATAGGTTTCCATTAGTCCGGTTCTCAAGTTTTAGATTTTATTTCAGAACCATGCTCACATCTTGTTTCTAGAACCTAGAATTTATTATGCATATCTTGGAACCTGAAAGCTACTGTGTCACTAGTTCTTGGGTCTACCTGAGAATCGGCCAATTTCTCTTTTTACTTTTTGGTTTCATTTTTAGTTAAGCAAATCCAATAGTTTAAAATATGCTTGGGGTGGCTATCATAAGCGCACATTATAAATACTAAAGATCAGCGAAAGCATGCGGATGGCACATAATAGAGCACAAGAGCTCACCAATCTCTTAGAGTGCACTTCAATAGGATGAGACCACGGAATGTTAACACCAATAACCAAAAAGCAAAACAGACTGAAAAACACATTTGTTTGGCCTCTACCTTATGGCCCTCACTAATACCTTAGGTGGTCCAATTCTCCAATTCTTGATACATTTCGGTTCCTACACAAGAACCGAAAATCGAATTGCATAGTATAGGTTCAAAAAATATATAATTGGGAATCAGATTGTATTTCACCAAAACTTGAAATAGGAATAATTCCCACTAGTCTAATTATTAGGTTCTCAGTTCTAACTTGGAACCATACTCATCTCTAGAACAAATTGACAATTTTAGAATTGAATTGTATTTTTGTAATCTTCAATGCATTTATTTCTATAATTTTTAACATCCCATCAACTACATAGTTGTTATTAAGCTTTAGAATTCAGTTTCCACATATTTCTAAGCACCTAAGCTTCAAAAGAAACTAGCTATAGATACAATTCATTATATGTTGTTGAAGCCGAAACTAAGAGGATGTCCTCTATAGATATTGATATGTGGCACTTCACTCCAACTATATATTTGCCACTGGCACATTTTGGCCACGTGGCGCACATTTGAATAGTCAGCTTGATAATTTGTCATTTATTAGTTTCTATCTCTTATTGGATTTAAATTTTATAAAATAAATAAAGAAAAATTACTTGATTATTTAACCTCTTATGGAGTTTAAACTTGAAAAAAGAGAGGAGAAATTAGAGAGGGCATTTTCAACTATACTTTATCATCTCCCAATTGCGGTTACAAATTTTAGGACTTTCAATCTATTATCCCAACTTTATATAGTCTACGCAATGAATAAGCATTGAAGAAGGCAAGGGAGCTTCACTTGAACTTGTTAGCTACTGGGAAGTACTTCGTAGAGTATATAGTTTATCCATTTTCCAACATTAAATGGAAAATGCTAACGATTTTTTTTTTTTATCATTTTGGGGGATTACACATAGCGCTGATGTGCTGCCAATTAGGCTCCACATAGAAAATAGCTTTAAAATTTTAAAAAGAAAAGGCAAAAAGATTGAAAGATTAATAGGAAAAAGGATCAAAAAAATTAAAAGAAAAGGGAAAAAGAATGAAAATATTAAGTAAATAAAAAAGCAGAAAAGAGAGAGAGAGAGAGAAGGGATTCTTGAGTGGCCCAGAGGGAGCGGCCCTACTACCTCGTACTTCACCGGCAACACGGTTGCCGCCCCTTGCTAGTGAGAACAAGTTACTGATAGAAGCGAGCATGATCCGAATAAGAGATTCTCACCCGAAAATCAAGAATTACCAGCTAATGACCGATTTTGAAAAATTGGAGCCAAGAATCGCCCGTTGGTTCCATGGAACCAGTCCTGCCAAGTTTCACGCACTTAGTGCAACAAAAAACTTCCCTCTTCTTAATGGCAAGATCAGTAAAAAGAATGAGCTTATATTGAAAGTCGAAAGTCAAGGCCATGAGTTGATGGACTTTGCGCTTGAGAGTCGAGACTGTGAGTAAAAGTTAGAGAGATGACTCAAACAAGACGAAAGTAAGACGAAACAGGTGCTTAGTCAATGAGCGTTGAGTTTCAGTTTATGAATTTTAGAGTTTTCATTTTTCTTAAACTTCTTTTCTGCTTGAAATTTTTCTTAAAATTTATATATATTACCAATCTGGTCCTAGTAGGCGATTCAACACCTAGAACAGAGAACTAGGAACCAGACCGATTCCCTTGGGAACCGTCGACTCCAATTCGATTCAGTTCGACTTCGGGCGGTTAGGGTGGTTCCCATTCCTTTGCACACCCCAAGGTGCTGATGTCGCTCCTTAACCCATAAGGTCGATCCAAAGTAATTTTTGTTTTTTAATATTTTTAGGCTTTTTTTATTTACTTTTAATCTAATTTTCATTAAAATTGGGAGTTAAACAATTTCGTTTCGGTCATCATTGCACTCCTCGTTAATGTAATGGTCACGCTTGCATTTTTCATCATTCAAGTTGAACGGAGCTAATGAGGGACTTGATTGCACAAATTAATCAAATTTTAAGATTAAATCAAATTTTCGTGATTAATTTTAGTACTATCAATACACTCATCATTATAATATCTAACCCTATTACATAGTTTCTTCAACTCCATAGTTGTTATTAAGATTCAGTGTAGATCCCACCATTTAAACTTCTACCAATAAGTTTTTAGCTTAATAATTTGCAATATGACAGTTTCTATCTCTTATTAAAAAATAGGGAAAAAGTCACTAAAAACTCCAAACTTTGCCCAAAGTGATAAATTTACCCCAAACTTTTTTTTTTGTGACATGAAAAACTCCAAACTTTGCAAACTGTGACACATTACCTCATTAAGGGTATTTTTGTCTTATTCTTTCTTTTTTTTTTTTTTTTATTCTTCTCTCTTCCCTCCACCGGCCATGGCGGAGCCAGCGGAGGGAAGCCGGCGTCACCCTCGCCGACCTCGGGCGAGGGTCGCCCTCGCCTGGGCTGGCTAGGACCGGCCGACGCCGGCGAGGGACTAGCGAGGGTGCACTCACCAGATTTGGCAAGGGGTGCCCTCGCCGGCATCGGGCGAGGGCCGGGCGAGGGTGTCCTTGGCGAGGGAGGCCCTCACCCGACGCCGATGAGGGCCGCCCTTACCTGACGCCATGGCCGGCGGAGGGAAGAAAGAAGAAGAAAAAAAAAAAAAAAAAAGTTTTTAAAAGTAAAAGGACCAAAATCTCCTTATGATTTAAGGTAAATGTGTCACACAAATGAAAATTCAAGGTTTTTTGTGTCACAAATAAAAGTTTGGGGTAAATGTCTCACGATTAGCAAACTTCGAGTTTTTCATATCACAAAAAAAAAGTTTGGGGTAAATTTGTCACTTTAGGTAAAGTTTGGGGTTTTTGGTGGCTTTTTCCCTAAAAAATATCAAAAGATAAATAAAAGAGAAAATTTATATAAATTTGATCTCTTATTGAATTTTAAATTGTAAAAAATGGATAAATTAAAAATAGCATTTTCGATTATACTCTATCATATCCCAACTTCTATATTCTATTTGTTGTGAGATTAAATGTTAGTAAATGGGTAAAAAGAAAAATATCAAGACAAGCTTTCACTTTAATGATTTGTAATCTGTCAGTTTTTATATTTTCTTTGATTTAAAATTGAAATTACACATAAAGAGAAATTATATAGAGATCTTATCTCTTATTGAGTCTGAACTTGATTTAAAAAGGGGAATAAATTAGAGAAAGCATTTTTCAATTAAACTCCATCACCTCCCAATTTTGAAACCCTCATATCCATGTTATCCAAAAATAGAGCAGGCTCGCAACCCTTGCCATTCAAACCAAAATTCTTCTCAATATTTGGAATTACTCAAGCCAGGAACCTACCCATTTCAAAGAAGGCTTAACCCGAAACCACATGAACTTGGAAACTATTTGAATTGGAAATATTTCTCTATTCATAAAATTAACTTGATCATTAATCTGTCATTAATTTGTCTACTCTTAACTCAATGATCGACCAATTATCTCCCAAAATCACCCATACATCACAAATTAAACTAACCATTACTCTCTCTCCATCCGAAACAAAAACAAAAAACAAAAAAAAATCGATCCTACTCGCAATTATTCAATTACGATCCATTACACAATCAATCAAATAAATTCACTCAAAATCCTATTAAAAAAATAATAAATTTGTTCTTTTCTATTTTCTCTTTTATGCACCTCAATTCTAGCAAGTGTAGACTCCCTCTTAAAAACTCCCCTTGCATTTAGGAGGGAAACCACCCCCGTCGCGCGCCTCTCTCTCCTCCTCCTTCGCGGTTCCTGCGAACGATCGATCGCCGCCGCCGCCGCCGTCGCTCCGGCTCAAAATCATACCCGCGTACATCCCGCGAGGGAGAGGGGGGAGAGAGAGAGAGAGAGAGAGAGAGATGAATCGGCGACAGCAGAGGGCGCTGAAGTCGTTCATCGCGGTGATGGCGGTGTGCATGTTGTGCTACATAGTGGGGCCCCCTCTGCACTGGCGCGCCACCGAGGCCCTCGCCTCCGTCCGCCGCGACGGCGGCGGCGGCGGCGGCCCCTCCGCCTCCTGCCCTCCCTGCCGCTGCGATTGCTCCTCCCAGCCGCTCCTCTCCCTCGGCGACGGTATCCTCGCTTCCCCTGATGCCTTTTCGTTTCCGTTGATCACCTCGGTGCCGATCGATCGCTCGCCCCTCGGTCGCCGCGATTGATGTTCCCGCGTAATGGATGGAGCTGATTTGGTGGTGTTTGCGTGATCTTGCAATGTACCCTCTTGGTCGTGTCTTATACATTTTCGAGCCTCGAGAGGATTTTTGCCGGACGATTTATGATGGATTGGACGTGATTGTGTTTAGCTTTGGTGATCATGTCGGCAGCTTGTGTAGTTTTTATAGGGAAAGTGAAGGATCAAGGAGATTGGTTACACCTTTGCGAGCTTTTCGTGCGTCGAGCTTAGAATTCTATAGCTGCTGGAGGTATAATTAAAAGCAGAAAAGGATGGTATATGTGATACCCAAGTGGCGATATTGGCTTAAAACTTTATAAAGGCGAGACCTTTTAGCCCCTACGTGAAGTCCTGGAGTTGCCAAAAAGATAGCTTGGTCCAACCAGTGCTGTTTATATTTTCTGATTGGGATGTTTTGTAAGTCGTGGCATCAGTGTTCTGGAGTTTGTCTTGTCTTGTCCAGAGCGAGTAAAACATAGTTCATGTTGATTGTTTTTAAAGTCTCATTGCAATTTTATGTCTATTGTCCAATGGGTTGGATAGTTTTTATCTTTTGAGCTGCTTGGACAATGTCATCTGACCTTCATGTTCTACTTTTATCTGTTCTGTTGCAGAATTGATCAACAACACCTTCACAGGTTAGTGCTCATTGCTCGGATAATTCTAGCTGGTCTGTTATTGATGGAATGACTAACCATAGGGAACTGATGGACTTCCATTGCGCATGCTTCATGCTGACACATGAATTAGCAATACTCCTTGGTTGAAGTTCCTTTTTACGGAGTGAGCTTATCACCCACCCAATACCTCTTCAAAAGTTGTATGGGCTGTCTCCTTGCTTGCTTGTTGTCTGACTTCTAACCAGAAAAACAAGGTTCCTTTGGTCAATGTGGTATTTGCTTTCAACAAATTCTTGCACACTATTGTTTTGTGACTGTTCATTTTTAAAGATAATGGACCTCAACATAGATTTGAACTCTGACATATAGGTCTGCTGGTTGAATAGAAACTTGGTCTTTATTATATTGTGACAATATTAAGGTTCGGGCATGCCATGCTGAAGATCTCACTGGAGTATCAAGGATTTAGGGTAGAGGCCTTAAGCACTGAGAATCTATGAATGCTGCTTGCACATGCCAGATTTGTTTTCAAGTTATACTTAAGAAAATTGTTGTATGACATAGCTGTATAGCTTCATACATAACCCCTGAGCTACTTTATCATGCTAAGGACAAATGGGATGAGATGGTATGGAACATGGCTAAAATTCGAATTTTTCCGCTTATTTCTCTCTCACAGAGATTTCAAAATTCTACACCACATTCCCCACCCGCCTCATCTTTTCACCGTGTCTCATCTTCCTAACCATAGCAAGCTATTAGGATAAAGACAATTGGATAAGTGTAGACAGGATAACTAACTTACATGTAAAGTCTCATAACTTCATCTGCAATAGAGTTGAACTGAAAATAATTGAAAAGATTGAGTAAATATCAGGATAATCTTTTTTAAATTAAATTCGAGATGCATTGTTCTGCCACATTCGATGTGTGGTGCACTTCTTCTTCTCCTTCTTCTACTTGGCCTAAAAATGGTGACTCGCTCAGTTTAGGTGACATCATGAAGAATATCCCCAAACTTTGAATACTGCATAATGCACAAGGTTTTATACCCGTCCAGGCTAGACAAATGCATCTTTTCTGTGCATTATTTATATAGTTTTCATTGAGTTTACGGTCACTGAGTAGCTGGTCTTTGTTGAGAACAGTGGAGGAAGTGACATTGCCTTCCATTATAGTATAACTTACTTTTTGGCCACTATACTTTCCAAGCTGTGAACTTTAACATGACTCACATGCGCTTTATGGCACTATAATTGATGATTTATATGTGGTGATCACTTTGCCAAAACTAACTGATATGTATCAGTCATTTGAATTAGATTATAGTCTGTGGAAAAAATGCTGTTATAGGACCTGCCTTCACGTTACTAGAGCTATATGCTAAACTAATATAAGCATGACATCAGCTTAGGCCATTTAATTCCTTAATTCCCTGCAATTGTTGTAGATTGTGTAAAGCATGACCCGGAGGTAAGCGAAGAAATGGAAAAGAGCTTCACGGAGTTGCTAATGGAGGAAGTGAGGCTGAGGGAAGCTCAAGCCTTGGAGAACCAGCAGCGTGCTGATATAAGACTGTTAGAGGCCAAGAAAATGGCATCTCAATATCAAAAGGAGGCAGACAAGTGCAGTTCTGGGATGGAGACATGTGAAGAAGCGAGGGAAAGAGCTGAAGCAATATTAGAAGAACAGAGAAGGGTAACAGAAATGTGGGAACTCAGGGCTCGTCAGAGAGGATGGCAAGAAGGGTTCCAATAGGTTTTCTTCTCAGATCCGATCGTTATAAATATGTAAGTCAAGTGAAAGAACCATTCTGCAGATTTGATCCTTGAGAATTTTCTGTTTAGGGGTTGCACTGTTTTTATTAGGAAGGCGTATTGGATTCATTCTTTCATTCATTCATGTATTTATTATTACACTTCAGAACTTCTACACAGATCAGAAGTAATTTAAAGCCCTACTGCTTAACCTCCACTTCCTGATACGCATCTTTTTTTTGGATATGTTTGCTTGATTGTTTTGCTCGAATGTGCTTACTCTCTACTTTAATTATTCAATCTACTGGGGATGCATTTTGATAAAAGGATCTTGCTGTTGCTAATTTTTCAAGGTGTTCTCTGACAGTCAAGTTGTCGCATTTTTCTCTGACATGAATAGCTAACTCGACAGTGATTGGGATCCACAATTGACTTGGGACGCCACTTCATTATCTTTTCTCTGACTCAGTATTGAAACGTCTTTTTTTATCTTTTCTTTTTCCTTCGTCGTTGACAACACCACCGTGGGGTTGCCTGTAGTACAGAGCCACTGCGCCTTGCTACCAATCCAATCCTAGCTCTTCTTTTCACTCTCTCTCTCTCTCTCTCTCTCTCTCTCTGAGACAAAGAATGCGACCTCGGACCGGAGGTCGCCAACCTCAAATGTAGAGGTCGACCCTCTTAAATATGAGTAAAGAGTTGGAATTTTAGCTCGCGGTGATGGTGTGGTTGGAATCGATGATGGCAGATTTCGGTGGTGTTGGTGGTGGTAGCCATGTGTGGTGGAGGTGGAGGTGGGGATGGAGGTGGTGTTCGTGGTAGCCAAGTTTGATGGTGCCTGTCGTGATGGTCGTGGAGTGGTGGTGGTAGGGGTGAGCACAGTACAGTGCGGACGTCAAACCAATCCAAGCCGCACAAATAGAGTCAGAAAAGAAGTGTAATCAAACCAAACCATATAGTCGGAACCAAATCAAACCATTTTTCACATTATCCATATATGTCTTGTCATAATTTCACTTGATGTTATCACAGTTATGTTTAATAATGCCTACACTTGTGAAGAATCAAAAACTCTGTCAAATAGATATAAGAAGTGTGACATCCTGAATTTTTCAATTCTACTTTCAATTAAATTAATCGGGCATTTCATTGACATGCCTTTAGTGCTGTTCTCAGAACTTATCACTCCTGAGGTAACTAGACTATCTGGGGAAGTCACTAAGGGATTTTAATGCAATAGACTAGAGAATTCGATCAGAAATCGATTACTCGACCATGCTCATCTACAGAGATCATTATAGCACAGTTAATAGTCAATTAGAGATCAGAGTTAGGTCGGTTAGATAGAGATATGTGGCTAAATGTGGGTGATTCCACTAAATTACAAAATTCTCGTCGACCGGCACTAGACTGATTTTTCTGTCGTTTTGGTGCCATGTGTCTGTATTTGAATCCTCGAGATTTTCACGGCAACCGAAGAAAATCGACCATAGGTCATTTGCACTAAAAATTTTTTGAAAGCTACCCAGTAGCCTAAGTCACGCCAAAACCGCGCCAGATTGAAATTAACAGCTAATTTGAATCGGATTTCAGAAATTGAAAGTTCTATCATGTCACGGGTCATTTTAGAAGTGTCGACTTAGTCTCCGAAGATTTTTTTGCAAACCGAGATTTTGGCGGAAAAAGTCGAGATAGGGCCGTTTTCGATCGAGGAATTCCGAGGACCATTTTTTATCTTGAAATTGGGATGCAAGTGGGATCAATTGGCGAGGAAAAATACCAATTGGATCGTGGACTCAACGATGGAAATTATGGAGACCGATTTGAATTGATTTGAAGAGAAATTGAATGGGAATTGAAGCAATTTCAAGCCAAATTCGTGTGCCCCCCTTGGACCCCACTTGTGGACCAACTCAAGGCTTCTAGAAGGGGTCTTTGGTCTGGAAAATCTGCACAGGAAGCCAGCTGGTAGTGTGAACCAAGTGAGGGGGGACAAAGGGATGAGAGAGAGAGCAAAGTGGTCCCCTCCTTAGCCAAACCGG
Source organism: Eucalyptus curtisii (assembly GCA_017140595.1). Taxonomy (NCBI): domain Eukaryota; kingdom Viridiplantae; phylum Streptophyta; class Magnoliopsida; order Myrtales; family Myrtaceae; genus Eucalyptus; species Eucalyptus curtisii. The sequence continues at coordinate 14,219,865 of CM029497.1, forward strand.
TCCCCCTCTCTTCTCCCTCCTCTACCGTCGACTAGCACCCCCCATTCCAGCTCTTTGAGACTTCCAGCAAGCCCAGAAACCAGCTGAGCTCATCCCCTCCACCATCAAAGCCCGTCTGACCGCCCGGAGCCCCACCGCGACGCCGTCTCGCCCTGCTCGCCAACTGCGCTAGACCTGTGCCTCCCAGCCTGCCGTTCCACTTCCACCGTAACCCCAGGGCACCCCCAGGACTGCTCGAGCTTGTTCCGCCATCACTGGAGCTGCCTGGCCACCCGTCTGCTACCGTGAAGCCTCGCCGAAGCTCCACCTGCCTGCCGCTGATCCTTGCTCGCCTAGCCGAACCACCAGCCAGCTCATTCAACCCATTCATAGAACCAAACAACCGTGGGTCTCACAGCCACTGTTTGGCCCACTTTGGAGGCTATCCCAACCCCACTTAGCGGTCCCGCTTTGAAATTGGTCAAGCTTCTTCGCATCCCCGTCGTTTTGATCCAAGTGGATCGCAAAACAAGTGAGTTTAACTCACTAATCCCTGCTTAGTAAGTTAATGACATTTAAGAGTTAATTAGTTTAGACTAAATATGGATTAGGTGGATAGTTAGAATATATTAGCAATTTAATTAATCGTCATCGCATGTTAAATGGTTAGAATAGTGTAATTAAAGCCTAGATAAGCTCTAGTATTTATCTAGAGTGGTTAAGAAATTTTCCAAGCCCGTCTCGGCTTTTAATTAGGCTTTACGGGCCTAAGTCCTATTTATTTGCATTTAATAATTAATTTCCGTAATTATTTAATTATTTATTTATTTTTCGGAAATTAGACCGGGCTAATCGGTGACCGGAATTTTATGCTGATTGTAATGGTGTGATCTGTTTATTTAATTGAGTTCTAATTTGTGCTGATTGAGTGTGAATTGTGTTTTTGAGAATTTATTACTAAATTTATTTAATTTCAGTAATTAATTGAAAAATCACCAGGCTTCGGTTTACAGCGCCGAAAATGGATTTATGGACTGTTAAAATTGGTGGGATTTTCAAGCGAAAGAAAATTGTATTTTGGCTATGGCTGACCGTGTACCCACGCACGATTATTTTTATCGGGTATGATAAAAATGGTGAAATTGATAGATGATCGGGATGGTATACTGTATCAGCATGCGCGTTCGATACATCAGCTTAGAGTGAGCAATATACCGCTATAATATATCAGTCTACGGACCTCGATATGTCAACTTAGCGCGAGTAGTATACCTGGCAGCTTCTGGTGAGCATCATTAGTATACTATATCAGCCTGCGAACGATATGTCAGCTTAGAGCGAGCAGTATACTATCTATTTATCAGCTTAGTGCGAGCTATACTATCTATTATCAGCTTAGAGTGAGCAGTCATGATTATGATCAAACTTTATAGAAAGTATTGATTGAGATGACCGAGGGATGGTCTTGTTGACATGGAACCGACTGAGTCGATTGATCAATAGTTCGATCTTATTGGATAAATGGATTGGTTGAAATGATTAAATGGTTATTTGAATAATTTCGACTTGCAGGAAGGAACTGAGACCAAGGTAAGTCCCTGACTCGTGTTTGTGCTTAGGCAGCCCCAAGCCATATTTTCTTCCTAGTTGGGTATTAAGGGGTGAACTCGCTGAGATATCGTATCACCCCATTGTGGAATAACATTTCAAGTCCCTAGATGGCAGCTCCTCCCGAGGATTTTGGACAACCAAAGAAGATCACATAACAAAAGTACTATATTTCGCTTCATGGGCACCCTAAGGGATTAGAGTACGAACTGGTGAAATCCATAGTCTGGGTTGATGCGGGTCTACCCAAAAAGGTGCCCCATCAATACAGAGCATGGTATAGCCAGAATCATAATAGACTGAGAGAGGGCCCCATACCGGAATCTGAGATACCTCTGTATGTGATGGAGATTGCTTTTGGAAATGACACTGCAAATTCTCCAGGAGGTTCGGTGGTAGACGTGGAGTCGGACATGTAAGATCCAGAGTCTCCAGTGTATTCAGCTGAAGGCTCCAGTTAGAGTGTGGATGAAGATGAAGAGGAGGATGAAGACCCGTAGTTTGAATAAACCCCCCTATTTTGCAGACTTTGTGAATAGATCGGCTTGTATTGTATATATATGACTCGGTTTGTTATAATATATATATATATATATATATGTGTGTGTGTGTGTGTGTGTGTGTGTGTGTGTGTGTGTGTGTGTGTGTGTGTGTTATGGTTTCAGTTTTCAAAATTTGGCCCTACTTTTCTATCCCTTTGTGTTGTTGTCTGGGGATTATTTATTCGCTTCCGCGTGTGCATTAAAATGAATGGGTCGGTGATGTATCTTGGGACGTCGCTATTTAATCGACCAAAGAGGAATGGGTGCGCTCTCGAGGATTGGGGCGTGACAAGAAGTACGAATCACATTAATAGTGGTTTGACTTTCCATTTGGTCTACTTTACTCTCTCAAATCTCATAGACTCAACGGGGTTAGATTCACCATATAATCCTTAAAATGTTATGATTAATACAAAATGTATTGCTTCCACTCAAAACTTCTGAGGTTACTTCGACAAACTTGAGCACCTCCCACTATATTATCGCTCTTTTCTAGGTTATGCATATTCACACTAGGGGTGTCAAAACCCGAACCGAAAAATTCGATTTTCATTCAGTTCTATTTTCATTAAAAACCGAAATTATTTTTATAGGTTAACCGAACCGAACCGAACCAACAAACCGATAAGAGCTTATTTCTTGGAAATGAAAAATATATACAACAGAAAAAAAAAAAAACAAATGCAAAAACTGAAAAACCGAACCGAACCAAAATTTCGGTTCGGTTCGTATTCGGTTGGGGTTTCATTAGGTTCGGTTCGGAAGTTTTTCCTAACAGTTCGGTTCGGTTCGATTTTTCAAAAAAAACCGAACCGAACTGAACCGTTGACACCCCTAATTCACACCCTCTGTGAGGATTTCAGATAAAAAAATCACTTTATTTTGCACAAAGGAAAGCAAGAGAATTCAATGTAGTGGTGAGAGAGAGAGAGAGCGAGAGAGTTGTTTGTGAGAATCTTTAATCCGCGAATCACTTGGATCTGATTTTATAGACTTCCAAGTTTCAAGATATCCGTTGAAAGCTTTATCCAATAAGTAAAGGGAAGAAGATATTGCAAGCATATCTTATAGTGTTTGACTTATATCATGTCTACATCCACTCTCCCAAGCTAAGAGCCACAAATAAGGCTAAAATTTATTAGTAGTCTCAAGAGACGTTATAACTAAGCAATTGTTGTTCCTACTCGAAACCGATAATTCCACTTCAATAAACAAGCATGTTGTTATACTTGTACACTTTTCCATTCACAGATTCAGTTCAAAAAGAGCTATCAATAGAATGAAACATAAGTTGGAAACGGTAAGCGTGCACGAGACAAATTCAGAAGTATAGCTTTCTTAATGTTTCACCGACTCTTTCAAATTGTTTTAAATCTCTTAATATTGATCTTCAATCTCAAAAATTAAACGTTGGAGAATCTTCAAGAGGGTCAATTAGCCACTGGAGTTGATAGCCACAATCGCTGGAAATCTGGACGCCTATACAGTTTAATATTCTTAGCAACAGTGGGTATCCCTAAACAGAGTCAGCCATCTCTGTCAATTATCCGTTCCTTTGTTTGCTTGAACAAAATATGCAAGAACTAATCTGAAAATTCCAGATTTTTTAACATAATTTCCGAATCAAGTCGTTGGGTCTTCTTATCCAGCTAATGGAAAGAGCGATGGGCATCTTCTATACAAATGATAGAGGGAACTGCCTTTATCAATAATCAAATAAATTTATTTGATCTGCCTGCTGGAAACTAACTTGTGATTTGCCATCCGTTGGTCCTCTAGAGTACATAACGATAAAGACTTTACCCAATTGTTTATCATGGTATTTTGTTGTACCAAATTTGTTCACCCTCTATCAAGGTCTATCCAGTTGGTAAATACCTTTCCACTATACATTCTGTATACGTAGAAAGTCACATGGCATATCTCATATCAACTTAACTAACGACAACAAAATATGTATTTATCAAACAATAAAAGGAAAATTTGAAGTTAGGGCTCGAAATGCCATCGATTTCTCAAACAATAATTTGAAATACATCTTATTTCAAATAGAAGCCTGAAGTGCCATCATTTTCTCAAATAAATGTCTAAAGTAGATATTGTTTCAAATAAGAGTCTAAAGTGACATGGCAGTCTTAATGAAGGACTTGACCTCATCGACTGGTCAAGGACATTTCTGTCCTCTACATGTTCTTATTTTCTTCCTCTTTTTTTTTTTTTTTCTCTTTGTTTCCATAAAAGAGACAAACTAAAAAAGAAAAAGAAAAAAGACTAAAACTTAAAAAACAAAAACAAAACAACATATCTAGGGCCAACCCTCCCGCCTATGGCCGTCGCCTATTGCCAATGAGGCGTTGACCATGGCCTATGACCTTGCCAGATCAAGGGAGGGCTAGCAGCCTCTCACAGTTCCAATGAGGGCCAGCGACTCTCACTCAAACCTAGCGAGGGCTAGCAACACTCACCCAAATTTGGGAGAGGGTTGTGATAACTTTGTTATTTTATCTATTCTAAGCAATAAATAATACAATATCTATTTGAAAATATTTGGATTTCATTATATTTATTCAAACACTTGTTATTTATGCAACATAATGAGATATAAAGAAAATAAGAAAATAAATGGCAAAAAGAAGAAATGGAAGAATTCTATCATTTAGGAATTCAAATCAGAAAGAGTTGGAATGTGGATATCAAATCAGATTTTTTGTAATTTATACCCCAATATTATGCAAAAATGTTGGAAGGTGGGATATCAAATTAGGGATTCTATGATTTATTCCCTAATTTTAAGCCAAAAAAAAAGAAGCAATTGCCTTATGATAAGAGTCTTGAATGTATCTTATAAATAGGAGAACATTGATAGCTTGGGGAGACAAGTAATTTTTTATTTTTAGATTGTTTTTCATTGTTCATGGATTTTTTTTTCAAGTATTTTGAAGAAAAAACAATAGTGGTGCCAGAATTCTTGTTATTTGATTTAAGATGTTAGGTTTAATTTATATTTTCATTTATTTTTCTATTATGTTTAGAGATACGATATAGCCTGATCATAATGATATGAATTTTATGATTTTTATGGTTTGGCAATTAATTTCATTCACGTGAGTTATATATTATTGTGCTTAATATTTTTAAGTGGGCATGCAGACTCCTGGAGTGCCATAACTTGGCAAAAATAGACACTTAAATGACATAACTTACGAAAGGTACACTTAAGTGCCGAAATCGGAGTAAAATGGATCACTTAAGTGCTAATCCGGCCAAAGTCCCGCCAAAACGCCGACGTGGCATTTTTCCGACGAAGCGAGTGCAAAACGACACCATTTTGCACGCGACATGGCCAAATAATGCAAAAACAGCGTCGTTTTGGGCTGACGTGGTAAAAAAATAATATAAAAATTAATTAAATTAAATTTAGTTAAAATATTAAAAATTAATAATTTAAAAATTAAATTTAGTTAAAATACTAAAAAATAATAATTTAAAAGGGAAGGGGGGGGGCGGCGGTTGAGGGCAGCCCTCGGCCCGCCTCCCTACCGTCGCCGGAAGGGCCGGCGACGAACCCGGCCGACCAGCGGCGAGGGCTTGCGAGCCCTCGCCCAGATCCAGCGAGGGTCGACGGCCCTCGCCCGATCCGTGGCGAGTGGCGAGGGTCGTGGCCCTTGCCCGGATCCGCCGAGGGTCGGTGGCCCTCGCCGAATTTGGGCGAGGGCCGCAACCTCGCCCCGCCCGCCGAGGCAACCCCCGGTGAGCGGCGGCCTTGGCCCGGCCCGGCGAGGGCCACCGACCCTCGCCCGGATCGTGGCGAGTGGCAAGGGTCGCGGCCCTCGCCCCATTCGGGGGCGCGGGCTCGTGAGCCCTCGCCGTCGGTCGACCGAGGTCGCCGGCCCCTGGCCAGGACCAAACGACCCCGGCCAACCCTCCCCCCCTCCGTCGCCGGCCCTTCCCGGTGATGGCGGGGAGGCGGTGGCGGTGGCCGAGGGTTGAGTCCTCACCACCGCCCCACTTTTCTTTTTTTTTTTTCTTTTTCTTTTTTTTTTAATTTTTGTAAATTTATAATTATTATTTTTTAAATATTTTAACTAAATTTAATTTTAAAATTATTATTTTTTAAATATTTTAACTAAATTAAATTTTAAATTTAATTTAATTAATTTTTCTATTATTTTTTTACCACATCAGCCCAAAACGACACCATTTTTGCATTATTTGGCCACATAGCGCAAAACGGCATCGTTTTGCACATTTCGCCGGAAAAATGCCACGTTGGCGTTTTGGCGGAATGGCACTTAAGTGATCCATTTTTCTTCGAATGTGACACTTAAGTGTACCTTTCGTAAGTTATGGCACCTAAGTGTCCTTTTCTGCCAAGTTATGGCACTTGAAAGGTTCTTTTGCCCTTTTAAGTGATTAGCCACCTTATGAATAATATGATGTGCATGTTTGAGACTGAGAAGTAATAATATATAATTGCTCTTTATAATATATAATCATGAATTAAATGTGGTAGAGACATACCATGTTATTTGTGTAGCATTTCGATGATAAGATGGTCCAAAAGATTCATTGTAAATGAGGAATGTTCTCAGATTTTAATGCACTTATATTTATTTAACTTCACATAAAAATAAGGTGGATTGATAAACTGAGCAAGTTTACTATACCTACAAATAAATTATTGCTATCATATGTTTGATATCATTCTTGTATACGTAATAATCTAGAATCCATATATAGTGTTTATGGTGAAACCGGATGCTCTAATATATTTTTATTCAATTGATTTATTGCATTTTATTTTGAAATTTTGCTTCTAAGTTTGTCAATTTTCATTTATTCTTAATTTTATTTTGATATGTTAGATAAATTTTGGAATTAGACCATTTTTAATATTTAATTGGTTTATTAATCATCAATCTCTGTGAAACAATATCCTTTCTTATCATTAAATGCAAAAGAACATGTCAAACAAGTAATATAAGAAAGGATGTTGTCCCACATAGATTGATGATTAATAAACCAATTAAATATTAATAATGGACTAATTCTAAAACTTATCTAACAAATCAAAATAGAATTAAGAATAAATTAAAATTGACAATCCCAAAAGCAAAATTTCGAAACTAAATGTAGTATATCAATCAAATAAATATATTAGAACATGTAATTTCACCATAACCACTAGATATGAATTTCATATTATGATGCATAAAAGAACGATATCAAACATGTCGTAGCGGAAATTCATAATCCATTTACAATCCTATATTTAGCTATAGCAAACTTACTGAGATTATTAATTCATCATATCTCTATATGAATTTAAATAAACATAATTACATTAAAGTATATTACCATTCTCGATTTACAATGAGTCTTGACTTTATCGCCGAAAGCTACATAAATAACATTTCTATCCACATATAATTTATGGTTATATATTATAAGGAGCAATTGTATATTATCACTTCTCAGCCTCAAACATGCACATCAGATTATTCAAATAGCGACTAATGAGTTTAAAGCATTAAGCACAATAAAATATAACTCACATGAATGAAATAACTTGAAAACATTCATATCATCGTGGTCAAGTTATATCGTAGCCCTAACAAAAGAAAATTAGAACATTATAGAAGAAGAAAAGAAATATAAATTGAGCCTAACTCTTGAATCAAAAAACAAGAATTCTGTTATTACTTTTATCTTCTCTTCAAAATACTTGAAGAACTCCCTAAACAATGAAGAACAATTTAAAAATAAAAGCCTAACTGTCTCTCCAAGCTCTCATTGTTCTCCTATTTATACGATACATCCAAGACTCCTATCACAAGGTAATTGTTTATTTTCTACATAACATTATAAAATAAATCATAGAATCCTTAATTTAATATCCACCTTCCAAGGCTTTCTTGTTTGAATTCCTAAATCACAGAAGTCTTCATTTCCTTTTTTTTTTTTTTGTCATTCTTTTCCTTATTTTCTCTATATCTCGTTATGCTACTTAAATAAGGAGAATTTGAATATATAGAAGGAAATCCAAGTATACTATTACAGATACTACATTATTTGTTACCTAAAATCTATAAAATAACTTTATTTTTAAAGTATCAGGTCATGGCCCTCTCTCAGTTCTAGCAAGGGCTAGCACGCCCTAGTCTTTAGTCAACGAGGTCACCAAACCTGGCTAAGGCGTCGACGCTGCATCAACGATAAGGTAGTGACCACAGGCAAGGGAGGGCAAGCTACCAACCTTCTCGTCTACATTTTTCTTTTGTTTTTTTATTTAGTAGTAGCTTCCTATTTTGAGTTTTTCTAAAGAAAACATAGAAAAATGAAAAATGAAATAAAATAAGAAAAAGTAAACGACGAAAATGCTTGTCAGGTCCTTCTATGAGACCGATATGATCACTCCAGGTCCTTATTTAAAGCAAAATCCACTTCGAGCCCTTCTTTGAAAAAATGATTACATTTCATGTCCCTATTTGAGACAAAATTCAGGCTCTTATTTAAGAAATTGAGGGCTTTATTTTACTAATAATAAATAAAATTAATTATTTTGTTAACTTCAAAAAATTATAGGAGGTTTTCCAAACAAAGCGTTGTAGCTTGTGCGTAGGACGGTACATGTTTGGAAGTCACAACTTAAAGACGGAGGAGGTAGCTTCCGGAAATTTTCTATAAAGCTAATGCGACTTCAAGGTGTTACACTTGTCGACAGTTTCTCAAAAACCTCTATAGGGCGCAACATCCCTTTCCATAGTTATAACTTCATGAAAGTTGCTCAAAGATGCTCCTAACTTTGCAACAATCTTTTTTTTTTTTTAATAAAATGGGCATCTAATAAACCATTGACTTGATGAATCACGCAGATGCACACAATCAATCCCGTACACATGCATTGGGTAAGATCCACATCCACTGGGTGAAAGACGCAATGCTAAGACTATTTCGTGTGTGACAATTTATGTCCACATTACAAAAGTGAATCAAATAATTTACACATAATTTTATTTGTTTGTATTTTAATTGATTTTCTTTATAAGCAATAGATGAGTCTTTTTTCTTGTCAATTACATGATAGCTACTGTTGTAAAGCAAACCGAATAAAGTATATAAACGTCAAACTCTTGTATGAGAATGCTAGAGAGAAGGATGCTAGAAAGTATATTAAAAAAGACATCACTTAGGGTTTTATCCATGTCTGACAATGAAAGCGACCGGCTTAGTCACAGCTGGATCTCGGCTCAGCGACCTTCCAGATTTAAGCTTATCCCCAACTTCACCCCCATGGACTCTTGACCCCACCAGTCCACGACCATGAAGAGCTCCACCTCTAGATGAAGAGGAACACCTGTTGGTCATTTCCAGATTTGCTATGGGATATTTCAACAGTTTTTGAAATATTGTAAAGCAATGACTGCAATGAAAACCATCATTTAACAGTTATATAACGACTTTTAATGATCATATAATGTTGATTTATTTTTTTATAAATCCTCATGGTTATATAACGACTTTTATGATCATATAATGTTGATTTATTTTTTTATAAATCCTCAACGATTTTACAAAGGCTTTATAACGGTTAGGCTAATGACTCTTTTTCGTTTGAATATAAAAATAAAACTTCAAAAGACAATCTTGAAAGATACACCGAATTAAAAAGAGAACATCATTTTCTTTTCAAATCTTTTTTTCGTTGCAAGGTTATACACATAATATTTTTCCTATTCCTTATTCTGTGTGGAATAACGAAAATGGTCTATTATATCTGGAAGGGTAGCCACTAGAGCCTATTGGATCGAGTTTCATACTCCAAAGTGGAATTATCCTCTTCTACGGTGCTTGCACGATTTAGACAATTGATCTTACTTTCTCATCCTTTTCAACCTATTTCTAACAATTCTTATTTTTCATATTATCTACTATTTTTCCAGCATATGCAACCATGGCGATGGCACCAATCTACCCAACGCTAGAGAAGAAAGCCTCTTCACTTTCGAAAGTCAATAGACTGTAGGCTGCGTTTGGAAACTACTTTGCAAAGGGCTTTGAACACCTAAAGTCATTTGGGCTAAATATGAAGTGTTTGGGAACAATTTTACAAGTCCCATTAGCCAAAAGCCAAGCCTTCTCAAGGCTGAAAGCCCAAGGCTGGTCTTGGGGTGCCTTGGGCTTTCAACCTTCTGCAAATGTAAAAATGACTGTTCATCATCTTTGGCGTTCACTGTTCATCTTCTTCGTTGAGGGCGGTCAGCGGGGTTGCGCAGGGTTGCGAGGCGCCGGCGACCAGCTAGAGGGAGGCTGACGATTGTCACGGCGACTCAGGCGACCATTGCCAGGGTGTTGTGGCGACCTCGACGCCATCCGGGTCGCAGCGACCTCCGCGGGGGCCACGCGATTTGCATCTCAGCGACCTCGCCGGGTCCGCGCGACCTTAGGCGAGGGTCGCGTGGCCCCGGCGACAGTTGCTCGGGATCACGCAACCATCAGCGAGGTCGCGCGACCCAGGTGCGGCCCTCGCCAAGGTCCCCCGACCTCAGGCGAGGGTTGCGTAACCTCGGCGACGGCCAATCGAGGTCGCGTGACCCCCGCCGGCGATCGCCCGACCTCGAGCGGCCCTCGATAATGGTTTCCAAGGGCCGCCTGACAGCCGCTGCCGGTGATCCCATATCACCAGCGGCCGCTACCCTTACCGGCCAATATTTTTTTTTTATTATTATTAATAGAGGTGCTTTGTAAATATAAGTCTTCCAAACACCATTTTGTCCAAGGATACTTCATAATGAACTTTCATATTATAATTTTCCAAACGCCATTTGCATTTTGGAAAACCCCTTTCGCTTAAAGTCCTTTACATTTTTCTAAATACTTTCCCCAAAAGTCTAACCAAACGCACCCATAATAGTATGTTCTGCCTTTTATATTTCGATGTTTTTGTGATGTTAAGTGACAATGTTCTACCTTTTATGTCTCATGTGTAACTCAAAAACAATCAGAAAGCTAGCTGCTTATATAGAATTTAGGGGTAATAACAGTTGAAGTACCAAAACTTTCGTATGGCACTCACTTAAGTACCAAAACTTTCTTTTCGCTTACTTGAATGCCATAAACATCACAAAATTGAAAAGTCGATCGCTTGAGTGTCAATTCCAATTTAACTGACGTGAATGACAGTCGTCCGACTTTGGCTTCGCCATTGACATGAATAATTTTTAAATATCTAAATGTTTTTTTTATTATCATTATGAATTTTTTTCTTTTTTTTTATTTAAGGCTGGTGAGGATGCCCTCAACCACAAAGGCCTTGGGCGGAGGTTGTTGGGGCCTTGCCAGCCACTGGTAAGGGCCCTCACCACCTTGCCTGCGGTAGGCGAGGTCGCGATGCTCTCACCCAAGGCCTTCACAGCCAAATCTGGGCGATGGCCACCTCGCCCTCACCACAAACGCCCTAAGCGAGGGCGTTGCGGCCTCACTGGCTACTGGCAACACCGCCTAGAGCTAGCAAGGGTACTCGCGGCCTCACCAACGACCGACAAGGCCCAGAAGGCCTCGCCCAAGGCCTTCGTTGCCAAGGGCAAGGCAGCCCTCGATTTTCCAACCGACGAGGGCGCCAGTGACCCTTGCCGGTCCTAAAGAAAAAAAAAAAGCAAAACATAAAAAAAAATTCATAAAATAAAAATAAAAATTTCATGTAAAATAATTCGCCTGAATTAACATTTAAGTGATCAATTTTATTTCGATATGACACGTAAGCGAAAAAAATGTTTTAACACTCAAATGAGCACCGTATAAAAGTTTTTGACACTCCTATTTTTATCCCTAGAAACTAACCAAGCTTAATAAAACAGAGTATGTATATGGGTATGGTGTGGCGTCTGAATCTTCTATTTTCAAGGGACTCACTCTCGCATGATCACCAGTCCAAAGCTTGATATCAGCATCACCGAGTCACCTTCTATAACCATCTCGAACAAAAACCCCTCAAAATGGAGTTAGCATCATCATTTCATCGAACACCTTCCTTGCAAACTCAATTTCCCCCTCCACACCAACCAATGGTGATGGAATTTGACAGTCAGCAAGATATTGAAAAGAAAAAAAAAAAAAACAGAAAGTAGAAGATGGATGAGGACGGAATCGAAGTCATATTTAGAATTCATCGAACTTCATGAAGAAAGTCCGAACTGCGGTGCACTGGGAAAGGCTTTCCTCTGTTGTCAATGAAGCAACTCAGGGATTGAATCGACTGCTCGACTACCAGCGCTGTCATGGCGAGTAACTAGTTGATAGAGTCGTGCCAAAAGCCGCTCAAAGAAGAATGGCCAAGTGCTCGCCTGTCTTCTCAACACGAGCCACTCGTCCAAATTTGGTCGGCTCTGTCTTCCCGCTGTCGGGATGACTCATAGATCCTGTCGGCCAGATATGATCTGCCACAGCTAAGGCCAGGGGAGGACGACCTACCTCGTCGGTCATGGAGTAGCTACGGCGGCCACGAGTAGCAAATGCAGAGAGAGCACGACCTGCCCCATCGGTCATGCAGCAGCTACGGTGCCCATGGACAATGGCTCGTTCAACTTCTTAAATCACGACATGGTGTGTTTTCTTTGTGTGCGTACACTTAAGCTGCGTTTGGTCGTCCGAATTTCTAAACGGGATAGGACTGGTATGATAAGATAAAAAATCCATAGATTTCTTCATATCCCATAAACTGTTTGGTGAACTAAGAATTTAAAGTCGGATATCCTCATATCTTATCTAATTTATTGTTTGGTGAATTACTGATTTAAAATTAGATATCCTCATATATTTGAACAGCGTACTCAATCTATTGCACCTTCCATCACAACATACAAAAGAACCATCCCTTAAAAAGAACTACTGTACAAACAATCTTCAAATTCCCAAATCTCAGTAATATCAGATGACAACTTAAAAGACTCGAAAGAGAAAAATAGATGAAAGCACCTCAGGAAGCCACATCTCATTCTCTGCATCGGCCATAACAATGTTGAGCCAATCCGAATTCCGCCCCTCCACCTCCAGAACAAACTTGAGCAGAGAACTACACAGCCTGCACTTGGGCGAGTAGAACTCAATCACAGTGGCCTCTTTCCGACTGGAGGCAAACGCCCTCTGCTCCGCCTCCCCTTGCTCTTTAGTGCTCAAGCCCTTGTTTTGCGACTTCAAGACCTTGCCTTTACCGTTTCCAGCGACCAAGGGCGAGGATTGAGAAGATGGGTCATGAGAAAGAGGGGGTTTTAAGGCGGAGTCGAGGAGATTGGAAGCCAGAGAGCCCACGTTCTGCAAAGACTTGAACAACCATGGAGTTTCAAAGCTACAGCCTTTGGGGTCAGTGGGGTTCCAGTGGATGTCCCATGGCCACTTCAAGCAAAACTGAAGCTGTTTGGGACCAAGACCCATGAAAGTTTCTTCTGCCCTCTCCAATGTCGTCTTGCTTCAGCCTGAGCCGCGACTGCTCGGACTCGAATCCGGGTCCGGTCAACGGAGGGGATTTGCGCCACCACCGCCGCCACTGACATCCGGACTCGGTCGAAGGGTCTAATGAGAGGAGCAAAGGCGGCACCATCCCTGCCGGTGGCGGTGGCGATGAGTCAGTTGAAGGGAAGCGAAGATGAAGCAGTTGATCGAAAATCGGAGATGGAAGGTGAAGCAGAAATGCAGTGGGGGGAATCGATCGGAGGGTGACCGGTGGGCAATCGCCGGCAGACAGGGGGTCTTACCTTGGCGGAGGAAGAAGGCTTTCGTAAAATTTCAATGAGAATCGGAGAGCTATTGAGGAGAAGGCTTCAATGTCGATACTTTGGAAACAGAGTCGTCTGTGGGTGAACGACCGAGAAAGAAAAAAAGCCTAGAGTTTTATGTTTCGGATAAAAGAAATCCTATCCGACCTTATCCCACCTCCCCTTGGATTTTTTTATCCGGTTTATATCTCGTCTATATCCGACCTTATTCTATCCTAGACAGCTACCAAACACAGGATAGGATAAAACATATCCTATCCTGATTTTTATCCGGTCGCCCCATCGGTCATGCAGCAACTACGGTGCCCACAGACAATGGCTCGTTCAACATCTTGAACGATGACATGGTGTGTTTTCCTTGTGTGCGTACACTTAAGGTTGGATTTGAATCTATAACAAAATATCTCATATGGTCTGGATATATCCGAATAAAATGCCGAATAAAAATTCTGGGCTAGAGGCTATCCCGGATTAAATTTAAAAAAAAAATTAAAAGATGACTTAACATTTATCTTTCAATGATGAACACATCTGGTTTCGCTGGCCACCGCACAAGGACAACGATATTGTCCGCTTTGGGTTGCAAGATTCACCTGCCCCATGCCCTCATGATTTTGTTTTTTGGGGCTTTGCCCATAAACTTATATAGAATGTTATCTCATATTCTTCAAGCGATATGAGATTCGTTTCATTCTTGCCATTTTGTCATTGCCCTTGCCATCCTCAAGGCAAAACCGCACTCCCATCCTTCACAGAACCGGGTCAATACAAGCCCATCAGGTTCCACCTAGTTCATCCCAAACCGCACACTTTCAGCTAGGTTTGGCTCTGATATCATTGTAAGGGTCAATCTTTGACCCTTGACCCTACTGGCTAACGATATTGTCTACTTTGAACTGCCCATGCCCTCACGGTTTAGTTTTCTGACTCATTGGTAGTTAAGACATTAACTTGCCATCCCCAAGTGATGTCGTAATCAGTTCATTCTTGCCCCATTCAATTCGAGGCAAAGCCACACTCCATCCTTCACAGGACCAGATCATTACAAGGACAACCTCCGCAACCATCGCCGATCATCTCATCAACCGGCCAATCTTGTTAATACACATCGTGATAACATGATATAAGAAAATTGACGAAATCGAAATTTAAATAGTCAAAGAATATGGCCAATTAATCTCCTAGTATCACACTTTCCCAAATTGAGTTTAAATCTTCATCATCATGTCATCATTCAAGTTAAATTCTTTCCTAGATAAATTTACACAAATTATTCATATCAATGTCAACCGTATCACATAAGACGCTGGACGCCCCATATAAGAAGGCTACATCCACATCAGTGATTTCTTATTAAAATTGACCGGAAAAATTACAAGTCAAATTCAAAAGTTTAAGATTTAATAGACATATGTATGTAATAGTTTCAGGATTTTTTTCGTGATTATCCATAGTACATGAATAAATATTTTTTTATACCAATGATCTTTTAAATATTTGCTGGATTGCTTCCTTTTTTTCTTCCCATCCTTTTTCACTGGATTCTTTTCACATTCTAGAGTAGCCTTGGATGATTATGGCTTTGCCATATGTTTGAATTTGGAAGTAGATGAACGGTGGAAACTGAATCTAATCATATCCCGATAAGCACGGCAGACTTCATGATCACATTAGCTGTCAAGCAGCTAAAGCAGGGGAGAGAAAGGGCAAGATGGTCATTTCAGCTGACCAGTGAAACCCTCATGGGAATCTCCAAAAGAGTATAAGAAGGCCCACCAGGAGAGATTGCTTCATAGACTTGCAATCATCTCAGATCCCAAGAAAATTAAGGAGCCTCTGCTCTCATGAAAGTTGTTGATCCATGGTAGAAGATGAAGATGGAAGAGGAGGAGCAGGAGGAGCAGGAGGAGGAAAGGGAGAAGGAAATCAGCATGTCTTCATCCATAATCATGAGAGAGAAGATGGGTTGAGGAAGATGGAACAAAACCCTCTAGTGTCAAAATTTGGAAGCTTTTGCCAGAAATCCAGGTAAGGGGTGTGAAGTTCTTCATGATCCTGGATTGTTTTCTTCTTAATTTAAGATCAATCTCTTTGAAAAGGGAAGAGACTCAAAAGATTAGATTTGGAAAGCCCTTTTCATACTCATTGAAAAGAAGAGTGATAGGTTGACACAAATTTTCATTTATTTATTTTTTATATTTTGCTTGCTGGGTTGTAAATAAAGACTTCAAGATATGAACATCACCTTGTTATTTTTACTTATTTTGAGAACCCTTGATTTTTCCATCAAAGTTAACAATTTCAAATAAAACTTAGAGTAGTATAGGTTTGATGCAGCTCCTCATATTAGAATGCTGCAGCAAAGCTACACCAAATAGTTTTTGTCGTGATCCACCAAATATGTTCTATAATTATTACTTATATTTTTCATAGTCCTTTGAAAGAGTATAGATCAAGGCTAGAAAATTGCATAGGAAGTCATAGCCAAGTCCTAAACCTTCCAATCAAATCTTTTTGATATGCATGTCAATCAAAAAGCGCTTGGCTCAACATAATTTCACTTTATGTTTTTGATAAATGATGAGAACTTGATGTATTTTAAAACTTGTGACTAGATTGCTCCAAACTTTTTCTTTACACCAAAATCCTAAAATTGTACTTGTGTGACGCATCAACGCATTACTCATTGATGAGAATTCTTAAAAAGAAGTCAAATAGATGCGATGTGGATACGACATGCAATTATCAATTATCATGTTACAGACGAAATGGATGGTTCTATGGGAAGTTCAGCTCTTTATCAATTTGGATTAGACTCTTATAGGTGTTCTACATCTATCTTCAATTATTGGAATCTACTAAAAGTACCAAGTGAATCACATATTTTAAGCATTGAGGATTGCCTTAGTGGCTACCCTTCCCATGTGGAAAGGGGAAAGTGGGAAGATTGGTTCTGGAGATATTTAGGATGCGCATGATAAAGTTTTTACTTCTCTTATTTCTCTGCGCAT
This sequence comes from Eucalyptus curtisii, assembly GCA_017140595.1. Classification (NCBI taxonomy): domain Eukaryota; kingdom Viridiplantae; phylum Streptophyta; class Magnoliopsida; order Myrtales; family Myrtaceae; genus Eucalyptus; species Eucalyptus curtisii. The sequence continues at coordinate 14,236,776 of CM029497.1, forward strand.
GATATTCAGGTTTGAAACAGAAATCCATTTGGTAAAGCAATTTGATTTTTCTATTTCTGAAACAGATTTATATTACAGGAATTGAATTGAAGAAGAAATCAGAAGTTGAAATTTTTATTTTCAGAAATTGAGAAATCAATTTCTGGCCAGAAATCAATTTCTGTTTAAGAAATTTTGTCATGCGCACCCTTAGTTTCAAGTGTATGGTTCGATTCTCACGTTCTGTAATTTGAATTGGACTTAAGTTGGTGTTCTAAACTATCTTCAAACTAAAGTTGTTTTCAATTTTTGGAATTTGCTATAAGTAGGATTGCACTAGTGGCTACCCTTCCCATGTGGGAAGAGGGGAAGGTGGGGAGTTCGATTTCAGTTTTGGGGGTGGGGATATTTAGTTCAATTTTCACCCATTGTAATTTGAATTGAACTTAAGTTGTGTTCTATAACTGTCTTTAGACTTTAAGTTGGTGTTCTACAATTGTTATGGGATCTGCTAAAAGTAGAGTGGCCTTAATGGCTACCATTCTCATATGAAAAGAGGGAGGTGGGGAGTTCAATTTTGGGTTAGGGTGGTGAGTTTAACTTTAGGTGTGTGGTCCTATCTAAAGAGTTAGATTATGAAAATTAAAAAAAAAAAAAATCGCACATATTTTTCCATTTGTCAAATAAGCTGAAAAGATATTAGGCAGATTGCAAAAGTTCTACTTTGGGAAATGGCCTATGATAAGATTCAAGAGCAAGAGAGAAATAGACAGAATGAGATAGAGTCGATCATGGCCTCCGTGGTGGGCAATTGGTAAGATGGAGTAAGAGAATTGGTAAGCTTGAATTGCAGTGGACCAAGGAAGAACACGACCGCGGAAGGAAAAACAAAAATAGGAAAAAGAAGAAGACAAACATATAATGAGTTAGACTCACGCCACACCATCATTATTTGCTGTCTACATATTCATTGATAGAGGATAAATATGTCACACGATACAATTTTGGTATCACAAAAAAAAAAAAATCTAGAGTAAATATGTGGATATAATTTTGAATTTTTAGTTGCTTTTTCCCAACAATTAAATATGTTAATTTTACAAACACCCCCCCCCCCAACATTCTTTGTGTGACCGTTATCTTTCTTTCATGTACATTGCGTTCATGCCACTTTCTTTCTACCTAATTTTACCGTATCTCTTTATGACTTTGCTCCATTATGGACACGAAATATGAAGTACATTGTTCAACGTTTTTGCACGATAAAATTTTTTTCCCAATAACTAAATATATTTTACCCCACATTCTGTGTGTAACTAGTATTTTTCTTTCATTTACATTGCATTCGGGTCACTTTCTTTTGACCTAATGTTACCATACTTTTTGAGTAATCTGAACTGTCTATATGTAGATAATGAAATCTCTTTGTGACTTAGCTCCATTATGTACACAAATTATGACGTACATTTTTCAGCTAATTATGACGTACATTTATCTTAGGCTCCATTTATTTCATGGAAAACGAATGATTTGAAAAATATTTTCCGAAATAGAATTGTTAATATCACTTGAAATAATTAGTCAATGAAAAATATTTTATTATTGATGATGATCTACGTCTAGATATTTTTGTACGATGAAAATTCTCTTCTTTTGTTAATTTTTCTAAGTGAGACGAGCAATTTATCTTTAGAAAAATATTTTTCAAATCATTTGTTTTTCGTGAAATAAATGCACTTTTAATTCAAACATTTTCTTGAATTCATTTTGGACTCATTTCGCTGAGTATGGTTACCCACGTATGTAGTACTAACTTAGCTAAATTATGTGCAAGGATTGCGATCTTAAACGAAGATTATGAACCAAAATAAAATATAATTTAAGTGGCTAAATTCTCGATTCTAAAGATTATCTTCAAATAGTTATCAATTTCGGGAATCATAGCTGTAATTTCCCTTATATTGAATTTGATCTCCTTTTCTTTTATTGCTCCCACTAATCTAAAGCGCTAACCCCTACCCCTCCTTCTGACTTAATCTGACAAGCATTATATAGGTGAAGGTTAGAATAATCATGAAACAAATGGACAGCTTCAATATCCCTCATTTTCTTCACCTCCTCTTTCTATTTACCAAGTGAATTCATAAATGAAATTTATGATTCTTTTTGTTAAGGTGTAATTGCATTGTTGGATGATTGATAATACAAACATTATCATGATGGTACTCCATCAGTATGTTAGTGTGTCTCAGATGGAGGGTTATGAGACAATTGTTTCCTGCAATAGACCATTGAATTGGAGGATATTTAATTATACAAAATCATTGCTAATTGGAATTTTCCTTGGTGGGCAGGTTTATTTAACGCGTGGCTGATGGGGGTAATCAATGTAGATTCTTGCTGCAACTATGTTCCTGGATCTGATTCTCACTCCGTCGATGATCAGGTCATTCATCCTATCCACAATCAATCATTTTATCTTACTTTGGACCACAAGTGGAAGTTGAAGGTGGAATTTGGTTGGTATTGATGAATTTTTCCTCTTAATACTGTATCCAATGATCGATTATAGCTCGTGAAACTTTGTAGGATTGAACCATGGACATTTGAACAACGCTTAGGTGAAGCAGTTTTTATTCCCACCGGATGCCCCCACCAAGCTAGAAATCTGAAGGTAAGAACTGCTTCTTCAGTACCATCACCTTGGGGCACTATCATCATTGTTCATGTAGTTATGCACAAAAGTTGCGCCGACTTTGTCTCTCCCGAGAATATCAATCAGCGCCTCCGTCGAGGACGAACTTGAGGGAAAACATAATAAAGCCCTATCATAATAAAGCTTTCTAATTCTTTTTGTTAAGGTGTAATTGTATTGTTGGTTGATTGATAATACAAACATTATCATGATGGTGCTCCGCACGGTATGTTAGTGTGTCTCAGATGGAGGATTCTGAGACAATTTTTTCCTGCAATAGACCATTGAATTGGAGGATGTTTAATTATACAAAATCATTGCTAATTGGAATTTTCCCTGGCGGGTAGGTTTATGTAACGCATGGTTGATGGGGGTAATCAATGCAGACTCTTGCTGCAAATTTAATTTCAGAATCAATAATCGACTCAATTTGTTCCAGGCAAAATTTGTCTCATTGTTGAGAGAGCTGATAAAGTTCTTGCACTTCTCAACAATAAAATGGAAACGAGATGACTATGTACAAAAAAATTCTATAACGAGACCAAAAGACCAAAAAGGTTGCTGTTTCAGAAGCTAACTCTTGGTGTTAGTATCCTCTTCCCTCTGCTTTGAGCAGATCCGATGTTAATTAAACTATCATACGACTGTGGATCTCCTTCTCATCTCTGTAACAAGTCCTCTAAATCTTTAGTTGCTTGATCGACTGCATATATAATCATCTTTTTAATCTGTTTCAGAGAGAGATCAGAGAAGGGTGAGAACAGCTGAAAAAGCAAAAGATGCCATGGCCAAACAATGGTATAAGGCTATATTATGTGTTACCTCAAGTTTGTCCTCTCTGGCTTTATGATTCCTTGGGAGCTGTCTGAACTCCTCAGTCAAACGGAGGCACTCACTGATATTCTCGGGAGAGACAAAGTCGGCGGCAACTTTTGTGCATGACTGCATGAAGAACGATGATAGTGCCCACAATTTAGAGGACTTTCAGTTCAAAGTGATTGTACAGGTAAAAGATTTAAACCTATCAATTCATATTGAAAATAAAAGGAGAAATCCTTTATTCCGAAATGTTTGGATATACGAGATGAATCTATTATTTGATTTCGATTTGTTACTTTTACTTGTTTTTTACTAAATTGAGTTGAGTGGATTTCCATACGCATAAATTCTTCGTGTATTGGATTTCACTTGACTGTCTACGGCTCCATTGCGTGTGCCCGGGGTAGAAGTTTTGTATAAATGTATCGCCATGCTATTAATATTAAGTATTTTGATTTAAGTTCTTTTCTTTCTAAGAGGTGGAATAGAATAACCCGGTTGAAGCGTAATGATCATACGTCTGTAATGCAATGTATGTCCCAGAATAGGTCCCATTCTTCTACCCTTTCAGTTCAAAGTGATTGTACAGGTAAAAGATTTAAAGAAGCAGTCCTTACCTTCAGATTTCTAACTTGGTGAGGGCATCCGGCGGGAATAAAAACTGCTTCGCCTAAGTGTTGTTCGAATGTCCATGGTTCAATCCCTACAAAGTTTTTTAGAGGTTATAATCAATGATTGGATACTGTATTAAGAGGAAAAATTCATCACTTGAAGCATATATACTAACCAAATTCCTCCTTCAACTTCCTCTTGTGCTCCAAAGTAAGATAAAATGATTGGTCATGGATTGGATGAATGACCTGATCATCGAGGGAGTGAGAATCAGATCCAGGAACATAGCTTTACATAAATATGCCAACAAGAGCAGCTTAATTGTGCTGGGAAATTCACCTCTTTAATTGGAGCGCAGTATGTATGCCTGAATTCGTTGTGGTGCTTCCTAAGATATGCCTCCAACAGGGGGACGTCCTCTCTCCGGAAAATGTCCCACAATGCACCGCCTCTTTGCTTGATTTCTTGGTCCGAACAGAGATCTTTTCTGCATTTCTCTTCTTTCTCCCAGCCTCCCTCACGGCCATCTTGAAAACATTCGCCGCCTTCAAGACATTGAAGTTCCATCACATCCTGTGCTTTGTGCTTCTCTTTCAAGGTTTTCACTGCAGATCGCTGCTCCTCACTTAAGGACACCTCTGCTGTGTGCGTCAGGATATTCACCTGTTAAGACAACACATGCGAGCATCTGATCACGGTGGCAGATGGCAGACATGGACTGGTAGTAGTTTCCATCGTAATATCAATCAAAGAAGCAATTATTGTATTGGACATCACCAGTATAATATCGAGCAACTTTTGCCTCTAAATCGTGCTTATGGCAACACATTTTCTCTACTGTTTTCTCAAAAACTTTCATTCCAGATGTTCTTATAAATGTTCCATGCTTGCGAAAATCTAGAGATTTATTGCAACACTTTATGAATAAGGCATACCGCGTCTGACATATCGCAGTGAAGCTTGGTCACGGAGTCACCTCTTCCTAGCTCTTCTGCCAAACCATAGGCAATATAAGTCTTCGGCCCCATGTCTGGCTTCAAGACACTTGATGGTAACTTCACAGCAAGGTTGAGGAAGCCCGATCGAGGGTCAGTATAGGCATGAAATGGCAGCGCAGTTATGAACTCATCACAGTGGCGCGGTAAAAAATCCTCAAATTTGTCTGAAGGAGGCCAGTCCTTCAGCTTTAGCATCTCAGGCCAAAAGTTAGCATATCTTCGCCCCTCTGAGTAGCCTTTGAAGAATTGGCGTGTGCTAATGTCCACCTGAAAATTCAATCAAGTGCCATAAACAAAATATTCTAGGTATGAAAAAATATGATTTTAAATGCATGAACACAAAAAAAAGATACACTCGAGCTTGAAGCTTCCAAATATATGGTAAAATTACTTAGGAAATAATATTTAGTTATCACATGTATGGTAAGTTCTGAGATAACAATGTCTCCAAATATCCGTTACCATTATAAGGATCCTGAGTACATAGGTAAAAATGTCTTTACATGTTATTTGAAAAACTAAAGGTGGGATAATGATATTTACTTCACAACCAGCTAGGCAGTCAATGGCTCTGACTTCAGAAAATTTGGAACCAGATGCTGAATCCATATTCTCGCATAATGCACGCCACATTACCATGGGTTCCCAGCTCAAACCAGGGGTCCGCTCTAGAACATTTCGAACAATCACAGGTTCACCCTTAATCCAGTGACTTCGGAAGCATAGAAGCTCCTCTTCATCCAAAAATGCACTTGATGCCGGACAATACAAGTAATTGTCAGTGGACCCTTCTCTGGATGCGGCTTTCCTTAGCATCTCATCCCCAATTTCAGAGCAGTTACGCTTTTGAATGGTCTGTTCAGGTTTGCCAATTTTCAGCAAGTTTCTTGCTCGCAACCTCAGCCTGCGAATCCAATCTTTATCAAGTATGCGTTTGAGCTCTAACTTATGATTACCACATCCACCCATCTCTTTTGAAGCACAGTTGATGCTCCCATCAGTGTTGGCCTTCCATTCAATGGATTGAGCAACACCACTTTGAAAATTTTCTGTATTTGGCACAAGAATTGGCACAGGATCTCCACCATGGATATACTCATTGCCTCTGTCCTCAAACTGAAGCTTCACCTGGGAACGGGAAGGGACTTTTCCCTGGCGAATATCTTGGCAGCAATTCAGACACAGTTCGAAAGAGCATTCTGGACAGCTTCTGTGGAAGTCCACAATTGAAGTAGCACAATTGTCGCTGCTCCAAAAATAGAAATATATACTGTTAGTTACATAAGAATGAAAACATGCAAAAGTATGTGTTTGTACTCTTTGTGTGGACACTAAACATCTTACCAGTAGACACGCTCCCAATTGTGACAAAGAGACATTGGCACTTCAATCTCATCAAACGGCGTTCCTGAATATATTAATTATATAAGCCACATACTAACGTAAGATAAATGGGGAAGCAGGTTTTACCATCCACACCTTGTATGTTAGCTTCAATTAGTGTCTCCTGAATTTGCTCTTTGCAAATTTGCCTTAAAAATGGATGCAGTGCTTTTATTATGTACTTCAGGTGCTGGACCTTTTCATCATCAGACATGCTCAATTTTGATGCCTGAAATTGTATAACACAGTGAATTAGTCAAAAAAAAAAAAAAATACAGTTTCTGACAGGGTATTTCTATGAGTAATGGTATTAAGCATCCTAGAGTTTTGATAGTTTGTTCCAACCCATTAAGTACTCAACAGATAGGATGCCTGGGCAAGTTCAGTTTTTAACATCACAGCAGGAAGCTATAGAATCTAACAGAAAACTAAACCATGAGGGAAGATCATGGAAACTCTCCCAGAAAATGACAGGTCATTAGTCTTACTGATTGTTGATTGTTTTCTGTTGTTGTTTTCAATAGTTACCAACAAGGGAAAGGAAGATCAAGCAGCTAGCCCAAGACCTCTTTGATCTAATTACGGGTGGACCATCACTTGACCGAGCACTTATTTCTACTTGATGAGAGATAAAGAAGTGGAAAATTAGTGACTGAGAAAAGATACAAACAGTCATCTCAAGAAATACTGATGAAAATTGAAAACACTGTTACGTCACCGGTTTGGTTTCCATACACCATACATTTGAGTAAATCTGTTCTCACTTCATACGAAATAAGATAACCTACCTTTACGATGCCTCTAGAGTGCAAGCAACAGCTGCAATTGCAATTTCCACGGCAAAATGGGCAACGTTCTGCGATGTCTCCTTCTGACATCTGAGGGTACCTTTTAAGCGGAAAGAAGACTAGCCTCAGTAAGTAAATATGTAATATTCGACAATTAGACAGATAAAAGTATCGACTCCAACAACAAAAAGTGTACCATTGCTTGATGCACTGGATACAATACAACTTCTGCTTACAGCTGGTACATGGGACTACGATCCTTCTTTCTTTCTTCATGCATTGATGACATCTCAATCGCTTTTTTCCTTGAGCCTGCTCAAAGCAAGTCACAGTTAGAATTGAATAAGAAGCCCAGAAACCTTTGTCCTGAAGTAGAAAGCAACTTTGCGACACCTAATGGTAGATGAACGGACAACAAATAGGTTACCTCATACTTTCCCTTCGAGCAGCCAGTATCCCCAGTGTAATCAATTTTCAGAGTTGAATGGAAGGAGCCAGAGGAGGATGACGATGCCGAAGACGAATTATGCAGTGAATCATTCATCAGATCAAACTTGTTTTCTCTTCTTCTGCGGGTTCTCATTTTGACTATACGTGCTTCTTCCGAATCTTCGCTGGATCCATCGTCCATGAACTCAACATCTCTGGTTCTGATGCCTGCTTGAGGCTTTTCAGACTTGCTCAATTTCTGAGTCTTGAACGATGAATCTACTTGATCAAAGCTTTCCCATCTAGTCCGGGACGACCCATTCACCAAACTTCTCTTTCTGGTCGCGCTCCTATGCTTCTTTGCAATATTTTTACCATTTAAACACTCATCAATTCCATCCAACTTTCTCTTCTTCGTTCCTTTATCCTGTGACACAGTTTTCTTCGCATGAGTCACCATACTAGGCTTCCCCTTATCTTCCAACGTCCTACTATCCATTCCATCCAATGAGCTCCTCGGGAATTTTCTGCTTGTCGCAAGCTTCTCGGCCTTTGAGGATCTCGGGATGTTCAGGTTGGCATTACCAGCATAATGACTGAGCTGCCGGTGCTTGGGGAACACGGCAGCTACCATTCTCACTGCAGGAATTAGACAGATCGATTCAATCATATTAACAAATCCACTTTAAAATCAACGACACTTTTCGCGATTTTCATTTTTTCTACAACGTTTTCATATTAATGCCTCAGAATCTATCTCAAAGCAGCACTCTCGACATAAAAAAAAAAAAAAAAAAAAAAAACTCAATTTAAAAGAGGAACGCGCGTCAGGAAACACAAAAGTTCAGAGAATTTCCAATTCCGAGCAAAGTCCGAAGCTTTGAGACACCGCATCTAATAAAATCAGCAGCACAATGAGCCAAGTCAAACGAGAATTGTATACAAAACTCCAAAACGAAGAAAACCCAAAAAAGGAAAAAAGGAGAGACCACTTTCTGTTCATCCAAATCCGGCAATCATCGACGAAACAAAAAAAAAAAAGGATTTTCGTTTTTGCCCAAGCAGAGCACTCGTCTCCAGAAACAGGACGGAGCGGAACTGGGCAAAGTCAATACAACAGTCAACAGGGGGTCGAGAAAGATATACCGAAACAGAGGCCGCAAGCGCTCGCGCCGATCGCCGAACTCGACCTCTGCCGATCGCCAAACGAAACAGAACCCACGACACCAATTCACACATACTACAGGAAGGGCACCAAAAAAAAAAAAAAGGGGGAAAAAAAAAACCAAAAAGCAAAAAGGGGAAAAGCGCGGCACCGTTGACCTGAAGTCAACGCGAGGTTCCAGACGTATCGATAACGTCGAAAAGGCGGATCCAGAAGAGAACAAAACAGAACCCCCTCCCCCCCAAAGCGCTTCCAGATAAACCAAAAGAAGGGAGAGCGGAAAACCATCGAAACCAAAAAAAAAAAACAAGAAGAAGAAGAAGAAGAAGAAGAGAACCGCGAGAAGAACGGGCGAGGGGTCGCTCAATGCAACTCACCCGATCGGAGGAGCGCGGCGGCGATCCCGCGGCCCGCGGCGACGGTGGCGGATCAGCAGCGCGATCGCGGCGGCGGCGGATTGGGGGGGGCCGGCGAGGGAACGCTGGATCGATCGAGCGAGCCGGCAAGAGAGAGAGAGAGATAGAGAGAGGGGAGAAGATTTGGTATGGACGGGGGAGGTAATAACAAATAAGGAGCTGGAAAAGGAAAATAAGAAAAAATCGGACCGAATCTTCTTCTCGTTATGTTATGGCGCACGCGGAGCCGCCGTGGGCGGTGGGTGTTTATCATTGTTTTATCTAACGTTGTTACTTCGCAGATTCCGAGGAGGTCGCCCCCACGTGTGACGCCCCCCCTCGCCACGTCGGATTCTCCCCCAACCCGAGACCCCTTCCCCTTCCCCACTTTTTGTGGAGGGAGCTCTTCTTTTTTTTTTTTTTTTTTTTTTTTTTTTTTATCTCCCTCTTTTTTTGCTATTTTTTTTTAGGTGTTTTTTTTTTTTTTTTTTTTTTTTTGGGCCTTTTGCGATCCGGGGAGGGAGGGAGGGAGGGGTAGGGGGGATTTATGGAGGAATGACGGGTACAATGTGGCGGAAAATTTAGCTTTGGTTCGGAGCTGAGGGAGTTCGGCTAAGCCGGCGTTGTGAAGGTTTCCGAGGCCGGGTCGGATCTTGAGAGAACTTCATTTCGGACCGACCCGTCGAACAATTTCTTTTTTTCTTTTGAGTCGCGATCGATCTCTCATTTGGATTTTCGAGGTTTTTGTGCTCTTTTTTCCCGGAACAACCCTCTCTTTTTTCTTTTCTTCTTGGTTTGATCTATTACCATCGTTATTTGCAAGGGTGGGTTCTGGATAAGGCGTTGAATCGGAAACCGACCTTGTGATTCTCGATCGCGAAAGATTTGAATCGAGAATCGAATTTTTTTTTTTTTTTTGTTCGTCCAAATCTAACCCGATCGAACGAGAGGGGAAAATAATCAGTTGCTGAGAGGCAGAACCAGAAATTATGCTCCCATGGAGTACATTCGCGAGATTGAAAAGATAATATCTAGTTGCCGATCTCCTTTCTAGAGATGATAGAGATATGAAGCCTTCGAATTTAGACATGGATCGTCAATATTGTAAGAAATTATTGCGTGGATAAAGTGAATAAATTCAAATGTATCTGAATCATTCAATCTATTATGGTCTGCTCACGTTATTTGTTCGATCAATCGGATTCGACAGTTTAGATAAGCATTGAGAGCCCGATTCTTCTAATAATATTTTGGATTTTTTATGGACATATCAAAGAAAAGCCGAGATGCTTGTATCTTCGTTAACCTTGTCCAGCCTCTCCAGCCATCACCTAAGATCGACCACAGCAAAAAAAGAAAAAAAAAATCAGAAAAAATTAATAAATTGTCCACATCAACACTAATATGCTACATAGGATAACCGACGCTAACTATCGTCATATTAACGTTTTCTAGTCAAAATTAGCCAAATTGACATAACTTGTAATATATAAAAAGGTCTAAGATTCAATTAGCACAATTGAAAGATTTAAAATTGAATTGACACAGGTGCAATAAATTTAAAAAAAAAATGGTAATTTTCTCCTGAATTTCACGCTGAAGTGGGTTTTTCTCGGCAAGCTCTCAACTTTATTTAAGTCGTAGAAGTCACCTTCCAATGACGAAGTTTAGTCCAATATAGAAATAGGCCAACTTCGAGGTTTCAACTGTCTAATTCATTCGATTAATAAAAAATTGTCACCTGGCCAATTATCATATTCCTGAATCTTTCGGACGCAAAGCCCATTAGCTCCCTCACCGGGTCACACTCAACCCTCAAATAGTAAGTGGTTTTTGAAAAAAAAAATTTACTTTAATTATTACTGACACAAAGACCTAATGCACATATATCATGCTTTCGATTATAGGCAATGTTATTTTAGTCTTATTTGGAATGGATATTTGAAAAAAATTTGCCTAAAATCTCATCAATAAATGGTACTAAAAACAAAGCATAGGGATGAAACTTGATCATTTCAAAAAGTACAAGGCCTAAAGATGCAATATTTATTTAGAGATTTTTACAGACAAGATTCCCGCATTAGTAGCGGAAGCTTGCTCAATAATTTCCAACGAATTTTTTTTCATAGAAGTTTGATAGAATGTTATACTGTCAACTTGAGTAGAACAAGAATCGGAATTACAATTAAACGGAGTATAAGGGTCAAAAGGGAATTCCCCAAATACTGCAGACCGAAAATGTAATTCCTCCTCTTTTTTAAGTATGTTTTTCAAACTTTTTAACTTTAAAACTGCCCACCTAGGATGCCAGTATGACATTTAGCGCCACCTCAATAATTACATCATAATTTTTGTCTAATGTATTATCGGCCAACGTCGGAAGGTATGATGCCAAGAAAAGTTTGTTGGGTCTCAACAGTCAGTCTCACTGCCGACGCTTCTTCCTCCTCCCGGCAGAAAGTAAAACGGCGTTTACATTTCTGACAATTTGTCCATCCAATGACGTCCAGGCGGTCATAAGGGAATCTGCATCGCCACGCATCTTTGGTCAGAAATGAAAAGCGAGAAAAAAGAGCAAATTTTCGTAGCTTGAAACGATCAGACACGGTGCACTATTCGGTCGATTTCTCGTTTGTATAGATGTCAAGCCGCAAATTCAGGCGGCAGAACTTGAGATTCTTCACATACCTTCACATTCTACGACTAGGGAGTCGGTTTATCGATATCGCAAGGTACTACGATGATGGAGCAATCAGAAACCAGAGCAGAACATAGAACCGAAAGACTTTGGAGCTGCTGAGTATTTGCTAATCCGTCCGGTAATGAAGTGATCGAAGAGGAAGAAAGTACTTTGTGAACGATGTGCTCACAAACTACCGAGTAAACGGGCCTTTAGACATCAGAGGAGACGACGGGTTTGCACCAACGTCGCACTCGATCGGACTCTGATTGTTGCGTTCAAGCACACCTACGTTCCTGAAAGGACTTGGGAGACATCTTGATTCACCCATTTTTCCGTGCATTCTTCTGAAAATACATCGACATCAGAAGGAGGATCAATACCAAGTCATCATCGACGGGCTTCCATACGAAGAGCCTTTTCATCTAGGCAATAACTCGGGCGCAAATTATGTCAAAACATTTCCTATTAACTGAAAGGCAATATTGCCTCAGATGGGGCTGACATTTTATAGTAGTATGCCCCATATGTTACATCTTGTCAGCTTGATTTTTGGGTCTCACATTATGGAAAAAAAAAATTGGAGCATCAGTCGATGTTTGGGCAAAATTTTGAAAAAAAAAAAAGATGTATTTGCTGCTGTTTTCCATCAACTGGGCAATTTCTCTTCCTGCTCAACAGGGACACAGGGTCTCCAAATAGTTTCCGTTCCGACATCCATTAGCGCAATCCCCTTCACAGTTAAGTCGGCCCTGATTCGATCACTTTTTGCAAAATCCTTCTCTTTCCTGGCTAAAATTCTTTCCTCGATCAGACGTGATATTTGCTCCTCTGTCAAATCAGCCCGTATCAACGCCTTGCCTTTCAACTGCTCCAGAATCTACATTGAAGAAATTTCACATTTAAAGCGAATTTGATCCAAGAAAAACTCAATTAAGTATTCATAAGAACTTGCATCACCTCAGAATAAGTAATAGGGGGCAGCAAACCCAGAATATCTAAAACGCCCTTTGCTTCTTTCTCTACCTCAGTAAGGGATTGAATAATTGCCAATTGCCGTTGCTTCTGTTGCTTCTTCTGGAGTGCATTAGAGAATGTACCAATTTTAAAAGTTCGAGAAAGTAAAGCATAACGATACACAACAGAGAGAACGTTTGAAAAGGTGCAGCTTCTTTTATGGGAAAGAAACAGTAAACCTAATTACCTTGAGGGTGTTCGTATTGTTGTTTATGAACTTCAAGGCATCCTGAAAAGCACCTGTCAGCACATGTGAGGTGTTCAAGTCGTCGGCCATTTTGTCAAGAAAATCCTTCTGCAAGCCTTTGATGCATTTCTCGGCATCAGGAAGAACCCGGACTGTTTTGCCTTTTGGTTCTGTACCCTCACTGGGAGTTGCCTCTTTGAACGACGACAGAGTATCTTCACAGTCTTGTAATGTCTAACATTGAGAAGACATCCCGAGTAAATTTTCTATCAGAGAGCAGAGTCCAAGATTGCATGCATGTCACTCATACAAATACATCCAACATAATCAAGGAAGAGCATTTCAGTTGCCTCTTTGTACGACGACACAGTATCTTCACAGTCTTGTAATGTCTAACATTGAGAAGACATCCCGAGTAAATTTTCTATCAGAGAGCAGAGCCCAAGATTGCATACATGTCACTCATACAAATACATCCAACATAATCAAGGAAGAACATTTCAGAGTGACTCAGAGTAGCAGCTGCTGACACTAGAATTTGGCCAAAACCATCCAAACAATTCATACAGGTCATTGCAGAGACAATAGGAATGGTTTCTTCTCTAACAGCTTCAAATCCCCACGGTATCTTCTAATTAGTTCGATCAAGCTAGCCCATCCTTTCATTAGCTACATATGAGTCTGAGTCCAAAGACTATCATATGAGTAAGCAGCCAGAAAGATGAGAAGTGATTTGCAGTTAATAAAACACGATTTATACCTGATATATATAATAGACAGCCTCCGATGCACCCTCCAACTGTAAGACTGAATAGTTGAGAGGAGATCTATAGTGTGCACTTATCAAGAAGTGTCTCAAAGCCAGTGGATGGTATCGCTCTGTAATCTATAGTTAATACAGATTGAGTATTTTTAGACACCAGGAATGACGAGAACTCAAGATAGATGTTAAAACATCAAGAAAGAAAACGGAACAAAATTTGCAAATAGTACCTGACGGATCGTAAAAAAGTTACCCAGTGATTTTGACATTTTCTCATTGTTGTTGGTCACATGCCCATTATGCATCCAATAACTCACACAGCTCTCTTGGCATGCAGCACGACTCTGGGCAACTTCATTCTCGTGATGGGGAAAGATCAAGTCAATTCCACCACCATGGATATCAAATTTGAAAGACAGATAATGAGCACTCATTGCACTGCATTCTATATGCCACCCTGGTCTGCCAGGACCCCATGGGCTCTCCCAACTTGGCTCGCCAGGCTTTGCAGCCTACAATAACCATATACCTTCAGAGTTACATACCCAGATAATAATTGAAAAAAAAAAAGAATTTACTGACGGTACAATGCATTTGTACACCTTCCATAATGCAAAATCAGCAGGATTGCGCTTTCTAGAGTCCACTGCAACACGTTCACCTGCTCTGTGATTTTCTAGCTTCTGCCCCGACAAGCAGCCATAATTTGAGATCTTATCCACAGCAAAGAACACATCTCCATCCACCACATAAGCACAATCATTGTTAATAATCTGCAAACAGCCATAAGGAATATTATTAGTTAAAACTCTCCCTCTTGATCCTAGCAAGACTCAAAATACGCACTGCTGAAGATTCTCTATGTGAAAGTAGAACTTTAGAATAAATAAATAAATATAAAAGCAACTTAGGCAGAAATTTTCATATGGCTATCTACTCCAAATACCTCAATGCATGGGAATATACAGTCAAGTCAAATGTACGAACATCAGTTGCTTCATCTTCTAATTTATATAAAAAATTAGTCCATAAAACATGGTCCTTAAGTTTCTAGTATTATTAATACAGGCTTCCAGTATATCATTGACTCAAATTTCCTAATTAGTAAAAGTACAGCTTCGAATATTCTTGTGAAATTACAACTTTGAATAGCTTTGAATACTCTTTTGGCAAGTATGAACACCACTTCTTTTTTTCTTGGAAGTACTTAACTTCAAATTATAACTCTTTATATGCACATCCTTTCCATGTGGAGGGTAATAACATTTTAGAGAAATTAAACTCATCCATATTGGTAACATATCTTCATATTCATGATTCAATTTACCTAATAACAACGAGAGCATCTGATACAGTATCAAACACAAAGCTCTGAAATCCTTGCCTTCACCAACATAAAGCAAAAACCTCTATTTTAATTTCAAATTCATCTCTCCTCAAATTTACATACGTTCATATGGAGGAATATATTTTCAACTCAAGCCATATCTTAAGATACATGAGAGTAAATGACAGATGGTAACATTTGTTCTAACTTAGACAAATGGGAGAAGAAATTTCCAAATCAAATGTGAACAATTAAACTTCAAAATTTTTCAGTGACATCAGTTTTTCTCATCAATAGCAGCTAAATTGGTAGCAAAATTGTATAAAGAATCATTTGATATAACTTTACCTTCTGAAGTTCACCACAGAAACCAGGAACTAAAGACATTCACACTAAAATATCAGAGAAATTATGAGAAAAATCTAGAAAGGCTGTGAACTACATACTGTAGCAACAGCAGCTCCTCTCTATGTACTCTAACCTATGTTTATTCATGCTCTTATTGAACCCCTCTAAAACATAAGCAGCAGATATAGAGTTGAAACTAGAAACCTGGGTTATCATGTCCTTAATCTGTTCCATGTGATCAGAAACACGTGGCTGGTGGGTAGGGGGGAGGCACTGCAGATCGGCCATATCAGTTAAATACTCTTGGCAAAAGCGATTACTTAAATCCAAGGGATTCTCTCCAGTCTCATTTGACCGACGAATAATCTGCAGATATCCACATGTTAGCAATGTCCAGCTAACTGATTCAAAAACACCAAGAACAATCCAGGTATCCTTGGCATCCACACAAAAAAACCGAATTTTTAAATAATACATGAAAACAAGGAAAATCTAACTTTCACAATAAAATGCCAGAATTTCATGATAACCACAGAATTAAGTAATGAACACTACACTTCAGTGAAACGGAAATGCTTCTCTCCAAGATAAAAGAATACTACTTCCATTATTTTAAACTGCCAGAGTCAAATGATGACATAAAATATTTCTGAAGCTACTTTCAGTGACCGACACATCAACAGGTGTGGCCACTCGTCAAACTTAAGAGAAGTAAATCCCCTTCAGTTACCATATAGTGAAACATTATGCAAGCATTAGTAATGAAATTTGACTAATAATCTGGAGGATCAGACTTACTTGCCAATAGCACAACAGATGTTCCTTAAAATGTGCATAGCTCATACCACAAGTTTTTAGAATTATAAAAAATAAAGAAATGAATTCAGCTAGATGTCCAGTGTAGCTAATCAGGCGGAGTTTCCTCACCATGATCTCATCATTAAAGTTCCAATATTCATATAGCAGTTTCAGATGTCCCATCAATCGAACTATGTAGCGCGTCAGGAAACCAAAGTCACCCCGGAATTTACAGTACAAAATCTAATAACAGCATTTGATGACACACCAAACAGTTATGTAATGTTTAATTTGCCACTAAAATGAAGGAAAGGAAGAAATAATCGAATTGCAACCACTAAAACATGCCACAGTTCTATTGAGTCGAAAAGCATCCAAACTAATTAATTCTATATCACTTAACAATTACTTGCTCTCGAGTCCATGTGTAGAAATGTCAAAATAACAATTTTTCAGGGTTGAAAATGCATTTCCACATCATGAAAATTTTAAAATAATTTTTGAATGGCTGATCATGAATTTCCCCTCACGCCTACTTGTCCATTTGATACTTGACTTGTTTGTCAGGTTAATTCTCGGAAGTTGGTCAAATACTGCTATTGATGTATTAAAAGTCAGATACTTTCAAATTCACAAAGCACCTTGTTCCTTTACATTGAACAGATCTGTTGCTTTACACAATACACAGGATATAACTTGTTCTCAGTAAGAACCAAATCGAACTCTCAATTCTCCACAAGAACAACGTACAACTATGATTTGCCTGTGCAGAGCTACGCAAGTAAAGCGGACAAAACTTTAGAATATATAAATGAACCCTTTAATAAATAGCCTCATCTTCTTATTACATAAGGATTCTTGTCGCAAACAGTCAATTAGCTCCCGCACTTCTCATATTTCAATTGAAATGTGGATAGTCCAGAGCTTATGAGAATTACTTCAAAAAATTCATGTCTGCATATTTTCTTTTTCACATCAAAAAAACATCGACATAAAGACAAATAAAATTAAGCATAATCACAGTACCTATCACGAGATCACACATGAGGAATCTAATTCAATCAAAAACCACAATGTACAGCAATGAAAGAGTTTACATCTGATATTTATGTGGACCAACATTCAGACCTTGTCATCAACATCCGTAAAATTGCGCACATAGGTAACTTCATAGCCCAAGTGTAGGAGGTATCTGCACGAAATCATTTTAAACAACACATAGTTAACATTCAACGAAACCCCGCTAGAGACAGCATGCAATGCTACATAAGTAAACCCGCTAGGTCATGATTTCAGTCAGCAACTCTTCATTTTACGAGGAACCATCAAGCATGACCCTGCGCCGCCTGTACAGAACCAATCTGATGTGCGAGGTGGAGTTTACTTCAGATAAAAAGAAACCTCCATTCCATTTCATCTGCTCCAAAATCCTCAATAAGGACGCTACTCTTGTACATTCTCATTCACCAACCCGTTCTCCATACCAAAACATACTATCCTGACACTACGAAGCGTGCTAATAAAGCTTAAGCACGTACCAGAATGCGACGACTTTGTTAGTGAGAAAACTCTCCCCTCATTAAACTAGAATATATGTCATTAAAAAAATATTTCCATCATCAATTATAAGTATACAACGGATATGTTATTCATTTACAATTTTGTAAGCATTACAAATGACCATTTTTAGAAAAATATTTTTCAAATCCTCCATTTTCCACGAAACAAATCTACCCTAAATTTTTTTAATTAAGATCTTCACTAAATAAACTCCACAACTAGCAAACGAGAATAACCGGCGGGCTTCAAATGGCAAGAGGCGGCTGCCAATCCAATCAATTGCGCGACCCACGCGATCGTAGAGACCGGTGTCGTTACCTTTACCTGTAGAGGACGTCGAAGGCGACGGCGGCGCGGCCGTGGCCGAGGTGGCTGAAGTCGTAGGCCGTGACGCCGCACACGTACATGCCCACCTTGCCCTCCACCGCCGGCCGGAACGCCTCCTTCTGCTGCGTCATCGAATTGTACACCCTTAGCTCCTTCTTCTCGGCCGCCATCGTCGCCGGGCACCTCTCCCCCGACCCCTCTCTCTCTCTCTCTCTCTCCAATTACCGATCGCTCCGATCGGTAACCGGATGACGGGTCCGGCGACGGCCTATTCCGAGCGACGGCGACGGTCAAATTCCCGGGAAACGCCGGACGGGCTCCCCCTCTCGAACGATTTAGTCGGCGCGAAAACAAGCAAAGCAAGAAATCTCGATTTTTTGTGGGACGACGAAGACGACGAAACCCTAGTCCTAATTCCTCAACCATACCGTAAAACTTAAGCATGCATTTTTT
Source organism: Eucalyptus curtisii (assembly GCA_017140595.1). Lineage (NCBI taxonomy): Eukaryota > Viridiplantae > Streptophyta > Magnoliopsida > Myrtales > Myrtaceae > Eucalyptus > Eucalyptus curtisii. Next base: position 14,255,499 of record CM029497.1, read on the forward strand.
CTTTTTTTTTTTTTTTTTTTTTCTTGACAGACATTTTTTCTGAAATTACTCAACTTTATTTTTAATTATTTATTAAAAATTCAAAATAAGGATAAAAAAAGTCATCATTTCTTCGAATAAAAAAACCCAAAACAAATTTTTCAAATAAAGATCTAAAGTGGCCAAATCGTTTTAAATAAAAATCTAAAATGGCCAAATAGTCTTAAATAGAAGCATTTGGCCAATCTTTGACTATTCTAATCATTAGAGAAAAGGTATTTTGATAAATAAATAAAAAATTGTCATTTTTACTTCATCTTTTTCTTTCTCTTTTTTTTCTTTTTTCCCCTCCCCACCCCAACTATTGCCATCGATGATCGGCAGAAGTCGCCCTTACTGGCATCATGCGAGGGCTGCCCTCACCAGATCTAGCGAGGATCGCCCTCATCCGACGCCGGCAAGGGTTGCCCTTGCCTAAATCCAATGACCTCCAGAAGAAAAGAAGAAGAAGTAAACGGAAATAAATAAATTAAAAGATGAAAATACCCTTTAGTTTAAGGGGTGAGACTTTTTTTGAAATTGATATAATCAATTCAAGCCCTCATTCAAAATAATTTCCACGTATGATCCTTATTTAAGACCATTTGACTACTTCAAATCCTTTTTTGAAATGATTTGGCCACTTTAAACTCTTATTTGAGAAAACAATGACACTTCATATCTTTATTTAAAATTTTCCCTTATTTATACTTTAAAATATTCAAGAATGCATAAGTTCACCCCATAAACAAATTCAACTAGTACTAATATACTAGTACTAGTATAAAAAAGATTATACTAGTACTAAATTATGGCGAGCATCTTTGAATCAATTAATTTCATCGTTAAAATATCCGATATATGTATATATGTTGAAATGGGGCATAAAATGAGTAAAAAAAAAGAATAATTTGTTCATTTTATTGTTCCTTCGAATCAATCATCCCTTTTGACTTTGTCAAAATTCCAAACCATTTGTGCAGTAACATTAAGCACTTCTAGTTGTATCGTTCAAATAGATAGCCAAAGATCTCTTGTGAAGAGATGCAGACTTGCGACAAGCAGCAATGCAAGCTCTGAAGCGAGCATGAACCAATAACAATTTGTGCGCCAAGTGAAACGAACCGGATGATAATATTACTGGTGAGAAGGATGGTCATTTGCCACCTACGTGTGATAGGCAATTATAAGTGGATGTAGTGATGAAATTGGATTTATTAACCATCTTGAATCGGAAATTGCGGGATCAGTGAAGAGAAAGGTCGCTAAAAGGGACTAGCAGGGGCTTTACGTCGATGATAAAAATGGTACAAGTTGATTAGGAAGGCTGGCTACCGAAGACCTTTTATAGAAGTCCGTGTATTAGTTAATGTTGGCAAATTTAGCTTAACTCTTTTTATTTTTACATGCGGGATGAGTTATGGGATGAGTTATGATGAACAAGCTTTAGAAGGTAGAGGGAGAGAAGAGAAGGAACGTTGCTTTCTGCTTTCAATTTCATTGCAAAAGATGGATTTTTGAGCTCTACGTCTGATGGTGCACTTCAAGCCGTAAATCATGGCCCTGCAAAAGTTTCCGATCTAACTTCGTGAATGAAAATTACTCTTAATTCCTTTAATATAGTTAGAGCGCACAACAAAAATTGTGAGATTGCTAGAAGAGAGCCCAACCTATCCATATTAAATCATTTCAGCTCACCTAGGCTCGATATATGAAAAAAATTTAGTACGTTTAAGCGCTTATTTGGTATAGGTTTTTCTGTAGTAGCGTTAAATGTAAAAGTGTGCGGTCAATGAAACGCTTTTTTTTTTTTTTTTTTGTGCCTTTTTTTATTTATTTATTTATTTATTTATTTATTATTATTATTATTATTATTATTATTATTATTATTATTATTATTATTATTATTATTTTCAACCTTTTGTGATCGGGTTAGGGGGAATTATTAGGGAATGATAGGTGGCCTCCCCCTCCAGCTTGAAATCGAAAACAGACCTATTGACTCTCGGTTTCAAAAGATTGGAATGGCGAACTGAATCGGTCCTTTCTTCGTCCAAATTCTAACCTAATGGATCGAGAGGGGAAAACAATCATGCTGGAAAATCACGGCAAGCACCGGAGAGCTTTCGAAAGCAGCACTCTCGATAGAAATGTTTCAGCCTTGAGTTGTAGTTGTCTCCATTCTAAGTGAAATGACTCGTCGGGTACCCGGAACGGAGGGCTTCTTCAGCTAAAAGAACTTCTGGTACGGGATAAGGGATATGCCTGTCAAACCCTTCAACCGGAAAGTTTCCAGGACATTCAATCCTACTAAGAAAACATCAGAGCCACGAGCGCTTCCATTGTCTAATTCGAAGGTATTGAAGCTAAGACAATCTTGCGAACTACCTAGGTATTCAACAGAACCCGCTCAACGACTTGTCTCCTATCCTCTTCACAACAAATTACTCACTGTGTTTTGTGTGTCATTCATAAACTCATCTAAATTCACAAGAAACCCTTCATTTTTAAGGGCCTAATTTACAGCTGAAGTGCAAGTATCTGCCCGAAACTTAAGGCTGGGAATCTTCATGAACCTCTGGCAGAGACGGTGATGATGGGCTGCTGATTCTGCTAGGCAGCGGAGTGTTCCTACGGGATGACCGCTTTGTGGGAGCAAGGGCGCTCTCGTTGTCCCACTTCTTGTCAACATCGTCGTCATCTTCGTCGTCGTCGGCGCCAATTTTGACTACTGGGTGGAGATATGCATTTTGAAGGAAGCACGTTAGGTCCAGGTGCGGTTCCCTCGCACGCTCTAGGGTGTCCTTCATCATCGCGTCCTGAAAACAATGGCCAAACCAAACACCATGAGAATAAACTTTTAGCTTTCTTTTGTTTTCGCTTTTGCTTTTCAATAATTATAAGCATCACAGACCTAATAACGTTATCCAAATGATCAAAGATCTAAAAGATACTATCGTATAGAACAATTATACAAAGGCTGCGTTTGACAACCACTTTGCCAAGGATCTTTGAGCCTCTAAGGGCCTGCATGGTAAAAAGTGTTCCTGTTCCCAGGAACACAAATTTTTGTTTTTTTGTCCCGAGAACAAAAAGAACGTAAACGCGTTTGTTTACGTTTTTGTTCCAAAATTATTTTTTTGTTTCCGAAACACATCTGGAACGTAAACAAAAACAAAAAAAAGTTGTTTCTTGTTTTAGAACAAAATTTAGGAACATTTTTTCTCTCTCTTCCATTTTCTTCTCTCTTTTTTCTTCTTCTTTTCTTCTTCTTTTTTCTTTCTTTTTTTTTTCTTTCGCCGGTCGCCGGCCTCGCCATGGCCGGCGACCGGCCGTCGAGGGCCGGCGACCTCGCCGGAGCGTCGCCGGCCTCCGGCGAGGCCGAGCTCGACCGGCGGCCGGCGAGCTCGGCCTCGCCGGATCCGGGCGAGCTCGAGCTCGCCCGGCCTAAGGCGAGGCCGAGCCTCGCCGGCCGCCGCCGGATCGGGCGAGATCGAGCTCGCCCGGGCCGGGCGAGGCCGAGCCTCGCCGGGCCGGCGACGCTCCGGCGAGGTCGCCGGCCCTCGACGGCCGGTCGCCGGCCATGGCCGAGGCCGGCGACCGGCCAAAAGAAAAAAAAAAAAAAAAGGAAAAAGAAAAAATAAAAAATAAAAAAAAAAGGAAAAATAAGAAAGAAAATAGAAAAAATAAAATAAAAATATTAAAAAATTAAAAGAAATAAAAAAAATTATACAAATTTACCAAACGTGTTTCTATTCTTTTTATATTTAAAGCATTTACCAAACGCGTTTTTTTGTTTAAAAATTGTTCCCCGGCGAAATACTTTTTTCTATTTCGTTTTAAAACAATTTTTAAACAGAAATGTTACCAAACGCACCCTAAAGATCTTTGGGCTAATGTAAGGGTGTTTGGGAAAAAAATTTTAACCCCCATTTGGAGAATGCCAGCCTTGTGAAGGTTGAAAGCCCAAGGCACGTGAGGACCTGCCTTGGGCTTTCGACTTTTTCAGCAGTGCCCACGCGGGCACTGTTCATATTTTTTTTTTCCGAAATTGTCCTTACGAACTTTTTATTTTTTCGTTTTTTGCCCTTGTGAGCAGACACTGTTCATCTTCTTCGTCGAGGGTGGCCGGTTTGGTTCTTCCTGACTGCGAGGGGCTGGCTACGGCTAGAGGGATGCCGGCGTGGTCGCGACAACCTAGACGATCGTCGTCGGAGAATCGGGCGACCACTAGCGAGGTCACGCAACCACCGGCAAGGTCGCGCGACCACCGCGCCATTTGGGTCGCGGCGACCTAGACCTCGCCGCGACCTAGATCTAGGGCGGTAGGGTCGCAGGAGGACCTTGCCGCCCCCGATCTGGGTCACACGACCTCGCCGCCCCGGATCTAGGTCGCGGTGGCATCACGCGACCTCCGCGACCTCGCCACCCCAAATCGGGGCGGCGAGGTCGCACGACCCCGCCGCGACCTAGATCCGGGGCGGCGAGGTCCTCACGTGACCCCGCCGCAACCTAGATCCGAGGCGGCGAGGTCCTCCCACGACCTCGACGCCCCGGATCTAGGTCGCCGGAGGTCGAGGCGATGTCGCGCGACCTCGCTGCCCCAGATCCGGGGTCGCCGGAGGTCGAGGCGGCGTCGCACGACGCGCGCGACCTCGCCGCCCCAGATTTGGGGTCGCCGGCGGCCGCCTACCCTTGCTGGTCAAATTTTTTTATTTTTTTTTAATAATTTTTTTTATCACAAAAGTCCTTTGTCGCCCAAACACCATTTTGCTCGAAGGTACTTCACAAAGGACTTTCAGACTATAATTTACCAAACACAGTTTGCATTTTGAAAAACACATTTAACGTTTTTGCATTTTCCTAAAGACTTTCCCCAAAAGTCTTCCCAAACGCACCCAAAAACAGAAACCTCTTTCAGGCCTATCTCCTTATATAAGTTCTCTCTTTTCCAGATGGACTGGCATGTTAGTAATACCAAAAAAGATCTCATCAGGGCTAACCTAAGATGTTCTATGCTAATGCCTCCACTGAATGATTAGTCAATATCAAAAGCAACAATCATCTTCTATTTAGATGCTGGGATCCAGCAAATTGAAAAGATATCAAGGAAATTAGCACATTGAAGAAACTCAAACAGAAGGCTTCATTTAATTCTATGGATATAAACACTGGTGTTGGCAAAGCCTAAAATTACAAACCTGTAATGAATATCTGGCAAAAGCAGGTTCATAACGGCTTTTGCAGAACCGATGGAAATAGATGGTGAGAACTGGAAGAGCAATGAGAAATGGAGTCGGAATGGCAGCTTGCTTTGTAGCCAACAGCCCAGATAGAAGTGACTGTGATATAAGCAATGCAACAATAACGCGAAGATGCACATCAGGCCAGAATGCTGCAGCACTTTCATACTCCTGATTGTAGACGTTTATCACCTGGAACATTCAAAAGATGTTAGGATTAACACGATGGATACATAGAAGAAGAAAGAAAGGCTTAACATGATTCTTCAAACATGGGTGACAAAAAAAAAGGATGTACAGCAAAGAAAAACTTGGTTTAGAGTTTATAAGAGCCTGGAAGATATCTCATTGTGAACCTCAAATACAAAGTCGAATCCAACCCTATAGGTGCTGCAGAAATTCTATAACATCATTGATCTTGAAACAAGAATAACCTCAACCTCATGACCTGACATTTAGAGTCTCGGCAACCTATGTTTTTTGGTAAAGAATCTGAATAAAAGACAGACCATAAAAAATGAGAATGCACAAATCTGGATTAACAACACAAGGACCGCCTATTTGCAACTTTGTGGGTCACCGTTTGAAATTTTACCGTCAATCTTACTGTTACAAATTCCATAGTGATCCCTCATCCCCAAGGACATTTTTGGCTGTTGGGTTTGCAGAGACATACCTTTTGCATAACTAACAGAGAAAATGCAAACATCATTGGGACATTAAGACTATTTATTGTTTATGGAAATGTGATCAAAAGAGTTCGCTTGTCGGCACGAAAGTTCTTTGACTCAATTCAGCAGGCATGAACACCAAGACTTAACCTATGAGAGGGATAAAAAAAGTTTGCTTGACTTCGTAACTGAGATTAATCATGATTGAAAGTCCTCTAGCTGTTCCTACTTGTCAGTCATATGAGCATATGAAGCTTCAAAGAAGATATTCCCAATCATTATTTTCATAATACCTGATGACGAAGCACAACATAAGCCAGGCCAAAGAAAACGAGTATGAAAGGAAGCAAGGCAGGTGTCACTGGAGCATATACAAGGCCCAGTAAGAAGTAAAACTGAATTTGAGGTTCTCCAGTGTTGAAACCAATGCTTCCAGGATCCATTGCCTCCTCCCTATCCTTTTCAGTTTTCGCCAAGAAAAGATTCTTCAAGTGGTAGATAATCAAATGCTTCAGCATTAAAATCTCTGCTCCTGTTCCAGCCCAACCACCGACCATAATGTAAGTAATGAAGAAAGTTGCTTTCTGGGCAATGGCCACCCCAATTATTTTGGGAATTCTGCCAAGAAAGGTAACATGTATGAAAACTTCTCCAGGACAGCTAGCGAGTTCATAAAATTGGAAGAAATCATTTGCTCCGTAAAGTGCTGCCTAAAAGGCGAGTTCTGTCACCCAGAATAATGTCATGCCGAGGTCAACGAATTTTAGCTCACTCATCGTTCAAGTAATCTTTAAATCAGGGCCCCAGCGCAGTAGCCAAAACACTATAATATCACACCCCCCCCCCCCCCCCGGTTCTCTCTCCCTCTCATGCGCGCACAGTGCATGTGCAGCCAACCAGAAACACAGAGTATAATCATGAGCACAACTATCTGTTTGCATATCACTGTATGTGTCACTGTATGTGTATATGTGTGTGTAAAAAATGTATGGTTGTACGTATTTGTGCATACGTATGTGTGCGCAATACACTTTTGTCCTCCTATCTACCCAAGGATGGAAGGGCAGCAGGCGCTGAATGGCAACTGATTTGGAAATATAAAGGAGACATGAAAGAACAAGATGGACTTGACGTACTCACTGGCCGGCTGATGAATGAACGAGTTCAGTTGCTCAAAGGCAGAACCAGCAATCACGCTACCCAGGAATATATTCACGAGATTGAAAAGATAATATTTACTTGCTGATCTCCTTTCAAGAGATGATACAGATATGAAGCCTTCAAATTTAGACATGGTCATCAATATTGTAGGCAGGAAAAGGAGAGAAAGCTTCAACACAAGCCCAGGCAGACAACCCTGGATGAATGACCTAAGGAAACCACTGCAAGTTTAATCATCAAGATAAAGTCAATTTCCATCAGCACCTGTTGCGAAATCAATTCAATGTAATTAGAAGCTAATAAGTAGAGAGAGATAAGAAAATAATAACCTGACTTACATTTTAGTAATGGGCTTGAGAAAAGGAGCTACTTTCTCGATTCCATCAATGCTTGCCAGAGATTGCACAAAAGCAATGGGTATCATGGAAAAGAAGGTGAGGAAAAAGAACGCAACGGCCATAATTAGTCTTCTGATTGTGAGAGAAACATATGGGATGGCAAGGTTTGGCCAATACACATCACGTGGCTCCGGAGCCCAATCAGTGAGCCATAGAGTTGGATTTCTGCACTGTTGAGTCTGTGCACAGACAGCGGCACCCCATCTAGTCTTGAAGGAAACAAATGCAGCAGGCATTATAGACTTTGGATCACTTGCAACTTTCTCTCTTTCTGCATCTATCTGAACAGAAGATTGTCAATGACATTAATCCGGTCCTCGATTAAGATCATTCGGTACTCACAGAAACGAATATAGGTATCAGTTGTGCTTACTTCTTTTGATAGTTTCTCAACTTCTGAAGTATAATACTCAAGAGCATCAACCTTATTTCCACAGAACCCAAGAAAACCAGTCTGGTAAAAGGAAGATATCACGAAGTGATGTAAGTGACACAATGCATCAAGGAAAAAGAACCATTAAAGCTATCAGTTGAAGATGCAGTCTCATACAAATCTCTGACGCTCTTTAGTACCTTTTTAAGGGGTCTTTTCGACTGATTTCTGGTATACTTAAGCTGGTAATAGTCTAGCCAGTTCTGCATTTTTTTCTTCTTCTTGACCAACGGAGCAAGCTTGTTTGCGTTGTACACCACCTGCAGAATTCGAAGGAATTGAAGACATAGTATTATGTGCGAATAGAAGCATGCGCTGACGATTCCACGGATGGCAATGCATATGATACGTTAAAATATGATAATAATCTGTCCAACAAAGTAGAAAAAAGACTTAAGTCTTTGAATTCTTCAATTGGCCACAGGTTAACAGAAGGCCAGTAGTAAAATCAAAAGCACAAAGAGTGACCAACAGCTAGCAACTCTTCCTAATGGACAAGGTGAGGCAGCAAGGGGTCAAAAAGGAGGGGGAGAAGGGAATGTTTTCTTGCTCGTGTACCACGGCAGCATAGATAGTAGACATGTTATTACCCAAAGTCTCTGGTGGCAAAGCAAAAACCATTGCGGCAATAAACGATATATAAAGCGCGGAACAAGATTCATATAAACCAAAAGGGAATGGTCACACAGACAGAAGCTATCACAGATCCTAGGAAGCAGCACGATGAGCTAATGGATTTACATAGAAAGTATCGACCATAATTATTCTAGAAAGACAATCAGTTTCATCCACCCAACCTGATGGGTCAGATAATGATCCGGGTGATTAACCAAGAAAATGTGCTCCACGTGCTCACTAACAGACTCATCTGGATCTGGGGGAACATTTCTGACAAGTACCTGTAAAAATACGGTTCCAAGGAAAAATGTCTCATGTTATGGAGAAACCTGTGGAATTCTAGCCTCCAAGTTCCAAAATTACAGATTACGACCAAATCAAGGTTAATTAACAATAATTTATCTAGTTTAATCGAAACAATAATATACGCAGTCCGCCCTACCGAAAATTGATCAGCGCGTCGCCGTTCGTCTGAAAGAAACTGCAGCCGCATCGAAGCAACCGTCTCATACTCCTTACGCAACACATGGCATGTCCAAAAGGTAAAGACATAGGCCATTACGATATGAGCCCAAAGCCTGCCACATAGTGCATAAAAATAATAGTCTGACAATAAGCCACTACCAAAATGTAATCAGAGTTAACATTGTATTGAAGGTAAGTTGGATCTCCTGTTTTTATTTCTGAGGATCTAGATGTCAATAACTTTTACCATAACACATATCAAGAGAATGACATTTCCTCCTCACGAGAAACGCCTACATCAAGTGCCAACCGAGTAATGCAAGATTTATCTATATCCAGGACAGCTAGCTGAACCGCATCTCCAACAAACATAGAAAAATGTCACATTTGTATTTGGGTTCAAGTGAGGTCAGTAATCATGACTATCATAATGAATGTAGAGCACCACGTTCCTAACAAAGTACATAAGATAACACCGACAATATCCAACATGATATAAAGCTATTTAAATTATGCCTCGAACTTGAGCCCTAAAAGAAAACATCCATAGTCCAAGTAAATTTCCTAATTTGAACAGATTTCTTTATTGAATGATTACCTAGTTGGAGTAGGATTCTTGAAAAGGCATTTCCTATTTTGGATCTCATTCTCTTATGTAAGAAGTGTGTTTTTATTGTGAAGAGTATCTAAGAGGAGATTGGACCAATGAAACACATCTGAAGTGTCGAAACCAATAAATCTTATGATAAGATTTGTGTAATTCCTTTGAGATTAATAGATTATTTCGTAGGGAATTGTGATTGTGTAAACTATTGGTTGTAATTGGGGGCTGGGAAACATTGAGAATTTTTAAGTGACTTGAGTGTGGTCATAATCTCTATCTCCTCGCTTAATGTATAGTGAAATTCTTTGTTATTCTCCCATGGGTCACATCGACCAAACCACGAAAAATTGGTATTCGATTTATTGCCTTGTTTTGTCTACTTTATTGTTTGACCACTTGTTTTCACAACAATTGGTATGACTGATTGGGGCTCCACGCCCAATATGTTATGGTGTTTGGTGAATATCTCAAAGACGAAATCTAGTGACCAACATGTTTTCCGAGCAATAGGCATTGTTACGAAAACCTCCTAATATATTTTGAAGTTAACAAAACTATTTAGTGTTATATTGATCTTGATAAATTCAAAAAGTGTTCATGTTTCGGGTTATATTCACGCTGGAAGAATTCTTGATGACTAGGAAACCTACATGAATAAATCTAGAAAGATGGGAATTTTATATTGACTTGGAAGCATCAAGGTTTTTTGTCTATAGTATCTATATCGTTGTTAAATATCTTAGCAAGAACAATTGACCATATCCAAGAAACAAGAAAGGATGAACTATGTTAATATAAGCAAGGCAACTGCATGGAAATAACCATGGCTATTGAGTGAATATTAGCAACAATTAGGCTAAATATTATCAGGATTTTTACCTGAATATCAACAAGGATCTTATTATCATCAAAGTGTGACAGCCCAAGCGACGGTGCGTGGGGAGGAGGGATGGCGGTGCGTCCGCGCCTTAGTCCCCGGACGTGCGCAAGGAAGTGGAAGAGGTCCCTCTCTAGTCCCATATCGTTTAGGGGGGGAGTCCTAGGCTTGTTTATGAAGGCTTTGGCCCCTTTAATCTGTGTAACTCGTTTTAAAGCACAGAGGACTCAGTGTCCAAAGCGGACGATATTACACAGTGGGGCCCGGGTTGTTACAAATGGTATCAGAGCCGATTCCTGATCGTGTGTGGGGCCACGGCGAGGATGCTGTGCTCCTAAGGGGTGGAGAGTGTGACAGCCCAAGCGACGGTGCGCGGGGAGGAGGGATGGCGGTGCGTCTGAGGGAGTCCTGGGCTTGTTTATAAAGGCTTGGGCCCCTTTAATCTGTGTAATGTGTTTTAAAGCCGTGAGAACTCAGTGTCCAAAGCGGACAATATTACACAGTGGGGCCCGGGTCGTTACACAAAGTACTACAATGGCTAAATATTAGCAGAGCGCCTATTCTACCACAACAAAACTCTTGTTGAAATATTTTATATCATAACTTTACAGCTAATGATCCGGCATGACATCCCTTTTTAGAATATATTGATTGACTTTCATTCGTATAGATTATCTTTGTGACATATTTAATCATGCAAGATATCTTAAATAATTGGAAATCATCCTAAATGCAAGATTATTTCCTTAGCTAAAGCAATCTACTTATGGAAATCAAGATTTGTTTGTATGGACGATTAAATCAATGGAATCTATGATTGTTCAACCTCAATGGTTACCCTAATCTTCTCAACAATTGTCTAACGGCTAGCTTGGAGATTGATCCTCTTGAAGATTGTCCAAATGAAAAGTTTCAGATGCTGAGGAATATAAAAAGAAGACCAAAAGTGCCAAAGAGAAAGACAGATCAAGAGACAAAAGTTCCAAATTCTAAGAAAGCTTCACATGTTCTCATTTGTCTTCGATGAGTGTTCCATTGTAATCTTTTGAGAAGCGTTGGCAGAGTGATAGTTTGTGTTTAGGTGTGAGATAGTTAGTCCTATCAGCTTATGTAATAAGTAATACCTACTTTGAGGAAAAGTGCTTAAGTTCAAGCGGTTGTTGGCACGGGACAATGGACGTAGCTTTACGCTAAGCCGAGCCACTATAAAGCTCTGTGCGCAAAGTTCTTTTTCTCTCTACTTATATTCATTTATTGCTTGATAGAAATACTACGCTCAATAACTTGAATATTACCAAAATCTGATCATATTCATATTCTCTAGGATTTGTTAAAATCACCTATTCACTCCCTCTATATGATATTGTTAGCTTACCACAAGCGTTACAGCGTAGCAACATGGTCTCAATAATAGCCTTCATGATTTGGTTTGGAAAAAGAGACCAAGTATAAAAATGGGTGCTCGTTCAAATTTGATACAAATTTTTTTTTTTTGGGAATTAATCGAAATCCTTTATTTTTCATTTCTACATAATTGTTTAAATTCAGGATCTCCCATCGCACAGATCTCTTGGATAATCATTGGCTTTCAAGCCATGAAAAAGATTCAACAAAAGACAAAAAAAACATACATAACATTTTACAAAAAAAAAAAAATCAAGCTCTATTTCCGTGTTGCTCGATATGTTCCTCAAAAAAACTAATTTGGGTGAACAATTGAATTAGAGGATTGAAATCAAGAAGAAACATGTGTGGGCTAAGTAAATCAATTGATAGGTTTGGTAATCCAAACCAAGGAATTCCTTAGATATGATGCAAAATGGATCCTGATTGAGATTCAAGTTGTGATATGTTGGTATAAAAGGAAATCTGAATTAAAGGGAGCAAACCTAACATTAAGCTCATACATGAGCGAAAGATTGTTGCAGTGCACATGTGATTTGTGTTAGAAAAATCCCACATTAAATAATTGGTATGGTGTAGTGTGGAGTAGTTATTATATTTTAGTTGGCATATAACTCAATGACTTATACTTTTGAGTGGAGGTGTATCTTAGTAGATATATTGATGGGCTTGAACTTTAGACTCCCTCTAGGTAATCTCTCTAGGTTAAGTGTATCAAATTGCTGCAATGCATTTCCAAAAAATGATATAAAAGCCGTGCTTGATTGAGTTAAAGCAAATCAATAGCGACAAAAGAAGTAAAAGTGAAAGTCGATAGATTAGATGGGAAATATTTTGGTTTTTAGAGGAGTATATACTTGCCGCAAATATATACTTACCCCTGTATGAGGAGAAGCCAGACTTGATGAAGCAAAAATTGATTGGGGATGGCTTAGATCATGCGGTTTCAATGAAGGCTCTATCAAACATGTACAAAAAGCCCTCTGAGATCAACAAAGTCTACTTGATACGATGTCTCTTTAACCTAAAGATGGGCATAACTAATCATATCAAAATTCAATGCGATCGTTAGTCAATTAAGTTCAGGTGAAATTGACTTAAATGATGAGGTACGCACTATGATTCTTTTATTCTCATTGCCTAATAGTTAAAAAACTATGTTATTGCTATCAGTGATTCCTTTAGGTCAACAAGCTTGATATTGATGGGTCTACGATTTGATTTTAAGTAAGGACGTCTGTAAGACAGAAGTTGACGAACTGTTCAAATGGATTTGGACATTGTTTAGCTCAAGGTGGACTTGCAATCAGAAACTCCTATTATAACAAGTATTAGTAGAGGAATCGACATAGATGATGCTAATAGCAAGGTGACGCCTATAGAGCCAATACTTGCAGTAATTACTGAATTAAACAAGGTGCATGTTCAATCTCCTTACAAATATGGATGCAACTGGGGTTTTGCTTTATCTATGATTGAGAAGATGGTGTCGAAAAATCCTTGTGGAGCAATGGAAGGTGAACATGGAGTTGGTATTCTGATGAGATCTACGGCCATAGTGAAGTTCAAGCGTGGCTTGGACTTAGAAGATTTATGTGGCAATTGAGCCCATGAGGAACTGTGGGAGAGTAGTAGCAAAGTTCAGATTTTTCGGCAAAGTGATTATGACTTAGCTTAATGCCAAGCCAAGGTAGAGATTGTTGAAATTAGTTATTGAGTTTGAGCTTGAAAAGGAAACTTTCCTAATCCAAGTAAGTTTCCTAATTTGAACAAGTCTCCTAGTTGAATAGTTTCCTAATTGGAGTAGTTTTCTTGCAAAGAGGTTTCCAATTTTGAATCTAATTCTCTTATATAAGAAGTGGGTTTTTATTGTGAAGAGTTTCAAAGAGGAACTTGTGCTCGTAAATTACATCCTAAGTGTTGAAGTCAATAAATCTTGTGGCGAGATTTGTGAAATTTCTTTATGAAATTAAGAGATTATTTCATGAGGAATTTAGAGGACTAAACACTATTGAGTTATTAGGCGTAAGTGAGGGCTGAGAAACAGTCAGAGTGTCTGAGTGACTTGAGTGTGATTGTAATCTCTGCTTTATCACTTGATCTTGGTGAAATTATTTATTGCCCAACTTGTGTACGTAATTCACACCAACCGAATCGCATACATTCGATATCCAATTTATTTCTTAGTTCTGTCTATTTTATCGCTCAATCACTTATTTTCGCAACAAAAGCCAAAACTAGTCCTTTCAAGATAATTGTTCAGAAAGGAAAAAAAAAATCGCCAATTGATGATCTCATGAAGTGTCTGTTAAGTGTAGCAAGACTTCTCATATGTTGCCTAGATGAACAGCCACTATGAACCTATGCAAAGGAACAGTCTAAGGTTATAGATTTGGGGAACCAACACTGAACAGTTGTTTTCCAAACTTTTAGTTAAACTCTTAAATATCCCTTTCATCCCTTACTCAACCATTTCAATCCAACTAAAAGACTTCATAAGATTAACTCATAGCCTATAGAACAAGCCTGATGAAAATAAGCAACAACTCCACTGTAATTCTAGTGAGGCCCCAAACTGAATACCATCAGCTTATCAACCCCGGAACACATACTTATATTGGCAAAGCAGAAAAAAGCAAAGAAAACATATCAAAATAAGCAAAACTTCCATACCTATTTGATCCGAGTGGGACATTTGAAATTGAGAGTTTGTCTATATAGCTAGAAGTTACATTCTTAAGCTTGGCCAGCTCTAGACTTCTATTCGTCCAATTTACGGGAACCAAAATAGTCCACGCCAGGAATGTTAGAGGAACAAAGATCTTCAATCTGCATCAATGACATGGAGACATTAGAAGAACAGTTCCTATAGCTGTGTATTGCCAACTGAACAAATTTTTAGCTACACAGGATAGTTTTAGAGAATATATTTTGACTCATCTGGTACATGAATAGATTGCACTCCACAATCCTCATAATAGAGAAAAACGAACAATGCAACATGCTTAGTGTAACAACAGCTTACTTGGATGTAGGTAAATCAACTTACAATTGTACAAAGAGCCAATGTTACCTCATTTGTTCTTCTCCCATTTTTAATTCATGAAACTTCATCCTTTCCCACAATCTTAATCGCGCCAAAATTGCACACCACGTTAAAAAAACTACAAAGATGATGCAGGTCCTTTTGATGGATCTATGGGCCCGTTTGGCATTCTATAGAAGTGCTGCAGTGGTGTTGTGGTAGCTGAGTTGTGATATGATGTTAGCAAAAATATCAAAGACGCACTACATGCTTTAGAGCTGCCCCACAGGAGCAACATCTCAGAACAAAATGGGGCAGCTCCCGGAAAAAGCACCTTAGAGGTGCTGCAACTTGTGAAGCTTCACAATGTCTGAACATTCGACCAAGCACTTAAATGAAGCTGAAGCGATCTTTCAAAAACTATAGCTTTTGCCCTGCAAATATATCAAACAACATCCAAGTCTACCCTAACATGCCTCTTTTATGACAATTGGCATACAGGTTTCATTCATGTACCACATCCATTAGCATACCAAAATTTACTCAACTAAAGGCTAGAACTTGAGTATAATATCGCTTCAAACAGAATTATAGGAGCATCTACCCTGCCTTTAATCCACATATGCAACCGAAGATCATCAAAGCAAAAGCAAACACAGGCATTTGTGCAATTGCAATAGAAAATATATGATGGCAATTAACAAGAGATAATGACACCAATCAATTGCAGCTTGACTCATCCATGCAACAGGAAAAAAGGTCAAAATCTACTTTGGCTTACCCCAATAGATAGATTCTTAAATAAACAGCAGAATCCAATCCCGCATGGTCAATAAGTTCTTGTTCAGGCATTTTGCACGCATCTGACATCCAATTTAAAGACCTAATGTATGACCGAAAGTCCAAGTTGACAAACTTGTAAGCAAATGCCCCCCCACGAGCCGGGCTGGTCCGTAAGCCCTTGAGATACCATCTGGGAAAATATACTCTATCATTGAAAGGTTGAAGCCTTAGAATGGCAAATGCTACGGAAAACGCCAATATACTGAGAAGACTGATTGCTACAGTAAATCCTATATCCGAAAGAGTTGCCATATGTCCGTTCCCTTATTCATAAAAAAATTGTTCCACCTGCAGAGAAAGAAAACATATACCGGCACAAGCTGTCAATTCATATTTTTGAAAGAGATAATGAGACAATATCCTCATGAAGTTCCATCATATACTTGAGAACGACAATAAGGTATAATAGCAAACTAGCTCTAATTGCAGTGAGAAGCATTCAATTGACTATCCCATGTTCTAATGCCTCAATTGATTTTGGGCAGGTGTATCAATCTTCCTCAAAAAATCAATAAACAAGGGAAAAAATTGAGCCAAGTTTGAGCATCCGTTCTGCGACTAAATCGAAACAGAATTCCCCCCCTAGCTACACACAAGAGTGATCCCATAGCACACGACAGACATATGACTATTGATATTGCCCGTCTAACCACTTCACTTACAACTTACTCTCCTCTCAAACCTTAAGTGGCAAGACCAGTCCCCACGCTCAAGTTCCTTAAACATCAAAAGTTGAGGAATTACTCGCAAGTTCCTAGAATAGGCAAACTAAATTTTCTCTTTTGCTAGGTAGTGGGTAGTAGGTATACCTCTATGCAAATCTCTCTTATGATCGTTTCAAGCACCAAGCTTCATCACTGAGCAGGCTTGCACATTCACATCGCGCATGTTATATGCCACAAAACAACTACTTCAGCTTTTGCTAGACAGATTCATGTTTGTGTGGATGGTTGCCTCGAGAAATCTGATTAGAAAAGGAGAGAATGGTTATAATGCTTGAAAGATAGGATGGAGCCATTAAGTTATATTTTCAATCGAAAAGAAGTTGATAATTTTTTATAGGGTTAATACTTTGAAAAACTCCAAACTAGTACACATGTGACAAATTTACCCCAAACTAATTTTTTGACCACCAAAAACGCCAAATTGGTACAACTTTGACATATTTACTCCAAATTAGTATACTTGTAACAAATTTACCCTCTATTAATTTTCGTTAAATTTTACTGTCAAATTATTAAATTGAATGACACGTGACAGTTGACTGGTATACCAGTTTAGGATTTTACTTTCCATTTATCATAGTTTACAATTTTTGTGATTTTTTTTGTAATATTAATCTAATTTAACAAAGTATATATTTGTCACAAATATACCAGTTTGGGATTTTTGATGGTTGAATAAATCAGTTTGGGATAAAAATGTCATAAATGTACCAGTTTATGATTTTTTATTATCAGTCGGGGTAAATTATCACAAGTATACCAATTTGGGGTTTTTATGGTAAAAATAATAATTTTTGGTAAATTTGTCACACGTGTACCAATTTGGAGCTTTTTAAGTTATTAACCCTTTCTATAAGAGTTTGTAATCAAGCTTAACAAATAAATTTTGTTAAACGATTGAAAAAGTCAGTATCCTCGAAAATGATGGTAGTTTTGTATAATTGCTGGTAATTTTAGTCCATTGATAAGTTTCACAAATAAATATTGCTAAGTTATTGGAATAGCTTGTACTTTTGAAACACTCAAATAAATGAAAAAAAAAAAAAAGACATTACCTCGTTTACTTTAAAGTCAACTTTTCGCCGGATTACTTAAATGGATGTTCTAACAAATCCTCTTACGTGACTTTTTAAATTAATTTATTTATTATGCCGTGGCTTTCTTGAAAAAATTCTAAGTTCAAGGTGGATGATTTTCGATTGACTTGGTATTGACATGGCAAAAAAGGGGTCAAAACGTGGTTTTGACCCTTTTGTTCTCCAAATTCATTTGAAACCGAAACCCTAAATTCTGGAAAGGAAAATGCTCTTCTGAGAAGCTTGAGCAGTGGATCGGTTCAAGATTAGATGAGTAGAGTAGATGTTCAAGCTTATGAGATAACAAAGTGGGGATTGGTCCGGTCGGCTTAAGTGAGGTTAAGGTGATGTCGAGTCTAACAACACAACACAGGGAATTGAGCTTAATTTGGATGAATCACAAAGAAATTGCTGGGTTTGGGACGGGCCTCGCCAGAATCCTGCAAATCGCGGAGAAATTAAAGGTGATGGAAACGGCATGCTGGGACATTAATGAAAAATCACCGGCATCTTCCTTCATCGAGAGAGAGCTCTCTTCCTGGCCATTACTTTTTCTATTTTTTTTTCCTCTGTTTTGCCGTTTCCTCCCTTGTTCCCGGTTCAGCCCTCTCTCTGTTTTTCTCTGACCTTCCCCTTTTTGCCCTTCCCAATTTTACAGCTCCCTCTCTCCATTTAGGCTTTTTTTTTCCCCCGCTTTTTAAACACGAAATTAAGCCGTTTGTCATGCTTCTACTCTCCATTGTAAGATTCACCTCAAATTTTGACCCAAAATGTCAAGTTTTGAATTAGTATTGAAAAAGAGGGGATTTGGTTGATTTGGCCGAAGAATGAATATCTTTGTACAAGAATGAGTTTCAACACATTTCTAAAACTCTGAAAATTCGAACGAAAAAAAAATCTCAAAGTAAATATCTTTGAATTATTAAAAAGTTGGTAATTATGAAACGATCAAATAAACAATGACAATCAATTCAAATAAAGTTGATAACTTCATATAAGAATTAAAAATTTAAGCTCGCATTGTTCAGTGATAAGTTTCAATATAAATGATGGTAAACTATTGTAAACTATTGGAACAATTGGTGAATTTGTAACAATTTATTAAACATTGGTACAATGGAAATGTAAAACCTAGAGTTGTCGTTAGCTTACATAAGGGATCCATGGATGTGCTCACCAACGTAGAGTTCTTCGTTGTCCCAAAAGATGCACAGTCCGTCATCGGTTAAGATACGATGGAAGAAGTCAGTGAATCCACAAGTGACAAGTCCTCTAAAACTCAGGAGCACCAGGTACTCGATTTCTTGCTGACGTCCCTGACTCTAAGGTTGCCGTAGTTGCTTTGCTTCATGGATCGATACCTCTTTCTTCCCCTGGCATGGCTGAAGAAGATGGACGCAATTTAACAAAGCACCCATAGCAATGATTAAACACCATTTCCGAAAATGATGGCTTTCTTTCTTTTTAGAAAAAAAATACCATGACTCATTGGAAGGCCGAAAGGCAAAGTCTTGGTCGTCGATGAGAAATAAAAAAAATCGCTTAATGGCCGACAAAGATTATTGGGGAAAAAGATGTGCCGGCAGTCCACTTAATACATCCAATCTCTTTTTTTTTTTTTTTTCCCAAAATTTAACTCTATCACGGAATATTTTTCACTAAAAATTCAGTTATTAATAAAGGGGTTTTAAGCCCCAAACCCCTTTAAAAAAAATGTTAGGCATTTGGTTCAAATTTTTTAGGCTTCATTTGCCAAATGCTAACATTTGGAATGCTAAAAGTTCAAAGCAGGTCCCTACCTGCTTTAGGCTTTTAGCATTTTTGAAATGCTAATATAGGGTTTGATAAATTTTTTTTTATCTCCAATATTGTCCTCATTGATAATAATGTTTTCCTTTTTTGCCCTCAAAAAACATTGTTCATCGTCTTCTTCTTTGGATTTGAACTTGCTGCTCCACCGCAAAGCTCACCTGGTGCGACCTCAAGCGCCCACCGCTCAGCCGTGGTGGCTTGAGGTCAGGCGACCTCGGGCGGCGTCGCCTAAGGCCGCTCCATCAACTGTCTCCCCACCACCACCAACACCATTATCGAGCCACCTCCCCCACGATTTTCCCCTCTACACGCAACTGCATCTCCTCCTCCCTTTTTTTTTCATTTTCTTTTCTTTTCTTTTTTTTCCTTTTTCTTTTCACCTTAAAGTTGCTTTGCAAAATATACACTAAAAATAAGTATCCAAACATTCTTACTTTCACAAAATGCCCATTCATTCAAAGATACTTGGGGAAATGCAAAGCCATTTCTCCAAAGTTGAACCAAACGAGCCGAAATAGGTTTATAGAAAATATCACAAGTAGATAAAAGAAATTGATCACCTTACTTCAAAAGGAACTAAACACACACAGATTATGCCATAATTTAATCGATGGCGCAACTTAACAACAAAAAGAGACGACACCGGAATTTAATCAATGATTAAATACACAGGGATTACGATCAAAAAGCCCGCCGGAATTTAATTAACGATGCGAATCGGGAAACTAAAGTTACAATGCAGGAATTGAAAGATAATATGTTTGCTTATTTGTGTTCGAGTCTCCGATAGACAAAAGCTAGTATTTATAGTCCCTCATGTCCATCTATTGCCACATTCATTCTCTTAGTGTTCCAATCAGTAATATATCGACCTTTTAATCGATATTCTTGTCAACTAACTATGTTCCAATAATCGCCAACTATATGCGATCGTGTGTCCACAATTGATTAATGGACATTGGTGTATGTCAATATTGATAGCATGTCTTATGATCATCGACAATGGCTCACATGTTAAATAATGGGAAAATTACCAAAAAAGTCCTAAACCTATTGCAATTGTGCAAATTCAATCCTAAACTTATTTTTTTGATCAATTAAGTCCTAAACCTTTTATAATTATTCCCGATTAGTCCATCCGGCCAAAATTGGCCGGTCGGCACGACGTGACGTGGTAGCCGGCCGGTGCCGGCGAGCTTTTTCTAATAATATTTTATTTTTTAAAAAAATTTATTAATTTTTTACTAATTTTTTTCCTTTTTCCTTTTTTTCCCTCCTCCCTCTTCCTCCCTCCTCCCTCCTCCATCCTTTGGCTCCGGCGACCAGCCCGACTAGCCGATCGTCGGACTAAGGCGATCCGGCGGGGCGAGTCCCCGTCGGATCCGGCGAGGGCTCGCCTCGTGGTCGCGGGGACCTTGCTAGACGTGACGACGAGCCCCCACCGGATATGGCGAGGGGGCTCGTCGTCGCATCCGGCGAGGCCCCCTCGCCGCATTCGACGGGGCTCGCCTCACGAGTCGCCGGCGAGGCAAGCCCTCGCCAAACACGACGACGAGCCCCCTCGTCGACTCGGCTAGGGCTCCCCTCGCGGTTTTCAGGCGAGGTGAACCCTCACCAGACGCGACGAAAAGGCCCCCTCGCCGAATCGCCTCAGTCCGGCGACCGGCCGGCCTCAAGAGCCAAAGGATGGAGGAGGGAGGAGGGGGGAAAAAATGATAAAAAAAATTAATAAAAAATTTAAAATAAATAAAATATTATTAAAAAAAAAAGCTCGCCGGCGCTAGCCGGCCGCCACATCAACGCCACCGGCTGCCACGTCAATGCCGGCCGGCCAATTTTGGCCAAATGGACTGATTGGGAATAATTATAAAAGGTTTAGGACTTAATCGGTCAAAAAAATAAATTTATGACTGAATTGGCACAATTGCAATAGGTTTAGGACCTTTTCAGTAATTTTCCTGTTAAATAATAACTTTTAATCATGCCGCGTGCCTATCCATACTGACGATCTAGTTAATTTTTTGTGCAAACACATTCACAAAGAGGATAATTATTTTATATCTGATTTACGACACGTCATCATGACCAAATATAAAATTATTATAAAACAGTGATGACACAATACACTAATATGTTTTAGAAGTTCTCGCGTATTAGAAGAATAATTATAAGTGGACGTGCGAAAGTTCTAGAAATTTGTGAGCGAGGATGACAAATTTTCGACAATGACTTGTAATGCTCAATTCATGATAGTAATTGTTCCAATTCATCAATAAATTTTTTTCATATGTGTTGGTAACTTCAACTTAATAGTTTTTTTTTCCAAGCACCATCAGTTTCCTACCATATGGGGTATAAGTTGATTGTGATAATTGATAATTAACTAAAAAAAAATTGTGCTGTAGTTAATATCATATTTTTTGAAGAACAAAAAATTCCACTGCGATGTTGGACCTAATAGATAAGTCATTTCTGCGAACGTGTCATTGCAATCATTAGTTAACTATTTTTCAGGAAAAACACGTTTGGTTTAGTTTGATTTTCCTTGTGTTTGAATCATGACATCTACATTTCCTCTAATCTTGAGAAACGAAAATCAAATTAAAAAAATGATTCATATTGAGACAATTTGAGCTTACGTTTCTCTCACCTTGTCGACTCATGAACATCAGGTTACAAATTGGAAATGCTCATATGTTGGCATTTGACATTGCTAGCATGAAGGTCAAGATGACTTTTTCATAAGTGTTGGTAAAACTTGAAAGAGGGATAAGCAACCTAAGCACCAATGTGTTACCACTGTCTGAAGGTATAACTCCCAAACCGCTTGTAATCACTGGTGATAGAGGGCCGGTAAATTCTGACAAGTGACACAAATCGACATGAATTTAATATATATGTAAGTTTTGTGGCATAGTTACCAAAATATAGTGTTTTCCAATTACACGACTTGACACAATCGCAAAACCTGATTTAGACATATGAACATGAATTGGCAAGTCTTGCGATAATGTGATATAAGCATTGAAAGCAAATAAAAACTAGTTTATGTGATCTTACGCTTTTTCCAAAGTGGGGATGAGGACACCACTATTATCATAACTTTCGTAGCTGCTCACTTGTGTGCTATAACTTTTTTTTATCCCTTAAGTGTTATGACTTCTAAAAAAAGACATTCACTTGAGTGCCATATTTTTTAATTGATCACTTGAATGCAATAATTTTTTTAAAAATGCTCACTCAAGTGTTGTAAATTCGACATGATATGGCACTTGTGATGAACGTTTTCTAAAAGTTATGATACTTAACTGATTAATTGAAATATTATAGGGCACTCAAGTGATCAGGAAAAAAATTGTAGCACTCAAGTAATTGTTCACGTGATCAAAAAAAAAAAAAATATGCAACTCAAGTGTGTCGTACGAAAGTCATAACACTTGTAATGTCCTTTTTCCCTCCAAAGTTATGGCACTCAAGTAATCACAGTACAAAAGTTATGGAAATCAAGTTAGCTTTTTGCTCCATTTTATAATTTAATGGATTTAATTTCTATGTTGATGATACATGACTAGACTTACAGACTATTAGATCATCTCATTAAGTAGGGGTGAGTATAGTCCGGGTGGGCAATTCCCACCCCACCTTGGAACCAGGAATCGCTCACTAATAACCAATTCTAATAAATTGGAATTGGGAACCACCCGTTGGTTCCATGAATTCACCAGGAAACCGAACCGCCAATCCGATCCAGTTCTCAGGTAGGTCCATGGAACCTATCCCCAATCCCTCCAAAATTGCATCCATCAATTAATATCATGGTAAACCTAATTTCTACGTAGAACATCAAAGCTTGTTCGGCCTTAAATTTGGGTTGAACGTCTCCAATAGGTTTCCTCCATCCTCTTCGTTTGTTTATTTTGTTTTGACTAAGAAAGCAAGTAAATAAATTATTAGAATGAACAAAAAGTAAGGGGTTTAATCCTATTATGCACCCAACAGACAAAATGAGTCAATAATGACCAATACTGCAAATATATATACATATATATTGATAAAAAAAAAAACTACAAATAATTAAGCAATTGAGTTAAAAATTCCTTTTTTAAAAGTATATATATATATATATACCAGTCCAGTCTAGTTCGAGTGGGTGGTTCCATGTCCGAAACAGGGAACCAAGCCGATACTCACCGATTCTAGCAGGAATCAGAAAGCGAACTGGTTCTTATGTGAACCACCGGTCCGGTCCGATTTCAGGTGGTTCCCAATTCCTTTGTACACCCCTATCATTAAGTACTAAAAATGAAATATTCAATGCTAACTAAGATTACGCACATCTGATGATGCTAAATTAATTGCGACTTATCTACAATTCCTTGTTTGGTGAGGAAGTTTTGATATTCTCAAGTCAATTTGTAGCTGCTATCAAATAATATTTTTCATTTAACCACAGGACTGCCTTAGTGTCCAAAAGTCTGAAAGTAAGTTAAAAGTTAAAGGATTAATACCCTAAAAAACCCCAAACTGGTATACCTGTAACAAATTTACCCCAAACTATTTTTTTGACCACAAAAAACCCCAAACCGGTACATATGTGACAGATCTACCCTCCGTTAGCTTCCGTTCGATTTTGCCGTTAACCTTGTTGACGTGGTTGCTGACGTGGCAAGCCATGTGGAAATTCATAAGTTTAATACCATTAAAAACCTCAAACTGGTATATCTATGACAAATTTACCCTAAACTGGTATATTTATAACAAATTTACCCCAAGCTAGTATATTTACGATAAATTTACTTTAAATTAACTTTTTCAATCATAAAAAACCTAAATTGGTACACGTGCGACACATTTACCCTCTTTCAATTTTCCCAAATTTGACCGAGTTGTGATGTCCAATCAATTTTATTTTCCGGATTACTCTAACATTGCCTCCATATCATTAATACTTGATTTTTTTTCTTTTTATTGGAATCATTATTAGAAAACTATTCAAAGACTACCAAATGTGCACTTCATTCTTGTGCCGAGAGGATGCCCATTAACTAAAAGATGGATAGATCGCTTGCACACATATACAAAAGAAGTGCACATATCGTGGTGGCTTCGCTCGTTTTTGGTTAATGACAAACTTGGCTTTATGTTTATATGTCTCAACCCCACATGGTTTATGGTTTACCGCTTGTCCGCAATCTATTTGTACACTTACATATTACTCCTGCTTTGCTGGTCATTCGTGTTAGCCCATGTCCTTATTAGCATTACGTAGTCTTTCCTACCTTGAATCGTAAGTGTGTCAAAATTTTAACACGGAACTTGCATGTGAATGGTATGATTGACTCGTACATCACATGCTCGTTGAAATGCCGGAACCAAAATCACTTATGTTTGTCGATGATTTCAGGTGTACTTTGAGTGTGATTCTTTTGTATATGTGCACAAGCGATTTGTCCATCTTTTAGTTAATGGGCATCTTCTCGGCACAAGAATGAAGTGCACATTTGGTAGTCTTTGAATAGTTTTTTAATAATGATTCCAATAAAAAGAAAAAAAATCAAGTATTAATGATATGGAGGCAATGTTAGAGTAATCCGGAAAATAAAATTGATTGGACATCACAACTCGGTCAAATTTGGGAAAATTGAAAGAGGGTAAATGTGCCGCACGTGTACCAATTTAGGTTTTTTATGATCGAAAAAATTAATTTAGAGTAAATTTGTCGTAAATATACCAGCTTGGGGTAAATTTGCCATAAATATACCAGTTTTTGGTAAATTTGTCATAAATATACCAGTTTGGGGTTTTTAATGGTATTAAACTTATGAATTTATTGCCACGTCAGCAACCATGTCAACAAGGTTAACGGCAAAATCAAACGGAAGCTAACGGAGGGTAGATCTGTCACATATATACCAGTTTGGGGTTTTTTGTGATCAAAAAAATAGTTTGGGGTAAATTTGTCACAGGTATACCAGTTTGGGGTTTTTTAGGATATTAACCCAAAGTTAAAATAGGACAAACAAAAAAATATATTTTTTTGTTATGGTAGATGCGGAAACCATAACAAAATTGAAATTAAGAAGAATAAAAGAACACCAGATTTTACGTGGAAACCATTACGGGAAAACCATGGGGGAGAGAAGAAGCAAAAATCCACTATAGAATACAAGGATTACAAAAGGTGGCTCTGAAAAGCTTAAGACTCTTTTTGTCTCGACTTCTTATATATATGCAAGAATCAAATCCAAAATAGGAAACCTTCTCCAATTAGGAAATCTATTCAAAATAGAAAACTTACTTGAATTAGGAAACTTTCCTTTTCAAGCTCAAACTTAAGACATATCCAACAATCTCCATATTGACTCGACGTTTGAGTCAAGTTACAACCGCTTGACTTGAATTCTACATAAGCAACAAACAATCTTCTCCTCCCATTTGAGTAAATCTCAATTGTGGCAAATATTAACCAAATCCAAGCAATGCTTGCATTTGGCTATAGGCAAAGGCTTCGTCAGCATATCAGCTAGATTGTTTTATGTATCAATCTTCAAGACCTTAATATAACCATCAATAAGAATGTCTCGAATAAATGATATCGCACATCATTGTGCTTTGTCCTCTTGTGATACATTTGATCTTTAGTAAGATGTATAACACTATGACTATTGCAATGAACAACAATCGCACGATGATCCACATTGAGTTCTCTAGAAAAGCCTCTTAACCATATGGCCTCTTTAACTGCTTCTGCAATAGTCATATACTCTGCTTTTATAGTAGACAAAGCTACTGTATGTTGTAAAGTAGCTTTCCAACAGACTGCATAACCTTCAATAGTAAAGGTGTACCCAGTAAAAAACATACTCTTATCAAGGTCACCAGCATAATCAGAATCAACGTATCCTGTCATAATGTCACCAATTTTTCCAAGCTCTAAACCAAAATCAGAAGTGCTTTTCAAATTTCTTAAAATCCACTTCACAAATTGCTAATAAACTTTTCTTGGGCATAATAAATATCCTCTTACCAAACTAACAGCATGTGAAATAGTGGGTTAAGTACAAACCATGACATACATAAGGCTACCAACTACACTAGAATATGGAATAAGTGACATATATTTTATGTTATCATCTATATATGGACATAAATTAGCTGATAATCTAAAATGAGTAGGAAGAGGAGTACTTATTGGTTTGGCATCTTTCATACCAAAATGATTTAACACATTCTTAATGTAACTTTTCTAGGAGAGATATAATTTTCCCCTTTCACGATATCACTGAATTTATATGCCTATGATTTTCTTCATTACATCTAAATCCTTCATCTCAAATTCAGCACTCAACTATGCCTTCAAATTATATATATCAAATGTATCTTTTGTCACAATCAACATATCATCAACATATAATAAAAGATAAATGAAAGAGCCATTAGGAAGTTTGCGCAGATATATACAACTATCATATTTGCCTCAACAATAGCCAAGATGCACCAAAACGAATCAAATCTTTTCTACCACTATCTAAAAGATTGCTTCAAGCCATATATAGACTTTTTCAATGGACAAACATGATCTTCCTTACCTTCAAATTGAAAACCTTCTGGTTGACTCATATAGATTTTTCTCTTCAAGTTCATCATACAAGAAAGCTATTTTCACATCAAGTTGCTCCAACTCTAAATAATGCATGGCAACTAAAATAAGAAAAACCCGAATAGAGTTGTGTTTAACAATAGATGAAACACATCATTAAAATCAACTCCCTCAATCTGACTATAGCCTTTAGCAACTATACGAGCTTTGAGGCTAATGTCTTCAACTCTAGGAATACATTCCTTTCTTTTGAAAACCCATTTACAACTCATGATTTTCTTTACTATTGATACGTTGACAAACTCCCAAGTTTAATTCTTTTCAAAAGATTTCATCTCTTTATTCATTGCAACTAACCACTTTGCTAAATCTTTTGAAGAAATAGCTTCTTTGTAAGTTTCAGGCTCATTATATTCTATCGACTCTACAACTACAAGAGTATAAGCAACAAAATCTGAGAACTCATATTTCTACGAAGACTTCCCTATTCTTCTTCGTCTATCTTTGGCAATAGAATATCGTTCCTCTTTAGATTCTTTAAACTCAATATTATTAATAGACAATTGAATTGGTTGCGAAGAAATTACTTCAAGCTCTACTTTCTCTACAACACTTTTCAATTTTTTCATCACAAGAAATAGATGATTCTTTCTTAGGATGAAGCGTAGCAAACTCATCAGAAGTAGTATCTATGTTGATAATAATCTTAGATGGATTAACACACCAAAGTCTATAACCTTTTACACCAGAAGCATAACCAAGAAAGATACATTTTTTTTGCTTTAGGCTGATGGATATCCAAACACTCGAAGAGAAGAATAATCAGCAGGTTTACCTGACCATACCTTATTGGGTGTCTTGCACTCAATAGATGTGCAAGGAGAACGATTTATCAACCAAGCGGTTGTATTGACTGCGTAAGCCCAAAACTCCTTGCCCAAACCAACATTAGTTCATTTCTAATAAGGTTTTATTCATGCGTTTTACAATACCATTGTGCTGTGGTGTATTCACTGTAGTATGATGCCTCATAATACTTTCAACTTTGCAAAACTCATTAAACTCACATACACAAAATTCCAACTCATTATCTATTCTCAACCGCTTAATCTTCTTACTAGTTTGCTTCTCAATTAATGCTTTCCATTGTTTAAATGTAAGGAAAACATCACTTTTCTATTTTAAAAAATAAACCCAAACCTTTCTTGAAAAATCATCAATGAAAGTGAGTAAATACCTCAAACCAAGGCCTTTCAAAGGAATTCCATCGCAATCCCATGTACAACTCCACGGGCCTAAACAATGATCCCAAGTCTCTCTAGTTCATATATTATCAATGCAGCCATTTTACCAAATAGAGTAAACTTACCTCTCTCATGACCAGTAAATCCGAAAAGTTTCTTGGACGTTCAATCCTCCTAGAAAAACATCAGAGTCACCGGAGCCTACATCTATCACGAAAGATTGTCTCAGATGGGCATTATTTCGAAAGTATTGAAACTAAGTACATCTTGAGAACTACTTCGGTATTCGGCAAATAACCCGCTCAACGACCTACCTATCCTGTTTACAACAAATTACCACTGTGTTTTGTGTGTTGTTCATAAACATCTAAATTCACAAGAAACCCTTCATTTTTAAGGGCCTAATTTACGGCTAAAGCACAAGTTTCTGCCCGAAACTCAAGGCCGGGAATCTTCATGAACCTCAGGCAGCGATGGTGATGATGCGGCACTGATTCAGCTAGGCAGCGGAGTGTTCCTACGGGACGACCGCTTCATGGGAACAAGGACACTCGTTTTCCCACTTCTCACCAACATCATCATCATCTTCGTCATCGTCGTCAGCACTTGGATACTGGGTGGAGATATGCATTTTGAAGGAAGCTCTTCAGGTTCAGGTGTGATTCCCTCACACGTTCCAGAGTGTCCTTCATCATCGCCTCCTGAAAACAATGGCCAAACCAAACATCACGAGAATAAACTTTTAGCTTTCTTTTGTTTTCACTTTTGCGTTTCCCTAATTATCAGCATCACATACCTAATAACGTTATCTAAATGGTCAAAGATCAAAATAGATACAGCTAGACAGTACAACTCTATACAAATCCAGAAACCTCTTTTCCGGCCTGTCTGAGCCATCTCCCTATATAAGTCATCTCTTATCTGTATGGACTGGCCATATTATCGATACGAGAAAAAATCGCATCAAGGCTAACTTAGTATGTTCTATGCTAATGCCTTCACTGAATATTACTGATGAGAAGGATGGTCATTTGCCGCCTACATGTGATAGACGATTATAAGTGGATGTAGTGATGAAATTGGATTTATTAACCATCTTGAATTGGAAATTGCGGGATCAATGAAGAGAAAGGTCGCTAAAAGGGACTAGCAGGGGCTTTACGTCGATGATAAAAATGATACGAGTTGATTAGGAAGGCTGGCTACTGAAGACCTTTTATAGAAGTTCGTGTATTAGTTAATGTCGGCGAGTTTAGCTTAACTCTTTTTATTTTTACGTGCGGGATGAGTTATGGTCATGATGAACAAGCTTTAGAAGGTAGAGGGAGAGAAGAGGAGGTACTTTGCTTTCTGCTTTCAATTGCATTGCAAAAGGTGGTTTTTGAGCTCTACGTCCGACGTTGCACTTAAAGCCGTAAATCATGACTCTGCAAAAGTTTACGATCGAATTTTGTGGATGAAAATTACTCCTAATTTCTTTAATATAGTTAGAGCGCACGGTAAAAATTGGGAGACCATTAGAAGGGAGCCCAAGCCTACCCATATTAAACTATTTCAGCCCACCTAGACTCAGATTGTTTTATGAAAAAAATTAGTATATTTAAGTGCTTATTTGGTATAGGTTTTTCTATAGTGGCTTTAAATGTAAAAGTGTGCGGTCAATGAAACGCTTGTTTGTTCTTTTTTGCGCCTTTTTTATTATTATTATTATTATTATTATTATTATTATTATTATTATTATTATTATTTCAACCTTTTGTGATCGGGTTAGGGGGGAATTATTAAGGAATGATAGGTCGCCTCCCCCTCCAGTCCGGACCCAACGTTGTAAGGTTTCGGACCGTGGTCAGATCCTGAGAGCATTTCGGGCCGACCCATCAAACAATAATTTTTTTTTTTGTGTGAATGTGATGCCTCGTTTGGATTTTAAAGTTTTTTTCGTTCTTTTTTTAATGAGAGGTTTTTTTTTTTTTCGTTGGGCCAAATATCACTGTTTTTTGTAGGGGCAATGGGTTCGGGTTAGGTCGGTATCCAGCCTGGTATCGAAAACAGACCTATTGACTCTCAGTTCCAAAAGATTGGAATAGCGAACCGAATCGGTCGGTTCTTCGTCCAAATTCTAACCTAATGGATCGAGAGGGGAAAACAGTCATGCTGGAAAATCACGGCAAGCACCGGAGAGCTTTTGAAAGCAGCATTCTTGATAGAAATGTTTCAGCCTTGAGTTTTGGTTATTTCTATTTATATGGAACGTTCGTTTTTCCTTCGTCCGAATGTACATGTCCCGATTTCTCTCCAACCTCATCTGACCGGCGGATGTTCCGGAAGCTGCGAGCGATGTACATGAGTAGCCACGGCAATAGTGAGCGGGCCGTGCTGAGTTCGTTCTTGATAGCAAACGTATTAAAGGAAGCGTCTAAGTAAAATGGAGTTTGGGACACCTGGAGTGCCATAACTTGGCATGGGGGACACTTAAGTGCCATAATTTCGAAAAGGTACACTTAAGTGCCGGTTTCAAAGTTAAATGGAACACTTAAGTGCCACTCCGGCGAAAATCCGGCCAAATGGCACGCGATGTGGCGAGAAAATGCAAAAACGACGCCATTTCGTGTCTTATGTATAAATAATAATATAAAAATTAATTAAATTAAATTTAAACTCAATTTTATTTAAAATATTCTAAATATTTAAAAAAAAAAAAAAAAAAAAAAAAGGCCAAAAGGGGGCGGCGAGGGCCGAGCCCTCGCCGCCGCCACCTCCCGCCGTCGCCGAGAAGGGCCGCCGACGGAGGGGAGGGTCGGCCGGGGTCGCCGCCCCCCAGCCGACCGACGGCGAGAGTCGCGGCCCTCACCCAGATCCGGCGAGGGCTGCGGGCCCTCGCCGCCGGTCGACCGAGGCGAGGGCTCACCCCTTCGGCCTCCCCTTTTTTTAAAAAAATTTTCTTAAATTTTTAGTTTTTAGTTTTTTAATTTTTAGAATATTTTAAATAAAATTAAGTTTAAATTTAATTTAATTTAATTAATTTTTATATTACACATCGACACGAAACAGCGTCGTTTTTGCATTTTCACGCCACGTCAACGTGCAAAATGACACCGTTTTGGACCAAACTCGCCGGAAAATTGCCACGTCAGCCATTTGGCCGGATTTTCGCCGGAGTAACACCTAAGTGTTCCATTTAACTTCGAAACTGGCACTTAAATGTACATTTTCGAAGTTATGACACTTAAGTATCCTCCCGTGCTAAGTTATGACACTTGGGCTGTTCTTCTGCCAAGTAAAATGACTCGTCGGACACCCAGAACGGAGGGCTTCTGGTACGGATAAGGGATATACTTTTTCCGAGCATATTGTTCGAAATGGGAAGACCCGGAAGCACGCTCTAAATGGCCATAGAAATTGCATAGCTTGCTTCTTTCCCTGTCGAGAAGCCGTCGGAGCCTGTTGCAATCCCATGCGGTCATCCCTGTCAGATCCTTCAACCGGAAACTTTCCCGGACATTCAATCCTACTAAGAAAGCATCAGAGCCACGAGCGCTTCCATTGTCTAATTCCGAAGGTATTGAAGCTAAAGACAATCTTGCGAACTACTTAGGTATTCAACAGACAACCCGCTCAACGACCTGTCTACCTATCCTCTTTACAACAAATTACTCACTGTGATTTGTGTGTCGTTCATAAACTCATCTAAATTCACAAGAAACCCTTCATTCTTAAGGGCCTAATTTACAGCTGAATTGCAAGTATCTGCCGGAAACTTAAGGCTGGGAATCTTCATGAACCTCGGGCAGAGACGGTGATGATCCGGCGCTGATTCTGCTAGGCAGTGGAGTGTTCCTACGGGACGACCGCTTTGTGGGAACGAGGACGCTCTCTTTGTCCCACTTCTCATCAACATCATCATCATCTTCGTCGTCGTCATCGGCACTTTTGAATACTGGGTGGAGATATGCATTTTGAAGGAAGCTCTTCAGATTCACGTGTGGTTCCCTCGCACGTTCTAGAGTGTCCTTCATCATCGCCTCCTGAAAACAATGGCCAAACCAAACATCATGAGAATAAACTTCTAGCTTTCATTTGTTTTCACTTTTGCTTTTCCCTAATTATCAGCATCGGCATCAGTCAGTACATCTGAGCCATATTAGTGATACCAGAAATAATCGCCTTAGGCTAACATAGGATGTTCTATACTAATGCCTTCACGTAATGACTGGTCAAAATTAAAAGCAACGATCATCCTCTATATAGATGCTGGGAATCAAGTAAGCAAGCACATTAGAGAAACTCAAGCACAAAGGCTTCAATTACTGCTATGGACATAAAAACACCTGTTTGCAAAGTCTAAAATTACGTACCTGTAATGGATATCTAACAAAGGCAGGTTCATAACGGCCTTTGCAGAACATATGGAAATAGATGGTGAGAACTGGAAGAGCAATGAGGAATGGAGTTGAATTGGCAGCTTGCTTTGTAGCCATCAGTCCAAATAGAAGCAACTGTGATATAACCAATGCAACAATAACGCGACGATGCACATCAGGCCAGAATGCTGCAGCACTTTCATACTCCTGGTTGTAGACGTTTATTATCTATAATATTCGAAAAGATGTTAGGATAAACACGATGGAATCATGGAAGAATGGGAAGAAGAAGAAGTAGTAATAAAAGATGAAGTAGTAGAAAAGGGGCTCAACGTAATACATCAAGTATTGGTTCTTAAAAAAACAAGTATATATAAGCAAAGATATATTCAGTATAGATTTTTATAAAAGTCTGGAAGTCATCCCCACGTGCACCCCAAATATTAAGTTGAAGCCATCCCTATAGGTGCGGCAGAAATGCGATAACACCATTGATCTAGAAACAAGAAAAATCTCAACATCATGACCTGACTTTAGAGTCTCACCAGCCTAAGTTTTGGGTAACTAATCTGAAATATCGATCTTGAAGAGTGACATTGAACAAATCTGGGTGAACAACATAAGGACTGCCTATATGCAACTTTGCTGGTTACCCTTCGAAATTTTCCATCAATTTAGTGGTCCCATCATCCCCTTGGTAATAATAACTCACAAATACTTTCCTGTAAATGAAAAGGCATGTTGCCGACTCGTGGATAATAATAACTCACAAATACTTTCCTAGGACCACCACATGTAATATCATCATAACTGAGAATAATCATGATTGAACATCCTCTAGCTGTTCCCACATTTCAGGCATATGAGCGATGAAACTTCAAAGAAGATATTCCCAATCATTGTTTTCATAAATACCTGATGACGAAACACGACATAAGCCAGGCCAAAGAAAACGAGTATGAAAGGAAGCAAGGCAGGTGTCACTGTAGCATACACGAGGCCCAGTAAGAAGTAAAACTGAATTTGAGGTTCTCCAGTGTTGAAACCAATGCTTCCAGGATCCATTGCCTCCTCCCTATCCTTTTCAGTTTTCACCAAGAAAAAATTCTTCAAGTGGTAGATAATCAAAGGCTTCAGCATTAAAATCTCTGCTGCTATTCCAGCCCAACCATCAACCATAATGTAAGTAATGAAGAAAGTTGCTCTCTGGGGAATGGCCATCCCAATTGTTTTAGGAATCCTGCCAAAAATAAGTAACACGTATGACATCTTCTCCAGAAGGACAGCTAGCAAGTACGTAAAATTGGAGAAAAAACCCAAAGGGCAACTGCTTAATAGGCCAGTATTGCCACCGAGAATAAAGTCATTCCAAGGTCAACTAACTTTAGCACACTTATCATCATGTAATCTTACGTCAAGGCCCAGCACAATAGTCAAAACAATCTCACATCAAACATGAGACATGCAGAATTAATACATCAAAAGCAGCGTACAACAGCTGCATCCTAGATCATACAAAATAGGATTACACCATAAGCAGTGGAAAAGGAGCTGCATCCTAAATCATACGGAAATTATGCCTACTAATACGCCTACTAATGACAATGCCTGGTCGAAAGATTTGAAGGTTTCCTTGTTTCACAGCCTCAGATTTATGTATCATCCCCCCCCCCCCTTTCTCTTTCTCTCTCTCTCTCTCACACACAGTGCATCTGCAAGCATACAGAAACACATAGTACATACGGCGTGGGTACAGCTACCTGTCTATACGCCATTGTGTGGGTGCCGTGTGTGAGTGAAATATGTATGGTTGCATATATGCGTGTAATGCACTTTTGGCATCCTATCTATCCAAGGACAGAAGGGTGGCAGGCACTGCATTGCAATTGGAAATCAAGGAGACATGAAGAAAAAGATAGCCTTGACATACTCGCTGGGCGACTGATGAATGTATGAGTTCAGTTGCTGAAAGGCAGAACCAGCAATTATGCTCCCGAGGAATACATTCACGAAATTGAAAAGATAATATCTAGTCGCTGATCTCCTTTCAAGAGATGATAGAGATATGAAGCCTTCAAATCTAGACATGATCATCAATATTGTAGGCAGGAAAATGAGAAAAAGCTTCAACGCAATCCCAGGCAGAAAACCCTGGATGAACGACTTAATGAAACCGCTGCAAGTCGAATCATCAAAATGAAGTTAATTTCCATCAAAACATATTGCTAAATCAATTTGATTCAAAGAGAGACTTAAAAAGTTGAGAGATAAGAAAAACCAGACTTACATATCAATAATGGGCCTGAGAAATGGAGCTACTTTCTCGATCCCGTCAAGGCTTGCAAGAGATTGCACAAAAGCAATGGGTATCATGAAAAAGAAGGTGAGGAAAAAGAACGCAACGGCCATAATTAGTCTTCTGATTGTGAGAGAAACATATGGGATGGCAAGGTTTGGCCAATACACATCACGTGGCTCCGGAGCCCAATCAGTGAGCCATAGAGTTGGATTTCTGCACTGTTGAGTCTGTGCACAGACAGCAGCACCCCATCTAGTCTTGAAGGAAACAAATGCAGCAGGCATTATAGACTTTGGATCACTTGCAACTTTCTCTCTTTCTGCAGCTATCTGAACAGAAGAATCAATTACATTAATCCAGTCCTCAATTAAGATCATTCGGTACTCACAGAAACGAATATAGGTATCAGTTGTGCTTACTTCTTTTGATAGTTTCTCAACTTCCGAAGTATAATACTCAAGAGCATCAACCTTATTTCCACAGAACCCAAGAAAACCAGTCTGGTAAAAGGAAGATATCACGAAGTGATGTAAGTGACACAATGCATCAAGGAAAAAGAACCATTAAAGCTATCAGTTGAAGATGCAGTCTCATACAAATCTCTGATATTCTATAGTACCTTTGTAAAAGGTTTTTTTGAATTATTTCTGGTATACTTAAGCTGGTAATAGTCTAGCCAGTTCTGCATTTTTTTCTTCTTCTTGACCAACTGAGCAAGCTTGTTTGCGTTGTACACCACCTGCAGAAAATTTCGAAGTAAGGAATTGAAGACATAGAATTATGTCTGAATAAAAGCATGCACTGACGATTATACGGATGGCAATACATATGATACATTAAAATATGATAATAATCTGTCCAACAAAGTTGAGAAAAGACTAAAGTCTTTGAATTTTTCAAATGGCTAACACTTTCTCACAGGTTAACAGAAGACCAGTAGGAAGATCAAAAGTACAAAGAATGGCCAACAGCAACAGCCAACAACTCTTCCTAATGGACAAGGTGAGGCAGCAAAGGGTCAGAAAGGAGGGGGAGAAGGGAATCTTTTCTTGCTCGTGTACCACGCCAGCACATAGATAGTAGACATGTTATTACCTAAAGTCTCTAGTGTCAAAGAAAAAACTATTGTGGCAATAAATGATATACATAAAGCACGGAACAAGATTCGTATAAACCAAAAGGGAATGGTCACACAGACAGAAGCTATCACAGATCCTAGGAAGGAGCACGATGAGCTAATGGATTTACATAGAAAGTATCAACCATAATTATTCTAGAAAGACATTCAGTTTCATCAAGCCAACCTGATGGGTCAGATAATGATCCGGGTGATTAACCAAGAAGAAGTGCTCCACGAGCTCACTAACAGACTCATCTGGATCTGGGGGAACATTTCTGACAAGTACCTGTAAAAATACAGTTCCAAGGAAAAATGTCTCATGTCTCATTTTAGCCTCCAAGTTCCAAAATTACAAATTACAACCAAATCAAGGTTAATTAACAATCATTTATCTAGTTTAATCGACACCAACGATACATGGAGTCCACCCTACCGAAAATTGATCAGCGCGTCGCCGTTCTGATGCAAGAAACTGCAGCCGCATCGAAGCAACTGTCTCATACTCCTTACGCAACACATAGCATGTCCAAAAGGTGAAGACATAAGCCATTATAATATGAGCCCAAAACCTGCCACATGATGCATTTAATGAATAGTTTGATAATAAGTCAATAAAGAATGTAACCAGAGTTTATTAAGCATTGAATTTATAAACATGCAAATGAAAATAACATTACTTTCTCACGTTTATTGAAGGTAAGTTGGACCCCAGCTTTTATTTCCTTAGTAATCTAGACCAAAAATAACATTGCTACTTAACACATAAAGAGAATGATATTTTCTCTTCACAAGAGACATCCAAATCAAGTACCAATTAATTAATGCAAGATTTATCTCTATGCAGGACAGTTAGCTAAACTGTGCTTCTAACAAACATGGAAAAAGGTCGTATTTCTGTTTGGGTTCAAGTGGAGTCAGTAATCATTGACAATCATAATGAATGAACTCCAACTTAAGACCACCACATTCCAATACAGTAGAGAAAGTAACAACAACAATTTCCAACACCATATTAGAAAGCCAAAACTAGTCCTTCTCAAATAATTGGTCGAGAAGAAAAAAATGTTAAACAACAGTCTCAAGAAAATCTAAAGATTGTAGATGTCAGTATATGTAGCATAATTTCTCATATGTCCCCTGGACGAACAGTTACTATGGAACCCCCGCAAAGGAACCGTCCAAGGTTATATTACAGGTGACCACACTAATTACAGAATTATCGTTTTCCAATTGTTTAGTGAAGCTCTTGAATATATCCTTTTATCCCTGGCTCAACTGTTTCAATGCAATTAAAAGACTACAGAAGATTAAACTTAGAGCCTATAGAGCAAGCCTGATGAAAATAAGCAAGGGGTCGACTATAATTGGAATCGAGCCCCAAACTGAATACCAACTAGTAGCTTATCAACCACTGGAACACGGACTGATATTTGCAATACACAAAAAGGTAAAGAAAGCCAGATCAAGATAGGAAAAAGTTCCATACCTATTTGATGCTTGGGGGATATTAGAAATTGAAAGTTTGTCAATATCGCTAGAAGTTACAAGTTTGGCCTGCTCTAGAGTGTTATTCGTATAATTTACTGGTACCAAAATAGTCCACGCCAGCAGTGCCACAGGAACAAAAATCTTCATTCTGCATCAACAGCATGGAGAAATTAGAAGAACAGTTTCTAATGCATCTACATTTGTGCATTGCCAACCGAACAGATTTTTAGCTATACAGGATAGTTTTAAAGAATATATCTCGACATGTTTGGTATATGAACAGATTGCACTCCACAATGTTCATAACAAACAAAAACAAACCGTGCAACATCCTTAGTGTAAAAAGAGCTTTCCTAGCTGTAATTAAATTAACCTGCAAACGTACACGTAGCCAATGTGACCTTATTTGTTCTTTCCCATGTTTTCAAGTCATGCAACTTCATCCATACTTACATTTCTTAAACGCACCAATACTGCATATAACATAACAAAAAATACAAATGATGCAGGTCCTTTTTTCACTGGATCTATGGGCCCATTTGGTATCCTATAAAGGCTCTGCAGTGATGTTGTCGAAGCTGAGTCGTGATATGATGTAACCACAAATATTAAAGACTATTGGCACTGCATGTTTTAGAGTTGCCCCCACCAGAGAAACATCTTAGAACAAAGTGGAGCAGCTCTCAGAAAAAGCACCTAAAAAAGGTTCTGCATCGTGGGAAGCTTCACAATGTCTAAACAATTACCGAAAACCTTATTGAAAAAGAAGCTATCTTGTAAAAGCCGTTGCTTTTGCCCTTCAAATATACTAGACACCATCTAAGCTACCCCTAAAATGCTTCTTTTAAGGCAATCGGCATACAGGTTCTCATTTTTGTATGACTACCAGTAGCATAAGAAGATTTAGTTAACTAAAGGCCACAACTTGAGAACGATATCATTTCAATCTTTCGTAAGATATTCCTTTAAACAGAGCTAGGGGAGCATCTGACAGTGCCTTGAATCCACAAATGCAACTGAAAATCATCAAAGCAGAAGCAAACGAAGCAATAGTGCAATGGCAGTAGAAAACACATGATGGCACTTCCTGCATCCAGTAGGACAAATCTAGGATAAATTAACAAGAGATAACAACATTAATCAAACGCGGCATGACGCATCCATGCAACAGGAAAATCTACTTCGGCTTACCCCAACAGATAGATTCTTAAATAAACAGCAGAATCCAATCCCGCATGGTCAATAAGTTCCTGTTCAGGCATTTTGAGCGCATCTGGCATCCAATTTAAAAACCTAACGTATGACCAGAAGTCCAAGTTGACAAACTTGCGAGCAAATGCCCCCCCACGAGCCGGGCTGGTCCGTAAGCCCTTGAGATACCATTTGGGGAAATATACTCTGTCATTGAAAGGTTGAAGCCTTAAAACGGCAAACACCACGAAAAAGACAAATGCACTGAGAATATTGATTGCCGCCGCAAGTCCTATATCCGCAAGAGTAGCCATATGTCCGCTCCTTTAAAATAAAAGAAGAAGGTAGCTCCACCTGCAGAAAAGAAAAGGGAATGTCAGCACAAGCTATCTATTCATATTTCCGAAAACAGAAGATGAGATAATTAATGTCCCCCATGAAGTTTCATCAAGGAGGCAAGCAACAAGCTCTAATCGCAACGAAACGTCCGATCCCTAGGCGCAATTCGCTATCGACCATCCCATGTTCATGCCTCAGTTGATTTTCGGGCAGCTGTATCGATTATCCTCAAAGAATCGCAACCGAAAAGGGAAAAAACGAGGCACGCGCTTGACTTACAACCTCGCTCTCCTCTCGAACCTTAAGCGGCAAGATCAGACCTTTCACACGAGTCTCCATAAATCTCAAAATTCGAAGAATCACTCACAAGTTCCGGGACAAGGCGAACAAAAGTTCTCCTCCTTTTTGCTTTTTCTCGCTCGGTCGGAGCCATACCTCAATGCAAATCTCTCTCTCTCTCTCTCTCTCTCTCTCTCTCTCTCTCTCTCTCTCTCTCTCAAAGCGCTTCGTCACACTGAGCAGGCTCGCAAGCACGAAGCTAAACTATTCCATCTTCTCTACACATTTTCCCTCCCCCAAAAACTCGTCGAACTCCCCCAAAATTCCCCGCCGATCTCCCGTGCTTTCCGCTTACTCTCCGACCACTCGTTGCACCACAAACCCCAAAAAAAAAAAAAAAAAAAACCAACGGAAATATCCACACCGCCGGACCGCTCACAGGCAAGAGCCGCCGCCGCCGCCTCAACAGCCGAGCTCGCGCAATCACTCCCTCAATCAAAGAAACCGAAAAAGAAGAAGAAGAAGAAGAGTCCAAAAGAGAATCGACTAACCGTTTCACCGAGCCAGCTGCTTCCACACCACACCACACCACACCAGACCAGCCGCGAGACAAGAGCAGCGAACGGGACTTGAAGGAGATGAGGCAGGCAGATCCAAGGGGGGGGTGGTTGAACGGCTTCGAATCGCGTGGAGCACGCCGCTCACGCCGGGAACATTCCTCGCCCTCGCCTCCCTCCGCCGGCAAAGCACAATCCCAATCCCAGCAACCACCTTCACCGCCCAAGCAAGGAGAAGAAGGAAGAGGTAACTGTCCGCACGGGGAGAACCTCCATCGCACGGAACTTCAAAGCACCAGATTTCTCGCGGATTCGCGGACAATGAACGTCCCCATTTCCCGCATTCCTTATATTTCCCTGCGGACAAACGGACGGACAGTGTGTGGAGCGCGTGTGCTGACGTGTCAGTTTCCGGCAAGCGGGGGTTAGGTGTGCTGTGCTGTGTACGCCTCGCGGGTCGCCGGGGGGATTGATTAGGGGCGTTGTTAAGTCCATTAGCGATGTGATTAAAGTCAAAATTAGTGGTGATTAGGGACTGGGGGTGGCGGAGGGGAGAATTATTTCGGACGCTTTTCTTTTTGCTTTTTCTCTTTCTCCTTTTTTTTTCCTACTTTTTTTGAATTTTTTTCATGTTTTGAGCGTTTTGCACAATGATCTACTAGGTCCCGCTTCACTTTCATGACGAACACATGAAAAAGGCGGTCGGGTGGTCGTGATTTGTACGCAAACATGAGATTTGTGTCCATACGGTATGGCATGTGATATGTGGTTGGAGCAGTCGAATTAATTGAAGTTCTCTTTCTCTTGCCGTCCCTTGACCGAGAATGAGGATGAAGGGACCGTAACAATCTTGCCAGCGGCCATCGTGACGAGAAATTTCTACATTTTTTTCTCGGCGTAGACTCATGATATGATCAATTTAATCAGTGCCCGGATGCTTGTTAGCAAAACCTAGAAATGATAATGCTCGAGGGCAACAGAGAAAGGCGAATTCAATGGTCAAGGTCGTGCGATCGAAATAATGGCTACCTCAATATTATATTTTCTCCATTCTTGCCCTTTAGACAATTAAAGAGTTAATACCACCAAAAAAAAAAATTCTCAAATGGGCACTTTCTTAAAAAAAAATTAATCCCAGTTAATTTGTTTATCATTAAAAACTCCAAACTAATACAAATTAATTTTTTATCATTAAAAATCCAAAATCATTACTCTTATGATAAATTTATTACATGTTAGTTTCTGTTAAACTTTACCGTAAAAATGTTAAGTTGAATGGCACATAACAATTAACGAGTATAATATTTTTGTTTTTTACTTAGATATATAAGTTTGTGATTTTTCTTTAGCAGAAATTAATGAGTTTACCATTTTTAGATTTTGCTCAAGTATATCAGCTTGTGATTTTTTGTGATATTAATCTTATTTAACATAAATTAACTTCACAAATGTACAAATTTGTGGATTTCAATTATCAAAAGAATTAATTTAAAGCAATATTATAAATATATCAATTTAAGATTTTTTTTCGTATTAGTAATCAATGTTCAAATGGTTGAATTATGCTCTTTTTCTCGCTCACGATCTCCTTAGTCAAAAGACGAATAATCCAAGGTACGCACAACGGTACGTTACCAAAAGCATGTGCATGGAATAATTGTAATTGAGGCTTAGTGATTACGTCTTAAGTACAGCTACTTTTTCAATTAATTACAACAAGACCAGTAAGTGAGAGACAGAGAGAGAAAGAGAGATCGCCCCATGTCGGCAAGCTGCCGCCTCCCTTACAACAGTAACGGCTACTTTTTTTAATCGCCACGCGGCCCCTCTTCGCTGGCGAACGCCACGCGCCAGCTGGCGAGAGCTGGCGCGTGGGGAGGTGCGGTCCACGTCAGCACGAGGGTCGCGGTCATCGAAGTACGTGGTGGGGCCCGGGGAAAAGGACAGATGAATAAACAAATAATTAAATAAATGAATAATGAAAAAGGAACGGATTTTGTGGCGTCGGGAGGCGCGACGTGGCTGCCCCGCGGGGGCAACGCGTCGGCCGCGCGTGGGGTAACGCCGGGGCTGCGATGAGATCTGGACCGTCGGAGGATTTAACGGATGAGGTCGGTCAATTTATTAGATTCAGTGCATTTTGACTTTCCGGATACGGAGTTGACGGCGCAGACAAAGGTAGCCGTTGGGTTAGATCAACGAACGGCCGAAAAATGCCTGACATTAGATCCCCCGTACTTAGGAAGCTATGCTTCGTAAAAAATAAATAAATAAATAAATAAATATTTATATCGCTTATAAAAATAAATAAATGAAATTTTTTTATATTTATAAAAGTATTTAGACATAAATTACTGTTAATGAGGAACACTATTCATTAACTAATTATTAAAGAAATATAAATGATTATTTTTAAAAATATATTTTTTAAATTATATATTTTTGCGCACGCTGTCGCTTATACTTAATTTGTGCACAAAGGCTGTCGCTTTAGGACTGTTGACAGCCAACCATAAATAAATCGTTGATTATGTCCGATCTGAAGTGACATGCGATGTCGACCCAGCCATGAAGATGTTGTTCTTT
Organism: Eucalyptus curtisii; assembly: GCA_017140595.1. NCBI lineage: Eukaryota > Viridiplantae > Streptophyta > Magnoliopsida > Myrtales > Myrtaceae > Eucalyptus > Eucalyptus curtisii. The sequence goes on from CM029497.1 coordinate 14,297,936, forward strand.
CAAGCCTTGGCCTTTGTGAACTGCTTGTTGCTCGCAACTTCATTTGGGCCTTGGGCCTTGGGCCTTCATGGGAGGGAGAGACTGCTCCAACAATCACACCTACTTCTTCCTCTTAGGGGCTCGAATCATCTCTCGAGAATCTCTTTCGTTCTTTTTCTGGGGGACAATTCCATCTCAGGAAGATGATCCAAAGGATCATGACCCATCCGAGTAAAATTCATGGATTCGATGCAGTCAAAGCCACCGTCTAGTTTGTCTCCTCCAAGAATTAGAATCCGATGTGCTAAGCAATAGGTTCTCCCCATTCTTTATAACATGATATCAGAGCACGTGTCAAATCCCGACGCATAATATCAATTTTTTCACCCTTATCGTGCCGGTTTTCATGTTTCTTGTTTGCCTTGTCGATAGGATTAAGTTCGTATCCTCTCTCGCTTGTATAAAGTTACGAGCTTACGCACAAAGATAAGTGTTCGATGATAAGATCTAAGTACATTAGCGGTGCATTTTGTAACATCTTAAACTTCTGGGGGAAAACAGTTTTGTCCGGCATGATGAATCCGTCGCAAATTGCTTTTGTCCAGAGTCGTTTTGAAGGCTTACAAATGACCCATTTGGTTCAGTTTTGGGGAAATGCCCTTGGAGAATGCATTATCTTTGAGGTAAAGGGGTTTTCCGAAATGTTACACCGTTTGGCAGAATCCACATTTGTAATGGGCTTTTACTATTTTATTTTATTTTTAATTTGAAAATCAAATCCAGCGGCCGGCGGTTGGCGAACGGCCAAATCTGGTCTCCTAAGGTCACGACCTCAGGCGACGCCACCTGGGGGCGCGACCTCAGACGACGACGACCTCAGGCGATGCCGTCGTTTGAGGTCGCAAAGGTCATATCTAGCCGTCGGACGGCCAGATCTAGCCTTCGGACCACTAGATCTAGTGGCCTGAGGTCGCAACCTCAAGCAGCGTCACTTGAGGTCGCGCAACGACGCTTGGGTCGTGGGTCGCGCTATCCCAAGCGGTGGTCATCGGGGACTCGCGACCCCCACGCGGCGGTGGTGGCTGCTAGAGAAGCCCAACTCTCAGGTGGGGAAGAAGAAGATGAACAGCGACGCGATGAACAGTGGAAATTGCATCTCCAAAATGCCAATGCTCAAAACAACTCTTCCCCAGCATTCGGCTTTCAGTATTGGGAATGCTCATATTTGGCAAATGAGCTTTCAAAAATATTTGCCAAACGCAAAATATTTTCCCCAATGGGCTTTGGGAGCCCAAAGCCCCTTAGAAAAGTTGAACCAAATAGGGCCAAAGGCCTAAATGTATATCAAACTACAAGAAAAATGTGCTTATAATTGTCAATCAAACATAAGAAAAAGTATCCAATAAGTCATAAACATATTGTATTAGTGCTAATTTAGTTCTAAATATTTTAGTTGTGCCAATTTAGTCCTAAAACTACGATAGACCCGATCCATGGAGGGGTGTCTGATTAAACCGAGAGTTGTCAGGTTAAAAAAACAGAGAGAGAGGACAAAAATTGTTGATAAAGGGTTTGGTGATTTAGGCCAAGCTGTTTCGATGCAGGGATTCCCTGGTCATCGACCAACGTCCCCCATTGGGCCACTGCCAGCTCCTCTTCACCTTAAAAAGCGATGCATAATGCCCATTGGATCTCCCTCTCGACCCCCCAATATCTTAATGTGGATTCGGTCAACTTTGAAATGAATGTAGCAAAGCTCCAGATCTAGCGCGAATTCACTCTTTTGATTCGATGAACCTACCAGCCGCCCCCCACTTCACTCCATTCTAGTCTAGGCCAGCGCTAAGCTTCTTTTTTATAGCTGTTTTCCTCTAAATTCACCTAATTTGATGTCTGTCCTCCAAAAATGCGCACTCCTTGTGTTGTTGATTAGATGGTTTACAGCTTAGAAAGAACATAAGCTACATTCACGAGTGACTCGTAGCCTAAAGCCGACAGTACGGGCTCAAGACAGAATTGACAAGAGTGAGAGGCGGAAAAATTGTCCAAAAAATCATAAATTAATCAATTCAATTTTAAATTTTTAAATTTGTATTAATTCAATTCTAAGCCTTTTAACGACTTACTAATTTAGTCATAAATTTTTCAGTTATGCCACAATTTGCCAAACGAGTCCTAAATATTTTTACAAATTGCTAATTTAGCCATTTCAACTAATTTTAGCAAGACATCGATAACATGGCAGCCTAGTCAACTCCCACTGTCCTATATGGCGTGGTTAGCGTTAACGTGGATAATTTATAAATCTTTTAAAAATTTTGAGAATTTTGAGAATTTTTTCTTTTTTTTCCTTTTATTTTTTTCTCTCTTTAAAAAAAAAAGAACTATTGGGGTTTGTCCCGGTGGCCATTATTCCCACATGAAAATGAGGAGGTAGAGAGTTTGAATCTCCACCTTCTTACGAGGTTGAGATGAGGACGATTACCTTCAGATATATGTTTTGACTTTCACACTTTGTAAAGAGGTAGTGCAAAAGTCTAACAGTGAGTTGAGAGTTAGAATAGGACTACCTAAAAAAGAGGAAAAATAAAAAAAAATGAAATAAATAAATAAATAAATAAATAGAAAATTTTCTATAGATTTAAATTGTTTACGTCGATGCCGGCCCACCACATAAGATGGCCAACACTAATTGTTGCCACGTCAGTGATGTCCAGCCAAAATTAGCTAGAAAGACTAAATTGGCAATTCGTTAAAAAATTTATAACTAAATTGGCGCAATTTAAAAAAAAAAATCAAGATTGAATTGGTAAGTTATCAAAATGTTTATGACTAAATTGGCAAAATTTGAAAAATTTAGGATTGAATTGGCTGTCGTATAATAAGTTCAAGACTTTTTAGACGATTTTCCCCAAAATGAAAGAAAACGAACGAGAACTTGAATAAAATAAGTAAAATCTTGTGGGTTTGGTTGAGAGTGTATGTCCTTCATGTTCTAGATGTTCTTTTTACAATCATGAGCATCTAAGGTCTCACTTATTCCCCAAATTCTAGATGGGTTCCCCAAGTTTTGGAAGCGGCCCTCGTAGATTGATGTCGGTTTTGGATGTGTCTTTGTGGGCATAAGCCTTTAGGATGTCAATTCTGCGTTCTAAGACTTGTGCTCCCTGTTGCAAATGTATTCTCCATGTTCTGGATGTGTCCTTGGTATTTTGGTTGTGTTCACCACGTTTTGGACACGACTTATAGCTATTTCTGATAACAAATACAAATATGGTATCCATCCCAATCGTTTTAGCCATGTATGTCACTCTGCTTCTGCCACGTTCAATTTCATCACTTGTATATTAATGGATAAATTTGATGAGACAATGACCATTCCTACATTTTTTTTCTCGAAATTTTAATTGTTTTGGTGTCATGTTAGCCAATTTTGCCACGTGTATGCTAATCACTTGTGCAACGTGTATGCCAAACCGCTTCTAACATGTCAGTTTTTGTTCCCCTCTTCAATACTAGCTCTGCACATTGGGCATGCTCAATTTTGGTGCCACATTGATAAATGACAATCTCCCACATGCCAATCCTCCAATTGCTCAAACCTACACCAATCACACATTTGCACAACATCCCGTAACTTATTTAATATGCTCGATATCTCATACAATCAATTTCAATTCCAATGGCTCGTACTTATTTTCCCATTCTTAGATGCTAACAACAACTATCCTCGGATCTTTTCGTGGGTGTCATATTTACATCTGTTACATACATATGTATGTACCTATAATGTCACTTTCGTTCCGATGGCCTTCATTTGAAGGAGATGACACAGTCAGCCACAGCTAGTAAAACCCTCTAAAAAAGAGATTTTCGACGTCATAAACTTGACATCAACGTAATAAGATATCAAAGCAGAAGGAAGAGAGAAATAACGAGTCAGCTAAGTTCAATGTCATGTGTATTGTTCAAAGTTATTCAATCACGGGATGGAATTGACGTTTGCACTTGCCATGTTATGGTTGGTTGGCTGTTTATATGACAAGGACAGCTATTTATGTTCCTGTACTCGAGACTGTGCAATGTACGACCTTTCAAGACCATAAGATAATCCAAGAAGGAAGGCAAAGATCTCCACCGAGCGAGCACCGGACGACACAGGACTTAGGTTAAAAGAAAAATAATGCATTGCATGCAAGCGAAGACACGTGGGGCCTAGCAGCATTTGAGTTGGTCAGCAATAATTTAACAGAAAGCAACTAATGATGAAGACGCATGACCTTACAAATGTTTTCGAGAGGGCCTTTTTTCTCTGTTCAAGGAGGAATTTGTTTTGCTCTGGCTGCAATGATTATTCTCCATGTTTCAACACCATAATCGCATGCCTTTTTCGGTGGGATTATGCTGGATCGAAATCGGATTCGATGCCTCCAAGAGACTCTACTAAGGTAAATCTAACTCAAATGATGATAAATGCCAGTCGATCTTCTTACGTTGACGGTAACTGTGTACAAACCGGTTAAACGCCTGAGCAAAGTGCGAGAATAATTATTTTCTGATTTAAGGTCATTGCTTAAATATAGGAACGATAAAGATCATAGCCAGACATTTGGTAGATGAGGATTAGCATAAGTACATAAGCAATTGGCATGACTGCCGCACCTATTACTAGAAATCGATACCAGCCAATTCCAATGTGGGGGAACAGGTGCAGAACGTGAAAAAAACAAGCCTTAGAAGGCTCGTGACTTTAAAAGGATTCTCAAGACAAAAGAAGGACGATGCCAATCTTAATCAGTTCAATGCTAGCCGGATAAACACGAAAATGGCTGGTGCCAATTCCGAAGATTAAGGAGCAAGGAAAACAATCGAACTTGTTTAGCTACAAGGAATGAACGTGTAAATCACCTGTTGCGCAATGAGCAAAGATTGAAAAGGCATAAATGCAATCTCAGGATTAAGAGATCACGCGCACACTCAACCAAATCACGTGATCTTACTTATTGTATCCAAGTTTTTTATTCCTTTTCATCTGTTTCGCTGAACTCTTGCTCTCGATTCAAGCTCATGTTGTCGGCTTTTAGCTTTAAGTCATCACTAAACTTACCTTCTGTTCCTTTCTAAATCGTAATCGCCTGATCAATAGTATATAGACTACGTGTTGCTTGGATTTGCCAATTCCTTGTGAGGGCTATCATCAACTTTGCAAATTTATGGGGAAACACTTTGTATATCTATTTTTCTTTTTTTTATGGTATGGTTAGAAAATACCTAAACAACAAGTGGTTTCCCAAATGAAAAGTTAAGTCATGAGCCTATTTGACATTACATTTATAATATACGCTACTTGATTTGGTAAGATACTTTCCCTGGATGGGCAATGAATACGATGGTTTACCATCGCATTGACAGCATAGTTAGGTATCGAGGAATTTAAGACAGATCACAAGCGTCAGCCTGTCTCTTTCTTACCAACAGGTACAAAACACTAATAATAAGTAAAAACATAAATAGGATTGCACCATGTCGGCATGTGTCATCTATTACACGCGAAAGAAACCCACATTTACAATACATTCACCTGAGAAAAAAGAATGTGAATTTTTCCCTTTTTAAAATATATTTGTTATCAATTATAATTTATATCTAAACATATTATTAAATGATTAAAACATTTTTTTATTTATTTTGGTAAATGGTTCAAAAGATCATTTTTTAAAAAAATATTTTTCAAATCTTTTATTTTTTATAAAACAAGCGGAGCCTAAAATCAGAATTACACCATCGCTTCAAAATTAGCCATGGATTAAATATATACCCATACCTTTAAATTAAGGAATTCTTACGACCAACTACTCCCTTGAATACTGGAAAAGTTTTTTTTGTAATTAAAAAAAAAAAAAAAGATAAGCACCGACTTTATTTTGATTTGAAAAGTTGGTAGTCAACAATGGGCATCGCACGAGAGGAACCTTCTATGTCCACATAGCTTTAATCGTATAAATTAGAATTACGCTGTCGCTTTAAATAGCTTTAATTTAAGGAATTCTTACGACCGGCTACTCCCTTGAATACCGGAGAAGCTTTTTGTAATTAAGAAAAAAATATTAGCACCGACTTTATTTTGACTTGAAAAGTTAGTAGTCAACGATGGGCATCGCATGAGGGGGAACCTTCTAAGTCCACATCGTGAGGCAATGCAGGTTTAAAAGGTATTAATGCAAGTCTTCATATGTTGGAATTAAATAATAATTCCATCCTGAATATGTCTACTAAAGAGCTTTCGAAATTATAAGACAAAGGTGGAGAAACATTGCATGTATATTTATCAATCCATCATGATTTGAAACATGTGGGACCCATTCTGTCACGTCATATCAAAAAATGAAAAAAAAAATTGTAAAAATGCACTCTTAAAGCTGTTACAATGAAAATGCTAATAAGTCATCTTGACCAAGTTTCACATAAAATTGTTAAAGGGGAGATCTAGTCATTACCAATCTTCCTACATATCATATGACCAGCGATTTGACTCAAAAATGTAGCCAACGACTCATTATGGAATATTTAATTTGAATCATAATTACTCGCACCTCTTGTGGACCAGGATTCGAGATTAGCGAACCTGCAATAACAACCCATGTCAAGATACTTACAGTTAGGAAGTCTCTATACGAATTATATTACAGCCCCAGCAACACATCACGAGCCATTTGAAAGTTTACTCATGACATGACTTAAACTCGTAGAGGATATGTGGACCTTCTCATCACCAAGCTGACCACTCAATCGTATAAATTCAGCACAACCTTCGGTATTCGATCCCGACTCCATACCAACCTCTATCTCATCTTCCGAATTAAGCATGGATGACTCATATACACCATAAACATTCGACACGTTCAAATTTTCAAATAAAAACCTCGAATCCGAACGTTAGGATCAGATGCCAAAAAGAGAAGAGAAAACCCAACCATCAAAATTTGACCAAATCAGCATAATTCTAGTAGGGCGAAAGAGGGTTACCGTTGAAAAGCGCGCCCTCCACTCTCCCTTTCTCTATCCATCTCAAAGCGAAAGGTCGTTCACCAACCAAGGCCCCATGAAAAAGAAAAAAGAGAAAAAAGGAAAAAAAAAAAAGGCACAATTTTTGAAACCCGGAGAATCTAAAATTCCACGTCATAGCCCACAAAAGGATAAAGAGGAGCGGCGAACGCACACGTGGCATGCCACGTCGGCGCAAAGGGACAGTTCAGTCATTTTCGAATCGGATCTCCACCCCTGGATCCGGCAGCTCCGGATTGTCTGCCCACTTTCGCCTGACGCGGTCAGAGCCCCACCCGCCTTTCCATGGGACATCGTTCGGCCCGCCCGGTGGCACCGCCCGGTAATTACGGGCCCGGGTCGGGGGGCAGAAGCGTCATTGCGCTGGCCCTTTCCCTCCTTTTTAGCTCCTCGTGCTTTTCGCTTCGCGGGGCGGGGGGCCCGGATCCCCTGCGCCGCGGCCCCCACCGCGGGTCTCGTGCACCCGCGTCGCAACGATCGGGTTCGCGCTGTTGCTGCCGACAGAGTCAACGGGGCAGGTGGGCGGGTGCGGGTCAGAGCTCTCACGAGAGCCATGAAATTTCATGATTTTATTTGGGTAGTTATGTTTTATATTTTTGTCGAATAATGTACTGGTTGTATTGTTCCGATGGGAGAGGCTATGAATTTTTAGTGGATTTTTCATCATATTAAAGAATTAATAACTATAACATATGATAATTTTATGAATGACATCATGGAGTTGGTGCCTAAAGAAACGACGAATCGTTCTAAAGAACAAATTCATTTGAGGTTGAATATTTGCTTGGCATGGGCGTTGCAATGTGAACGATCTTAGTGATTGTGGAGCTCGGCATACTCAAGTATCGGCCGAAAAATTGAGCATTCCCAGAAGCATTGAAAAGACATTGGATATGTATGTTTGATGTCCTGAGTACATCTGGTGGTCGCTTCTTGTTCACAAGATGTCTACGTGAAATAGTTGTGATCATTTTGGGTGTCGACTCTTTCACTGCTCCGGTGGATTTTTGAGGTCGTGATTTGTTTCTCCGAGCCAGTTAAAAGAAATTTACAATTCTCATCGGTTGTGTTATCATCTTCCGACTAAGAATTTCCATCCAGCTCATGTATGCTCGGTTAAAATCTTGTTGGCTGACATAAATGACTTCAGAAACGTAATGCCTGGGAAGGAAAAAAAACGAAGAAACTTCAAATATGGCAAAGATGCTTCGAAATTTGAACTAAACGACACCCAACTGTACATTTCAGGCCCCAATCAAGATAGCTTTCATGAGGTCATAAGATGGCACTGTTGTCCTAATAGTCACTCGATTGCAACGATCTACAAGACACTTCTAACCTGCCGACACCAATTACATCGGTTATAGGAGATCTAAACACCCTAGCTTCACCAAGAAATGGCACAAAGCCACAGGGAAAAGTAACACCAATGGGGATTGAAAAAGGATGCAATCCTGTGCTTTTGTCCAAGAAACCAAAATTCCCCAAGGGCCAAAAAGGGAAGGGAAAGAAGAGAGGCAAGGAACCCGCCTGGAAAAAGCTCAATCCTTTGCTTGGCCAGCGCCATACCAAAAGACCTCCCCTTTCTCTGTTCCCCATTATTTTCTCTCCCAACTTTTTACACCTCTGAATTTTTGTTTCCTTCCCCCCGCCGACACATGCCTACATACACACTCTTCCTCTGCAACCTGTTTCTCTCTCTCTCTCCTCTCTCTTCATTACTCTAAGTCTCTAATAAGCTTCGAATCTGTCTCTCTCTCTCTTCAGGTCATTTTCCTTAATGGCGATGTGTCTGGCCGCCCCTTATGATCTCCACTCCAACCCCACCAGCTCCTCCTCCTCCTCCTCCTCTCCCTCCCCCTCCTGCCTCTTTTCGTCCCTCTGCTTCGTTAAAGTTTGAAGCTTTTCGGCCTTCTCCTCGTACATCCTGTCTGTTATGAGGCACTAGCGAGAGAAACCTCCCACAATGGCCGACCAAAGTGCAGGTTTTTCCTGCTTTGCTGTGCATTTCCGAAGTGGGTTTTTGGTTCTTGCCGTGATCTCTGCCCTGCGCGGGGCGCGGGGGACTACTGATCCTAGTGATGGTAAGACGTGTTCGGCTCTTTTCTTGAATGTGTTTGTTCCAACGTTGTTGTTGGTCTTTGATCTTTAGCTTCTGATCAAACTTTCTTTTTTCTTTCTCTTTCTCTGAGTTTTCTTTATGTGTTGGTTTTTGGGAGCTTGATCGGATTGGTAGACCTTTAAAGGTGCTGACTTTTGGATTGGGGATCTTGGTTTAAGTGGGCTTCAGTCAAAGAATGAGCTTTTGACTCTATGGCCTGGGGATTTACCCAGCTCAGCTGACCTTCATGATTCCTTTGTTTGGAGAAACTTTGCTAAAATGTTTCATTTACCCTCTTTTACATAATTGAGCTAAACCTGTCAGACAGCGAAGTGAATGAGTGTGTGTGTGTTTATTGGGCCAAAAGTGTTGTAATGTACCTCTGATGGAGGGTTGGGGCATTATCTGCATGAAGCTCAGCTCCAAATGAGTGGAAAAAGGTTGAGTTTGGCCTGTTATGATGACGATGTAGGGGTGTTAACTTTTTAATGTTCTTGTTTTGTGGCAGTTCAAGCCCTTCAGACTTTGTACACTTCATTGAATAGCCCTTCCCAGTTAACCAGCTGGAAAAGCAGCGGTGGTGATCCCTGCGCAGAATCGTGGAAAGGGATAACTTGTGAGGGCTCCGCTGTAGTCTCCATGTATGTATGTCTTGCAAAGTTAAATCCTGGGATGTTTGATTGCTTGAGTGTGACGTTCAGCTGATAGGTCTTTTATTTCGTGATGAACAGTGAGGTGTCTGGCTTGGGACTCAATGGGACAATGGGATACTTACTCACAAACCTTGTGTCATTGAAGAAATTGTGAGATGACTCTGATGATCTCGTTTTCCTTCATCCCTTGTTATAGTAATTTTAGCTTTCTTGAAACAGCGCTCACCTCTCTATGGATCTTGTGGTTGTCAGTGATTTGAGTAACAACAACATTCATGATGGAATCCCTTATCAACTACCACCAAATCTCACGAGCTTGTAAGAATTGAGCATCGCGTTATTGGTTTCTCCTGAGTCACAGAATCATAGTTATTATGTATTCTACTGTTGTCCAATGTAATGATTGGATTAACCACATTGCAGAAATCTTGCTGGCAATAACCTTAGTGGGAATCTTCCTTATTCCATCAGCAGCATGGTTAATCTTAATTATATGTGAGTAACTTGCTTGAGTTGCGTGCTCGTGTAGGGTTTTCTTTAAATATATAGTTCATTTGCAGCATATGTGCCTTCTAATTCATAATGCAAAATTGATGCTTCTAGGAACTTTAGCCGCAATTCTCTATCCCTATCAATCGGAGACATTTTTGCCAATGTTTCCAACCTCACTACAGCGTAAGTATATGTTAAGAAGCACAGACTGCTCTTATTCTCCTTTTTTTTTTGGTTTCCTTTTTTCAATTTTTTTTGCCTACAACATCGTTTTTGTCAATAATTTCAATTTTATGGAAATTTCTATATGGAACGTCTTGCTACTATTTGACATTGCCTTAGGCAGTTATCTAAATGGTGGTCCAACCATGTTGATGTGATCTTTTTTATTCCATTGTCATTTATAGTTGATTGGTTTTAGTCCTCTTTAATGCCAAAAGTAACATTAAGCTAACTGACATTCCTTGTATATGGATTGTTTTTCATATTTACTGAAAACAATGCATTGCTATATTTCCTTGTAGGGATTTCTCTTACAACAGCTTCTCTGGGGATCTTCCTGCTTCCTTCAGCGCATTGGCAAATCTTTCTTCGCTGTGAGTGCTTAGACATTCCATATATGTTTCTTCTCTTCTTCTTTTTTTTCAAATTTTGAATGGTTGGTACTCTTTATTCAATTAATGTTTCTCCTCACACAAACAATTTGCTGCAGTTACATGCAAAATAATCAATTGACTGGCTCACTTAATGTTCTTGTGGGATTACCATTGACTACCCTGTGAGTCCCTTTTCTTATGCAGCAATTTTATGTCATCTGTTACTGTGTACTAAGATTTCTCTATTTATGGCAGAAATGTTGCCAACAATCATTTTAGTGGATGGATACCTAAAGAACTTAGTTCACTACAGACGTTTATGTAAGCTACTGTACATGTTTGCATTGTCTCTGATATTCCAAAGCTGCATATTGTGATTCTAAATGTGCGGAAAATTTGATTTTGCTCTTCAAAATGAAACAGATATGATGGAAACTCTTTCGCCAACAGTCCTGCACCTCCTCCGCCCCCCTTTACTACACCTCCCCCTGCAAAATCACGAAACAATAGAACTCATTCTGGATCAGGCACAAGCACACTAGACGGGTCTGCTGGCCAGACATCAGGGTCAAGTAAAGGACTATCGACTGCAGCTATTGTCGGCATTATTGCGGGATCTGTTCTCTTGCTTTTGGTTCTCCTACTTGCTATTTATTGCTGCTGTCGGAAAAGCAACAAGAAAAAGAGAGGTGCGAGAGCATCCACCAGGGGAAGTCAATCCGTCAAGAGTAATGGTGTGTTTCATTTCTTGTTCTTTTTTAATTGTCTTTGTTTATTATAGAGATGTTATCAAATGTCCCTTGCACTAAGTGTATTAAATCAGACGACTAAATTACTTCCCAGGGTAATTGATATAGACCTCTGCTTATTAACTAGCAGCCCGCAAAAAACCATCAATCTTTTATTTCACATGGAACCATATCTGCTAGAACTTTGGTGCTGAAATATGGTGAGATTGTGTCCGGACCACTTTGATAATTAATATTGCGTTTTTGTTGCAGTAAATCCTGAGATGCAAGAGCAGAGGGTTATAACCACTGCTGCTGTTATAGACCTGAAACCTCCTCCTGCGGATGTATTGCTGGCCGAAAGGGTTCCCTCGAAGAATGGTTCCGTAAGGAGAATTAAGTCACCTATAACTGCTACTTCGTATACCGTTGCCTCCCTCCAAACTGCAACAAATAGCTTCGGTCAAGAAAATCTCGTAGGTGAAGGTTCCCTTGGTCGGGTTTACAGGGCAGACTTTCCCAATGGGAAGGTAAGCCTACGTTTATATGAATGTCTTCATGTCAAGTTAGCTTTGGCAGTTAAAAGCTAGTTAACTCTTCAATGCTCTTTCTTTGTCAAAGGGTTGTTCTTCAGTGTTGATCAACACAAATTGATCTGGCTAAATATCTGATCCATTAAATGGGCCAACTCATCAGACTCTTCTTTCCCTCTCTGACTGTAGATAATGGCAGTGAAGAAGATCGACAATGCAGCACTGTCCTTACAGGAAGAAGATAACTTTCTTGAAGCTGTCTCCAATATGTCACACTTAAGGCATCCGAACATTGTTACATTGGTTGGATACTGTGCTGAGCATGGGCAACGTCTTCTGGTTTATGAATATGTTGAGAATGGGAATTTGCACGATCTGCTGCATTTTGCTGAAGATAGGAGCAAAACACTGAACTGGAATGCACGTGTTCGAGTGGCATTGGGGACTGCTCGGGCCCTTGAGTATGTTATATGCTTATGATGTCTCAACTCTGTGCTTGTTTTGGCCACTGCTTGAATGTGATCCTTTGCATCACTTCCCATGTGACAAGTGTGCGTCTGCACCCTTGGTATGCCAGCGGTCAAAATTCCTTATGGAACTTTTTTATTTTTTGTCCTATCAGGTACTTGCATGAAGTGTGCTTGCCTTCAGTTGTTCATAGAAACTTCAAATCAGCTAATATTTTACTCGATGAAGAGCTGAATCCCCATTTGTCGGATTGTGGTTTAGCTGCCTTGACACCAAACACTGAGAGACAGGTAAACTAGTTCGGACTAAGTTTTGATGGTTGATGAACGATGACTCATTTCTTTTATTGTCCGTCTCTCCAATTTAAGGCATTTTAATTAGCCAGTGGGCCAGTAGTGGCTTATGTATTGGCTTGTAATTTCGTCTTTTGCACACATTTAGCAGGTCTCTGCCCAGATGGTTGGTCAATTTGGTTACAGTGCTCCTGAATTTGCTTTGTCTGGAGTATACACTGTTAAAAGTGACGTATACAGTTTTGGAGTTGTAACGTTGGAGCTCTTGACTGGTCGGAAGCCACTCGATAGGTATACCTACTGAATATGATCTCGTAATGTTTTGCCAACACGTGTTATCTATGTCTACTCTACTGATGAAATATCTGTTTGCTCTCGTACCTCCAGTTCAAGGGTCAGATCAGAACAATCACTTGTCAGATGGGCTACCCCTCAGTTGCATGATATAGATGCCTTGGCTAAAATGGTTGATCCTGCTTTGAATGGCATGTATCCTGCAAAGTCCCTTTCACGTTTTGCAGACATTATTGCACTCTGTGTTCAGGTAAATTTCATTCCACCGGTAATTCATGCTAATATGTGCTTATGGGTTCACCATAAGTCTGCAAGTGGGAAAGCAGCTTGACATTGTCTCTCCTGTCGATTTGATTGGAAGTTACATCTTGAGACCATCCGAAGAAGATTTATAATACTGGTGAAACAACTTTCATAATTAATGCCTGGAGAGTATAATGGTAGCACCAGCCCCATCGACATATCAATTGGAGTATACTAAGAAGTTACCTAGCAAGTTTTACTGTGCATCTTTGCCAGATGACTGTCTGTTGAATTTTTTCATTTATTAAAGGTGTTGGATGTATCTTGTTTTTCATTTGTGTATGCGCTCTTACTGCTCATTTACTTGACATTTTAAGCCCATATTAGTTGGACTGCCAACTATCTTGTAGGGCAGAAGTTTCAATCAACATCATGATACCGGTATAATTAGATTTTCTGTGTCTTATCATCCTTCTTATCTAAAATATTTTGGGTGTTAAAATAATGTTTATGATGTGAAAGTGAACCGACCCTTTTGATCTCCCCATGATCCAATTTAGCTTTAAGGTTGTTCCAGAAAGCTGGTGGTTTCTTGACTTACTAAATGATTCTCGTCTTATTTTAACCCTATCAATTTGTATAATCACATGTATTCTCTATCATGCAGCCCGAGCCTGAGTTCCGGCCTCCGATGTCTGAAGTTGTGCAACAGTTGGTTCGGTTGGTGCAAAGGGCAGGCATTTCCAAAAGGCGTTCCAGCGATGAAATGGGTTTTTCATACAGGACACCAGATCACGAGGCAATCGACATGTCGTTTTAAGCTGTGTCTCGGCCACCCCCAAAGTTTCTTCCGATGTTTGCCATTTTGTATAGAACTTTGCAACGGTCAGTTGATAACTAAGATCCACAGATAAACACGAGAGCTTCCTGGAGAGATGGTGTAATTATGAACCCTATATTATCACTTCACATTTAGGACGGTACAAAGCTAAAAGTTCCACTTAGTATTCCCACTTTTGCTTAGCCCCCCAAGTATTGTACATCTTCATGCCTGGTTAGGGCCTTGGTTGCGTGCTCTCCAGGCTAAAAATAAGCTTTGTTCGATTCAAGTAAAATCAAAGAGACAAGGATTTGCCACAGAAAATTCTCGTTTATTTTGTACTCGTAGCGAGCATTGATCGTACTTTACATCTTTTGAATCATGCACTACTCGGCACAACATCAGCCGCCTGGCTGAACTCTTATGGAAAGAGTAATAGGCACCTCCAACAGGGACTGGCTACTTGGATCCGCCGGTCCTGTCAAGACAACTTCGCCGTGGTGGAACTGGCCGAGCTCGGTCGATGCTTTTGTAACTCTAATTTCCATATCAAGATCTTGAACTCCTTGAGGGTCTATTGTGAACCAAGGTGGGTTCACGCTTATCACCGTTCCATTCGGTGGTTGCATCGAGACCGTGAACGTCAGCTGCTTGGCGCTCACGTTCTTCACCCTCCTGCGCACTGTTCGAACTCCGGCAAGTGCGGATATCGTTACTGAGGGAAGGTTCAAGTCAGATGGGAAGGTGAGCGGGCGAGTGCAAGATTCTCCGGTGGCTGCTTTCACCGTGGACGGGTTGATTTTAGGTAAAGAGCACAGGAAGCTGATGTAGTCCTCATAATCTGCTTCATGACCATGGAAGCAAACGTGGACACCAGAAAGTTATACGTTGAATGCATATTTTGGATTCGAATGGCAAGATAAAATTACCTGAAGGGAAGACGAGGCCCGGATTAAGGGCAGAGGTTGGATTGAGAAGACCGGAGCCGACATCGAAAGGAGTGGCGCGACTGAGGCTGCTGAAGTCTGAACCCTCAGCCATTATAAGGTCTCCATAGCTGTCGCGCTTGGTGGCGGTCGTCAGCATTGCCGATGCAATCATGGAAGGTGTCCATGATGGATTGACTTGCTTGATGAGTGCTGCTGCTCCGGCGACGTGGGGTGTCGCCATGCTTGTCCCGGACAGCAATGCAAAACTCTGTCCTGCAATTGAAAGAAAGGAAAGTTTTTTACTCGAAGTCGACATAGGAACGCGAAACTGACAGTAATCATTCATTCTGTATTGTAACTTGCCGACGAGGATAGGTTCGGAGGCGCTCATGGGGCTCCATGCCGCCCACACCTGGTGGCCGGGGGCGAGGATATCCGGCTTCAACACATCGATAGGAGTCTTCTGGACATCAATATAATCCGGTCCTCTTGAAGAGAATCTGCTCACAGTCGGTGCTCTCCCGCCAAATGAAGCCACTCTTCCTTCCCCAATGGCGGCCGTCGCGCCGAATCTGGTCGTCGCTCCTCCTTGACCTCTTACCGTCTCCTGCTCATAGTACCGCGACAGGATCTGCACAAGAGCATATGGCAGTTCTCTCGGTAAAAAGAACCGAATGTGAGCTTACGTATAGACAATGATCGACCTGTGCATCGGCCACTCTCGGGACCATCATGCCAGGAACAGGAAAGGGAACCGGCTCGGAGGTGAAGTCACCGTACACCGGGTTCGCAACAAGGACGAAGCCCCTGAACCCGAGAGATATTGCCGTGTTGAGGATCGCGGTGAGGGAGGAGGTGCGGTTGAAGAAGCCGGCGGAGAAAGTGCAGATGACTACGCTGCCCAGCACTACAGTAGGGTCCAGGGCTTGGGGGGACTGACACTCCTCGGTGTAGGGCGGTGTCCTGGGGAAAGCCCCGTACGGGAGGATTGCATCCTTGGCTAGGACAAGCTTGTATTGAATCATGCCGTTTCCTGGAGTTGGTCCTAGTTCATGAAACAGCTCAGTGTCAACAGCTATGTTACGTCTTTCAGGCAATGATGTTGAAGCAAGAATGCCAAACAAAAATACTTGAAGAAAGGTTGAAGAATGAATCTGAAAGGACAGAAAAGTAGAATGGGCTCCTTCTAGGACATCGAGTAGATGGTCGATGTATCGTATTCGACCCTATCTTAGGTTGCATGCCTGCGTATGAGTGTCGCGACTAATTCTGTAAGGTACATATACATGTCGAACCACCTTTGATTCCCTAAAGTGACTAACTTTGTGCCGGGTTCACGTGCCCAGATCACGATGACTTGTTAGGTCACATGGGCCCAAGGTGGGTCTGGCACAATCGAATGATTAATTGGCGTGCTGGGTTTACATGAACTCGATTGGCCCATCATATCGTATTTTCATATCCGTATATTTTAATTCACAATAATCGATCACAGTTCGCTGTATTAGTGGCAAGTATGCTACTCAGCTCCTTCATGTCTAAAGCCAAACTTTCTTCCCTACTAAAATCCTCATCTCACATACTCACCAACAATCACGAAAACGGAGGGGGAGAGAGAGAGGGGACCTGTCAAGCCAATCCCTGCGATTCTTTGGCCGCTGCCGAGGAGGAGAGAGACAGGGTAGGTCCGGTCGGTGGAGGCGGCGGCGACGCCCACAGTCCAGGGGCCGTAGGACAACACGGTGGAGGGAGAGGGTCCATTGTTGCCCACCGCCTGCGCCACGAACACGCCGGCTCTCCTCGCGGACAGCATCGCCATGTCGAACACGCTCAGCAAGGTGGGCGTATCCTCCGGCGGCTCATTCGGCCCTACCGATAGCGACAATGCATCCACTCCATCACGCACAGCCTGTTCAATCCATTTCAATTTTGCCCAAAATCATTCATGAGCCTGAAGTGTGTAGAATAGCAATAACCTTTTTACTGGAAAAATTGATTGCATTCAGTATACCAATGTATTCTCAAATCAATAATTAGTGATAAACCACATCGATATTTCCATAGAAATTGCTAAGTATATGAAATACCCTTCTATACGTATACCTTGTGCAAAAGATAATTGGTTCACATTAAGAGCATAGCACCCGTAAAACGATAATAAGAGTTAAATGAAATTAGGAGAGAACGGGCTTACTTGGTCGATCGCTGCAACTACATCCGTCATCGTTCCCAAGGTGGGGTACACAGCCTTATAGACGGCTATTCTGCATCAACACAAAATTTAGAAAAAGAAAACTTACCTCGGAACAATGAAGATCGGTCTGTCAAATTGATTTACAAAGTGACAATTAACTGTGAATAAATTCTCGAAATACAAGTAAGGGCATGTCCAACGATCGCACCGGGCTTCATAAGGCCCGAAATGGGTTTTCTATAAGCCCGTCGAAACGATGGGCGGGCCAACCAGGCCCGCGAACTAAGTCCACCTTAAAGAGTCGAATAGTGAATTAAATGAACTACTAAGTAGGTCGCATTATTTATGATTTCACATGGAAAACCTAGCAATGGAAGCTGTAAAAATTGGCCCCATCATCTTATTATGTACAACATACCTTGCTCCAGGCGCCACCCCGCTGGCCCATCCGTACAAGCCATTAGCGACGACCGCCACGTCTGGATTCCCCGCCGCTATTGCCGCCACGTGGCTTCATGGGTAAGAGAGAGAGAGAGAGAGAATGAAACCCTAGCTGAGTGAGTTCCACACGTTAAAGTTCATGCATGGAATGATCGTTTTACGTCAATAGTAAAGCGACGAACCTTCCATGCCCAACAGTGTCGAAAGGTGACAGAATATCCACCGCAGGATTGAGAGGTCCGGCGGCTTGAGCCCCGGCGGAGAAGAACCTCGCCGAGACTATCTTCCCGTTGCACGAGAACGCAGGGAACAGCAGGCCCGCCTCGCAGGCGGCGCCCGAGAATCGAGAAGTGCTGCGGTTCAAGGGTGGGAGGCCGAGGTTCGTGAAGCTCGGGTGCGCCGGGTTGATCCCGGTGTCGACAAAGCCGAGGACGATGCCCTCGCCAGCATTCCTCGGCCCGCCTTGCTGCCTCCATGCTCCCTGGCGCAGCCCAAGGAACTGAGGGGTGTAGGTGGTCATCAGTTTGGCTCCTCGGTCTCTCTCCACGAGTCTTACTCCTGGAGTTTCTTTGAGTCTCTTGGCCTGATGATTGATCATGAACAGAGTCAGAAAATCAGTACCGTTTCATTCTTTTCTTATTTCTTCTTCTTCATTCTCCCAAAAGTAGTGGCATGAGGAGACAATAATCACAGAATCGGAACTAATGCATAGATCATTTGTTCGACCAGATCTACGTGACGCGACGACCCGATTCTGTCACTTACAGTGGCAATAAATATAACGAGTTCATCGTTTTAGCATGTTTATCGATGCTTATCAAAGGTGTTTGATTAACCTGCGCTCATCAGTACTTATCAATGGTTTTTATCAATGCGTTCTTCAATCCCAGTATGACAAAATGCAACATAAGATCGACCGAAGTTTTATAGATTAGCTGAATTTCAGTTTGGATCATATGATAAAGAAGAACTGTAAGATGACAATAATGAAGGGACCTCTCGTGACCTGAGATTCTGTAATGTGGACGGAGAAGCCATTGATGACATGATTGAAGCTGTACAACTTCTTGTAGCTTCCAGTCTCCAAAACACTCTGCAGAAGTTGGTCATGAGAATTCACTAGGCGCCTTGCGCGAGCCCTCGACACTTTCCTGAGGATCATTCACAAAACAAACTAGCATGCTTTATCAAAAACAAAAAGATCATTTCACTTATCTAGGGCTAGAGCCTGAAGAGATGGTAAAAGGCAAGTAAACGCATCTGATCTGATGAACCGGGATCCTTTGCTGTTCGTTTATGGCCAAGCAAAACTCGAGAAAGTCGACTATCCTGCTTACCTATTCAAATTGTGCCGGCTAAGCCCGTGCTCAGGTGAGGAAGAAACACCAGCGAAAGCGACAGGGTCTCCTTCCATTAGAGCCAAGTAAATCTCTCGCTTTTCCGCGAAGCAGATCCTGAAGATCGTAAAAGCGAGAAGCGCAACACCTATTCGAGTGGCAGGATTGAAACCCAGACGAGTCATGTTTGATAGCTTGTGGAAGAGAAATGTGAGGTTTGTGACGATGGCAGTATCAATTATCAACCAGCGGATGCACACACATCTTATAAGGAAAGAAACTTAAGGCTTACTCACAGGCTAAATGTGAAGAAAGTTGGTGAATTGCATAATATAAGTTTATGACGGTTACGCTTCATAAGTTTCAGTTTAACGTAAGCAGATTGCTAAGTTGGAAGTAGAATTCAGGTCTTTTTCATGTGTTCCCATCTGCATTTGCTGCCACTCTCTCTCTCTCTCTCTCCCTCCCTCCAGAAGAGATGATGGCCATGGTTAAGCCAAAAATGGACTGAATTTGTATTATATTCACTGTCAGTGAAGATGGATGTCCTTAATAATGGCTGGTGTACCTCAATATGGTGCTTGCAAAGGATTATATTCTCTACAAGATGGAGCTTAGGCTAGAGTATCGTTCATAATTTCATTATCTTTTCCTAGAGATACATGTATACAAAGCACATTACACAAATTCGCAAGTTAAAACATCCAGCTCAATGAATCCTTTCTATCCCATAATTCACTTTCGGCATTAATCCTACATTTGTAACCGTGGATCGAAGAGAAAGGCCGTAGTAGAAAAATGATAGTACACCATACAATCTACGTCAATTCTGATCTGTTTGAAAATTGCTATAGTTCATTTACCCATATATTTACGCATACATAAGAGCTATGTTCAGATGAAACCGCCATATTCTACTAAATAATTATGTGTTAAGGCCTAACAAAAAAATGAAAATATTGGAATTCATATCTGGAGGAGTCAACCACGTTTACTGAAGATGGCAAAAGGAAAACCATAAACTGTATTTCCCAATAATTTCTGATTTTCCGACCTACCCCACGCCCAACCACCGCCAAAATCCAACTTGTTTAACATCGAAACCTCTCACCTAGATAAGGAGAAAGACAATAGAATGCTAAAATCCAGTACATGAAAAAAGCGAAGTGAGGACGACTGTGCGTCAAGTATTACTGCGGAAACTGATCGAATGACAGTTTTTTAGGTGGTCTGAATAATTATGAACGGTGCTAAATCAAGAAACGTAATTTCTCGATTGCTTCGCTTTGCTGGCCGAGTGAATGTTAGCACATAAGATGTAATAACTGAGCAGAAGATTAAGACATGGGCTTCACATAAGCTTAATAAACATTTCGAAGGAAAACCAGGTATTCAGAGTTTTTACCACTCCACACGGTCTGACTCCAAAGGAAGTAGAGCAACTCCAAAACCAAATTCTCCCTTGGACGCACTACGGATTACATCACGACTCCTAAAACTAGCGCAGATACATATATCCTACGACACGCACGCAAGTCACTAACATTGTCACGTCAGACCATGGTACGCAGCACTGTACACATCATACAACGACTAGTTACTATTTGTGCAAATAATAACAGTGATGGCTCGTTATCCAGCAGCAACTGCCACGTCCAGGGGACACCTCACCTTCATCTCTTCCGACGCTTGGAGTCAACCTGTATACAGTTATCCCCATTGATAAATCAACCTATCTTTGAGATCAACTAAAGATTATCATTAACTAAGGATCTGCTGGCATGGATATATAATTCCTTTTGCATACAAAAATACATGACATGCTAACTGCACTACTTATATCAAAATGATGCAACAAAGCAAATCCTCCAGCCTAATCTCAAGAAAATAGGGTCCACAACCACCATTCATGCTGATAAAAGATATGTGGAATCAATGAGTAAATACACGGGGGAGCAAAAAGAACTGGGGATGAAGGGATCTCAATGAAATTATGCATACAGAGTGATACAAGGGTTCATGATGGGTTATGAAAAGAGAAAACCAAGACAGATCATTCTTCCAAGGAGAAACCAAAACTGCAAGTAGCTTCCCATCTACAATATGTAGTAGAATGATTCAATGGGCTGTCCAGCAAAACACAGTACTTGTACATTAGCTTAATCAAGTAGCTCCGGTATATCAAATATGAAACAGCAATATGCATAAGCATACACACAATTTTACTATCTTCTATCTCACCACTTCATAGTCCCATTATTACATTTACAGCAACACATGCCTAGCTCATCACAGTATAATGCAAAAATTTTCAATGAGACCATGTATGTAGCCCTTAAGCTGTAAAGAAATCCCTAAGTAAAATCATGAAAATGAAAATATGGGGCAGATATATTCTTTTATTACAAAAGCTTGACCAAGGATCATATTGAACTGCACGAGGAAAAACATTCATTAAATTTTGTAGAAAGTACACTTTTTCAATTCAAATCCAGACAAAGTCATACTTGTTGAGTTTTAACATAATCCACAATACGGTGTTGAGGACTGTGTATTACAAACTACACATCTAATTAATTGTCCCACATCTGACATTGCATGAATCTTCACTCTTAAGCCATCTATATAAGCCTATACCATTACATCTAGGAACCATAAGTGAACTTTGATCTCGAATCATTGCTATAGATCATGGAAAAGCTTTTAATGGTTTGTTTCCAAATTAGAGAAAAGTCAAGGCTCACAGTCTTTATTCAGGTGATGTGAATATGAATCAGGGCAATGCACAGCCTAGAAGATGGTTTGAAGACAAACAAGTACCCAAACACTCTTGACTGCTCAAGAATCTGAATTTACTTTTTCATTTGATTAAGAATGAGACTAAAGAATGGACAGAACAGAATGAGCCCCACAAGGGGATAGCAAAAGTATCTTCACCATATATTTAGATGATCAACTCTGTTTTCCCCCCCTTACTGTTTAGAAATGATCAAAATTAAAAAGGAAAGAAAGAGATGAAGGGATAAAATGAACTAAATGTCAGTGCTATGTTAGCTACAATATAACTCTTGTCATTTCCTGAATATTTCCAAGATATCCATCTTTGTAGTCAGTTTACATTAAGTATACCTGCCTGTTTACTGGGGAGAATCCATGTTCCGCATCATGATACATATGCAGTCAATAAACAGAAGTCGACAGTATTAAAAAAACACCTTAACATTATCATGAATTTGGAGGAAGGAATAATGCAACCTATATCATAGGTGACACGAACGTCTTATACTTCAAAGAGCATAATCACACTCTGACTTTAGATAAGAAGCAAATATGTTTTGCACTCATGGTTTCCCTCCCTTCACTTACTGTCCCAAAACTATCCAAAACATGACTAACCATTTTTGGCGGCACTACTTTATCAAAAAAAACTGTTCCTCCTAAGACATGTATACAACTCAACCTGGCAAATTAAGCATTACAAAAAGCATTACTTGCAATGAATCATAGGCAAATGCTGCCACAAAAAAAAAGTCCTTAAGTTCTTAACTAAGGTTATGTGAACAAGATAGGTCCAATAAATAAGGGCTATTGATGCCTTCAATGTCTCAGCAAACACATTTTCAGAAGCATCAGGTACATATTTGTAAGATGTTAAAGTTATGCCTGGGAACATTAAGAAGTAGAGGGAAAGAGGGTTGAAAAGTGAGAGTAGATAGACTACTTGCAAAGAATCATAAGCCAAGGCTGCCATAAACATGGCAAGAGAGATGCTGTAAATCAGGCTCGTGATGTCTTCAATATCTAATAAAAACACTAATTCAGAAGTATCACGTGCAGATTTCTGTTGAGTTAAAGTTATGCTTGGGAATCTTGAGAAGGAAAGCAAAAGGGGGTGGAAGCAATAGAAATTGCTTTTGGAATTAATATTTGGTATAAAACATCTGCATTTACGCAATTATCCCCCATTTGAGGAATCTTCATGAAGAGATGGACAAAAGTATGATCACACTCAAAGGCTGAGAGCATAATTGGTAGTTACACTAGCCCTCCTCATTCTTATTCATAATCAAAAGTAGTTCTTACATTCAATCAACTCACAAATGATGCACATTCTATGCCAAAAAGTTACCTTCACAAAAATAATATTTAAAAATCAGGATGACTGATAAACAGTACCAATGTAGCGATCATCAGTTTTCCATGTTCTAGCCCCCATTAGTACATTTTACACAGCCCTAAACAGACATTGCTCAAACTGGTTAATTACACTTGAATGTCCTTGCAGGTGAGCCTGACCATTCAAAAACAACAGAAAGAGAGAAGGGAAAACAAAAAGGAGAAGATGCAAAAACTAATATCTAAGACTCGTTCAAGAAAAGCTCTCTGAAGCTTTTCTCACTTTCTTTTCCTTTTCGTTTTTTTTTTTTTTTAATGTTAAACAAGATTTCATCAAGAAGAAACTGCCCCTATACAAAAAGGCTTCAGGTAGAAGATACCAATTACTGATTCTAACATTTCTAATATGAGATAGATCCTACAAAACCAAAAGTGAAGACTGTACAACCAATTATTCCTAATAAATCCCAAGAGGATTCAGCGCCTCAAATTTGTTCCTCTGCCCAAATGAGCCAAAAAAACAAGGAAAAGAATCATCTTAAAAAAGGAGGAGCCGATTTTCTTATGTTAAGGTCATGATGAAGCATCTCCTGGTCTAACTAGACAAGATAATAGTCAGTTGTTTAGAAATACCTACTTTATGGTACGAAACAAGCACAATAAAAAACAACTGATGATTTTAGTAACCCAAACACAATCCCAGATATCTTCACTGGAGAGAATCGCGCAATACAGGAGTAAGTAACAAAATAAGGAGATTTCTCAAAGAAAATCATCTCATGTTTTCTGATCTTGTCCATCATGATCTAATTACTTGCAAAAGCAATATATTCTTCAGTTAGAATGACACTATCCTTCAAACAACATAAAAAAACTAGACAAACAATAAGTATGCCATATAGAGGTAAAGATAGTACAGTCCTCTGGACAATAGAAGGACAATAAATCTTAAAGATAAAGAAAAAAAGAGTTAGGAAGCCAGACACCCTGAATGAAACATTCAGTACCTATTATTAGGTGCCACAAAGATTAACAGATTGCCCTCACATTTGAAAATAAAAACTTTGAACTAGAAAAAATGGAAATTTTCCAGGTACACTAGTCTTGATTTCCCTTTTGCTAAATAATGCAATATATAAAATCCCATTGCCTCAATTAAAATTTCACTACTTCCATAGCATTCTATAATGAAATTAAAATTTGCTTTCTTTAACTAATATATATACACTATGACAATCCTTTTATTTTTTCTAAATAGAGCGAATTTTTAAGTAATCTTCCATTCCAAAGCTACAAGCAGTAAACTAGATCAAAAGGTGTATGTCTTTGACTTCTCCATGAATTTCGTTTAGCTTTGTCATGTAAACTGAATAATCCAATGAAGAACTTTTGATCCTTGCCACACATAGATCTTATCTCAAAACTATCCAAGCAGATTTCAAGGTCACTACCAACCAATGAAATGCGAAAACAGAGGGAAAACATAATCCTCAGATTTTAGCAGCAAGCACTATTACCTTTACTTCAGCTGCCGGTGACAAAGAAAATCCATTTTCTGCTCGTTTGACCTCATCATCAGAACATTCGGCGCAGACAAAGTGCTCAAGCTTTTTGGCTTCTTCAATAGTCATACCCACGCACGCTGGGTGGTACCTGAGGATTATGATGAGGGAGCACAATGAACTCCGAATTACATGAGGGCGCCACCAACTCTTCCATTAACAATCAATGTATTGCACAATCCATGGCAGACAAGAACAAGGAAATTCCCCAACAACACTGTGAAAGACCATGAGTTTCACTATATAACATCCAAAATCCAAAATTTTGGGAGAAAATACGATTCACATAATTCCGGAGTTTTCTCATCTGCTTTGAAAGCACAGATGTGACTACAACTATCAAACCTGCCCTACATACACATGTCAAAATTAAAACTTTTTTATCTTCAAGTAATTCTATCCAAAATTAGTAGCTTTGCTTGTAGACAAACAATGTTAGACTCATCTTCTAACTCTTCTAGAATAAGATACACAAGTTATCATGCCATTGAACATTCTCACAACCTCTCAAGAACTGATCTTTCAATAATCTTCAACAAAAGATAACCACACAACATTAAAACTTTTTTATCTTCGAGTAATTCTATCCAAAATTAGTAGCTTTGCTTGTAGACGAACAATGTTAGACTCATCTTCTAACTCTTCTAGAATAAGCTCCATAGGTTATCATGCCATTGAACATTCTCATAACCTCCCAAGAACTGATCTTTCTATGATCTTCAACAAAAGATATCCACGCAACATCAGATGGAAGTTTCTCAGCATTGTCCACATATAATTGAACAACTAATTAGTCTCATTGATGAGAGGAAAAGACTAAAGGTATACCAGTCTTTGCATCCTTCACACTGCACCATAAGGTCATCCGGGTTATAGGGCATCTCACACTTGCAGTACCTGTGAAATAGAGACACATCCAGCAAAACACATCAGCCAACAATAAAAATCTCCAACACTAAACGCAAAAAAACTCCACCTTGATACTAAAACCACAAAAAGAACCCAAAAAGAAAAAGAAAAATGAAAACACTCACACAGCAACACGGTCTGGTATAAACGCCCCAGTAGCCGCCTTGTACTCAAATCTACAGTAGTAATCCTCCGCTCCGACATTCTCGAGCTTCGTATAGTTCTTGAACGAATGCACGATGCATTTCCCCTCAATGGTGTGCGCGCTTTGCACGTCGTAGTGATCCGACAAAAACAGCTCCTTCGCGCCGTGAAACTGCCTCCTCCCTCCAATCGACTCCTCCGGCCGGTAATACCACCGCACCTTCACCTTCACGTTGTTCCGCGCGTCGGCCTCGATCTTCTCGATCCGCGCCACGTACGGGGGCTTCCCGGTGTCCGACGGCCGCATCAGCACGCAATCGCCAGCTGCAACAAGCAACCCCAAAAAAAAAAAAAAAAAAAAAAAAACAACCCCCGCCCAGCACCAGCATTAGACCGGAAAAACCAAGGGAACGACCCCAACATTTCCCGAAGCACGAAGCCGCACGATAACGAGTCACGCACCGCGTACGACCTTGTTGGTGCCCCTGATGGTGTAGGCGTCGAGGTCCTTCTTCGCCGGCTTCGGCTTGGCCATGAGGCCGGGTCGGGTCTTCGCCATGGGCGGCTCGGACGGCGTCGCCGGAGCGGGGCTCCGCCGGGGAGGGAGGGATTCGGAAGGGCGGCGGAGGACGCGGCGGCGGCGGCGGAGGATTGGGGGAGGGAATGCGGCGGCGGAGGGGGTCGGCGAGGATCGAGGAGGAACCCTAGATTTTGGGGGGGAGGCGAGGAGGGAGGCGGGGAGACCAGCGCTGGTGCTCGGTGGTATTCATGGATATCGGAGAAGAGAGAGAAGAGAGAGAGAGAGAGGAGAGAGAGAGACTCATCAACCGAGTCACTACTGTGCACAAGTCAGTCCGGCGATTAGCGTTAATTAAATCGGATTGGCTTTACCCTAATCTTGCTATTTATTACTCCTAATGACCCAAGGAAAAAAGTTGGCAAGTACAAAAGTCGGCTTTGATTTCTCGGAAAATGTGTAATCGGGTTTTGTTTTGTTCGATGTAGTCCGTGATCAGTCTACTGTTGTCGACGATCAGTTCGGGTTGCCGAGCAGGTGATGTTGCTATGGATTATGCAGGTAGGATTTGGGCTATTGCTATTGACGCGGTGCCGAGCCGGCAATTAAGAGAGAGGATCGAGGTCCGGCCTCGTATCGAAGGTTGTGAGGATTTCACGACCCTCATTGACCATATAGTTGGGGGGTTTGGCAATGTTGGATGTGCTTCGGTGGATGGCTGATGCGGTAAAATTTGGGCCATATCATTGACGCAGTGCCATATTAGGAGAGAAAATCAAGGTTCAGCCTCGTATGGAAGGTTATGAGGATTCAACAACCTTAATTGGCCATAGGCGGGGTTTGGCAACATTTCGACGTGCTTAGATGGATGATGGATGCGGTAAAATTTGGATCATATCATTGACGCGGTGCCACATCAGCGATTAAGTGAGAGGATCACGATCCAACCTCGTATGGAAGGTTGTGAGGATTCGACAAACCCTAATTAGCCATAGGCGGGGGGGGTTTGGCAACATTCGATGTGCTTAGATGGATGGTGGATGCGATAAAATTTGGATCATATCATTGATGCGGTGCCACATCAGCAATTAAGTGAGAGGATCGCGATCCAACCTCGTATGGAAGGTTGTGAGGATTCGACAACCCTTATTGGCCATATAAGGAGGTTTGGCAACATTTCACATGCTTAGGTGGATGCCGATGTGGTAAAATTTGGATTATACCATTGACGCGGTGCCACATTAACAATTAAGATAGAGAAAATCATGATAGGAACTCATATGGAAGGTTGTTGGAATTCAACAATCCTCATTGGCCATAAGCGAGGGATTTGGCAACATTTGATGTGCTTAGGTGGATGGCAATTGCAGTAAAATTTGGGTTATATCATTGACGTGGTGCCATATCAATAATTAAGAGAGAGGATCATGATCTGGCCTCGTATGAAAGGTTGGGAGGATCCAACAACCCTCGTTGGCCATAGGCGGGAGGGTTTGGCAACATTCCACTTGCTTAGGTGGATGGCAGTTATGGTAAAACTTAGGCTTTATCATTTTCACAATCAGAAATTAAGAGAGATAATCAAGGTCCAACCTCGAATGGAAGGTTGTGAGGATCCAACAAGCCCCATTAGCCATAAAGGTTTGGCAACCTTTGACGTGCTTAGGTGGATGGCATGAAGGGAAGGTGCACTCTACAACCACTATTTATGTTAGAAACGTGCAGTAGAAGTTTAATATTTTCACTAAGGAGTTTGGGGAGATCGCTTAGAGGAAGTCCAAATCTAAGTACTTCAATATATCCAATTAGACCTACAATGAATTATGAACTAACTTGATGTATTAACTGTTCCTTACCACATCAATTCTCCAATGCGATACTTTTCTAATATAACTCACACATGTATCCTAACAATCTCCTCCTTACATATAAACTCTAGTATTAAGTTTTCTCCGCTTTGCATCATAACAATCTTCCCGTCACATGTGAGCCCCAATACTAGGTTTTCTCCCCATTAATTCAGGTTCTTTGTTTGAACCGAACTATGAAATTTGCCAGCAACACCACAACATTCATCTACTTTCGGGAGTGGGCCACCAATCAACTATTTGCTCTGATACCATTTGTTAAGAACGTGCCGTAAAAGTTTGACAACTTCACTAGGGAAGTTCGATAAGAAAGAGCCCGAGTTTAAACCTGTCAATATATCCAACTGGACTTACTTTCACTCAAAAGTTTAAACTAATTAATTATGAACTAACTTGGATATATTGATTATTCCACACTAATTCTTCGATATGATACTTCTTTAACACAACTCACGTGTGCATTTTGATAGTCTAAGGTGCCATAACCCTAAAAATGACAAGGTTCTCATAACACTTGTTGGCCATCAGCAAGGGCCACGCAAGCCTCACGCCTTGTCGGAGGAGACAACCACGCCCATGCACACTACATTTTTGTTTTTCTTTAAATTGTTCATGTGGCACCACATTGTGTTATATATGTTCATATTTTGGCACGTAAAACAATGTCATATAGGCAATTTGATGATTTTAACTAATGATGACAAAGGATTTGATTGCATAAGTGTGAAAGATAAAGGATTAGGCACAAACAATTAAGATAGGATGAATTGTTTATTAGAGAAAACTTACTATAAATAGGTCGTCATGTGTCAAGGGGACAGGGCAATGAGGCATTGCCGCATGTCCGGAGGACACGAGCAAGAATTAAGCCCACTAAAAAGGGAGATCGAATAGACCGGGTCATTCCTAACAACTCCTACTCCGAGCCCAGGGAGACAAAACTCTCTTGAACTTTTAAACGGACAAGAATAACCTAGGATCCTCCCACCTATCATAAATAATCTTCCATGGAGCAATGCTCACATGGAATAAACCTACAATAATTCCCTGAAAATGGTATTTATTAATAAATTCATGAAATTGTATAAATGAATAGTATATATATTTTCATAAATATAAAAGGATATGAAATTACGCATCTACAATTGTTAATTTGCAACATCAAAACTCATCAAAACAATTTCTTTTAATGAAACACATGGTAATACAAGCACCAATTTTAGTGAAAAGCAGAATGACTCCAGAGTGCAAGATAAGCAGTCATTACAAGGAAAACGATTGATCACTTGAAAATTAAAGTCCTATATGTCAATCTTAGAGACAACTCTTAAGAAAGATTTTTTTTATTGTGTACTTATATAGATGTCGTGAATGGCAACATTGATAGTATGTGTTATGAATTGCTATAGTTCTTTTCAGTTTGAAGAGAACAGATTGATACTGACTGGGATAGTAATCAAAGTTCCCATGCCTACTGATTTCTGCTTGTGTTTGATTGGACTTACAGAGGGTGGTATACAAAATCGATTTACTAAGTCGTATGTCAGATTATAAGTGACATTTCAAACATATGAGTCAT
Organism: Eucalyptus curtisii; assembly: GCA_017140595.1. NCBI lineage: Eukaryota > Viridiplantae > Streptophyta > Magnoliopsida > Myrtales > Myrtaceae > Eucalyptus > Eucalyptus curtisii. The sequence goes on from CM029497.1 coordinate 14,327,797, forward strand.
ATTTAAGAATCAATCACAGTTTGACGCATCACTTGATAAGGCAATATTCTAAATTAAACTTAGTAATTTTAGCACTGCTTTTTGGATATCGATTAAATAATATATGTTACTATACATGCACCAATATAAGGAAAAAGCCTTATATATGTGGAATGAATATATAGTCATTCAAATAAAAAACACATTTTTGTCGATGGATGTCCTTGGGACACTCACTGAGGAAACTTTACAGCTTCCAACTCATTGACCGTCCTTCCAACTCATTAATATTTTGAAAATCGAAAAATGTCTATATTAAGTATGCTTAACAAGTGTTGAGTCGACACTCATCGACAAAACCCACATCAAATAGGTGCCTTTTATTTATTAACATGTTGCTCCTGAGAAAAGGTGAAATTCTTTTTGGGGAGATATAAAATAATCTCTGCGATTCTTGATTATAACCGTGAAATTCTCAAGCTACAAGAAATACAGCAGAAGAAGAAAAAGGAAGTAATAGAGCAATTCATAGAGTTGATATGCAAGGGCTATTCGTTTTGGGCTCAGGTCCAAAGACAGTTGTGGAAAGCCCATCAAAGATAGATCCATAAAACAAAAGCCTAAGAAGCACCGAATGAGACTACTAAGCCCAATACACAGGCTAGTACACATCAATTAATGTTCTTTTCTAGTTTTTGTTTTTTTATTATCTTTTACGGATCTTTTTCAATGGGATAAAAACCCAAATTAATCAGAGAGATGAGACCCACGGTCGCAACACTAGCATCTTCTAGCTTATTTCGGGGATTTTTTTTTTTTTTTAAGGATTCTCTTTTGGAACCGGCGTGCTGGACTCTATAAACTTTGTGATAATTCTCTTATATTAGATAATGTCTTCGCAATAAGTTCAACTTTTGATTTATATCTTTCTTTCCCTCGATCATAACTTATAGAAAGACACAACACTGTAATATTTTTGGGCTAATTAGAGAAAATTGAGGAAAATAATTTGGAGAAATTTTGTCAGTAAGGAAGGAGGGATGATTTAGAAAAGTAAACTTCTTCTTTACATTTTCCTCAACATTATGATGCTTTCGGACATACATAGTAGGAGATCAAGGGAAAGAAATGTATAAAACCCGTCACAAGCGATAATTTGATACAGGTATTAACAAGGCATTGCTCGTCCAGTATCACAAATTTATATAGCTAGGCAAATTGCCGAGCATCCAAGATAGATCAACATTAAGTTCTCACCACGTAAGATTACCATTTTGTACAACATTGCTATCCTAGAACATGATGTACCATGTTGCATTGGCCTTGAGATAATCTTCCGATGTGAAAGTCGAAAACTAGCAACTTTCAACCCTCATAAGGAGTACCGACAAAAAAAAAAAAAAAACCCTCACAAGGAGACGACACTAACAAATGCTGAATTATCAATCTGTAACTAGAACAGAGAACAAAAGACAAGCTCCTACTCGCAGAACTTGCAGGGTATTCTAAAGAGACGATGGACCTCCCAAACGAATCCCCAGCTTGGGGACGAAACCCGCAAGTTCTTCCGGGGAGAAACACCAAGAAACTTAGCCGTAGTGACCCACCGCATGATGAGGTGAACGATTCTTCTCCAGGAAAACCGCAACATCCGAGGCGGCCCTCAGGAATTCCCGCTTGATCGATACTATAAGCCTTCATGATGTCCGCCTGAGTAGAACACTGTGCAGGCCCTCTTGTCGGTGTGATAACCATGAAGCAACCCACAAGCAAGCAACATGGGTCATCTCCAATCCTCCTCCCTTGAACAAAAGAGGACTGCTCGTGGCCGACGGAACCCAGGACTACAGGAATGACCCTTGAAGCGATAATCTTAGATGTGCACTTATGAATAGTATTGCAACAAGAGATGGGACAGAAAATCAGTAAGGTTACTTGGATTATCCTCCTCCGGCGTGAGAGTGATTATAGCATTATTGGCCTCCTGAAGAAGTTTCCTATGGGAAAAGAAAATCTGACGCTGCCTCCATAACCTGATCACCTATAGTCTGCAGGCCGGCACTGTCTTACACATTAGCCATCAGGTCCTGACCCCTTATGGCGAAACAGATCGAACGTCACCCGTTTCACCTCTTCCACAGTAACCGGTGGGGTGGAGAGAAGATCAATATGCTCAATAGATGAAGTAGTACCGATGGTGTCCCGAAGCATCTGCATATCAATCGATGAAAAGCTTATGGAGCACGGTAAACTGTGCCTAAAAGAAACGCACCACCTCAGATTTATTCAGACCAGGATCAGTAATCATCGTCCTGTCCTCGCAAGTCGGGGATCAAATGGTATTACGGTGCTATTTGCGCTTAATTGTGTCGGAAAAAGCAAGCTGTGTTTTGGTCCCCAAGCTCCAGCCATCTAACTCGAGCTTTCTGTCGGAACAGACTCTCCTCCATCGCTGCAAGCACATAGAATTTCGAAGCAGCCGCTTTCTCCCAAGACATCATATCACTGTCCTCAATCCCCGCACACATCTGCCTTTGAATCACCTCCAACTCAGCCCTAGCCTCTCCGGACCAACTAGACAAATCACTCATATCCACACGAATTAGCTAGAGTCCAGAAGGCCATCAGAAGCAGACCAGGAAGGATAAATCCCGAGCCGCTCTTCCGGATGTCGCGCAGCACAAAATTCCCTGAGCAACACCACGGGGCACCAGGTAAATCAGCAGCCAGGGATTCAATGCGATCCCCCAAAAGGTGGCGATCACCATCCTCATTTTACCCATAGACAAAAGCAGCACAGAAGCTAATGACGTCAGCCACAGTATGAACAGATAGATGAATCGATTGAGAAACAACCGAAAGCACAAAAACACTGACCCCTTTCGGATTCCAACACATCCTCGATTCGTCCTTACCCCTGGATCCTAAAAAATCTGTGTTCGAGTATATTACTTGCACATCTCCACTCCCACCTATTTCGAAAACTAGTTTGGTTGACTTCACGTAAAAACCATGTCTTATCAAAATGACGTAGAAAGAGATATATTTGGATGAACAAATGGCTACTTGGATCACATCAACATGCTTGAGGGTGCTAAATATTCACACTAAGTCTGATTGTGCACTCATAATTTACATAATGTCGTATGACAGACGTTAGAAAATCATCGATGCTTTTGTTTGATGCACTTCTTACAAGTTTGAGTTCACAACCTGCAATACCATATAAGCATAATCTACACTCCCGTCACTATTTGAATTGTCGCCAATGATCTCATCTAATTTTCACTTATGGCCTAAGCTAGCTAAATGGTACATACGAAATTTGAAGCTTATGATATGCTAATCCTCACCAAAATTACCTACGACATAATGTCCAAATTTATCCTTGCCAAAGCTGCGAAACCAACCATAGTCATACATGAACCCCAAATATAGCTAACAGGTCATAATCTTATCGGATGTTATCATGTATTTCCATGTGCCACAAGCCGGCACAATACATAGTGTACTCATAAGCTTCACAACTTGCCATCAAATGATTAGGTGGTCTACAGCACTCGGAAAGAGCGCATTTAGAGCTCATAATGACACTAGGGTCGAATAATATTAGCAAATATCAACCATAGACATCAAAGCAAGGTCGGAGAGATGTCCATGGGAAAGGGATTGCCGAGCATGTTGTCCATGTAGTAATGAGGGTGAGTGGCATCCATAACCACGAATTGCATGTCCTCCGATGGCTTCCAGTGCCTCTTCCTTTGGTTGATGAACCAGTTGTTGATTTGCTTCTGATCTAGTCCGGTTGATTCTGCTAGAGCTAGTTTCTGTGATTCCTGTCATTTCAAATAAGACCCGAGAAAAATTTTAAACACCCAGTGATGCAAAATGAGGTAACTTAGGTGCTCGGAGTCCAGAGTTAATTGGCATTGGCAAGCAAAGTATGAACACAAAACCCAGTATCAGGGTGAGGCAGAACATGTGATTCATGCATGTCGAGTAAGCGTTACAATTCTTTGTCATATATCAGCAGGGCAAAAATTCTGCCAGTGAAATGAGATCATTTATAACCCATAACTTAATGAATTACACTAAGTGGCGGCGCTATCTCAATTATTCAAGGTGACAGTTTTCTTTGAATGCAACATCTCCAGTCTCCATTTAAGGGCTACATTCTTTAGTAAAGAATTTTTCTAAATAACTAATTTGTAAAGTACACAGCCAGCGCAAAGAATTATTTTTTCACTAGTAAAGACATCAAATGGGCGGAAAATAATAGTTCTGAGCCATAACCAACCAATTAATTAAAGAGGCACATTTCATCTCAAGCCATTCCATAGATTAGTTGATATGACAACCACTAAACTTGTTTTATCATATAAATATCCATTTAGAAGGACTTTCTTTCTATATGTGTCATCAAAAAGAGTGGTGGAGTTTTAAGAGTGTAGATGAATACTGATGGGTAAGGCCATTTGTAGTGCCGACTCCACCAATCAAGCAATTGTTGCCGGGCCTCTTTCGGGAGCTTCCCCTTTTTTCTCTTTTTCATGAACTCCTGCTTGAGGCTACCAAGATATCCGCTGTACTTCCGCAAGAGCTGAGTCTTGAGCTCTCTGTCCTCTGCTTGGGGGTCAATGAAGTTGTTCACATCATCTTCTTCGGACGAGCCATTCCTATCAAAAGCCTCACTCAAAGCCACTGGCAACATGAACAAGCACAGTAAGCATTTTGTGAAGTCTATGTTGCCATATAAATCAAATCACAGACATGCATTGGCAACAGTAGATTTGTCACTGGGTAACAAAAATATAATAGCACATTGCACAAGATCAAGAATGCATCACATCACATTCAGTGGTGTTTATTGGGTATTTCTACTAATTTATACACAAGTACCTTGACCTTTGATAGGATTTTTCTGGAAGACAATCTTCTGGGCCAACATAATTACTCCAAATTGGATACCATGGTTTAAATTCAAATCAACTTGTCAAGTGAATTGTCCAATACGGTTATTTAGCAACAGAATGGGAAAATTTTCTGGAGTTCAAAGTACCATTTCATCATTAGTAAGAAACAATTCATATAGAGGCAAACATTAATAACATCAAATCAATTTTTTATACCCACTTTTAGGAACTAGGAACTTTTAAGCATTTTATTTAATCATGCATCAGGTAGCACAAGGTTACAAGATTGAACTCTGCCACACACTAAGATATGAACAAAAGATTCGGCTAAATTATACAAAAAGTTCCATTGCTACCAACTGCTCAGGAAACCATGTTTAATCCAAATATGTTTATAATATCAAACAATAGTATATAATGTCCACGTTATAGTGGCAAGCCCAAGCAAGTGATGCAAATGCATTACATACATTCTTATTCTAAGGAAATAGGAAGTAAGGTCAAGAAATACATAACGAGTGACTTCTTAATTTCCTCTCAAAATAACTACAACACAAGCTAATTCTTTGACTCGTCATTATCTAAAAACAAATGCTTCATAGTCCAATACAAGGCTTCTAACCTATTCAGTCAGATATATTCCTTTCTATATGATAATGAGAAATGCTATTTCAATTATCATAGATCACATGTTCAGCGAATATGCCACGAGTAATTAAGGCATTTCAACCATTTTGAGCTCCTCTTAGACCATGTTATAATGGGCCGCCAAAAGTTCTTAGTAATGTCAAGAAAGAGAGAGAGAGAGAGAGAGAGAGAGTCCTTGACAGTAAGTAAGGCAATCACTACGCATGACAAAGATACAAAATCATATATTCATCTTTGCATGATTGTCACTCCCATGAAATGGGAGCTTGAGACACTACAATTAACATTGAGCAAGCAATTTCCTAGTACAAGGGTTGGCCAAATTATTGTTTCACTTATACATTTTAATTGTCAAAAAAGAGTTACACAATGCATATATTTATAGCCAAAAAAGTGGAAATTGAGGCTGTTTCCATGAATGCAAGATCATGTTGCAGTAATGCTCAGGAAGGAAAAGCAAATTACCTAAGTTACGTTGTTGCCATCGGACTTGCCTTATTTACTATTTAATCCGCAGGCTACTGTATTTTAGGATTTAATCTAAAACACCAGTATTGCATAAATTTGTCCCCCAACCACACTATAAAGGAATCATTCTTCTATGAAGAGGATGAATGCAATTGATAAAACTAAAAGGTATGTGTCTCCATCTAAAAACTACATAAGGAAATACTTTTTTCCACCGTTGGAAACAAAGTAAAAGTCCAAAATTGTTTTCATTATGCTTAAACCCTTATCAAGCTCTACTCGAGTGGCTTAGAGACCTACTAAAATGTCCTTTTTCACTACATGCAAAAATTACAAAGTGTCCCGGTTTTAACTTAAAGGTGAAGCATAAAGCTAAGCTATAGCATGTTTGTTTTGGAGTTGAGCCAAACAAAAAGCTCCTTTTGAGTTTTCCATCCTAATGAAAATATACCGTAAAGAATTATGGAAGATTTTTTAGGCGAATTACATATATGTACATGTATATGTATACTTTTTTAGTATTTGGGACAGACATTCTACGTTTAAAAAAAGTTAATACTCAAAAGGCAAAGCAATGCCAAAAACCCAGTAAGAGGGTTGTTAGCAGTGTCACCTTTAGCTTTTGGTTTTCAGGTAAAAATTCACGCTTATATTTATTATTAATTGCCTCAAATATTTATATTACTAGCATCTAAATCACCTAAAACCTTTTCAAAACAGATTACGCACCCCCAAGAAGACAAAATGCACACCCCTTAGGCAAAACATACAAAATCTTATGTGCTAGATAATGTCTTTTTGCGGTCGTTACTGACGACTCGTTAGTGTAGAAATAACAAATGATCGTGTGCCCCTAGGATTATGTGTACCAGTTTCGCTAACATTTTGCATATCTAGCATCACTCTAATAAAAATAATGCCGACCATGCAGAAAGACCTTGTCATCAAATCAAATCTGTTATTGTGTATGCTCAACAATGTTTCATAATTTTATAATCAAATTTCAGACAGATCTTCATTTCCAAGGTTCAACCTGCAAAGATGAGACTCATGAAATAAAACCGCAAGTAGCATAAAACAAGTGGTCAATGAGGTTGCAATATTTGACAGAAACTAAGAGGAAAAACTCCATGGTATATACAAACACCGAGAAGACCTTGCATTAAGAAAAAATTAAAAATTCAAATAAATCTCACTTATTCTAAATAAAAGAACTTGATGAGAATAGAGACTTGCATTAATCACATTGAGAGAGTAAACGAGAAGGACACACCAAAGGGCAGGACAATAACTGATGATCCTCTACAAAATCTCCTATGCCCGTTGCACCAAATATAAACTAAACTAAGAAAATGGAGAATATCTTCGTGCCAAAAATTGCCATGTCAATTAACCCCACAATGAGTGTGTCGGCAAAATGCGCACGATCGTCCCGGCACATGTAAATTCATCAACTGAACCGATTTTGAAACTGAGTGTAAACTTGTATATAAACAGATGGCTCAAAAGAAGATGCTGAGTTATAAATGGACCTCTAGGCTGCCTTGAGGTTCACACACATGCGCAACAAAGCATAAGTCAAACATACAAAAGATTCTCTTAAGCACATAATGGTAGACCACAGATTATGAACCAAAAATAGTGCGTTTTGAAATTTATTAATTGTGCCTGCAACTGAGAGAACCCCTGGTAGTAGATCATCCAAAATTGAGATGTTGCACCCCATTATAATGTGTATTAGGAAGCCATTGGATGCAAGACGAACATATAGAAGAATCATTTGAACAATCTTTTTTCTACTCATATATACATATATACATGTGTATCTACATACATCCAACTATGAATGAGATGCCATAGGTATAATTGATCAGTTCCTAAGAGTGTGAAGAGAAAAAGTCCACTTCGGACCTTAAAAAATCAGCAAAAGCTACACATATCAAGGCATTCAAGAGTAGAATAACAAGAGGCAATTTAAATAGAATTTGTCAAAGAAAGTGAGCGAGCATTCACGCTCAATTGATCCAAACTCTAAATATACAGAAACCCTAGATCAAATTAACCAGTGCCAACTCATATCTACTAACTGCGATTTCAATGAGCATGCATAAGAATTTTTTTTTAGTTCACGTAATATATTCCTATTGTGCTTTGACATGAAAAATCCCCCGAGTTTTAGCCATTTTGAATGAACCACCGATTTGTAGTTCATGTAAAACTGGAGGACAAGTATTTCCTATTCCCAAGATAACTATAAAAGTGCAATACGAAAGGCCAACACAGAATTACTAAATGGTCATGAATAGTATATAGGAGAATGCACGAGAACAAAGAGAAAACCACATTATACACACACAAATTCCAAGAAGAGAGAAACGGCAGTAACAGTTGTTGTGCCATTCCTCTTCATTCCATGAAGAGAAACATCGTACGTTAAATAAGAAAAAAGCCTAGCACACGCACAAAAGCAAAGTTATATAACCGAGAACGAAAGGCAGATTCTGAGAAGCATATTAACCCGAAAGCAAAAGGACACTCTAAGAAGAAGAACAAAGAAACCACCATTTTGAAAACCGAGCTCTTCCTAGTTCCCATACGCAACTTCATAGCTCACACGCATGGGGGTTAAACGTGAAAACCAAATAAAAATGCGGAAATAAAAAGGAAGACTTCCCCAAATCGAGCTCGTGACTGTTTCCGTGTAAAAGCTCGAGTCAGGATTATATCCCAAACCTTTAAAGGTACAAGTTAGAGTCGCAAATAAGAAGATAGATAAATTAGTACCAGAATCAGAAGGAACACCAAGAGTGAGGGCTTTGAATTGGCACTCGATCCTCTGGAGGAAGAGCATGGCCTCTTTGAAGGGTTTGGAGAGTTCTTGCTCGTACTTAGTCAGCATCTCACAGTAGGCCTCCATAAACTGGTCAAGAGCTGGGTCTTCGCCAATGCAACCTGTGTTGCTCATGCCGGTGTTCCCGGCCATTATCGCAGCCGATGCACACGCTTCCTCTAGCTTTGCCACCACGCCAGGCGGAGCTCCCACCTATATGTAGGTAGTAATTTAACGCCATAGTAATACAACACTTCTTATAGAAACTCTGGAGATCTTCTTGTCGAGACCGCCCGAAAGGCTCCAAAAAATCCCCTTCGGACTTCAGAGGGTCTCCTTCCATATTGCTAAACAACAACCCGCGCAGGTATGACTATATATTATACAAGAAAGAGAAGGGAAAATAAATTTTTTATCAGGGAAGTAATGAACTACGTTCTTCGAGATATGACTGCCGTCTGCTTTCACAAAAAAATTCTTCTAAGGGAAAAAATGCAAAAGAAACAACAACTCTAACCCTATCAAGTCGTGGTCGTCCCAGTTTGACTAAATTAACACCCATAAAGAAATAAGAAAAGGAAAAGCCATGCTTGAGTGTGACAGAAAGAACTCTTTTTTTCCCCTCCTCGGGTCCTTATCTTTTCTCTTTAGTTGTTTTTGAGGAGACAATTAGCTTCTTTTCTCACTGGTATGAACATCTGAACAAAGAACGAGCATAGCCAGAGAGCGGGCAAGAGAAAGTAGGGTTTTTCGCTTTTCTTTCACCTTCTGACAATTGACATAAGCTGAGAGAAGGCGGTGGTAGTGAGGATGAGCCATGATCTTGGCCTTGACATCGTTGTCCATGAAGAAACAACCTGAGCCTGAGCCGGAACCTGAACCACCCGCGTTGTTGTTGCTATTGTTGTTGCGGTCGTCAAGAATCGGAGAAGAACCGCTGCTGCTATTACGAGCTGTTTGGTCAAGAAAGTACTGGTGGGTGCTTGTGTTTAGGTTTTGATGATGGTGATGGTGATGATGATGTTGATGATGGGGATGGGGATGGGATGATGAGGTGATGGTGTTGATGGGCATCATCGTCATCATCATTGGGCATAGCCCATCGCCACCACCACTGTGGTGACCGTTCTCTCCAAAAGCCATCAAACAGGAAGGCGAATTAGTGCTGTTTGAACCACCCTCCATTCCACAGTGTATGGCCTAATGCAAAACCCTTTTTCCTCTGTCTCTCTCTCCCCCTCTAGAGAACGAAAGGGTGATGATGAGATCCTTTATGTGTGTGAGTTTTAGCTCCTTTAAAAAGACTGTAAGTGGGAGTGAAACATACAACACCCAGTTTGGTCTCCCGAGTTTTGTGCTTACACAAAGTTCAGGCCTTTTCACAGAAGAAAGAGAGAAGGGGAAAAAAGCAAAAATCCATAAAATAGTGGCCCTCCTTTCTAGTGGGGCGTCAGATTTATACATGCACTAATATCAGCCCTCTCTCTCTCTCTCTCTCTGAGGCATAGCCTGCTCAAAATATTTTTCTTTCGAGAATGGAGGAGTGTTCTTTATCCTTTCTTTCACTGCATCACCGTCTCTCTCTTCCTCTGTCTGCTCATTCACAGCATTAATCTCTCTCTCGTCTTTCTTTTTCTCTCTCTCTATCTCTGTGTGGGTGGTTTTTGATTGAGAGAGAGAGAGAGAGAAAGAGATGAAAATGCACGCGTTTTGGGTAAGAGGAAGGAGGGGGATTACTTATCTTGAGGGACTTTTTATTACCTTCCCGATGAAAACTCTCTCTCTTTCTCTCTCTATGTTTGCCAGTCGAAATTGGCAGTGTATCAGTGGCAGTGCAAGAAAAGAGGGAGAGAGGGAGAGAGGGAATTTTTTTCTTTACGGAAATAAATAAAAGCAAATTACGAGGAGAGGGGGTGAGGGGAGAGAGGAACGATCAAATCGAGGGAAGAGCCAAAGAAGAAACAGGGATAACTATTCATGGATGATGGAGGGGAAAGGTTCCTTGGGCACGAAAGAATCACACACAAACTCTCTCTCTGTTTTTTTTTTGGGACAGTGGTGTTTCTTCCATCTGGGGTTTTGATTTTGCAATCTGCTGTCCACTCAATTAATATTCTTTCTCACTGATAAATGTTGTCTTCTTCTATCCCCCGAGATTTGTATTCTCTTCTTCTTTTTCCTTTTAAGATGGCCTCTTTTCGTGTGATGTTCTCCTGTGTTGGAGCAGTTGTGTACTTGGGGGGTTTCTTTCTACATCTAGTAACGTGGTTTTTGGTTAGGACGCAACCCATTGTTTTATAGTATTGACTTTTGAGGGCTCTCGAAAATTTTTTGATACAATGCGATAGATAAAGTGAACTGATTTATAATATAATGTATTATATATATGGATGTCAATTGATTATTTTACCGACGGTCTCCTCCTATGGAATTTTAGAGGAGTCTTTCCTAAGGCCTCATGGCCATTTAGAAATATATGAGTTCAATAACGAATGTTGCCAAACACTGAAACATTCAAGAAATTGCTTGCATATACAATAATGAAATACCGACAAGTGAGAATGACTATCACTTTATTCGATTACACCTATATTATCGAAAACAATTGATCTTATCGATGTCTCTTTTACTGATCTTAATCAAAACTCATAATAGTATTATGATGGCTCCTCCATTTGCACACTTTACAGTTTCTTGTCCAAACTCCAACATGTTGAAGCTACCCTAAGTTTGAGGAGTGATATCTTGTGATCTCAATGGTTTTTTATAATATAATTGGTAGTCATACATACATGCTATTATGATTTCGTTTGGGTCTTTCCTACTTTTGTATTTGTAACTTTAAGCAGCTTCCAGAGCTGTGTATTTTTCTTGAATTTTATTTAGGTCGGTAACATTCAATAAAATATGTACTTGATATGTAGTTAAATGTATTTTTGTCAAGCCTAATTATATTTGTTATTAAAAGTCAAGCCGTTTATACGCAAAGAACAAACATGTTACATGTAACTTAACCTCGCTTAAGGTTAAGATCATAAAAAACCCCAAATGGGTATCCCTATGATAAATTTATCCCAAATCGGTATCCCTATAATAAATTTATTCCAAACTAATTTTTTGACCACCAAATATCCCAAGTTTGTATAATTGTGACAAATTTACCTTATGTTAGTCTTTATTAAATTATTGGCATTTTGCTAAGTTGAATAACATATAACAGTTAATAGATATACCACTTTGAGCTTTTATTCTACGTTTGTCACAGGTGTACTATTTAATGATTTTTCGTTAATCAAATTTAACGAAAACTAATTGAGGGTAAATTTATTACAAATGTACTAGTTTAAGGTTTTTAGTAGTCAAAATTTAGTTTGGAGTAAATTTTTGTCACATCTTATGGTTCTTTGTTGTGAAAATTTTATTTTGGATATATTTGTTATAAGTGTACTAGTTTAAGATTTTTCATTATATATGACACGCTTAAACCACTCGAGACTTATAGATTGGATGAGTCAACAAGCACCAAACCTATTTAACTAGTAACTAAGAAAATGTAATTATCCAATTTAATATGTTATTTGTATCTACAGCCAGACATATTAGGATACATTTATATACATTTATACTTGCACAAGTACATTTTACATGTTATATATGAGTAAAAATATCTCAAACGTGCCATGTTTGGTGTTAGAACCTACACACAATACTACGGGATTATGGCATGAAAAGATTATCAACCCAATTCTAACTGAACGACAATTAAATGGAATCTCAAATAAGATATCTGGTCCATTACATAACATTATGAACAGAGATACTCCTATTTTTAAGGGTGTTTTTCCCAAGTGCCTCAAATAACCTAATCTTGGGAAAGAAAATTTATGGAGGGATGGATGCAGTAACTAAAGAATAGTTGAATAAGAAGAATCACATGATAAGCGTTGCATTGACAAGTTCGCCATGTCTTTTAAAAAATAACTTTTATTACTTTCAGTTTCTTTCCGAGCTCCAGAGATGAAAATATGTACTTTATATAATTATGTAAAAAAACTAAATAACTCTGTTCCCTACTTGGTCATTTAATATTAGGCGTTCGATATAAAACAAAATCAAATTTCACGTGCTATCAAAAAATAAAATAAAAACAAAAAACAAAATTACAAGAATACTGACACCATCTTCACCTGAGATTTGAAAAGAGATGGATCACACTCATTATTAGTCCTCTCTTCCCGTAGCATCCCACCTTTGCAATAATTTACCAGGGAAAAGGAAAGGGTGGGGTTTCAGCTAAAGGAAAAAGCTGGTAAAGCAAGTGGGACACTCCGAATGTCTCTTCAATCTACCTATTCTTCTACACTCCTCATAGTTATAGCCTGTCCTTCCCTTTTCTTCGTTTCTTTTTTCATTATCAATTCATCTACTGTCTCATATGATGATACTGGTATATCAATAAGTTGGAAAAGCTCTTGATGCAAGTGCCCCCAAAAAATGTCATCCAGCTTGATAGAAAATTATTCTAAAAAAAATTAAGAGATTAAATGACTATAAAGTTCCGATAATTTCATAGATAGTGTCATGTGCAAATCAAACTAAGAATGGCATATAAAAATAAATAAAATATTATGTAGAATTACTATTAACTAGTTCAAAAAGTTATTACTGCATGATTTAATATTTAAATATCGTGACACTTTCTGCTAAGTGTAGGTTGAGATTTCACCTAAAGTTAAGATCTCCAGGTTTGATGCCCTCTGGAAATAAATGAGAAGTGTTGTGGGATGTTTTAATAGAACTTGTCTAATGCTGCTTTTTGAGTTTGGATTGAACCTATAATACCGGGAGAATTACTACATCAATTCTAAACTTATTATACATATTCTAATTTAGTCTTAAAACTTAATTTTAGTTGGAAATTGATGACATGTCCGTGTGCTACATAGGATGATCGACAATGACTAAACGTCAAATTAACGATTTTCAATTAAAATTAGCCATAATGATTATATTAGAATTTCGCGTAAAGACTTAAGACTAGATTCGCAAAATTGGAAAGCTTAAAACTGAATTTGTATTTATACGATATGTTTATGATTAATTGGGTAATTTCCCCCTACAATACATATAGGACAACTTACTTTTGCTCATTGAGTGTAAATATCTAAAACATTATTTTGCAAATTTGAGTATGTGTTTATACGATGTGTTTATGATTATGTCCTCTTTCTTTTTCGTATCTAGAACGTTATTTTGCAAATTTGATTGCACATATCTAAATCGATCCTGATAGATAATAAAAAGAGAATAATCCAAAATATCATAGAAATTGATCCTGCCTTATATCATGTCTTTTCACATTTAGATCTAAAGAAAGCATATACATACATCATAATCTATATAGGATATGATTGACTCCTACTATATCTGATATAATTGACTTTGCCTACAAAAAGTTACCTAGTGGAACACAAAGCAATAATTACGCGGTGGAAATAAGTATCTTGATATATGTAAATCTATTATCATTCAACATATCTTTATGTCTATCTATTTGTATCCATTAGGAAAGCTCGCTTTTGCACAAGAAGGGCATTCAAGGTGAATGATAACCAATAGAGAAGTTTTGTCTTTTCTACTATATAAGAACTCCAAATTATTCTTTGGAAACTCCTCATTTTCATCATTAGTGATCCACTCGCCATGAAACAACACAGCCCAATAGGGAAATCCCAATTCAATTGAGCTATCGTTACAATCTAATAGATGGACGAAAACTTTGAGAGAACCTTTTTAAAATATCAATATAGTGATAAATATTGCATTTATCTAATGTTTCAAGTGATGAGTAGTAAAATCAACTCTACAAGAACGAGAAAATATTCGTACTTACAAATCAAGCGTGGTAAGTGTTATGTAATAGAGAGAAAAAAAAATTCTACAATAAGTAGGAGAATAGACCGACCGGTGTGAAACGATAGTACAAAATTCTATAATCTCTCTTTTTAATTATTTAAATCAATAAAAAATCGAAGAAGAAAAATGCGCCAGCTAAGTGTATCCTCGAGTTCTACAAATTCTAGATGAATTGGCAATTAGAAAACGTGATAATACATTCTGTTTCTTACTCTAGGCTTCCAATTCCCAAGAGACAAATATTAAAACTCTTGAATTTTGCATGTAAGGGAAAATTATAAATAGTTTATGAGCTTTAATTCGAAATATAATATCATCCTGGACTTTTAATTTATTTAATGTTGTTATTGAACTATTAATAAGTGTTTGATGTTATCATTCTATTTGCTTAAATAACATATCAAGTGTTATTTGATGACATGAATTATTATATGTTAAGTTGGAATTTTAAAATGATGAGTTAACATATCTATCATTTTATCAATTTAATATAGTGAAGTAAAAAAAATAAAAATGAGAAGAAATTTCACATTGACTTGAACTATTGTACCTTAAATTGAAATAAATATCTTACCCGAATGGCCCGCATATAATATATTTTTTTATCGTCCGCCATTCAAACTTAATGCCCATTAACTTGGATTATAAAAGAACATTTTCATATAATTTAAAGTTAAATTGAATATTTACTAATTTTTTAAAGATTATATTAAATAAATTAAAATTCCAGAAATGACATTGTTTCTAGGACCAAAATGTAGAAACTATTTGTCTCGAGTAGATAGGATGGTCATCGTGCTAGCTTCTGTTCACCAGCTCATCGGACAAGTAGGTTCTTCTTTAATGAAAGCTTTGATTAAATTAATGTTGGATCCACTCGCACACAATTATGTCTCCCAGAATGGCATTTGTATGGACTTTATGCAATGACTTTCTTTTTCGCTTTTGCTCCCCAGTCATTTATCATCTTTTTCAATTTTGCCCCCTTTAGTTTACTTTTATCTGATAATATTATTATTATTTTGAGATGACGGTGCTTTTATGTCGTGGCTGGGTGACCAATTTATATTTTGTGAAGGTTTCACTTTCACATGTGTCAAATTTGCGTATACTATATCTTGTTTACTTTGAATAGTGATGGTGTTGAAAACGTCAAATCTAGGTATACACCGTTGAAAGGTAAAACCATAGCAACATATAAAATTGTGTACTTAGTACCGAAGACAAATTCAATAATTAGCCACCCATTTTGATCCGAAGAAATCACAAATTTGCTTTTGAGTGACTTTAAATCTAATTTTGACGATTTATTTTCTTATATAGAGTTTTTTTTTAATTTGTCTAAGATTTATCTTTGTTTGCAGTTGAATTACGTTTCTCTATTGTATTCATGGAAATGAATGAGATGCTTTTCCGAAAAAAAAAAAATTACCGTCAACAGTAATGCTATTAAATGATGATTATATTTTTAAGTTATGCATTACATCCTACTTATGTTTATATTCCCTAGATTAAGATGAGAGAAATCTATATAGACATGATATATTTAATGTAGATAAAGTCAGATCCTTGGTATTAATTATACCTATTCAAATTTTGTGTTGCTAATTTTTTTGAAATTATAGTTCCCTGACAAACAACAAAAAATCCTTTTATTATCTTTCTTATTCTTTTTTTTTTGTTGGTAGAATAGAGCAGTTATTTGGTTAGCTTTGAGTTGCACTTTATTTAATTTCTCTTTGAAAGTTCTCTTTTGATATAAACAAGGGCATGACATAAGCAAACGCAAAAAGAAAAATATAAGAACACAATAGATTATTTAATGAAATTGGTCTACAAGTTGAGCTAAAGAGCAATAAAGAGTTCCGCTTATTTCTTTATCTGCAAATGAGAGACATCGAGGTTTTAGACCATTATTAGAATTGTCTTTTTTTTTCCTTACACAGCAATGAATTTTTTTCCATTTTTATCTCCATCCCCAATTCTGGAGTAATCTACTAATATTGGAGTGAAAAAAGAACATGCACCTTTGAAAGAATAAGGACATTAACTATGGTAATTCTGAAGATTATCACCAATATCAATTATCCCCATACTCTTAAACTACTTTTGCATAATAGGCAAGCCTAAAAGCTAGTTTCAGACAGGTTCACATCAACTGTATTTTACTTATTCTCATCGCTTTTCCTTCTAGTCTTGATGGAATTTATGTCATTTAAAAATTTCTGGAAATATAAATATTGTGAAAGCTTTTAAAATCTTTCGAGTTAAATTATAAATTCCACTAAATGCACGATAAATCAAAAGTCAAAAAGTAAAAAATTTCTGTCGCGATGTACTCATTCTTAATCAATTTGATTGATGATAAAGGATTGATGAAATTGGGGGAGAGAGAGTGGGCAGATGCCAAATCCACTATGTGGAGCAGCATCATAATAAAGCCATTCCCCACACTGTCCCTACGCCCATGACCCCTATATCACCCCTACGACTAGCCACGTTCTCATTATATGTCGGATTCTTTCCCCTATTTATTTATTGTTGATATTTATTGCTTCCGTGAGCTCTATGTTATTTCTTATTTGTTCACCAGCCAAAAAATTGCAAAAGAAAAAAAAAAAAAATCTTTGCAACCTTAAGGGTTCGCGAAAAGTTTGCGATTGAAATTTTATTTCCTTCATTTTTTTTAAACATTTCTACCACTTAAAACAAATCAACAAAAGAGTTTTTATAAATAATGAAAAACTTGTGTTTAAATTCACGAAAATACTCTCTTTTGAAAGTGACATGCCGTTTTTCAACATATGACGATGTTGAATTAGTTGAGCCCTATACTAATTTCAAGAAGAACAAAAAGAAGTGTTTAGTAAAACATCGGATCTCCTCATAGGAAAATGACTCACTTGAAAAAAAAATTACTAAAAATGCTCATGGCTTTTGGCATACTCAAACATAAATATCTTTTCAAGGTAACATCATAGAAGTTTGTCTCATCTATAATATAGATATAATTTCTTTGTGGGAACCAATTGAGGCCAAAAACCTCCTCTAGAGTTTCTTTTATGAACAATGTAGATGAATAAATTTTTCTCTACAATGCATCTACATAAGCTTGGTCCGGAGTATCAATTTTAAAACATATTTAATGTCTGGTGCTATTGATATTAGAAATTATAACCATTAAATAGAATATGAGAGGATAATTCACCCACACATGAAGATAAATAAAGAATATTAGATCCATGTAAGGCAATTAGAAAATAAGATCGGCATTATGAGGTGATGGACTTATCTTTCACGTTGATATTTTTATCGAGATATTACATATCAACAAATATTTAATAATTTTTTATGGAAGAAAACTTTTGATAAACTAGACGAGGCTAGGGCCTAATCCTCAAATTTAATGGAGAAATTTGGTTGTTAGATAGTCTCATTTCGGGAATTACGAACTGGTGCATAGATTTTCTTTTTTTCTTCCCCTTTTTAGGGTTTCCTCTGCTTTTTCATTAGTCCTTAGTCTGTTTTCTTAAAAGAGAGTAGATGGACAGAAAGAATATGCAGGTAGAACCTGCACTAATAACATGAAGTAATTCATTTACTCACTCAGAAAAGTAAAGCTAGGGCTAGCGTGTGCATATCGGTACATTTTAGATCAGTTGTCACGAAGAGGTTGACGAGGGTTTATATCGATCTGACAGACTCCAGTTACCCGAGAACAATTTTTTTCTAAATTCTCCTTTTTCTGATAGTGCGAGTGAGTAATAATTTGATTTGATTTTCTTTTTTAATTAAAGTTTGTGTGGTGGGGGTGTGTGCAATCATCTGTACAGCTCTACACGCACACATACTGATCACCATTGCATGCAAACAATTTTGGCATTATGTATAAAAACCCCGAAATTCCGCAAGTTAAAGGAAACTACTGCAATTGGTTCTCTCGCAGATTTTATTTTCTTTTTTTAAATAAAGAAATGGATTTTATTTTCGGCACCTATCTTCAAGGCAAGCATTCTCTCAGTCTAAAAACAATCTGATGCTGCTGCTTCGTCAGGGGACAGATTCAGAGAATGCTGTGAACCTAATTTTTCAAGAATAGAATTTGTATGAAGTTGGAAGGGCAAATAAAAAAAATCCTAAATTATGTATAATTGTTTTTTATATTACAAAAAACTCTAAACTTATCAATTATGATAAAAATACTCCAAATTTTCTTTCGTGTCATGATAAAACCCAAACTTATATATTTATGAATATAAAATTCGATTTTTATAGATTTTTAGTAACACAAAAAAACTTTGGAATATTTATGTCACTGCGAATATAGTTTAGGGTTTTTCTTCTGGTATTAATCTAAATTTGAGTAATGCCTATGAGTATTTATCTTACTTTATCTTGTTATTATATACTTAAAGAAAGAAAAGTACCCAAAAAGCATCAATTGATTTTTTGGCAACTGTGCTAGTTGATAAATAATTTCCTGACTGTAAAAACTTTTAGCCCTTAAATTTTTAGTATTGGCAAGTTTGATTTCATGTATCCTGTCATCAGTGTTTATGGATCATATTGGTGTTTGTTTTATATTATCTTTAATCATAAAATACTCAGTTTCTCAGAGCTCTATGTAGATTGCCTTAGAACTATGCCTGTTTGGATTAATCTGCTTAAAAGAGGCAAGTTTTTATTTTTCAAAAGAATTTGGAAATGGAGGTAAATTAAACTTTAAAATTTATGAATTACTTCCCTTTGAACATATAATAGATTAATATTGCATAAATAAATTACTTTGTAGGAAAGTTATCTTTCCTATTCAGATTTTGTTTCTCAATATAATATTTTATATCTGAATGTTATGTCGTTTATTTAGAATTCATTTATCAGCATGTTATTTAATACTTTTAATTATTTAATACTGATTTTAGGTTGATATTACCTACAATGAGAATATTATTGTTATGAAAGCATTTATAATTATCAAAGCAAATATCAAAGTATAAAGCGCTGGCTAATTATTTTGGTCTACGTGAAAACTAAATTGTTTTTAAGAAAGTCTTATCAAATGAATACTTTACCTTTTTCCTTTTCTTTTTCTTCGTCGCCCATCCTTTCCTTTCGACTCAACGCTGAGAACCTGATAAAATGATCAACGTCACCGCACACGATGGAAGATCTACACGTAATCAAACTCCACATCCGACTGAAAATTGCACTGATCTATGAAAGAAACGATCTGTATTACTAAGGAACCGCTAGTAAATGCAGGGTCAAGGTTAGGGTTTTTCTCTCTACGCCTCTTCTCTCTAGGGTTAGCTAGGGTTCGTCTCTGTGGAAGATAGTACGCGAATCCATCAAGAATAAAAGCAGGGAGAAAAGTGAGAGAGAGGGGGAGAGAGAGAGAGACGTCACTGGCATGCTGTGGAACGGGTATAATTGGTAGAGGGACAGGAAGCTATAGCTACTTCAACTCTTCTATCAATAAGCAAGAAGCTTTCTTTCTGATCTAACTTTACGTCATTTCCATCAACAGTTTTCATGAAATCCAATAAAGTTGAAGCTCCAAAAAGAAATTTAGAATGATAATAATAATAATAATTATTATTATTTGGGTTCTGCGACTTCTTCTTTATGACCCCCCATCATGTCAATCCCGCTCTTTGGTGGTACTTTTGCATGGTTAAACTGGATTACTTTAATCCTTAGTTCATCTGTTGTCAATTTGTAAAGCTAATCCACTTTTCTCAATGGCGTCAGTTCTAGTTTGAATGTGCGACGTATATGCAGCGGTGGGTTTGGCCTCTTTTATCTCAAAAAGAGAAAAACTTAGGCGGACAAGGGTCCATCGAAAAGGTGATCTCTAAGTAATAATTAGTATAATGATGAGTGTTCGTAGCATAATTAAACGGGGTTCGCATCAAGCAACTTTAGTGATTACAACGCTCCAAGTGTCCACCCTGGACTGGGGACGAAGGAAAAAGGATAATGCAAAGATAGAAGACTTGACATCGTTATATATAGAGATGTGATGTTAATCTAAATATTGAGAGGCTTATAAATACTTGTCAAACCTGATATGTCTGGCATTGTTCTATGTCCGAATGACTGATGAAAAGAACGAGGCCGGTGGTGGCAATGGAAGAATCTGCTAAGAAGGGTTGATCATGGGCATCGACATCAACATCGACATCATAGACATATCTATAGTGAAAGATCTTTCTTGCCTTTTCAATTATCTCATCTCCCCTTTGCCTCGTTAAAAAAGCCATAGTTGCCAAAATTTAAACTTGCAATAAGGAGTATACGTAATATACTTGATCTCACCCACTTATGCATAGATTGAGCCTTACGCAAAATACATTGGGATGTAACCATATCGAATTGATAACTAGATATCAAAAGTTGATGGGATACATACGCATCCATTCATTGATATATTACTTATAAACTAAGTAATTGAGAATACTTTGAGGAAGAAAAGGAGGATTTTAATCCCTTAAAAGTAGGAGGCTCTATCTGCTTTATAACACGGTTAAGCATATGTTACGTGCGTGTATAAGAATGAATAAATATGTAAAAAAATTAGATAAACAAAGCTAATGAGAGTCACCTAAAAAAAATAACTGGATCGATTATTACGTTAGTGGGGGAAGTGGTCGGTGGATGAAAAGTACATGGGATAACTTATTGGGATCCTTAAACTTGTTCGTTAACTTTTCTTATTATTTTATGGAAGAATAGTTTTGGAAAGTGTCAGAAGGGAAACAAAATGGGCATTTTGACTTAATGTATAACAATGTTGAGCTCCGCATTGTGCACTTATGCGAACATGGATGAGTTGTGTACAAAGAGAATGAACTTATTTTGTTAGAGTGATTATCTAACAAGTAAATATAGCATATTCTGGCATGCAAAAAAATAAGGGTTATAGTACAAAAAACCCAAAACTGATACATCTGTGACAAATTTATCTTAAAGTAATTTTTTAACCAAAAAACTCAAATTGGTACACCCATGACAATTTTATTAAATTTTTGAGGTGGATAACATGTGGTAATTGATGAGTATATCAGTTTGGAGTTTTACCGCCCATTTATCATATGTGTATTAATTTGAGGTTTTACCATCCATTTGTCATAGGTATACTAGTTTGTATTTTTTGTAGCATAAATCAAATTTAACGGAAATTAACGGGGATAAATTTGTCACAAATGTATCAGTTTAAGTTTTGGTCCAAAAATCAGTTTCAGATAAATTTGTTACATGCATATCAGTTTAAGATTTTTATTGGGCATAAAATTAGTTTGGGGTAAATTATTACAAGTGTATTAATTTGGAGTTTTTTAAGATATTAACAAAGAAAAAACATTTAACCATTGATTTGAGAAAGTTGATATGCTAGATAAAACCGCTTATTTAGAACTATCTTAACACTGACGGTGCATGTTCTATCTTTCCTTCTTTAATAGTGTGGATGTAATAATTATCAGTAATTATCAAACATGTATGAATTAGGAGGTTACTTGGTGAATATAGAGAATAGTAACTAGCTTTGATTTTTGTATATTCTGATGCAAGCGTGATAGTCAAGCATATGAAGAGCAAGACAAATGGTTGTTTTCACGTATATATATTTTTATCATAGTCAGTTTTTTTGTAAGTAAAGCTTGTTAATGCTATGTACTATTTGGACCCTTGGTGTTTGGTTACAGGGTAAACCTCACCAAGCAATAGGGAACTTCGTTTTCATGATGGGGCCATTTCACTTGTCTGGTAATCCAAGTAGGTGAACATGACTGTATTTCTTATTTTAACGTGTTAATATCCGTATGCCCAACATCTCCCAAGTCGCCCCCTAAGTTCCCCTTTGTATATTTGTCTTCCGTGAGGAGGAGGGAATACCCTTTATGTGTTTTACATTCCGGAGTTCTCGAGGTCTAGAATGAATCAAGATAAAGTCTTTTAGGGACTTGCTCATGTCCAATTTATATATATTTATCATAATCAATTTTTTCCAAAGTAAAGCATATCAACGATAGTCCACGAAAGGTACAGATGAAATCGAAGGCCGAAAGGAAATACAAAGTGGTCGGAGCTTTAACGACTATTCATAATGAGTAGTACTATCGCCCGTTCGACGCGCCCAAGCGGAGCGACCATGACGAGAACTTTGAGAACAGGCTTTCTGCCAACCGCAAGGGGAAGTGCTATGCAAGAATCACTTTCGAAGTGCGTAGAACGCCTGGCTCTATTGTTAGGCGATAGAGTTGCCAGCAAAAGCCCTTTGCCTTTAGCTTGAAGAGTCGAGCCTGCTTGGCTCTTGCGTTTGATGGAGACGAGCAAACTCATTGAAAGACTAACGCAGTTCTGGACTTGTCCAAAGTCTGCAACGTACGGTGTCTGTCGTTGCAAGAAAGCCCCCAACTTTGTCTACATCGCTCAAGAAGAATACACCGACTTGTTTGATTCGCCGCACCATCCAGACAAGTTACGAAAACCCTCCATTTATGGTTGCAATCGGCGTGAAGCTTTGTAAAATAGAATGATCTTGACCGCGTTAGAGAAGATGAGGCACCTCCGGGCCACGGCTCGAGTCCTCAGATGAGATTACTTCATACATCCCAGAGATTAGAGCATCAACCGATCAAACCCTTTTTCGGCGTTCCTAGGAATGTGGAAGACAACTGTCATGTTAGGACGATGGTCAACCGTGATTCAACAAGGCGTGGAAAGAAAAGAGGAAAATATTACCTGATAAGCGAAACTAGAAGATTCGATTAAGGTCACTAACAGTAGCAAGCGAATCACTTAAAGTAAAAAAAGATGGATTTGGAACAATCCCTCTTTGCCAGGCTGCATTATTCAATCACGTTAGGTAGGAGATGGTTATCGAAGTAGAAAACCAGTAGGAGCGTAAGTTAAGAGAAAAATGGTGAATGATTGGAGGACAAAATTGAAAGGGACAGCGAGATTAAAAGTCAGAAAAACTATTAGCTTTTGTCAGACCAATCTTCGGTTTGATTATCATTACATTATGATGATGATGGTGATGATAAATTGCTGCATGATGTCATTGACAGTTTGAAAAGCAATATGGAGGGCTGTTCATTTGTGCTTTCTTTTGGGTTCAAGGAGGCAATTACTTCTTTTATTGGTGGGGTGGGAACATGATGGTGATCATTACAACATGCAACTTCTTGGGTTTGTTTTCTTTTTTTTTTTTTTTTTTTGAAAGGGGGGGGGGGGCACTCCTTTTTTTAGGGTTAGTTCCATTTGACTAATCTGATACCCTTAATTATAATGATAAGAGCTTTCTCATGTGGTAAAGGGTTAATCACCCAAGTGGGGGTGGGATTGTCATCTGTAAATTAGATAGTTACCCTTTACGTAATATAACTTCGAAGACACTTTCTAAGCAACCGATAATGAGAATTTTGTAGTTTTCAAATTACCAATTATTCTTGTATTATACACGATCAATGCTTCAGATTAGATTATTCAAAATAAGGTAAATGTGTTGGCGGCACTCCTTGGCAGGTTCCAGTAGCAATTTAGAGATGTTGAGAAACTAATCCAAACTTCTCTCTTCGTGTCTTACTTGAAGAAGTGTTGTCACTTTGAGAAGATTTATGATCATCAACTTGAGTTAAAATGATTGAATGACCAACAGAAGATAAAGACAAGTAACCGCAATCATTTAATTCAAATTGGACGATAAAATTCTTACCTAACATGATAGAACAACGAAAATATTAAGCACCATATTTTGCGTCAAGTTTAATCTTTTGGAGTTAGCATTGAACCTGCTCAACATGTGAGCTTGGATGGGCTCGGGCACCAATTTTTGTATGTCTCGGATTAGAACAAATTACTAGAATTCATCCCCTTTGACGGATCAATCGACATTTTCACAAATTTGATAAATGGAGGCTTTTATTTTCATAGTTGTTGTTCCTTAACTTAATTTTGATTCTATTTACTGAAAGAAAATGAGTTTCTTGAAATGTTGAACCTCAAATTATATCCCATGAAGGGGACGTTGAAGTTGAAAAAAACCATCTACTCATTCAAATCCTTGTTGTGGCATCTATAAATTATACACCCACACTCACGCAAGGGAATAATGGCCCACCTTATAGGCCACCTTTTTATATTTTATTTTTAAACAAATTCAGGTTAGAAATGGGTAAATAAGGAAGTCAGATGAAAATAATCATTACTACTTTACCTATAAGTTCTACACTATTTCTCTACATATTAGAAATTTTGAGTTATTTTATCCTATTGGTGTTCATAAATTTTATCGAGAGCATGTAATTACTTATTTTTCAGATAAACATATGAGCAGGCCTAAAAATCCATCCGAGCCCGCCCGTTGACGAGATATATAGTATATTGAACCCTATGTACTCTAATTGACTTCATTGTGATGTTTCGATTACTTATCAAAAGATATTGATTGATGACAAAATGACTTGATTCAAATTCTACCATGTAAAAATAGAGTATCATAATCCATTTCTATTTTTTTCTTCTTTGCACTTCTCTTCCCTCTTATCTTTCTCATAGGTTACTATTTATCTCACATGACTTGTTTACCGAACTTTACACGTTGATCTTACCTTATTATCTAGGGCAAAACTTGTGTACGAACATTCTTACTATACATACAAAAGAGAAAACATGAATATAAACTTAGCCCAATCTTGGGATGACACTTGTCTAGCTGTGTTATGTTTAGAGCTCATAATCTATGTATCCATGTTATCCCTCATTCGACTTGTCACCATGTTTATCTCTTCCATCAATAATGATCCTACAATAAACACACTCTACAATTTGCTGGACCATGGTAATGATCCTATTCCTAGGAGTGACTTCAACTTGGTTAACTTTACACTCCTCCATTGTCCCCTAGCAACGAATATTTCAAGATGGTGGGGCTTAGGGTTTTATACTTTTTTCCCCATTGGGTTGTCTTTGCACCACATAAATGAAAGCAAGCAACATCTAACTATATATTCCATCAAATCAAAGCAAAAAAAAATTCTTATATATTCCTCTTGCAAATTATAGAATTTCTGCCCCCGCGAATTCTTTCACCAAAACATGACACCACTATCACTAAGCCATAGACAAGAATTGATGTTTGTTGATACACTTTGATCGCAATTCTCATTCTTTTGACAAATAAAAGGAGAGCTTTGCTTTTCTGCATGAGATGAGAGCTTATCTTCTATGCCATTAGTAGCAATTTGCACTGTTCTCTCCACACGATTCCCTCATTGACTTTGTCGATTGTTCACCGATAAAAAAAGAACCGAACTATTAGGAAAACCGAGAAATCATTATTTAGAGCAGGATTATACAAAGACGGATTGATACGTGGGACAAAGACGACAACACGTAACACCCTTAGTAGAAAGACGTGGTGCGATAAGGATAGATTTTTCTCAATTGGGTAGTCAGATAAACCTTACTATTTACATATGGACTTGATCATTATGAAAGAAACAAGACAACTTGTTACACAGCATATTGACCACTGGGTTTAAACTTGCTATTTGTCAACTGCTCACAAAGCCAAAACATGTAACCCTAATTTAGACACATATTGATCAAACAAGAAAAAAACATACTACGTATGTGTTTGTGTGTGTGTGTGTGCGTATATATATATGAATGTGTATGTACATAACTTTTTCTTGGGGGTAAAAACGTAAAGGGGGGCTTGTGCGTTGCACATGGATAGTCCTTTGGGGGGTTCCAATTTGTCGAATTTTGATGCTTTTCTTTGGCCGACAATATCTCGCTTTTCATTGCCCAATCCATGCCACCGCAAATGGAGATCTACTGTTGCAAGGCGTGACTTGTCGCCAGAATTTATCTCTCGACATGTTCGAGGGTGTCGCTCTCTCTCTCTACTCTCTAGGGTTTCTCTGTATGGGTAATATTATCCTCGTCAACTTGCATGTGTGGACCTTTCGTGGTAGATGATCAATTATGGTTGTAGAACCTGACATTTCAGGCAAGAAAAGTTTCAACGCGAGCATTTAATCTGCTTTAAAAAGGCAAGGAAGAAAAGCGACATAGCAAGCTGCTTCGTCAACAACGCCGTTGCATGTTATATAATCTCCTGCCATCTTGATTCGATTATAAGCTTACTAGTCATTGCGCATGGTTGTTTGAACAAGCTACTGCATGAATCTTAATCTATCCTTTTTTTCTTTATCCTTTAGCTCGATGTCATTTTCTGGAACGTGGTTGAAAACTAAATAAAATCAAGGAGCAAGCCCCGTTTGATTATCTTTCTAGCCTTCATGTCATTGGGTTCTTTCACTTTCTTTATTGCTTTAAAGAAGCTAATGATTGACAAATGATAATCATCATGAGTCCCCATTAAGTATGATTATCATTCGACTCGAATGACCCATGTAAGGTCAATATAACTTAAGTAACTTGATAATAGCAGACAATTTTCTTAATGACAAACATTGAATTTTGGCTCGAGTGTCTTGAAGGGATCAAGATCAACTCCGTTCACCAATTGGAGAGTATAATCGCAAAACAGAGTTTGAGGGCCATTATTGTTAAAATGATTCAGGCTCAAAAGCCTTCTACACTAAAGCACGAGAAATTAAAATTCTGAATTTTAAAGCTCAATCCATCATTCAAAGGAGTTGCTGGGCCATTCTCAAATCGAAGCACCAAAGTGAAGAAAGATAATAGTACGAGGAATAAACCGAAGAAAGTAGAAATATGAGAATCAAAATGCATTTCAGCCAGGTTGGAACTATTCCTGCCAAAAACAAGGGACCTACTTCTCATCCTAGGAGTGAGCAGGTATGATTGAGTCCCCTCTCTGTCTCTCTCCAAGTTTCCACCACTAAGCAGGAAAGATCGTAATAGAAGAACTTTCTAGTCCGCTGGGATAGTCCTACTTTGGTTACATTATACTCCAGTCTTTCTGAGGCAATCAATCCTTCCCTTCTTTTCCCAAAGTTCGTGTTGCGGAGTTCTTTTGAATCAGCAGGGCGGTAAGTAGGTTAATTACTAGTACCTGCTCTTTGTCCCGATTGAGTGGAGTCAGGAGGAAGTGGGGCCTGTACCAATGTTTTAACTGCCAGATCTGTCCCATTTGTTAACTCTTAATAAGAGTGAGAACCAGTAGGTGGGGATTTTCATTTCGATTGGGTATTTGTCCTATAAGAGGAGGTTGTCTTAGATCAAAATATAACTGGTTTGAATCCGTAGAAAGAACCCGAAACTAAATCAAAAACAGAAAGAAGGAAAGCAGAAGGGGGAAGGTCTGAGGAAGTCAGTGATTCCCGGATCCGCAGCTGGGGAAGAAGCCGAAGGTGCGAAGAGAGCACCGAAGGGCCAGGGGGATGCACCATTATCCGGAGCATGATCTCATTAGCTCTATTACAAAACTTGCTTTTTCGGTAATCATATATCATACTCGTAAGGAGCGGTACTTTCGTGCCCAAATTTCAAAACAGAGAAAGCTAATCAAGTCAAACCAAAGACGCAAGGGTGAGCCTCAATGTATATAAGCCTGCCAAGAAAGGATCTAGTATGGTATAACTCCGGTCCATGTAATCGCACTCCATTTTAGCTATCAGATCGTGTGGACTCAAGCGAAGCCCCACCAATTGATCGTTGAGATGGAGTTGGCTCTCATACTCCGGGTGCATAATCAAACATCCGAACATCAATACTCAAGCATATGAAAACAAAATATCAAACGAACTGAAGGAGACTAAAGTTCTGAGCATTATCACAATATCTTCTCATTTAGAATGGAACATTTCCTGAAATTTACAGTGACATACGAACATTTATCGGAGAAAAACCAGGGATGATTTTTTTCTTTGAAAATAAAAACCATGAACCCAGTCCATTGTGTGTTGATGAATGATGCCTCATCCGATAAATTTACATTGCCACTGGATCGACATTGAAAACTCTTGCTTGAGCAGTCAGATCTCATTATCTCTTCGACTTCTTGGACTTCTTCCCATTCTTGTTACCCAGGTATTTTTCAATTTCTTCGTCACCTTCATCTCCTCCTGCCTTTCTTCTCTTCCTGCCACCGCTTTCTTTCATTTTCTGCAAAGTCCAAGAACTCTAAACTCAGCATCATCTCTATCTAAAAGGACACGCCATGGAGGCTTCACTTGATATTCAACTCTGCTAAAGGAAGGTATTGACCAAAAATTGCCCAAACCACTGCTGTATACTTAAAAAGCTAATCACCATGTAATTTCGGATATGGTTTTACCACAATACAGAAAAGCTGCCCACTCATTGCATATGAACAGAAATGACTTTCTTTTTTATGACATTGAGGGTCTAGGCCTCTTGGAGCATCTGCTCACGCCATCAGATCACAACAATATCCCCCTCCCCCCATTTTACCGCAGCTGGGCAATTACTATGGCAATAGGCTCCTAGGGTGGCCCAAGAAAGTTTCCCTCGTTGACAATCAAGCCCATCAACATGTTTCCTAAGGTTTAGTTTTGTGTTGTGTCTTACTCAGCTTAACCCTGGTTTTAATTGGACATGAATACTTCACTAAAGCATTGATGTGGATTTCAGTTGAATATATGTCCTAGCAACCACACGTACGCACACACGCACAAAGATATAGGGACGAAGCGATACCATCTGTGATATTCTTTTGGCCTCGGTAACACGTTCCAACAATAGCAATACTTCCTCCTCTTGAGCAGGGAACTCGGGTAACTTTTTACCTGATGTAAATCTTTCGATTAGTCTAATGAAAAGCCATAAAACTGTAAAGCTTTTCTAGACATAAAAGTATATTTTCCTCACCAATCAGCTTTTCTATTTGTATATACCACTCCAACTCGTACTGGTTCACCAGTGAGATAGCAACACCAGATCGTCCTGCTCGAGCAGTTCTTCCCACTCGATGTATATAATCCTACCATAAAAAGTTGAATCAGAAAAGCACAGATAATTGAGAGAATGCAACCGTGATCCACTTTAACCCATCAGCCAATGCCAAAACAAAATATCCCAGGTCCACAAAGCTAGACATAAACAAGTCATGTGAATTTCGTCCCCGGGGCCGGGGTATCATGCCATTTACCGTTAAAGATGGTGTCGTGGAAAGCCAGCTAGCTAATCAAGCCTAGATCGGACCTCTGGGTATTAGCTGCCAAAGCTGCAGATGCTCGGATTTATGCTACATTAGTATACTTTATTATAACTTTGCTTCTCTAACTGGGTTTAGTATTTGTGGCTATGAAAAGCAATACCCAGAGAAGAAAATTTGTCCATCTTGTCAAGGTGGCACGAAAAAGAATGGGCTAAGTAGGTCTACAAAAACTAAACATCTAAACCACCAAAAGTAGTGCAAAGCCTTACCTTAGAAGATGATGGGATGTCATAATTGATAACCATGTCTACTGCCGGAATATCGAGTCCTCTACTTGCAACATCAGTGCAGATCAAAATATTGCATTCTCGTGCTTTAAACTTATTCAAAGCTCCAAGCCTCTTGGGCTGCCATGAAAAATTGGATGACCAAAGGTCAGCACATACCTTCCAGATGTGGTTTGCTATGAGCTGATAAAAATGTGCTGAGAGAGAGAGAGAGAGAGAGAGAGAGAGAGAGAGAGAGAGAGAGAGAGATTATGCCTGGCTCATTTGACCACTGATTGGAATTGCCCTTAGTCCGAGATTTCGCAGAATTAAGGACAAAACTTGAGTTGAATCACATGTTCGAGTGAAAACCATTGTTGTACTTTCAGCCATCACGGTGAGAATATAAACAAGATAGCAATCCTGTACAATAGCAAATAAAATGTTTGACTAAGAGGAATCAAATCATCAGAACAGAGAAAACCTACTTCAACGGTTTCGATATAAAGTACCAACAATGTCTTGAAGTGATAAATACAATTAACCTAGAATGTTACTCCACATAATAGAATTAAAGCCAGATCTTTATTTTTCTAAAGTTTCCTCAATGCCCCAACATAACTGCAACTACAACCACGACAAAAATGAACAAAGCCTTTTCCCAGTAAGTGGGTTGGCCGCATTAATCACATTCTTTCCTATGTCATGTCCCTCATGATGTACAAGTAGTGAATCTTCTTGAAGAATTCATCCACGTTTCTTATGATGTTTGGCACATTCTCACAATATAACACATGCAGATATTGGATGCACCATTAAGGCTAGCTTCATTGTGTAGACAAGCAGTAGAAAGGGTGGCAGGCAGGCTCAGTAAACATCTCATGCAAATAGGCCCACAATTGAAAGGACAATACCTTGTACTTGGCAGGAACAAAGCGATACTGCTGCTTCAGTGTATCAACAGTGGAATATTTAGATGCAGCTTCAATCTGAAAGTTAAAAAGAGATTCGCACAAGTGCAGGATTAGAATACTGCAATAATAGAATCTAGATGATAATTATACATATTTTAATGATATTGGAATTGCTAACGATACCTTCACAGGGTTCCTCAAACAGGCCCTCTGTAGCTTCTTAACCTGACAATTAAATGCATACATAAGATGATACTCCAAGCAGGTCCATTAAGCTGTTATCTTCTAGACTAAAAGAAATGAAACTCTCTTTTGAATAGGCACCAAAAGGATATCCAACCATCACATCAGCAAATTTTAATCATACTAAGTAGAAGTTGCGACAGCTTGGTTGAGAAACACAACACGCCACAGTATTAAAGAACTTTAAAAGTAACGATCACTGTATTTCGCCTAGCTCTATGACCTACTTAAGTCCCCATTACTGTCACTCGAGCCAAGATAAGTATATAATAAAACAGAAAAGAAAAAGAAAAGGTCAAATCTGTCTCAGAGCAAAGAAAAAGGTAAATTTCCTACTGAGGGTGTTTTATTAGAAACTCAATGCCCAAAGTTCCTTCAACAAAAATCTAAGGAGCTTGGAAAGATTCATGCCATGGGAAAGTTATTTCAACTACTTCTATTAATGATAAAACAAATATCCCTATTAAATGGTACCACGGAATTGCCAAGCTATATTTACTTCACGACATCTTTGAATACCTTTTTTGTCATAGTGGCAGAAAATAGATATGTCCTCCTTTCACGTGGTATAGCATTCAGAATTTCATCGATGGACTTCTCAAAATCCTCATTTAGCAACCTGTCAGCCTCATCTAATACCTGTTTAAAGAGCAGATGTTGCATCACCATCAGCATCAGCATTACAAGTAGTAATCATGTTGCAGTCTAGAATGACTCCAAATCACCAGGGACTGTAAAATGCTTGTCAAGTTAGAATAAGGACTCAAAACTCGCCTCCTCAAGGATTTCTGATTAGAAAATTGTGTAAAGGTCTAGGTACACCCTAAATATTAAATGCAATTTGCCTCTTAAGCAATCCATACATACCATGGTCACCTCAAACCACTAGACTTATAATTTCTACCAACATACTGCCTTTAATAAGTTCTCTCCAATGATCACATCCAATCTCTCCGCAACAGTGCACTAGGCACAATGTTGTATGGTTTCTTAGAAGCGTGAAATATAACCTAGTCCAAATTTTGAACCAGAGAAAAGCTCAGGCAGAGTTTTTTAATCTTTGACTTAGTATGAATAAATTGATGGAACATTTTCCTGCAAGCATCGAACATACAGAATGTTATAACCTACATCATAAACTTTTTTGCATGGCCCACACTGTATAAATTGCCTACCAGATATTTCAACATGCGAAGAGAAAAGCCTTTGGTGTTGGACAAATGATCAAGAAGACGTCCTGGCGTTCCCACCTGTCCAAGACAAGATATAAAAAGATAATGAGTATCAACAGAAGACGTAATAGATGTATCTTGATAAATTTACTGCATGTCAGTTCAGTGACTACACAAGAAACTAAGAAGGGAGATAAAAGGCAATTATTGATGGAATATAGCACTCACTAAGCAAGTTGTTATAGATGATGCATCTTAGAAGAGATTACGATACAAACACCTAAGTACGATACCTCAACATTTAATAATATGCCCAAAGGCATCAAGCAAGATTTTGAAACTGTCTACTTAATCTTAGGATAAGCTTAGAATTTTCAGCTTTTAAAGTTAAGCTCAATTAACATGCAAATAACAGCAAATGGTTGATATATACTGGAAAGAAGGGAAGAGCCAATCTAAGACAGTTTATGTCCACTAGTTCAGTTAAGTATCCCCAAATATGAAACACAAATCAAGCAGTCTACTGAAACAGATACTTGAGAGATGACGTTTTAATCAGCGGTACTTACAACAACATGAGGCCGCTTTGCGAGGGCAATTGCCTGTTGCACCATGTCAACTCCACCAACAAGCTGCAAAAGGAAGCAGCATCAAGAAAATATTCTTCTCAGTCATGTGCAAATGCAGAATTGCAGTCTGGAACTTTCATCAAACAGCTGCCGAACACATCCCCCCAAGACAAAAGAACAAAAAGAAAACTACCAGCATAATTGCTTGAAGATAGGCAAAGTTCAATCACCAACTGAATCTACTTCAATCTACTTCTGACAGTGGAGCTCACAGATGCTGTAACCAAGGCATATTTCAAATGAGGGGATAAAACACACTAGATGCAAATTGGTTCACTATTATGTTCTGTTATTCACATTACACTTTTAAAAGGAGACTTTTATTTTCTAAAAGAATATAATTTTTTCACAAATACCAAAAGATGCAGATTTGGGCAGCCCACGCACACATTGACAAAACTGATTAATTGCAATAAGTGAAAGCTCACCGAGATAAATCAGACAAAAAATGCAGAGCAAGTACATGTGAAAGGGCCCGTCTATTCCACTATCAAAAGGTTTGTACCAGCAGCAAGGCAACTTTTCCAAATAAACAGGAATGGGGATCTTAATTACAAACACCACAGTATGCTTGAAATCTTATTACTTAGCCTAAAGCTTACCACAGCACATCTGACTCCGATGCCAGATCCTAAAGCTTCAAATTGTTCAGCAATCTGGATTGCTAGTTCCCTAGAAAATATAATGGCACATTATCCACTAATTACAGTAAGACATGTCGCGAGCCACAGTATCAGCTTGTCGCCAAATAAAGTGAAGTAACTCCAACCTCGTAGGAGAGAGCACACAAGCAAAGAAGGCTTGCGGAGAGTCCAATAGAGCTTGCAGTATAGGAAGAGCAAACGCCCCGGTTTTTCCGGACCCTGTCTGCGCAAGACCGATCATATCTTTTCCTATGGAACAAAAGACAGAAAAGCAAAGGCAAATCAATTCGCGTATAGTATCATCAGAGTAACTTAAGTCTGGTTAACACTGATAGCCAGAAAACGCCATAGAAACCCGTCATCCCCGTCATCATTCATTCCAAATCAACCGCTTTAAGTGCACAATCCACTCGATATCATCATTCCAGCTAAATAAAGTTCGATCCTTTTAAGGAAATTCCATCGCTCGCGCGGGACAAAGATTGAACCGATTCAATAATCTTGCATTCTCGCTAGAATACCTCGAGGCGACCGACCCATCGACACGACACGGCTCGCAAAGATCCCGAAAATCGAATATCGTAGTAGAAGAAGAGGCACCTTCGAGGGCATGAGGCATGGCTTCCACTTGGATCTTCGTCGGGTTCTTCCACCCCAAAGTCTCGCAAGCCTCCAGCAGCTGCTCGCATATGCCCAGCTCCTTGAACGTCTTCACCTCTTCCTTCTCCTCCGCCATGCTACCGCTCCTTCGCCCGAGCTCGGATTCGAAAGTGTCCAGAAATCCAAGAACTTGCTCAAACCAATCGGGAAGAGAGAGCGAGCTTCTCAATTCACTTCTGGCAAGCGATCAATGGCGGTCCGGCGGCGGCGAGACGACGGCCGGAGATGGCGGCGCGTGGAGCTGAGCGGGGGTGGACGGCGCTCGGCGTCTAGAGGTTTTTAGGGTTTTTCCGTTTGCCGTTTGGCGGTTTCTTCTTCACGGCGCTTTTGTAATAGAGGTGCTCGGCGGGCGGGTTCGCGCTGACCCGAATTAAAGACTCAGGCCCAAGTTACCGGACCAAATAGGGTTTGATATTGGGCCAATTCGGGCTTGGAGATTGGGCTGGAGAAGCAGAACGATTAGCTGTCTCCAAGCCCATAATCAAACGCGCCCTTATTTGTGGGGAAACGGACGATTCATTAATCATCCCATTATTGATTAGCCCATTTTTTTCTTTTTTAGTTTCACTCAATTCATCTATTTTTCTTAATCCAAATAATTGAATTGGGTTTCTTTTGGAAAGTTCTTTTATTATTCCTTTTAAAAATAGAATGGTTTTCATGACCGATTTTTTTCTTTATTTTGAAAGGTTTTAAAAAAAATATTCTTTCTTTTAAAACCTGTATAACTAAAAAAGGATTCTTTTGTAATTTTATAATTTTTTTTTCTGAGTTCTTTAAAATTGGGTTCAAAAAATGAAGGTTGTTTTTTGGGAGAATGAAAAGGAACTTCAATTTCCATTCCCCAAATTGTTAAAAAACAAAAATCGTTTTTTTGCTCTTTATTTCTCAGCGGATCTTTTTGGGGGTGGCACCTTAGATCTGTGCCAAGGTTTAGGGTAAAAAAAAA
The DNA here is from genome assembly GCA_017140595.1 of Eucalyptus curtisii. NCBI lineage: Eukaryota > Viridiplantae > Streptophyta > Magnoliopsida > Myrtales > Myrtaceae > Eucalyptus > Eucalyptus curtisii. The sequence goes on from CM029497.1 coordinate 14,363,149, forward strand.
ATAGGATCTTTATCTGAATACCGTCTGTCAACCAATTTTTTGGAAATTCGGTTTTTGATAATTGAACACCATTATAGGTGCACAAGGGAGGTAGTGTTGATGAGGTATCACAGAGTCAATTGTCATGGGCCGATCGATTGGGATCGATTTAGCTCTAGAAACCTCTTGGCCGTGACACAATCATGTCTCTCCATGGTCAGAGTCGGCGACCTTGGAAGACCTTGATAAGGACAACCCAAGTGAGTGACAGCCTCGTCGCCCCCTCCATTGGGCTAGCAGATCATTGCCCTCTCTTCCTTGAGCTCTACATCTTGAGATCTCTCCATCTCGAACTTAGCTGCGCTCGACTCCATCGATTAGGGCTCCAAATTGAGCACGAGCGTTGGGCAACCCTTTATTGGTGTCGCATGGCCATTAATGAGCTAGATCTGGAAAAAATAAACAAATAGAGATCTCGGCAAGGCGAGCCAAGCAACATTTATAGCTTGGCGTCCCTCACCTCCTCCGCAAATTTCTAGCGACGGTTTCATAGTGTCATAGATTAATGAACAATGAAGGGTAAGATGAGATTGCAAAAAATGTCAGTGAGACCAAAGTTGGGACCCTAAAATAGCATTTTGGGAATAATGTATGCGAATGCTAGATGGTAGTTACATTGGGTTTAAGGGTTTTAGAAATGCTAAACTTTGGCTCAAGCGCTCTTAACATCAAGTCACGAAACACTCTAGCACTGGCACAAGAGACCCACATCCAATCCTAGGTTTATAAGCACTATATCAACCTTAAAGGTTAATGTAGTCCAGGAAACTTTACTTAGTCGCTTACCTTTTTTGCCCACTTATTTAGGTAAATCACGCGCCTGTGAGATGCCTCCCTAGTCTCATCGATCGGGTAAGTCCCGATCGGAACTTTTCAAAAGGGATCATTTGCAGTGTCTTAAAGTGTGGATGTCATTTCTTTTTCCATCTCCCCAAAAGTGTTATTCCAACTCAAGGCACGGGAAGTTGTGTCAACATCTATCAGCGTCCATGCCCGTATTGGCCGACGTGCACCTACCTCCATTTAATGAGCGAGCGAGCTCCGGATGCGCATTCAAATTCAAGCTTCTTTCTCTGCGGAATCACCGCCTTTTCCTCTTTTCCTTCCTTGAGGTTTTTACTGTAGTTGACCCCAGGAAAGGCACTTAAATGATTCCTTCCCCGAAAAACGTCCATCACTTCGCACTGCTCGCGCCCGACCCTTCTGACATCCTTGGACCAAAAGAAATTTCCGAATAGAGGCGTTGCATTTATTGTTATTTACTAACCCATATTTCTCCTTTTCTCCTTTTATTATAAGGGAAAAAGTCAAAAAAATATAAAAAAAAAAAACTTAAATTTGGTTAACTGTGACATATTTGTTCAGAATTATTTTTGTAATACAATAAATCCCCAACCAATACCCATGTGACCTATTTATTCCAAACTTTCTTGTGTGATACATTCACTTTAAAGTTTTTCTATCATGCCAAATTTTTGGGAATGATATAAATTTGAGATTTTTGGTGCCACAAAAAGAATATTTAAAGTAAATATAGCACGGTTGATAAAGTTTGAAATTTTTGGTAGCTTTTATTTTTATTATAAAAAGTCCAACAAAAAATATGCCTTTTTGGATGGGTTATGAAAAAGTTATCTTCACTTATGGCGTAACCCAAGGCGAGATGGAAAAGCCCTTTTTGATTCTAAATTGTTTAATCTCTTGAGGTTTTCATTCACCATGTGGAATTGTCAAAAAGGGGTCTTGATTAAAAAAACAGACATTGGTCTCGAGATTGTCGATTGAACGAACTTGGACGATACTTTTGAATTTCGATTTCAAGTCAAGATCGAATGCACCGACTTGCTAACGCGAATCGAGTTTGAATCGTGTTCGGATTTGGGGACGAGAATTGCCGCCCAAAACCGGTGTCGTCGCTCCACGCTTAGAAAAGAAGAACAGTAATTTCTCCGAAAAGTTCGATCAAGAAAAAAAAAAAAAACTTCTTGAAAAAGTTAAAGGAAGAATAAAAAGGACGGACGAGCAGCACTCGAGCTCAGCAAACGGACGGCAACCGAGACAGGCGTGCGCTGACTGAGAGCCACTGAAAATGGGACGGGAATTTTCTCGTGGATAAATAACGCACAAATAAAAAAAGGAATTTAAAAAAATAAATAATGAACTTAAATAAAAAAGGAGATATTTTATTAAATTATTTTTCTGATAAATTGCACCTGAAGTAAAGCTACTGCTGGACCCTCGTGCGACGAAATGCCCTTTATCTTTCGCATGCGTGGGAGAGAAAGCACGTCTCATTCACGCCAATCGAATTTCACCCTTTTTCCTTTCCTTTTTATTATCTTTTTTCCAATTAAAATTCCCAATTTTGATTGAAATTTTCTTTGATTCTACAAAGAAAAACGAGGTAAATCTAAATATCGAGATTAATGGGTTCGCGAGAAATCACTATTGAAATCGACAGAAATGCTTCATGGGTGCGAAATTCCTAATTTTCTTGCCAATTCCATTAATTCCTTGAATTAAGGTGAAATTTTCTTTTGTCATAGAATAAAGAAATCGAGAAAGAAGGACAGCTACAAACAGACAAGAAACAGAGGAACAATCGAAAAGCAGACACAAGCAAAAGGCAGCAAGCTTTTCTCATGGTTAATTATACACCAAAATATAACAATATGGAACTTAGATTTCGCTCTTTATACAAAAATATTAAATAATAGACGCAAACAAATCACGAAAAGGGAAAAAAAAATCAAAGCTCGGTCTAGAAAATATGCTGTTAATTAGTGCACCTTTTTGGTAAAAAGGCCCCGGAGGTTGAAAATATTAGTACTACCCCCGCCGCTGCCACCACCACCGCCGGCGCCGCCGCCATCGCCGCCGCCGCCGCTGCTGCTGGTGTCGCCGCAGTCGGCTCCGGTCACCCGGATTGTGCTATTGTCGTCGCTTCTGCAGCTCAAATGGTGCCTATACCCGATGCACATCGGCACGTTCAAATTCAACACCCTAGCCTTATTTGCTCCGCCGGCGGCGCCGCCCCTCGCCGCCTTGCTCCGGCGGCTCTCGGCGGCCGCGGCCTCGGATTTGAGGACGACCTTATCGACGCCCCGGGTCGCGGGGTCGGAGGCGGCGGCGGCGGCAGGGACGGGGGCCTTGGCCGGCGGGGCCCCACGGCGCACCTGCCAGACCGGGCTGCTCCGGCCCAAATGCACCCCGACCCGGCCCGGGCTGCTCGGCCACTTCCGGGACTTGGAATCCCCCGCCGAGTTGCTCCGCGAGCACGGCGCGCTGCTCACCTTCCGGGCGTTGGGGCCGCCGAACGCCGCCAATCTGGGCCGGGCGCCGCCGTTCCCGGCGGATCTGCTCCGCGAGAAGGGCCACAGGTTGATGTTCAGCTCAGTGGGGCCCGAGCCCGGACCGCCCCGCCCGCTGCTCTTCTTCTCTCTCTTCTTCTCCCTGTCCTTATCCGCCGACGACGGCGGCGGCGGCGGCGGCGGCTTCTCTTCTTGGTGGTTGGTGGACTTCTTCTCGCTCTTCTTGAAGATGTCCCTCCACCGCTTCGAGGCGGTGGCCGCCGACGACGACGATGCCGGGGTCAGCTGGGGCCCCGGTTCCGGATCCGGGTCGGGGGCGTTGGGAAGGCCCGCCTCGGGAGCGGGAGGCTCCGGACTTCCGGGGCAGGTTTCGGGCTCGGGAGCGGGGTCGGGTGGGTCGGGCTGGTGGAGGTGCAGGAGGTGGAGGGGGAGGAGGACGCCGTCGACGAAGAGCTCGTCGGCGGAGAGGAGCTCCGGCTGGGGGAAGATGGGGTTCCGGACCATCCAGAACTCGAACTCCGGCGAGTTGGAGGCGCTGCTGCTCCGCCGTCCGCTGCCGCAAGGAGACAGAGTCTGCGGTGGCTGTGGGTGGTGGTGGTGGTGGTGGTGGTGGGGTTCTTGTGCGGATATTGTTGGGCTCTCCATTTCCATAATTCGCAGAGAGAGAGAGAGGGAGAGGGAGAGGTTTTTGTAGTTTCGTTGGGAATGGAGTTTGGGAGTTGCAGAGAAGCGACCCCACGGGCAATAAAGAAAGGAGATGGACAAGATTAAAAAAGGTAGATGAGAAGGAGAGAGCATAGGAAGATGGCCCTATATAATGCAATTTATAAAATTTTTGCCACACATATGGTTTTCTTTTTTCTTTTTCTTTTTTATATAATTAAGGTACCATTGAGTAAAAATAGGCGATTTGAAGGTTATTAAGACTGCGTTTGGTTCAGCTTTGAAAATAGGCCTTGAGGAAATCCAAATATCTTTGGTCTAAAATGTTTTGGGGAAATGCAAATTGCATTTGGTAAAAAAAATTTTTGCAAAACTATTTTGGCGTAAAAAATGTTGGGCAAATCTTTTTTTATAAAGGGTTTTTGAATTTTATTTTTTATTAAAAAATATTAAATTCTTTGCGACTCTAGTGAAGGTAAGGGTAATTTTGGAATAATGATATGAAAAATAGAAAACTAAAAAAAATTATGATAGTAGTTTTGAAAAAGAAAGAAAATAGTTTCAATATTTGGTCAAATACTGAAAGTGCAAAGCTGATCCCTATTAGCGTTGTGCTTTTGGCTTTAGCATTGGACTTTCGGATTTCTCAAGGCGAGCATTTGACTAAAAGCTTTTTGGACAGACTTGCCAAACACCTCAACATTTTCCTACGTGGTTTTAGATTTGAAAACCTTTTGAAAAAGCTGAACCAAACGCAACCTAAAGATTCTCTAGGTTTCATGAACCGTTAGATTCATTTTTGTGGTATATGCATATGGGACTTAAAGCAATTCATATGAACTTAGGGAAATTCGAACGTGTGACGTTTAGCTCATGAGCTAAAAAATTCCCCATTACTCTGACTAATTGCATCGTGTAGGTTATATACAAACATATAATGTTAAAGATTTAGGTCATGAAATTCAGAATATCACGAAAGGAGGAGGCCTTTAGGTTAAAGTTTGAAAATTATATTGACGAGTGTTTTAAGAACACTAATTTTGATGAAATTTTATAATTCCCAATGTATTGATTGCCAATGCACCAATTACCTTCATGTTAGGTAGCGTGTCTTGAAATTTGTATTTTTTCAATAAAAATAAAATATTAAATATATCGAAAATATTCATCAACATGACTCATTATTAAGGATGCAATTTGGTACAACTCCATCGCATCATACACTTTACATAGAAAGGACTTTGGGTTTCTCTCTATGAGAGAAAGCAATCTTACCGAATAGGCAAATTGGAATTGCAAAATGAGATTTAAAAGCTTGTCAATAATTAAAAAAAAATTAATTTGATAAGGCAACAAAATAAGCTTACCATAGAAGACAACCACAAGTTCTCTCACTCTCAAAGATAATGTTAATGTGCAATCTTGTCTTTAAAGGTCACATCGGTGGTTTCATTAGGAGTTCGGCTTGCACTAATAGATAACAGGTGAAGGCATTCGGATTTTTGCCCTGAATTGACCCTCCGATGTTTGAGTTAGTAAACGACGAATGAATGAACTCGATAGCTAGAGAAGCACCGATACTTAAGTCATTATTGGCACCTTATGGAGGTTTCTTCTCGTAAGGAAACGTCGCTGCTGTCTTTTCAGATAGACCATTATCGATCAGGCGGCAGCCATAACATAAAAATAAGTCTAGACGACTTCTCTCTTCTCTGGTAAAGTCCCAATGACACACTCTTATTTCCATGTTACAAATGTCTCCCAAACTCTACTTTTCAACTCATGCGACCCTATAGAATTTCCTCTTTTTATTCGGTCGACACTTGTGATGGCTCATGGCCAAAAAGGTCTGTACCATTCAAAGTTCAGTGAATCTCATAGAAGATGCCGAGGAATGTCCTTTTCTTATCTTCTGAGAGCGTATCTTTACAAGATGAGTACACATCACAAAAAATCTATTACGATAAACGACAGTTGAAAGCCTTCATTTGAGAAATTAGTGATTAGCATTGATTAGTGGTAATGAAACACAAATTTCAAATCGGGTATCATCACCTCTCATTCATGTTTTATTTGGACTTTAGCCCAATTGAAATTATTTAGAAAACAAAGCTTTCTTTATAGTGTAAGTGTGGGTCTTGGCTTGAAAAAGCGATGAGTTATCGCATTCAAATCTTACTCGATGCGGTTTTTATCATGAGAAATGGACATTTTGCCAATCCGTGACTTGAGGTTGTACGTTCCATTTGCATTTAATGTGATAGACAGAGATACAATTAAACACTAGCCAGAGAAAAGAAAAACTGTAAATTTTGATGCTTGTTAACAAGAATCGTATGAGTAATGCTAAGTAAACCTAAACGACAACATATTGATTTGTTGATGTTTGTTTCCTTTACCAAATGAGTTCATTTTATTTCTTTTTGTCGATTCACAAAAGATGTCTTTCTAAGTGAGTATATCCTTTTAATTTAGTTTTGCTTGCGCCCATTATTCCATGTTCGTCGCTAAACCAAGCTGTAGGCAATTGCATGTCATAATTGCATCTAATTTAATATGGAGAAAAAATTATCTAATTTCGATGGATTTACTTCAATTCTATAGTCAAGTGACTTGAAAAAACGTTGAAATCGATCTTATGTAATAAATTAAACTCGGTTTGCAAGGATTTTCTCTTTCGAGGCGAACTTCTACTCTCGCCTTTCTCTTCGCCTGTGTTCTAAGCTGCCTCCATTCATTAAAAAAGGAAAAAGGTCTATTGCTTGTTTTAGCGTGAGGTGTGACTTATGCTTCGCAAAACATGATGAAACATCCTTCACGAATATAGATGGATTGATAAGTGAATCGACAAAGGTTGCGAAGGGTCTTTTGTCAATTTTGGATGGGAAAGTAAATGACAAGGAATTAAAAAATACAACACTGGGGATTGTTGTTGCCAGTGATATAAATGACAAGGAATTAAAATAATGATGTTTTATAGTTTCTCTCCTCAATGATATACAAAGAGATGATGGGTTTATATATACATACGAAGAATCCGTATAACAAAGATCAATTTTAGATTGAATGTCATTTTGGTTGCTTGGTTGTTCGTGTGGAGAAGAGTTGAAAGTTTCTCGATGAACTGAGTCTTGAGAAGGAGAATAGGAAGATGCAAATTGCTTGAGTAATGTGGTGACTTGGTCTGAGTGGAAGTTAGAGGTGGCAAAATGGGTCTTAGACCCATATATGACCCATTTAAATCATAAATGGGTCATATATGGATCACTTGTTTTTTGAAGGAACTAATTAAATGGGTTTAACAATTAAAGACTTAAGATAGATGGGTATTAAGTGAGTTTTAAATGGGTCTTAAATGGGTTAGATTTAGAACCCATTTTCAATCCAAACCACACAATCTCTCTCTTACCTCTTTAACTGGAAGTTGATGTGGATGTGGTCAACTTTGACTTGTTAAACAGCCCCCCTCCCCCTCGCGGAAGTTGACAGGGTGGCACGAACGGTCAGCTTGGATCGTAGAAGTTGAAAACGTATGGGGTAGAGTCCTTTGGTGAAAATGTTAGTAGGCTGATCCACGGACGAAATGAAGTGAAGGTAGAGCTGCGCACAAGCTAGTCGTTCACGAAGTGATGGCCAATCTCCACGTGCTTTGTCTGAGGGTGAAAGACGGGGTTTGTAGTCGGATACAATGCTAATAAATTATCACACCAAAGAGTTGGTGGATGCGGTGAAAGAGCATTTAGATCTTTCAAGAGACATTCAATCCGTATAAGTTCTGCATTGTATCAACTAAACAATTGTATTCAGCTTCTGTATTGGAACTTGCTACAATTTGTTGCTTGCAAGAGCCCCAAGAAATAAGATTGCGACCAAGGAAAACACAATAACCTCCAACAGAGCGCCGATTATCACAATCACCGGCCTAGCTTGCGTTTGAAAAGGAAGGGATAGCTATAGACGAACTGCGAGTAACCAACATACCAAGTCAAGGAGTGTCTGCAAGATGGAGTTTTGATGGCAGAAGTACAGCATAAGTGCCAAAATTTGGCACGAGAGACATTTAAGAAGTGTCAAAAGTTACGAAAGGTACATATGAATGTCACTTTTTTTTTTCCTGAAAATTGGGACATTTCAGTGCCAACTCTGGTGAAGGGTCCCGAAAATCCTATGTGGCATTTTTTTTTAATAATTTACCTCACCCACATGGCTTGCCGAGAAGTAGAGTTAGCAAAGAAGAGCTAAGATGACATCGTTTTGCCTCTTATTTAAATTTTAATATAAAGATTAATTAAATTAAATTAAATTATCTAAAAAAGGGTTGCAGAATGCTTGGGCGAGGGCTGTGCAAGCCCTTGCCATACAAATTCAATCTCTCTCTCTCTCTCTCTCTCTCTCTCTCTCTCTCTCTCTCTCTCTCTCTTAAAATTAGTTTTAAATTTAATGAAATTAATATTAATATTAAAATTCAAATCCGAGACAAAACGACGTCATTTTTGGTTAAGCTAGCCACGTTAGTGTGTAAAACAATGTCATTTTTGGTTTATCTAGCCATGTCAGCATGCAAAATGACGTCACTTTGTACTTGTCTCGTTGAAAAAACGCCACATCGGCACTTTGGCTGGAATTTTTGGCTGTGGACACTTAAATGATTCATTTTTTTTTTCGATTTTGGCGCTTAAGTGTACATTTTCGAACTTTTGGTACTCCCATGTCAAGTTTTGGCACTCTAGGTGTTCGCTTTACGAGTTTTGATTATGGATGAGTTGTGTTAGGGGCATGGAGGAACTAATACAAATTATTGGTAGAGTAGGCAATATCTAATCGTGTAAGTGTCATGCATTATAGAGTGTCCATTGTACTTCAATAAAGGAGGGTCTCCTTAATGGAGAGAGGGGCTCATCGGTGGTGCATGGTATGAAAACAACCTGATCATCAGTCATTTTGAAATGAGCCAGAATGTCATGAGTAAACTTGGCCTAATGGAGGATGAGGTCATATGAAGTGGATTGTATTTCAACATCAAGGAAGTAATGAAATGAATGAAGGGACTAAGTCTTCAATGGCAAATTCAGCTTAGAGAGCAGTAAGAAGGTTTGCAAATGGAGCTTGAGGAGAACCTGTAAGGATGATGTCATCCATATATACAAGGAGTATCATATTGTAGTGAGGTATACATAGACAAATAATGAGAGTCTTCGAAATCCAAGAGCAATTGAATAAGAGCTAAGCCATTAGTACAATGCTTGAAGAGCTTAGCTGAGGCCATAAAGAGAACGTCGAAGAAGACAAAGATGATGTGGCCTTGTTGCCTCTACAAATCCTTGGGGTTGTACCATAGATACGTCCTCATTTTGATATTCATGGAGGAAAGCACTATCTACATCAAGTTGACCGATGTTCCACCCCTTAGAATAAGCAAGAGCAATGACAATGTGAATTGCTATAGTTTTTGCAATAGGGTTTTATTATAATCCAGTCATCCTTGTTAAAATCTCTTAGCTACAAGACGAGCTTTTTTATACCATTAAAGAGAACAATTGACTCAAAGCTTGACTTTGAAGATCCATTTACATCCAATGGGACGAGCATGTGCTAGAGTAGGATCAAGCTCTCAAGTTTCGTGCAGAATTATGGTTGTATGTTCGGCTATCATGGCTACACACTACTAAGGATCACAAGATGCCTAAGTGAAGCATATAAGTTCAGTGTAAGGATGAGCCGTAACTATCGGTACATGTGTGTGTTGACAGTTGATAGTCCTATGCGAAATAGTACCATCTTTGAGACGGGAAACTATCGAATGAGTAGTTGCAAGAGGATAGGTTTAACGATTGCGAAATTATAGCTGCATATGAAGAGATGTAGTTCTAGTGGAGGATTGAGCCGCATATGCACTAGAGAGATAATTCCAAGTGGAAGCTGAAGTCTTCTGTTTGGTGAATTGAGTAACGATTTGTGCGGTTGAGGTGGCTAGAATCTATCATAGTGCCGTTTGATCACGCATTAACGATGAAATGTAAGTTTGGTTCAACGTGAATCTGCTTAGGAATCGCTTTGTTGCTATTGGAGGTAGTGTGATGGAGTCAATTTTGAGCCATCTATTGTGGACAACAACTATGAAGCTAAAAGAAATGGAGTGAGATGAGTTTTCCAAACAACAATATTGGTACCATCAAACCTTTCACCAAGTGAGGGGGTGGGAACAACATTGGAGGTGAGGGTGCGAGTTGTAACCAGAGGTGCGGAAGGAGAATTTGCCTAAACTGAAATTGGGCCAACTAGGGGAAGAGAACAGGGGGCACTGAATCTATGGGTGAAGAAGACACCATCGGTTTCTAAATGGGGCTTGCACCAAATGGCTCTGATACCAACTTGAAATAAGGACCTTTATAGAAAATTGAAGAGTAGAAGAATTGGAGAGAAACTAGGAACTAGGAACAGTGAGATAGATGATGGAGAGAACAAAAATAGAGGTTTTAAAATAATGTTATTGTATTTCTCTCCATAATGATTTGCAAAGAGATGACTGGTTATATACACTTACAAAGAATGTGTATAACAAAAATCAATTTGAGTTTGCTTAGGTTTGAATGAGTTATAAATGTTGGTTGCTTGGTTGTCTGTGTGGTGAGGACTTGGAAGTTTCTCACTGAACCAAGTCTTGTGCAAGAGAATATGAAGATGCAAAATGCTTGACCAACGTGTTATGAGCTGCAAGTTGACGTGGTTGTGGACGTGGACGATTTTGACTTGTTTAACAAAGACGCTTTTATAAAGAGAACATTGTGGGTATTTATATTCCACTATCAACGGTTACAAACAACAATTTTGTCTTCAAATATTCCTAATTCTATTAACAGTTATGTGACCGACCAAAAAAAATAAAAATTAACAGTTATGTAAAGTTATCCCATGTAACACTCATCTACAAGAAGGTTATTCAGCAAAACTTATCTTAAAAAAATATTATAAAAATCTTAAAATAGCGACAATAAACATAACCACCCAGCAGTTATGTTTTTTTGTATCGATTGCCTATTGTCAATGACTTTGTCAATCAACTTCCAAGTTGTGGTGAAGACTCTTGTGAATAGCTTTTACATCATGTGTCGTCGATTTCATTAACAAGTTGTTGATTCTTCAAGCTGTCGAGTGTTCAGGTCAAATTATCTTCTTTGATGAGTTTGCCACTTATTAATAATAACCAAAAATTGATCTTTTTTTTTGTCAACAACTTTTAATTTAACAAAAATACTCAAGATGTAATTTTCCACGCGGCAACGGTAGGACCATTCTAGTATAACACACAAACAAAACCCTAGCTATCTAATATTAATCTTGTGATTATGTAGTTATGCGAATCTCTCTCTCTCTCTCTCTCTCTCTCTCACGACGCTCAATGCTCATCATTCGCCTCCATCGGCCCTTACTTGTCATGCCTCCTCCATCCGTTGTTTGCAACTCCTCGCATTACTCTCCCTCTCTCTTTCAGTGACAATCTTTTTTATTTTCTTAAAAAATTATTAGACCGAATATTACACTAGATTCATAGCACGGGATTAACAACAACCATGTTGTACAATTCTAAACGAAACAAAAAATAAAAATAAAAAATGAAGATGGTGAAAGATCTAGTTCTCAAGAGCCGACCATGATTGGATAGGTTCCTCATTCTTGATTGGTGTCGATTCACCATAAAACCGGTCATCTTTAATTCCTCCATCCATCTTTCCGGCGGCTCCACCCTGGTTGGACAATCGACAAAATAATGTCGAGCGTTGACATCTTTCACATCCTGCGATACATAATTGTTTTTTCCTCTTTAGCTCGTGTCAAACATGACGAGTTTTCAAGTGATTGAGCCCCAAAGTCCACCACTCGCTCCTCAAAGTTTAAAAACATTGCATTCTGCTCTTCCCGTACGTGAGGGGCTTGCAAACCCCCGAATATTCCCCCGCTTCAATGCATGTGACCATTTTCCACTGTCTCCCATCAAACCATCTTTTTCTATTCTTTATATTAGCAGGCCACGTGCCATGTTTTTGTTTAGGGCATCTTTCTAAGGTACGCATATACAAACACATGATTTCCTTTCCCACGATGTGTTTCGGCATTCTCCGACTGCTGTTAGGTACGAGTCCAAGCTATCTAACTCGAGGGATGATGGATAATCGAGACTGTCCGATTGCTCGTCCTTACCGACTGCAAATGCTGTTTAATCATTTCTCATTATTTATAGATTGAATGACTGTTCATATGTAGTCGGTGCTTCTTTAGTAATTATGTTAAAGTTTATGATTTACATTGACAATGGAATGACAACACTACCTTGTGAGTATCCATATGTCATTTATGCTGTTAGACTCTAAATATGATCATTGAGTAGAGTTTAGGCCAAGATAATGCTAATCGAGTCGAGTCTAGGGTTTCGAGTGGTGTAATTTCGTCAAACGTGGCTCCGTTGCTATCCTGATTAATAAGAAATACATTTCGTGTATATGTAGGGAATTATGCGTGGATTTCTTTTATATGTACACAAGTATTTTCGAACAATGGATTTTGGGAAATGTATGGTAGCCACCGCGGTGGCGGCAAGCCTCCTCCGTCCATTGCGGCGAATTTTCCACCTATGTAGGAGATTGATCTAATGATTTTGGCAATCCCCTAACTAATAATTTTGGCGCTTAGGATGGATTGGCCATGTGATTAGCAAACCAAACGGAGCCAAAAGAGCAGCAGGAAAGAGAGGATAAACTGTCAAAAGCAACGGGAGCCAATAGGATTATGACCCCACTGCATTGATTGATAATTTCTTGGAATTACATGATTGGACGCACTTAGATTCCGATGTGATTATTTCATAATGCCCATTTATCTTTAGCAAAAAGGAGGCTTATTTTTTCGATATATACTTGAATATTTGTAAAAATTACAGCGCAAGACGAAAATAAGGAAAGAAAAAACAAATATCTACAAATCGTATCCTGGATTAAGCAATCCCCGAGCAACTTTAAATAAATTGTTAGTTGTTAGGATCAAACATGTTAGACATTCAAAAATAGATTAAATAAGCAAATAGTAGAAACAAATCTAAATATGATGCACTTGAGCCCAATAGGACTGGCAATCTATTTCAATAACTTCGACAGTTTCACCTTTGATATTTGCTTTCAATTGAAAAGACAAGCACGTGCCGTAGTGGGATCGATAAGCATCTCGTAACCTAGTGCAATTTGAGAGTCAATAGTATGACATCTAATCCCCAACATGTATCTAAGCAAACTTTCAAGGGACAGTCCAATACTAGTACACCAAGGAATCCAATACCTCAAAGATCAATAGCATGTAAGTCTGAAATAGAAACTAATGATCAAAGCAAAAGTAGGGTTGACTTACTGAAATAAGTATATATGAAGCCAAAAGATGTACCTATAATGTTAATTGAACTTACAAGTTAGTTCTAACAAAAAAAAAAAAAACGAAGGTGTAAATCATACCGATTTAACTCGGTTTGATTGATTTACGCAAGCAATTAATCGAATGCTAAGTGAAATCATTAGAACGTGATTGCAAAATTCAAGAATTTACCTTACGTCGTATGACAAGCCCCTTCCAAGAGCTGATAAGATTTGGTTGAGGTGTGATTTGAACATATCACGTATGTTTCCGAGCTGGCGTGTCGTTCGAGGTTTGAACAACACTTGTTACCCTGAATTCATTTGCACTCGAACACTTAGTTTTGGAGGTGCACAAGAGAGAGGTGGCCGAGACAAGACGATGAGAGAGAGAGAGAGAGAGAGATCCTTTTCTATATAACTTGATTTAATTTGCTTTTGATAAATTGATTTGTTGGTTGGCCAAGAGATCAATGCTTCGGATGACATGAGACGACAAAAAGGAGCTTAGAAATATCATAACTTTTATACAATACTTACTTTGGTGCCAAATTTTTTAATCATAAATTAAATGCCACTTTTTTTAACCAAAAAAATTACTGAAGTGCCAACTTAAATTTGAGATGTTGGAAATTTGACGTGACAATATTTCATCAATTTCTCACCAACGTAGCTCATTATTAATAGCTCCAAAAAATATTGCCTACATGTTTTGCCTCAAATATAAACCCTAATTCGGAAACCCCAAAATTAATTGCTCAATCTTACGATGGAGAACTGGAATAGGAAAAGCAGTTCAACAAGCATCAAGATTCGTTTCAATGTGGACAAATCACTCACCTTTTCTCTATTGCAAGATTCGTCCCTTTAGCATCGAGCCCTAATTTTTCTCTCCAAACATTGAGCCTTAATTTTTTTTTTTTTTTTGTACGATGAATGAGCGAGTGAGAGAGGTTGATGATGGTCAAATGACTGATTGCATGAGAGAGATGAATGAGCAAGTGAGAGAGGTTGATGATGGTCGAATGAGAGAGAGAGAGAGAGAGAGAGAGAGAGAGAGAGGCGAGAGAGAGAGGCAAGAGTAAGGGTGACCGGCGGCTTCGAACAGTAAATGAGAATGAGCGTTGAAGTCAAGGGAAAGACAACGATAGAGAAAAATATGTCGCTTTGAGAGAACAACTCCGTACGGCGTCATTTAGGCCATCATCTCATAGTCTATGTTGGAATTTTTTTTTAATTATTTATGAAAAGTCACGTATTAATGAACTTTTATTAAAAAGTCAGGATTTTGCCTACAATTTGTCACCGGTTGTACTTTTCCGATTTGATACTTAAGTATTTGAGAGAAATTTTGGCACTATATGAAAATTATGGCATTTTTAGTGTCTTTTTTTCCCACAAGATGGACGTAAACTTATCCAAAATTGATTAATGAGAGGCAAGTGCACGGATTGTTATTCTTTCATATTAAATCAGCCGTCAATTCCTATTAGAGAGCAAAACAATGGTTGCGGAATCTAGGAAAAATTTGGCCAGTTTCACATGTCAGTGATTTAACTCGAGTCAAATCTCAAAGAATTTTGTTTCCTCTTAAATTAAGGGAAATTCCTCTTCGTTTCATTAAAATTAAGCATTTACAAAGTTTAGGGCAACGAAAATTCTTTGGTCTTTGTATTATATGATGTAACATAACAATAACGCACCAACACAAGTATTATCCACACCGTGTAATGGACAGAAGTCAAAGCTATTTGGAATAAAATCTCACGGTTGGAATTGTAAGTGGGGAAGACAGCAACATGGCAGTGGTACTAGGGTTCCTATCGACAATAATAGCATAAAAATTGTAATTTCGATTGGGGCCCATCACCTTTTTTGTTTTTTGTATGGCAGCATTATGGGAGAATTTTATTAGCTTTGTTGGTACTATAGTAGATAAAGAGAGAGAGAGGGAGAGAGAGAGAGAGAGAGAGAGAGAGAGGAATCAAAACAAGGAGAAAGGAAACAAGAGATTGTGAGGGAAGATGAGATTGGGGGGGTTGACAAGGATCTCTCTCTCTCCCCTTTTGTTAATGGCGTTTGTTTGTGGGCAAAATGATGAGCCATGTGAAGGCCAAATCAACAGGGTCATTCCCATCAGTGCCCCGTGGACCCTAACCCAATCTTTGGACAACGTCATCAAATGCGATTGGGGGCAGGTGCGTCCGATACAGTCCGATACAGCCGAACTCTTAAATCGGGTTAGATTCGACTCGGGGCTCGATTGATTTAAGGGTTGGCATGCATCGAGCACGAGGGTCATTTTCCATTTGGATGCAGAGCAGGTATGCCAATCATCTCCAGCACATCATGTTCTTAAGATGCACCCAATTGGGAATAAGTTAAAAGCCATTATTATAATCTTCTTGTCCCTTTTTCCAATATCGAAGGGTTAAAAATGGAGTAACTTCTCCTTCACATGGTGACCACTAAAGTAATAATTAGATGGCTGGGTGTGAAGTTACAATAAGAATACACTAGGGAAAGATTAAATCATGCTAGGTGACAATCAAAAAGTGGGGGAGAAAGGATTGGCATTCACCAAATGATATAGACTAGTGGATTAACTAGAGTAATCATCGTACTAATGAGTAACGCCACAAGTTGAACAATATCAAACACATCGATTCCATGATACGATCGAAAAATTGGAAATTTGATTTTCGAATTGAAGAAATGTCGACTCAAGAGACTTTTGTAAGGTGAGGCCTCTAACAGGAAGTTTTGGTAAGGGATGGTTACGTTCCAGTTGACGGCAATGCTGGCATTCATTCTTGTAAGTCTTAAATCACCTTCATGTAGTGTTGATTTCAATCAATCACATGTGATGTCGGAAAATCGTTAATCACATTCAATGATCTAAGAGTTTTGAGTGCTAAGAGATTTCCATAAGGTGAATTCTCTAACCGGAGATTTTGGTATTGTGGGATAAACTTTATGCATCTTACCTAAAAAGGTAGCAAAAAAGGCCTTGGAGTTATGGTCCTACTTTAACAAGAAAAAGTTGAGGACCTCACATGCGACCTAAAGCATGTGGGACTTGCACATATAAGCTACGAGCTAGAGAAAACGAGGCATCCGGAATCAATTTTGCAATTCCAACATGCATAATTGATCAAACTTGTCACTTCAAGAACGTGTAGAGCAAGCTTGACTTGCTCGTTTTTCTTCTCAAGTAATCAAATAAACCACATTTACTCAACTAAGCGGTACAAAGATTGAAAATTTTGTGCCTCGAGAACTTTGAGGTCACGATTCTCGATGCCTGGAAAATTACGAAACTCGAAATGCTAAACCCTAATTACGACATCGCTCGGAGCGAGAAACTCACAAGGACGAAAGGCACTAGTTTAGGACACGGCGACATGGCACGCCCTACGTTGTTTGGGACCATATTATAAGATCCAGCTCATGCCCTCATATCACTATGTCCCTCGGGCTACGCTATTTCCCTCGATCACCACACGTGACAGCAACTAAAATTCAATGAGCTTTTCTCCTTACCTTTGTATTTTCTTCTTTCTCTCGTGCGCGGGCGTTCTCTTCTAGGCGTTCCAAGCCACGTACCATTGCGTCCGTTCCTTCCAAAGATGCTTTTATGATCGGTGTCTCTTGCGAACTTCTTTTGTGGGTTGTTTAGATGTCGATGCTCACCCACCTTTTCAATGAATCAAATCTCAGAACCCGAGACAAAAAAATTGTTACGTGTCCAAGACAAAGTTTGTCCAGCAGGCAAAGCCTTATCCACACGAACTCGTGATTTTCGATATTTACATGCTTACTGTCGATGATTTTCTTGTTTTGATGTTTATAATAACGAGGGTTTTGTTTTAAACAAACGTTCTCGTATCAATGCACCGATTACACGTAACATAATAGAGAGGGTGCATTTGAAATGACAATTTTTATTAATTTGTTTAACAAGCGCATCGGAAATGATTATTAATAAAACCCTAATAATCGTGCGTTTGAGAAGGTTTGTTTACGTATCCCGATAAACTATTTAGTGCTTCCTTCCATGACTTGAAAAGCATGTGGAGACCCTCGTGGACTGACTTTTGTCCTTTGCTTTGAAAGATTATGGTGTCGGTTCATTCTTAATGAGATTTCTAAAGGGTCTTTGAGTATAAAAACAACAGAAAATCCAATTTTAAATAGGTTGACATGTTTCGAAGCTAGGAGGGAGAAAGACAGCATCAATGCCAAAATTATTGTATTGGTGCTAATGCATCCAAATCAACACTAGAATTTTAAGATCGATCAATTTTAGAATTTTTCAAGAAAATTCATTCGATTAGTTAGTTCAATAAATAACTATTTATCGGAGAATTCGATGTGATGCTATTTTTTAGTAGTAAATGAAATAAAAGGAAAAAGAGATAAAAAAGAAAGAATGGCATTATAACCATAAAATACATTACAAACCCTTAGTTTATTTGTAAATGAATATCATGCATTTCAAACAATTGAAAACATTTAATAATAGGCACACTTCAAATTATTCAAAACCTGATCTATAAAATCGACTTACAAAAATGACGTGACGGATTCGCCCTCTGACAGTACATAGATTCAATTCTAAAATGTCCATTTACAATTTCTCAAATCATTTCACAAGCTAGTATTGTAAACCTGTCTCTTTTTAAGTAGCTAGCAAACTTTTCTTGCTTTAAAGATTAGGCAGCTAGGTTTTTTCAATTCCCTTGAATAGGAAAACTTGTCCGCCTAATGAGCCGTCTCTACATCTATTTCCACACGCACTAGAAAAAAATGGCCAGTCAATTCTACCTACATAGAAATTCTTCACAAATTTCTAAAATTCGGAATTCTGTATATTATGGAAAAATATATAATCAGACGGTGGACCTCTTGGGCGGGCTCACCCATGGCCTACACTCCATTAATTAGACAAGTCGATGTCATTTTCGAAAATAATGTCATGTCAACCATATAAAATCAATCATTCATCATTAAAGTCCCATAATTTTCAATTAAGAAGACAAGTCAATGTCATTTGGAGAATTTTTCATGTCAACCATATGGAATTTACCATTCTTTAAAGTCCATAGTTTTCCACCAGCAGTAGACGCACCTCGGTTAGAACCTAACTAGATCTGTACACCTAAGTTTTTGGTTGTCCGGTAATTAAGATTAATTAATTACAAAAGAAAAGGTTAGCCCATTTTCTTGGGCATGCCTCTATCTTGTCCGGGCTCAGTATTGAGTGGACAGGTAATATGAACTTGTATGAGCCCACGAATTGATGGCCCTATCTGTCCTATCCAATTCTGCACTTTGCCAGTAATTGAATACAATGTAGCCAACTTGCAAATTTACATTAATTTATTCACGCAATAATACTTATATGATAGATATCTGAATTATTATATCATCACCAGAAGATGGGATATTATCAACTGAAATAACATGATGAATTTTTTTAGAGATGACAATGGGTCAAATTAGTTATATTATTAACTCAACTCGAATAATTTCAAATCTATTGAGGAACTGACTTAAACCTAGGCGGGATTCTCGAATGACAGCCCTCATAACATGATTTCCGTAAGTATACGGGATTCTCAAACACACCTAAAACCTATTCAATTTTTTCTTTCGGCGAGTATGTTTTAATAAATGGATTTTCTAGCCAAAAGAAATGAGAAACTCAATAATTGGAAGAGACAGGTCAAGAAATGACATGGGTGAATATGTTTCCTTTTTGGAGCGACTTATACTTTTTACGTTCCTTTTCTTTGTTTTTTCGTGTTTGGGACTTGACTTTCAAATAAAATAAGTTGTTCTATATGTACTTGAGACATTTGTTTGGATTTGCTTAATGTAAGCTAATTTTACTTTTTCTATTTTGTTGGGGTGTGGTTTATATTTGACACATGGGTCTCATATTTTGTTAGTAGTTTGGGCTTGAGATTATGAATAATTACTAGGTAAGTATAATCTTTCTCTTGTAATTAAGTGATGTAAAAGAAAAGTGCGATATGCTAATTATAGTGGAATCCTCTGGTGGACGTAATTTTAGTTTAAGAGTGAATTATGATAAAAACTTTGTATCTTGAACTTTTTTTTTCCATTCTTTATTGCCTTATGATTGTGCACCAAATCCTAATATCTTCAAGAATATAGAGTAAAAAACTTTTAACCAAAAGTTCGACTACATGAGCTGTTAGAGTTGAAAAAGGTAATGTTATCAACTAAAGGATGTCGTTACAAGTAGGCTCTTGATCGAGTTAATTTAGTTATCAACATAGTCATAAAACAACAGCATTCAGGTATCGAGAATCGAAAAAAGACCAATGAGTTCCCTCTCCCCAAAAGCATTATTCTCATGATTAAAAAGCACATGTCGACCCAATGAAGTCACTGTTGACATCATCGTCCCTAAATCAAGTTCAGTCTCTAGCTCTATGATTAGTGCTCGCGCGTAAACTATTTCTTTTTGCGGTCTTTACCCTATTTTAGCCACGTGACAGGTCATTAGGGTTTCAGCTTTTTCTATAGTAAGTAATGATTATAGCAACAAGGGCCTATCATGTTTGCCTGCCAAAGTTGGTATCACTAGATTCATACAATAATCGGAACAAAATTAAGAATCTTAATAACGTCAATGATAATCAGATTTATTCATGCAAATCAAACAAGATCAATCTCCCATCATTCCGGCAAAGGATGATCACGTGTCAATGATAATCGGATCTATTCATGCAAATCAAACAAGATCAATCACCCATCATCTAATGTATTTCAACTGAAATCAAATTGCAATGAAGAATAGAACTAGAGAGAATAATGTAGTTAACTAGTTGAGTATCTAAGTCTCATATATAAAACTATGAATGAGCACCGTATGTAATTTGAAAATCAGTTCCACGATGGATTGCAAGGCATGATGATTATCTTTTTTTAGATGCTCCGATCAATTATGCGCCATATCTATTGAGAATGAATTGAAGATGACTAACTAGATTTACTCTGTGATCAAGAGATGCTTGGTATAATATTTTTTTTTATCCTTAAATATGTGAAAATTTATGCATAATTCCAATTTTCATTCATCCTTTTGGATCTAAAGAATTTTGGATGTCTTATTTTAACCCCTTATAACCAGAAATATCATGTTACCGAATATTGGGAAGAAGGAAATGAAGTCAATCAATCACCACGAAAATTCAAAAAAGAAAAGAGAAAATTACTGGTGATAGTCAGCTTTACAGGCTGAAGAACTCTGATTGTCCTCAAGAGCTGCTAACTTTTACACAATGTGATCTAAATGGTTTCAAATACTCAAGTTGGATATGCCCATGTGCCATTAGAGCTGGGGGCCTACCTCAATGTAGTGTCCCTTGGACAGTGGGTACCTTAGGAAGTACAGAAGAATCTTTTTTGAAAAAGAATTCCAATGTACATTTGTCAAAGTGCCTTATGGTTTGCTTATAGACTAGAGTTCAATCTTCTATGTATATAGAGAATCTCCCTCCATCTAATATTATATTTTTCGATTAAATTATTTAATTGGTTGTGGAACCCAACTTTGGAAAAGTAGCGAAATTCCCTCACTGTATCTGCTAAACATTAGGGGCATGACAAGGATCAATTTTGAAGCCTAACTAAATGAAGATATTCTATACTAAATGAAGCCTTTTCTGATGGCTTTCATCAATTTCTCTGCTACGTGTAAGGGTTGCCAGGTACATGTCATTATTCTGTCTGTTATATAGTTGGAATGTTTGTTGATTAGTGTACTAATTCTGCTCCTGGTTTCATGATAAATCACTACTTAGAGCTCTCATATTCGAAGAACAATGCCTTTTTTAGCTTTATTGATAGCCAATTTACATTCAAAAGGCATTAGATTTGGCATGCCAGATGCAAAATCCAATAATGAATTGCCTGCATATCTCTTAAACCAACCCTAATAGAAAGATCTTGTTCTTGCCACACTAGTTAATTGATGTCTGTAGTAAAAAGCATGTCTTTGACAACTAATAAAGGGAATGAGAACTTGTCTACTCAGCTTAATCATAACATCCTCAATTAAACAACAGAACATGCTCCCCAATCTCCTTGTAGATCTTCCTCCAATTCCTATCTTTTCAGGCATTTGATAAGTCCATCGAATGTGCTGAAAACTAGAGACACAATGATAAGTAACGTGACCCACTTGCCCAATTCTTGCTTAAGTGTTTTGTTTTTCCGCACAAGCACTTCTTCAAAGCTTCCTCAAAACATCATGCTTGAGGATGATGAAATCCTCAAGATCACACAAGAAGCAGAGGCCTCAAACCAGTAGAGGGTGCAGGCCACTGTGTTGCAGCTGTCGGTTGAGTGTGTCATCCTCGTCGGAGGAAGCAGAGAGCGCCAGTTCTGAGCGCTTCGCCACTATCTCGAGCCTAGCGCACGCCATGGTCCAAGAGAGGCTGGACCAAATGATAAGGGAGAGGCAAGAGGCAAGGCATCGTCTGGAGAGGATTAGGAGGCAAAGAGGCGGGGGAGAGAGGCGGTTCGTCGTGATGGTGGCGATGGAAAAGAGCTCCCATGATCCGCGAGAGGATTTCCGGGAGTCAATGGTCGAGATGATAACGGTAAACAAGATCGACGACCCAAAGGACCTCAGGCGTCTCTTGAATTACTACCTTTCGATGAATTCGGACGACTATAGAGGGTTGATACTAGAGGTGTTCCACGATGTGTGCACAAGGCTGTTCTTGCATTGTAAATGCCATTGATGGACATTAACTGAGGAGTTCCTAGAGTTTTAGTTAACTTTCAAGTTTAATTCAACCATGCATGTGAAGCATTTTACAGATTCATCCAGATATACGCACTCCCTCAAACGTTAACGACCAAGATTTTGGTTTCTCTTTTTCTTTGCGTCTATGCGGGTGGATTTGCAGTTCTAGTTCTTCGAACGATGACATGATGGTCAGCGAGATGACAATCTTTTTCTGGCTATGCACAGAGAGGGGAAATAGTGCAACTCGCATTGTCAGTGACAATCAAAAAATGAATTTCTTGTTAAACTGCAAGAATAAATGCAAATTCCTGCATGTTGGCAGGAATATCAAAATTTTTCATTTCTTCTTTAGGATGTCAAACTGGTTATTTATTTTATTTTATTTGCCAATATGAGTAATAAAAGATCCCTTAGACGGAGCCTCCAAATTGAGCAAGGAGGAAACTAGGAATTCATATCAAAGACGCCATCGTCTTGTTATCATTTCATGTTTCCGCAATGACGATGATCTCCATGCTAAAAACCACAGGAGAGAACATCAGTTAAAAGAAAACAGGAGTGAAGTATAAAGTAAAGTCTCAGATAAAAGCAGAAGAGAGATATGAGAACATACTTTCCAAGATAAGTGTTCCAAAATGTGAGATTTGTACCTGTGGTAGCGCTAATTGGGTATGTTCGTCTCGGGCTTGTCACTAATTTAAACTTCCGTCGGCCCAAGCCAGCCTTCTATAATAGTCCAAACCAATTGGCCTATACTTTAATTGTCAAGCCAAGCATTGTGGCCCGGCCTATGTTCGGTTTGATGGGGGCGAAAGATGATTCAAATGGGTGCACTTGAATAACACGGGAAAAGTACAAAAAAAGTTAAACCATGTGCATTGATGCACCAAATCGGTTAAAAACTTTTGATTGGGACCAATTTAGTCTTAAACTTTTTGATATTGGTACCAATTCGATCCATCCGGCCAATTTTGGCGACGCCGACGTGGACGTTGGCCGGTGGCCGGACACTAACGTGGAAATTTTTATGATTTTTTCGAATTTTTTTATTAATTTTCTTTTTTTCCTTTTTCCTTTTCTTTTCCGGTAGTGGCCGGCAAACCTCTGGTGAGGCTCGCCAGTGGCAAGGCCAGGGTTGGCCTCACCCAGATCCGGGCGAGCGAGGGCCGCGACCCTGGCCGGGCGGGGCGAGGGCTTCGCGGCCCTCGCTCGCTCGGATCCGGGCGAGGCCGACCTCGCCCTAGCCTTGCCGCAAGTGAGGGTGGCCTCGCTCGCCGTTGGCGAGGCCATGGGGGCCATCGCCGGGCGGAGGCGAGGGCCGCGAAGCCCTCGCCGGCCCGCCGGCGAGGGTCGCGGCCCTTGCTCGGCCTTGCCCGGGGCCACGGCGAGGTCGAGCGAGGGCCGCGACCCTCGTCGGCGGCTGCGAGGGCTTCGCGGCCCTCGCCTCCGCTCGGCGATGGCCGCCATGGACTCGCCGGCGGCCCAGGAGAGGCGGGCGAGGGCCGCGACCCTCGCCGGCGGCAGCGAGGGCTTCGCGGCCCTCGCCCGGTGGCCGGCGAGTGGCTGGCGACCCTCACCAGAGGCTCGCCGGCCACTGCCGGAAAAGAAAAGGAAAAAGGAAAAAAAAATTAAAAAAATTAAAAATAAAAAATTCGAAAAAATAATAATAAAAATTATAAAAATTGCCATGTCGGCGTTTGGCCACGGACGACGTCCGCGTCGCGCCGGCCGACCAAAATTGGCCGGATGGACTGAATTGGTACCAATATCAAAATGTTTAGGACTAAATTGGTCCAATTGAAAAGTTTAGATCGAATTGGTACCAATGCAATAGGTTTAAAACTTTTTTGGTACTTTTCCCTGAATAACACCCCCAACTTAAAATTTTGCGGGATAGACCTTTTGATTGAAAGATTGGAGAGAAATTAAGATAAATTTCTAAGGTTATGATGTTTGGTCGATCAGATTAGGATTGGAATAGGATAGGACAAAAGGGAATTTGAAATCCTCCATATATCCTACAAATTATAGAAATATCCCATCAAATGTTTGGTGTAATCTAAGATAGAATTTGAAATTTTTGAAAATTGCAACGTAAGATAGAATTTTATTTTATTTTTAAAAATTCTTGTTTCAAAATTTTTGAAAGTCCCATAACCGATGGGATCCTCATGTACGTGACGACTCAAAACCTCTTGACCACTGTCATGACCCGGTAGTCTTTAAGAAATCGACCTCAGGAGCTTAATGACTTTCAAAGATCGATCTCGAGAGCTTGACGACTTTCAACGGACATGATGTCTTCCATTAAGTAAAATTTTGAACTAAAGGTGTGAGTATCTCCCTCTCGCATTTCATCAAACACCTAACGGGCACCTAGTTCATAGTAAACCAAGAGAGAGATCATGGGACAATGGAGGCCGAGAATGAGTAATCAAGGGTGAAGTAGAGAGAGGAACCGAGAGATGATTTGATGCTATTGAAAAAGTTGAAAAACAGATTGAGAAAGAGAGGGAGCCATAGATGATGTGGTAAGCCGTAGTCTTCCAAGTGAGTCACGAGTAAGGGCATCAGCGAGGATACTTGAGGAGGCTGGAGGGAGGGACTGTCATGGTGGACAGCCATCAGAGTGGTGGTGGGTTGCCGCCAATGAGAAACGCCAAAGACATTGAGTCTCGATGAGTCTCATTCGAGATTTTCTTGATACTTTGGGAATTGTTAAGCTAATTATTAAAATTTTATGTCCAATCCGGGTTTATTTTACCGCCTACGTCGGATTTCTTATCTAGTATTTTATTCGAATGTACTTGGATTTATCTAGTTCAGAGAACATCGCCGAACATCAGATAGGATAATTTAATATCATATCCAAACTCAAATCCGGACCACCAAGCATTGTCTAAGTATATTTATGAAATAATGGAGGTTTTCAAACAAGTCGATTTTGATTCAATTCACTTGCATAACTCTTGAAGTCTATGGAGTTATTTGATCAATGTTTCGTGCTTCACACCTTAAGTGTATACGTGTGTGTTTAAGATTTGCGAGCCTGGCTTGGGCCTTATAATAGGGCCTTGCCCTGTCCCGCCAAAAGATACCTTTGGACATTTGTGGTCTGTGGATTGCCAGCTCCATGATTATATTTAAGATTCACGACCGTGGTCTTTTGTTAATTGAACGCATGAAGCTCATTTTCAAACCATTAACTCCGAACAGTTGTAGTGCGGTTTCTCCCCAACTTTTCTAGGTATGTCTTCTATCATGCAGCTAGATATTTACACACACCGAACCTTAACATGAAATGGCAACCACTAGATGATGAGGTTGATGGAGATCAGGCTAGATAGTGGAAACGAAACACAATCATCATAGAACCATAGAGATTTGATGGATTACCCTAAAAAATAAAGAGAATGAGGGTTGGGCATGGGGGGATGAGGATGACATGGGACTATGGGATCCACATTTTGGACAATTTTGTGTGATGAGTGCTTGACAAAAGCATGGCATGTGCAGAGAGTGCCGAATCATGTTTTCCCAATTTGGGACTTCTACTTGTGAATCTCTCTCTCTCTCATAATTTTTTTTATTAAAGATATCTTTGTAAAAAAAAGAAGATATCATCATGTAGAATTAATACTGCAAAAAATCTCAAAATGGTATAATCATCCACATTTATCATAAATTAATTTTTAGGTTACAAAACTCCCGAATTAGTACACCGGTAACACATTTACTCAAAAAAATTCCTAAATTTACCTCAGTTTGAGGTAAATATGGCTTAATTTGAGGTCATTGTGGCACGAGTATATCGGTTTGGTGTAAATATGACACATGTATACTATTTTTAGATTTTTCATGACATAAAAATTAATTTGGGATAAATTTGATATGTATATATTAGTTTGATTTTTTTTTTATGAAGCCTCGTTGCAGTTATTATATATTTATGAAAAAGAATTGGATGGACTTTAATAGTCTTGTCACATGAAAAAAACAGTAGTTCATTATTTTCTATTTTGTTTTCCATCAATATAAAATATTTTTTCACAAGTAGTGTTATAAGATTGACAAGTTACAGTAATCGAAAATAATAATCAACCATTATGATACCATAAAAAGGTTCTTGTCATCTCTTTGATCAGAAAAATGTTTTTTCCATAGGTAATAAATAGGGAGAAATTGCCCAATTGTCTTAAACTTATCGTATGGATGCTAATTCAATCTTAAACTTTTAAATTTTACCAATTCAGCCTTAAATATTTGTGTGAAATTTCAATGAAATCTTCTCAGCCAATTTTCATTGAAAATACTTGATGTGGCAATTCAGTTATTGCTAACCGTTTTATGTGACACACTACCATATCAACGATTTCCTTACGAAAATTGGCCGTAAGGACTACATGAGAATTTCGTGCAAAAGTTGATGAGTAAATTGACAAAAATAAAAAGTTTAGAACTGAATTGACATCTGACTGATAGGTTGTGTATTGATCAAACAATCTCCCTAATATATAGAGAAAAATCCGAAAGGCACATCTTACTAGGTTTAGAATAAGACAAGTATTGATGAACTATTAGTGAGTGCACACATGGACCCCAACCCTTCAAATTTGAACATTGGAGGCCACAAAAAATAGTATTAAGTTATAAGCTAGAAAAGAAAAGACCCCATGGATCCTGAATTCTGGATGATTCACAGTATGTGGTACTTAAATTTCAGCATCAAAATTGGCACGACGAGACAGCCTCCCCCAGGAACAATCGATATTGTCTCAGACATGTCTACACGTAGTGTGTTTTTTTCCTGCTAGTGCCCATGATGATGATGATGATCCTCACTTTGCTTGGGGCGTGGGATGTTCCACGTTAGCCAAATAATTCGATGACCATAATAATGTTTTGGTCTCTATTGACAACACTTTATGTGAATTGCTACCAATCGTACCATTTCATTTGGGTACTTAAGGCTGATACACAAGCAAAGTGATGCTCTTGATTTCCCATTTCGATTGCGAACGCAATGAAACGATAGCAAGTAGAAGTGGAAAAAAACATAATGGGGGAACAAACCCTAATGATAGCCAACCGAAAAACTTTGAGTTGCTGAATCGCATTAACGGCTACGTACATTGAAATTTTTCCGACTTGAGATGAAGTGGATGATAATGGCATTAGGTTTTAGGAAAATACCATGAGATCTTTCCAAGCAGTATGAATAGTACTAGGACTTGTACAATCCTAGTCTGCTGAAAGCCCGTAGATTCGATCATGGAATTTAGGTTTGGTTTCATTGCACTTTTCGAACGTTCTTTATTTCAAGTTGTTTAACATTAACAGTACTAAATTATGAACGTTGGCCAGGAGAAATCAGAATCTAGCTAGCTCTAGTACCAGCATCTGAGAAAAAAGCTCGATCGGCATGGGACTTCCGAAAGTGAAACAGTTCAGCTAGGGTTTCCATTACCTGTCAACACTAATGTCCTTCTTTTCTTCAAACAAAAAAAAAAAAAAAAGAGGAAAAAGAAATCGAAAGCAACAAGAAGGTACGTGCCATTAGCTCAAGGGGTTAAACATGACCGCTTGGTAAACACTTTAGATTAACATAATCTTGTTAGCGTACGGAGTTAAAGTAGTTGGTGGGTTTTTTTCTCCTGCCAACTCAGTTTCCCACTATATCTTATGAGTAAAGATAGGAGATGGAGGATTTCATCTTGAGATTTGTATTGGAATGTCGAGCTATTACCTTCGATCTTTAGAACCGCATTGGATGTTGTCGTTGTCACTTATTAGGTCTACCGCCATTCTTACCTTTATGTTTTCCGTCTCAGCAGGAGCAAAGCTTAGAAGTGAACAGTGCATGGTGTTTTTGAACATTTTCATCATCGAGTAAACAATCGAACACCATGAGTAACTCTTGTTACCCCCCTGAAACCGTCTTACCAAAGAAGTAGGTACTCACGAACCGTAGCACCCTAGGAAACGATTGATCCTACCTATAATGGAATATGAGATGGCTTCTTCATGGTCTAGCAGTCTTATGAATAGGTTACTATTGTCATGTTCCGACCTGTAATCTCTATGAACAATATGGAACTAAGCTCCTCTCGTTACAAAACTCTTGGGATGTATAGGGTGATAAGTTTGTAACGCAACATAAGTAGTAAAGTCTTGCGAGTATCTGTGTCGAGCTACCCATGGAGTGACTTATAGAGGCTAGAGCAAGACCTAAGAGTAACCTATAAAGGCTAGAGCAAGACCGAATTGAAAATATATCCAACCATTGATCATTTAATTAAGACTTTTATGTGCATGCCCCAATCAACTCCTGCCCCCATGTGCTTCTAAAAGTTCTCTAAAGAGCAACCATGACTTATAAATGGTTTACTTAGCACCATTATTTGGTACAGACTTTAAAAAATTAATTATAGGGAGAAAAGTCCAAAAATAGTCTACGCAAAAGGTAAATAGGATAGCAGCTTCCTAGAAGTTCAAGTTGGACCATAAGACAGAAGAGAGAGAGAAGAGTGCATGGCCAAAAAGCAGCAGCCGCTCTATTGGCCTTTGGGGCAAAGTTCCACGAAAAGCAGAGCCAAGCGTGGCCTCACTTATTAGCGAGGAACAGCCTCATCTCAACTGGACCACCAACTTACCTCATCACCTGTCACTTGCTTTTGAGATCTTCCACTACTAGCAAAGAGGATCACCACCCTGCGAAATAGGTAGCGATTAGTTGATAAGGACGTCATGTCTGCATACAAACCGAAGGTGGGCGAAAAGAGATGGATCGTGTAACCTTTCATCGAGTTCCCAAGATGCTCGGAGAAATTATCCGCAAAAGAAGTACATCAGTTATGTATGGAAACCCTCGTGCAAAATCAACATGGGAATATTCTCCGCATACGTATGTTGATCGAGAAACCAGAAAACTGAAGTACAATAATTGTTGTTAAATTCAATGGAAACATTCTACCAAATGATTTTAGAATCAAACATACTTTCAAATGAGTAAACTTATTTATACTTCAATACAATTTAGTTTGTTTCATGATGGAACTTGATAAAAGACACGATAAAGTAGATATTCGCTTTGAGACTATCAAGTATTTGCATGTTAAGAATGCAAATAGTTACTTTATCATTGTGTTTTTAAACAGTAACTTAAGTCGGACCGCATGATGTATCATAGGAAGTCAAAACTATGATTCGTGTGATAGGTGTGATAGGATTACATACTTATATGTGTATTAGCATGTTAGGATATTTATCTCTTGCATATTTCTTTTGAAAAACACAACACTTATCCCATCAATGGTCATAGCATCAACTGTACTCAATGTGCAAAAGTAAGTTTACGTGATGATAGTTCCGAATTCGCGCTTGGAGTATTACAAGGTACTTTTGAATCCTCTAACATAAGCACAAGACAAGAGCACGATATTAAGAATTTCGCATTGGATGACAACGATAGTAACCGTCAAATTGGAACAACTAATCAATCGAAAACTTTGACATCACATAAGATGTATTATGTCAAAAGTTTAAGCTATCGAGAAATGAATTTGCAACCTGATAGATGTCCGGTATTTATCTCAGCGGTTGCAATGTTTTCACTGGTTAAATTGCTTATTCTTGCAAATAAGAGATGGCAGGACAATGACTGGACCACGAACACTACAGAGGGGCTGAAGGGCAAAGTTCAAGGGGGTCCATCAGGATGTGAACTCCACTCTTATTGCACGAGTACTGTTTCACTTAGATTTGGATTTATCATTTTCTGCACTCTACCTTGTCAGACAGATGTCCCATACCTTTCTTTTTTTATTCTATCTCCTATCTTTCTTTTGCCACTTTTCCTGGCCTATAAATGTCACCCCGTCTGGACTTCACAGTTCACACATACACGCAAACTGAGAGAGAGAGAGAGAGAGAGAGAGAGAGAGAGAGAGAGAGATGGAGAAATTGCCAGTGATTGACTTGGAGAAGATGAATGGCGAGGAGAGAGGAGTTACTATGGAGATGATAAAAGATGCTTGTGAAAACTGGGGCTTCTTTGAGGTATTTATGAACCAGAGTGTCCTATCTGAAATTTGTCACTTCTTTTCAAGAATTTTATACATAACATCACCCTTTGACATTCATGATTGTGCTACAAATTTCCTTGGTAAATTTGAGTGTTCTCATATATATTGTTATTCTTTTCGATATATATATGCGAAGTTGGTGAATCATGGGATATCCCATGAGCTGATGGACACCGTGGAGAGGCTCACAAAGGGTCACTACAAAGAATGCATGGAGAGGAAATTCAAGGAAATGGTGGCAAGCAAAGGGCTCGAGGCCGTTCAGTCTGAAATCGGCGACATTGATTGGGAGAGCACTTTCTTCTTGCGCCATCTCCCCGTCTCCAACATCTCCGAAGTCCCCAATCTCAAAGAAAATTACAGGTTAGATATTACTTAGATACGGCTCCTTTCTACTACTAGTAGCACTACTAGTGACATGGAAGGAATTCTCGAAAGGGTTGCTCATGGAAAGAAAGAAGTTCGGCAAAAAATTTCAAGCTGATTTCGGTTTCCGATAGGGAGCATACCGTCTGAGGCTGTTGGTTTGGTTAGAGTCCAGAAATGCAAAGGACATGATAACAGTCTGCTCGAACAAAATAAAAAGTATATCCTCTCTTTGCTGGCCAGAAAACAAGAAAAGAACCATTGTTCTAAATTCATAGTTTGGTCTTGAAGCACTCGCGTAGTCTAAGACCAGGTATAAAATCTTAAAATCGCGTGAGTTTGAGCCTGAATCTGAAGCGGTCCGGCTCATTTCATGCTGCTAAAACGATTTATAGGCCAAATTTTGATGCAATCCTCCATGCACTGTGATGCTTATGAAAACAGGAAGGTGATGAGAGAATTTGCACTGGAGATAGAGAAGCTAGCAGAGCAACTTCTAGACCTGTTGTGTGAGAACCTCGGTCTGGAGAAAGGATACCTGAAGAAGGTGTTCTACGGATCCAAAGGGCCAACATTTGGAACCAAGGTGAGCAACTACCCTCCGTGCCCGAACCCAGAGCTTATCAAGGGCCTCCGAGCCCACACCGACGCTGGCGGGATCATCCTTCTCTTCCAGGACGACAAGGTCGGCGGCCTCCAACTCCTCAAGGACGGCAAATGGATCGATGTCCCTCCACTGAGGCATTCGATTGTCATCAACTTAGGCGACCAGCTAGAGGTATATCTATCCGTAGTATTTCTCTAGCTACACAAGCTAACTAATTAGCATACCTCACGAGCGGTGTCTAAAAGAATATCGTAAATCCGAAAGCCCAAACATATTGGCCTGAACTTGTTCAGTTTTAGTGAGACCTCTTCGGTTTTCAAGTGATACTTCTATTCCCTATCGGCACATGTGCTCCTGCTTGCCCCTTGGTGAATCTTATGGGGAGAGTCTAAAAAGATACGGTTCACAGTAATGACAGCTTTTCTTGTCTGTGTTTTTTCTTTGGATAGGTCATTACAAATGGCAAGTACAAGAGTGTGGAGCACCGGGTTATTGCGCAGACAGATGGGAATAGAATGTCCATAGCATCGTTTTATAACCCCGGAAGCGATGCTGTCATCTGTCCTGCGCCAGCACTGTTGAAGAAAGAAGGAGAGAAAGGCCAAGCTTATCCCAAGTTTGTGTTTGAGGACTACATGAAGCTGTATAAAAGGCTTAAGTTCCAGGCGAAGGAACCGAGATTCGAAGCCATGAAAGACGTGGAATCCACCATTGCTAGGGGTCCTATCGCAACTGCTTGAGTGTTGAATGACAAGTTTCTTGGTACTAAGAAGAGGGTCTTGTTTCGTGGTCTACTAATGTAATGAATCTCGCTCTTTATCTAGTGCTGGAGAGTGGCTGCTTTGCTTGTGTGTTAAGTAATGTGTTTATCGTGACTTTTGAACTAGTGATTTCTGAGGCTTTTTATTTGAGCAGTGACCTGGTGCCGATGAGTATTTTGTCTCATCAAGTGATGAAATCGAAAGTGGGGATAGTCGTCGCATCTTCCATCTAGCGCTTGACAAACAAGGAATGACGTTAGGAGATAGAGACGACATACTTCTACTTTTTTAACTTTTAATTCCAACTTTAGATCTCCTTCTGTGTCCGCACCTTAGCATGCCGAAAGGCATGTCACATCAAAGGCAACATCCTGAGATAGCTCTAAGAAGCAAAGTGATAACCAAACTTTATTAGTGCCCAGGAAGGCATGAAAGCAAAAGCCAGGGGAAAGGGCTTTCTCCACCATCCCGTTGCCAGAAAATGCTTGGAGAGTAGTTCATTTTCACTTTCCACTTCTGGAGGTCTTTATCAATCACAAGCCAAAGATATAATAACAATATGGGAGCTCCACTACTCACATTATAACTTCTGCAAGTGGAGCAAGTGGAGCATACACACTTGACACCTTCCTAAATTAAGAAAGATAATCCTTAGTACATCAAATATGGAATCGAACCCATGTTATTAAGAGACTTCATTTTTTCAGCTGTAATTTGATAAGGGCAAAAATACACTTTGCCCGCAAAATTTGCACTTTGTATCAGCTCAAAAGATCAGATTGATCATTACAAGGAGCTAGCCAAAAGAACACTAATTGCGATTAGCTCAAGATTTTACAGACTGACATTAGGAGTTAGGTCCTTTGGTAGCTCAATAGAGAAACAAAGTTGGCGGTAGACGAGTTGAAGAACAAAGGAAAAGTAAAACAGAGTTCCCGCACTTTCACATGCATACAAGGAATCCTTCCCATCGAGATGCCTGCAGGGAGCGTCCAACAATCATGAACAAGTATAAAGATTAACAGGGTTGAAGTTCGCATCACATCAAATGCACGAAATTGACGACATGATTTAGTCAACTTCAGATTTCAAATCCAGATATCACACAGAGCGCACTGCCATGCAGTTGTAACAATGTTTGCCCTGTGATAGGCAGAATGCCTAGTCTAGAGAGAAGAAATCACTTGACTCATCAGCCAATGATTTGAAGAACGTAATCATGCAGCCTGGCTAGTTCTCCAGGTAAAAAACAAAAAAACAAAGGTAACATGTTTAAACGCATGGCGTACTGTATATGTCTGCTGTAAAAGACATGTAAGAGTGGCAAAGAATGTTTTAGCATTAATTCAACCGACCAATTAATTGAAGACTTCATTCGGCAAGCATTAGAAAACCACTGGCGAACTAGGGAAAGGATACATCCCAGGCACCGATTCCATTAGTTAAGCTAGATGCAGATACTTGATTGTTATCACAGATAAGACATAACCATCACCTTCATGTAATAACTTGTGAAATAACAAATTTCTCTGTCCAAATTGATCAGATCAAGAGATATGTAGCATGAGGAAACCACTGGAAAAAATTATAAAAGGGAACAAGTACTGTATGGATATTGTTCTTGAAGAGGCAATGGCGACCATATCATGACTGAAAAAATTGTCTGCAAAATGGTTGTCACAGTATAACGCGTTCACAAGGCATTGTCATAACACAAGCCAAACTCTGGCATTGCTGATCTGATTTTCTTAAACTTCAGAAAGTCTGAAATCAGGTCTTACAACACAACATTCGAGTATATTCAAGATAAGGATGTAAAACAATCCACCGGGAGACAAAAATGCATTCAAGATAGAAAATGAAGAAAAAAGCCAAAAGTATAAACAAATCATGCCGTTCGCAGAAAGCTCTTTAATCCTGCAAACAAGGTAACACTGCCTTTAGAGTTACCAAAGAAGGCCCGAGGTCAAAATCTTTCAGTAAAAGAAAATTTAAATCTTGTCCAAAACCAATTTTATTGATGATGGGTAAAAAAAAATATTCCCCCAACTCACCCCTCAATGATCAAATGGCTGTGTCCGCCTAGCATAATTTTGGTCTCAGAAGATCTTAAGGCAATTCATTGCAATCTATGAAACACATAGCTTAGCTCTCCTAATCACTTCTCTGCTACTTGAGCAACCTCTTCCTTCTTCTCACTTTCCAAGTTTGCGTCAGTATTAGTGTTGTGAACCTTTTTCCCATCTCCTTCCACTGCATCTCCATTAGAGTAGTGGTTCTTCAGAACAACTGAAATGTCAGCCTCAGAAGCTCCAGCAAGCTTAAAGCGCTCAACAGCAGCATCTAGTTTCTCCTTCCAACCACCCATCCCTAACTTGCACTCAACTTGAGATCGCTCAAAAAGCATATTACCCCAGAAAAGGTGGATCTGCGATCTCATAACTGCAGCTTGCTCAGCGGCTTCTTCAGGCGAGACCTCTCCATTACCGCCGCTCCCAGAGGGCTCACCTTCTGCCCCTTGTTTTTTCCTTCTTTTCAGCAGCTCATCTTTCTTGCTTGAGTTTGGATCTTTAAGTTCGTTCACCCTTTGTTCCTCCAGCTTCTCCCACATCTCTGTTGCAGCTTTCATCTTCTCCTCTGCACTATCAAAGAGGTTGAGTGTTTCCACAGGATCCCAGCTCAATAGGTCAATTTTCTTCGCAAGAGCAAATGACCAGTGAAGTTTGGCCATTTCAAACTGCTGCTGTCCCAAAGCGAGCAATCCTTCATAAAAGTCTGGCTTGATCACAAGAGCTTCCTCATATTTCTCTTTGGCCAATGAGTACTTTTCTCTCACCCAGTCATAAGCTACTTGAAGTTGAGCTGCTACTACCTCCTCCCCAGCAGACTCATCCAAGGGAATACGCTTCCTTGCTGCGCACATATGGACATTGCCCCAGTTGAAGAAAGCTAAAGCTGCTACCTCTTGGAATTTTGCAGCAGCCTTGTCAAACAAATTCTGAGCTTCTTCGCTCGTCACTGTTTCCTCGAGCGCTTCTGTGCAAAGTTCCATCCCAAGCTCATGCAAGTCTATGTGAGCATCAGGGTCAATACCAACGTGAGTGCGGAAAAGCTGAGCAAACTCAAACAACCAATCGTCCATCTCAACATCCTTGCACTCTGGATCTTCTGAAGTACCTGGCTGCTTATCTTTCGAGACTTCTTTTTCGATCTTATCAATTGCAGAATCACCAGCTTCTATTACTGATTCACTGAGAGAAGAATGAGACTGACTTTCTTCTCCTTTGTTCTCCTCACTTTCCACAGGCTTCTCTTCATCTTCCTCCAATAAAGGTGGCTCCTGCTCAGCAGTCACCTCAACAATGTGCAACCTAAGCAACCCGATGGGATCAGCCTTCTCCGGCTCAGGTTCTTTCTCAATAACACTGTCGACACTAGACTCTGCCATTCTGAGCTCAATGCTACATGTGATGGTCACTAAATCACCATCATTATCCCTATACTTGATCAAAACAGACTTTGAGGAAGGAAAACGTTTGCTTACAATGTCCCTTAACACTTTAAAGCTGCAGTTCACGGGCATCTGGGCCAGTCTTATGTCATGATCATAAATAAGCTTCAGTGGCCTCAAAGGAACAGCAAGATCCGAGTGCCTACCACTGAGAGGCAATGTTGATGCCGACAAAGATGACGACTGCTCCTTCTTGTTATTAATACTCGAAATCACCAGAGGGTCAGTAGAAGAACCACTCAGGGGCTTTAGCACCAGTTTTGGCATTTGGGCTTTGGGCACAGGACCATTTTCAGTTGCTCCAATCAGTTGGGGCTTATCTATCTTATTACTCGTAGACAAAACAGTTCCTGCTGCAGAGGATGCTGCCTTCTTAGGCACCGGGCGGGCAGGCAGACATGGCCCCAAGCCACCGACCGGAGCGCCACGGACAGCCGAAGCCCCCAGAGCAGCCGGGGACGGCCGGCTTTGGAGGTCCTGCTGGGCCTCCTGTCGTGGGCCCAATGCCATGCGCAACCGCCTCGCAATCTCCAGAGCATCCCCATTATTTGGGTCCGACCCCAACAGCACCTGAACGTCCTGCATCGCCATCTCGATCCTCCCTATCGCCTCCAACGCCCGAGCCCTCCGGAGCAGCGCCCGGACGAACCTGGGCTGCACCTGGAGCGCCATCGTGCACTCCGCTATCACCACCTCGTAGTCTATGGGCTTCATCTGCATCAAGCAGGCGGCCCTGTTGCTATGAAACACCGCCCGGTCAGGGTGGGTCTTCGGCAAGAGGTTAAGCGCATTGTGGTACTGCTCAAGAGCGCCCCCATAGTCCTTACCCTGGAACCTCTTGTTGCCTTCTTCCTTGAGCTCATGCGCTCTTTTCAAGAACACCGTTGCATCCACATCAACAACACCCCCATTGGCCTTCGCCGCCGGAGCCTCCCCGGAAACATGGTTCGAAACCCCTTTCTTCTTCTTCCCTCCGGATTTCCCCATCAAATTATCTCCCCCAAGAATGAATGATTGATCGACGTTCAAATTGCCCAAGAATTCAATGCCGAAAAAGATTCAAACTTTACCAGAAATTCCTCAAATGAATGATGCCCACCAAGAGAAAGAGAAGGGGAGAGAGAGAGGGTACTTACAAAGAACACACGAAAGATTAGATTTTTACAGCTTCCTGAGAACGAATTTGACTGTTATGTCATCGGATGACGATGATGAAGATGATGATGATGATGATGATGATGATGAGCTCGGTTGAAGAAGACGAGCCGGAAATGGAGGATGGGGTTTTGGGAATTTCCCTGGAGGTTGAACCTTGAAACCCTAGAGAGCTGAGCCCGGATTGCTGTTTATTTTATTATTTTTTATTATTTTTGTTTCATCTCTTTCGTTATTGTGTATATAAGTGAATACCTATCTGATTCAATCCTCGGCAGTGGGTCCTACTCCGGTCGGGGGAGTCTTGTCAACCGTTGGATCTCAAGCGGCGATGGTGGAGCTCCCTGATGTGATGCGCTCCGTCCGATCGAGTGTGGGGATCTCGTCGAATCTCCGGTCTGCGATTTCGGCCGTCGGATCGGCTACCCGAAGGGTCCCGCACGATGTACGGTGTAATTCGAACCTTCCCCCTGCCCTGACCTGGTTGAAAAAGGGGCCCATCAGACTCGAGCCCGGACTCGACACCTGGCCCGGTTCAGGCCCATTATCCATAATGGGCCGACTAGGCCCATTTTTGTGTGGATTCGGCCTTAAAGGCCCAACAATTCAATTTTCTTAGGGGCTTAAAGGCCCCAATTGTCATAATCGCTCTTATAAATTCGCCCCCTCCCTCTTTCGTTTTCACCATTGCTCAATCTTACTCCCTAAAATTGCTTATTAATTTCATGTTTTTAATTCTCTTACAACGATTTAATCGTGCTCTAAACATCGTAGTGAAGAAGAAGAAGAACAACAACAACAACAAGTGATTGTGATTATTCCAACCTAATCTAAATTTCAGCTGGCAAAATACACCCGAGTCATTTAGTGAGTTTTGTTTGATAATGTCTATGTGTCGGCTCCGCCTCGACAACAAGCCCAATTTAATCACGATAGGGCACAATAACTCGATGACCGGAGGAAATTGTGAGGGCAAATGCTATGAGATAGCCATGTCAAGACGGTAACCCGTGAAATCCAACTACTACAGATTTGTAGAGAAGAACGTCAAGTGAGGATGGGCCTACTGATTATGCATACTCTTGTCATCCCAAGCTATTGGGTCAATGAGGCTTGCGAATTATGTCACCAAACTCTAATGTTTTACGAAAATTAATATTTCTACTTGATTTCCAAAATGTTGTCACCAAAATGACGTGAGTTGTCAATGGATTTAACATCTCCAACAAAATCTTCAGCACGTCGTAGATAAAGTTGATATTAATACCTCATAATCTGGAGTATAGTCAAAATGTTGATCTGGAATTTCCCTCCGCACACTTCCATTTCATGCAAATTTTTACTGAACGTATCAACTTATGAATACAAAATTTCTTTTTAACTTCTATTAAATTGGAAAAAAAAATTAAGTTTTTAATTAGATTTGAAAAATGGGCCCGGCATGACCGTGCCCCGACCCAGCGTGCCCCGGCCCGGCCCAGCGGCCACTCCTAGTGCTTTTGTGATAACAACATAGGGAAATCACTTCCCTTTCAACAAATTCTTTTGAGGAAATTCAAAAATCTAAGGAAAATGTATTAGGGAGGCCGTGCAGATTAGCATTTTCTTTGCAAGAAATTGCTAGTAATAACAATGACCATTTTTTTTCTTTTTGGTCTAAACAATGACCACCAATTTAAGGAGCCTTGAATTTGAGGGTTTACTTACTTTCTAATCTTGATTAGCACATCATCTATTACCAATATTACTTCCACAGTTTTTTAGCTGTCTTTGCCACAAAAGAAATAGACAATCTCATTTCTAAACATGACAGCTAAAATTACTTCATCACAGATTCACGACCATACTTATATGCCACGACGATTCAATGACGTTCAAACATCAGATACTCGGATCAACGCAGGCTTCCCAACATCTGTACCTCATCGATTCAGTTACATCTGTTGAAATGGTAGCGCAAGTACTTTGATAATTCCTTGGCCGTTCGCTGCTAGCATCACCGGACTGTCGCGTTTCCAGCACACTGCGCTTACAAAGCATACATCTGCAGTCTTGCCGGCGAGGCCTGCTCAGGGGGAATCGAAGCTGTGCCAAGCTGCCGGTCTAGAAAAATCCTGACAAATCAATCGACAAAGAAGATGAACATCATGTATGCATGTTGAATCTGCTTCAGTCACGAAGCAATGAAAAAGCCGATCAAACCTTGTGATAGACGACCACTTCATTTGTTTCGCTGCCACATCCTATTAAGTCGCCACTCGACGAGAGGCCCACAAAGTTTTTCGTATTCGAGTGTCCTCTAAATACACGGAGCTGTGTAAAGGGGACATAGAATGAATTAGTTGCAAAATATTGGGGACGTGAAGCCAGTAAACACATGTGAAATGGACCGTAAATTTATGGAAAGCATTACGAAGATGTCGTGATACACAGATCGGCATTGTATGAGCCGAGTTGAGTGCGATCACTTACAGGAGCGCATTTCTTTATATCCCACAAGCACAAGGAGCTGTTGATAGAAGCAGAGACAAGGTTGTTGCTAGAGGAGAATTCCACATGGGAAACAGACTTCCTGTGCCCTTTGAGCTTATGCACCGGTTCACTGATATATCTCAAGTCGTAGTAATAAATGTTATGATCTGCTGAACCCACCTGCAAAACCCGGGAGGAACACAATTCACATATCCATTCGCGATTAGCACTTATGCTGAGACACTAGGTAGATTCAACCAAAAAACAGGGCAAATGGAGGTAAAGAAAGGACTGTTTCACCATCGGTTTATCGTCTTATAGAGCCCGGACAACTGGTGGTTCATTATTATAGTAGTGAATTGAGCAACTGGGATTGAATTGCTTTCACAGGATCATAAGGAATCTGAAAGGTTAAGACTCATACAGCTAAGTACACGCTCGATCCAGGATCATATTTGACAGCGCAGATGCTGGCCCTCATGTCAATGGTAAGAACACTCGCTTCTTGCTTGGTGGACCAAACCTTGACCTGTTCCATGAACACAGTTGATTGCAACCGAGACTTGTCAAATTCATAAAGTCTGCCCAAATAAGATATATACAACCCAAGCATTTGAATGACTTTGCTTCCGCCCAACCACAGGGACAGGAAATCCTCGGTTCTGGCCTAAACCTTGAGGAATGTATCTCCCCCTAACGGGCAAAACTGCCAGTCACGGTAATTCTCATCAAGCAATATCAAGAAAAGCAAATCTAATCAGTAGAGCTTCATATTACCTTGCAGCCGTCGCCTCCAGAAATGAGCAAATGAGGCACAGTGTGCGAGAAATCAATTGACCAAACTCGATTATCATGCTCCTTAAATTGAATCATACTCTGCAAGATGTGAGTATGTTTTTGTCCCATGAGAAGGATATTGGTCGTTGTATTAACTGGACAGAAGAATGTACAAAAAAGGAAAAAAAGAACATGGAAGAGTGTCTTCTGGGGTAGAGTAAACTTATCACCTGACAAGTAGCTGCATCGTGAACAGCTACTATGCCTCCATAATCACTAACGGCGAATTGGTTGTTCATGTACTTATTCCAACTCAAGCAACTAAGTTTCGATTCTTTGGATATTTTCGCAACAGGTCCATGACCCGCAGCTGTTCCATTCACCACCTATGACAGGTCAATTAAGTGAGCAATCGATGTAGAGCCATCAGAAAATCAGAAGAAATTAGGCATCTTGTGTTCACTGAATTCCATTTCTGTATTGAAACCTTGTTCCGTAATCACCATCATCTTATGCTAGTTCAATCAATTCAATACGATCAATGACACATTTGTTAGACCAAATAACAGCTCCTGACAATTGCAAAGCGCCAAACTTTAGTTTTTGACAGATAGAGAGCTGCTGGCAAAGGCACTTATCAATCGGATTCACCTTGTTAAAGACATTGTTTCATTGTTAATATCTCGAGCAATTCTACTTGATTATCTGAATCGCAGAAGATCATTTAGTTCTCATGTCTATGCATCGTGCATATTAGCACTGTTTCACTTGCTGAAGTTAATTCAGGAATTCGAATTTCAGTTCACTCATATATTAAACTCACCTGGAGCTCATGACAAGTCACATGGTACTAGTCCAAACAGATACCGTACTTCAAGTGCTTACCGAGGAAAAATGGAAAACTTCGACGGTCCTTGAAATCCCAGCTGTCGCAAACAATTCTTCATCTTTGTTGAGCTCTATGCTGCACAATAGCATCGGTTCTCAGATACAATTTGAACAAATGACAAGAATTAAAAATCAACAGAGGCTGACTACATATCTGGAAAACAAAAATGGTCCAGACTTTCAGTTCCCGATCCGCCAGTGAACGGCATACGAATAACTCACCTTGAGACAATTTTCCGAGAGTCGATATGAACCCCATTATTAAGTTCAGCGATGACCTATGAACCCCATTATTAAGTTCAGCGATGACCTTCAATTGACTAGAACCACAAGAAGAAAAGAAAACAGTTTCAATTGAAAAGCAGAATGACAAGACATCAAAGTAGCAGATAATATAGTGATAGAAAGTTTGACTACCTGTACTCCATGAAAGAACTCAGCATCGATTTAAAATCCTTGAAACCTGATGGACAACCTTCTCTTTTCATTGAATCATATCCTGTCTCTTCCTGTTTTGGTACATTTACTAGTCAGCTATATCATCTCTTGTTAACCAGACTACAAGAGACCAAGGAAATTTCCCAAGCGATGACATGCTTGATAAAAAACTTACCAAGAGGGGCAAGCATTCAGCAAAATGTCTACTACGCATTCTAATTGATGACTAGAAGAGTTCAATTTTGTGAAACCACTAACCTTTCTGAGTACCGGTCCTTCCATTGCAGTGTGTGGCCCTGTTTGACTAGTATCCTGTGAACCTAACCTCAAGCAATCAATCTTTTGAATTAGGTCCATCATGTGGCCATCATCTGATAACTCTTCTAGCTTCTCCTGTTGGGCTCGTTGCCTGGGTGTCTCATGCGACCGGAGCAGAATCCTCTGACCGCAATGGCAACACGATCCCCTGACCAAAGAAGATGGTCGATCTGTAGCAGTAGTAGAAGCATCAAAGTTCTTCAGTTTCTGGAAACATTCGTTCTCTGGTTCCAGAGACCGTGCATGTTGCTTATTGTCAGTGGCCTTTATGTGCTCTTTAATGTCTTGAGGATCAACTGGCATCTAAAATACGGAAAGAATAGTGTCAACATGACATACAATATCAACAACAATTTCACCTGTCCAATTATAACTGGAGCAACACATCGAAGAAACAGATGCTATAAACATGCTACAAAACTCAAGTGCGCAACTTCTCAACACGAATTTGACTTCTCATGTGGACCATTTTAACATAATCAAATAGCGGCTTCGAGCGATTCTCTCGGCTGCAAGATGGTGATCCTATGGAGGAAATAGATTGCAGACATTCCTCGATGATGGTGTGATCCGCCACCAACTACATGCGAACCCACATCCTTTCATGAATAGCAGAGACAAGCAGCAATTTCTTAGACGAAACTGCGAGCGAACTCTCACCAATAATAAAATTTCAACCTCGAATACCCTTTCTCCAGACAAGACAAATTCAAGAAAATCAAGAAGTGGATTAGGCGCACTGGATCAGTTCGAACGGTGCGGCGGCGACGAGATTGTTACATGATGGGAGTCCGGAATCGAATGTGCCACGAACCCACATCAGACCCATGATATATTCTCGAACCATCAAGCCCGACAAGACAGGCGCTCAAGCTTTCGTGTTGATTCTCATTTTCAAGAAAAGCAGAGACAGACGGAGACAGAGACAGAGACAGAGACGGAGTTTTTACTAGTTCGTATCCACAAGCCGCGGCGAAAGCGTCGTCCGTCACGTCCATGCAAATCGGACACGACAGCTCGTCGTCATCACCGGCCACCGACGATCCCACCGAGCCTCCTCCCATCTCTGCGGTCG
Source organism: Eucalyptus curtisii (assembly GCA_017140595.1). Lineage (NCBI taxonomy): Eukaryota > Viridiplantae > Streptophyta > Magnoliopsida > Myrtales > Myrtaceae > Eucalyptus > Eucalyptus curtisii. Next base: position 14,405,800 of record CM029497.1, read on the forward strand.
TGGGTGCTTGCGAGAGAGAGAGAGAGAGAGCAGAAAAGGCTTAGGCAGGAGGACGAAGCGAAGCTACTTTTGGCGAGAAGACTCGAGCATTGACTTCTTGGTCGATCAAGTGGAGAAACTAGCAAAGCCTCTTTGCGGTTCTAAAAAGAGAGAGAGAAGTATGGAAGTACGTAGGAGAGAGAAACGTGAGTATAGAGAACATCATTGTCTCCCATAAATCTTCAGCGCTCCGTCTTCGGAATAAAATATGCCAAGAACGGGAGCATATAACATAACCGGACGACCCAAAAGAAAAAACGTAACCGGACGACGTGGCGCTGGCTTCTACCATTAAATTAGGCTCTGCTTTATATAGAAGGAATTCCAATTAAGAGCTTCGAATATCCTCATTTTTTTTAAAAATAAAGACTTAAAATAAACATTATATCGAATTAGAACATATAATAACCATATCAATTTCAAATAAGAGCTTAAAGTGATTATGACGGTTTCAAATACGGGTATGATCTTCCCATTGTCGATTGGCTAAATATTCTAATCGATCAAAAGATATTTTTCATCAAAAGACCATTTTCATTTTAATTTTTTTTTTATTTCTCTCTCTCTCTCTCTTTCCTTTTTCGGTGAGGGCCCAGCAACCTAACTGGCTGCTAGGCAGCCCTCGAAAGCTACTAAGGCAAGGCTATCCCTCATAGGCTACTGCGAGGCAACCCTCACCCAAGTGAGGCTATCCCTCATCTGTGATGAGCGAGGGTGGCCCTTGGTAGATCAGGTGAGGGCGACCCTCGCTTGACTCTCTTCAAGCTTTGTCAATGGCTGGTCTCGGCTGCCAATGATGAGAAGAGAAAACCACAAAAAAAAGAAAAAAAAAGGAAAAAAGAAAGAAAAAATTCATAAAAAGGTAAAAGACAAAAATACCTTAACCAATGGGAAATTCAAGCCCTTATTTGGAACTCGATATAGGCATTCCATATCATTATTTGAAATAAATTCCACTTCCGATTCTCATTTGAGAAAATGATGGCACTTTAGGCTTTTAATCAAAACAACGTCTACTTCGGGCTATTATTTAAGAAAATTAGAGTATTTCAGATCCTTATTTAGAATTTTTCCGATAAATTATTTCATGGGAAAGTAATTGATATACAAAAAATATTATTTATAGACTGAAAACAACAAGTTTAGATAGGAGGGAAAACAATTTTCCTTTCTTATGAAAAGGAAACCACTTTCTCTCGATCACCAAATAAATGAAAGCTAACTATTTACCTTGAAAATGAATCTCATTATAATGTATTTTTCTTTATCATGAAGTTTCAACTCAACGAATGCACTCTTATGTCTTAAGGAATGTGCTGACTCCATATTACTTGTAATTGATATGCTTCGAGGATGTTTCGGCCTTCGATGGTGAAGGTCGCTCGTGCGGGTCGCGTCATTTCTTTTGGTCGAAAAATTGGTCTGAGATTGCATGAGTTGCAAGTAATTCAAAGCTTATATAGACTAATATGAATTCTTAACGCATTCCATCATATATACAGCTTGCGTAAGAGTCACATGCACAATCTAATTTATATGAACTTCTGTATTTTAAAAGATGTGTTAAGAAGCTAATCGATCGAAGGGACACATGTCAGTCATCAAATATACATACGTGTAAAGACATCTATGGTTCGCATAGAAAACATAAGTCTTTCTTTTTTTTTAGTAATATCTTTTGCCTTTGGAGAAATCCATAATGTTGGGAAATGCTTTAAAATCTTAAAACCCCTTTGAGATTATGAAATATAACAAACAACCCGCCGAGTTTTTCAATCGAGTTGGTTAGCTAATGTCGAATTAAGCCAAATAATTCGCCAAAGAAGGTGGATATATGACTGGAGTTCATACTTCGTTGAATTGTTCTTGATTTGAGGGGTGCCAAGTATAAAAAAAAGTCATGAACTTATTGTAATTATGTCAATTCAGTTATGAACTTATTTTTTTGGCTAATTGAGTCTTAAATGTTTTGAAATTGCGTAAGTTCAATCCATCGGGCCAAAATTGGCTAGTCAGCACTTATGTGGCTGTCGGTCGGTGTCGATGATAATTTTTTAGTAATATTTTATTTTTTGAATTATTTTATCCTTTTTCCTTTTTTTTTCTCTCTTTTTTCTTTCCTCCTCCTTCTTCCTCCTTTTCCTTTGGCTCCAATGACGGGCCAGAGGGGAGGGCTGGCTGATTGACAGACTGAGGTTGCCAAGGAAGCTTGCCTCGCCGTTGCTTGGCGAGACTGAGCTAGCCCAGCCACTGGTAGGGCGAGCCCCTGCCGAATCTAAAGAGGATGAGCTTGCCCAGCCACTAGTGAGGCGACCCCTCACGAGATTTGGCGAAGGGGGCCTCAACTAGCCACCTTAGTCCAACGACCAGGAGGGCTGGCCGACGGAGCCAAAGGAAGAAGGAGGGAGGAGAAAAAAAAGAGTAATAAAAAAAAAAAAAAAAGGAAAATAATTAATAAAATAATTTGAAAAAATAAAATATTATTAAAAAAATTGTCACCTACGTCGTGACCACCGGTCGGCTGGATGAATAGACACAATAACAATATATTTATGATTCAATTGGCCAAAAAAATAAGTTTATGATTGAATTGACACAATTATAATATATTTAGAATTTTTTTGGTAATTTTTCCATATACATATAATTCCTCAAAAACCGAAAGCAAAAGTGGAAGTCCTTCACTTATAAAACTTTTCCCCCTTTTCTTTCATCGTCACATACAGCATGGTGCGCCAGGAGGCACAACCTTTTCCAATGGAAAATTTCAAACGTTAGACGAAGAGACGAAATTATTTCTTTTATTTTTCAATCTAACTTCATGCTTCAAGCTTGTAATGTCTTCCTTAAGGAACCCTGCAAATGTAAGACCAAACGAATTTCACGTAAAAATCACGGAGAGAGATGGTCAATTTACGTGTTGCAGTCGACGTAAGGATCAATGGGCACGGGCAACTCGATGTGGCAATACATGGGAATCAGCTTAGCTCTTGCGGGGTCGACTCCTAACCCAAGCCCGATATTCTTGAACCACTCACACAGGTCTCGTCGTATCTGCGTTGTGTTTGCCAGCCTCTGCACAAATTGCTCGACTTGACAGCATAGCGTGGTTGGCGAAGGTTCAGACCCCTTCAGGAATGGCAAGCACCGCCAAAAGTCCGTCATGGCCTCACCGCATGTGATGTCGTCAATCGGTTCTGGTTCATTTCTGACCATGCTGGGAACCGGTTCGGGTTGATCTCCAACGCTGCTGGTAACAATTACGAGCAATAGATTTGCAATGTAGAGAAAGCACAGTAATCTCACTCCTACCTTGGCCATTTTCTTGCAAAGCGAAATTTCTTTTCTGAGAGAGGGTGCCCACGTGATGATGTAGTTTTGCTTGGATTGATGATGTGAGAGAGTGGTTCTAGAGAGTTGGCAAGGGAGTGTATTTATAGGGGTTTTTTGAGGATTAGGCCTTTAAATAGGAGTACATTTGGGTGGACTCGAGATAAATGGCTTAGGGACCTAGTCACCGTTGGATCAATAGGGTCCACCTAGTTCTCGCTTGATGCTGTGAGGTCTATGTATGTGACCTCGACCCCACATAAGTTTTTGGGCATTTTGACAGGGTCATTAATGAGAGGCTAGTAAGGCCGAGTAACAATATTGTCAAATTTTCCATTTTGTGAAAATTACCTTAATGAAACTTCACCATGAGAATGAGTTCTCAAGTTTAGAATTGATTCATTTACCATGTATGAAAGGGGTTAGAGCTAGTCAATAGGCCCCAATTAAGTCTACGGTGTACATGACCTCGACTTCACATGAATTTTTGGGCATTTTGACGAGGTCATTAATGATAGGTTGGTGAGGAAAAGTAACAAAGTTGTCAAACTTTCCATTTGGTGAAAATAGCTTTGATGAAACTTCACCATGAGGATGAGTTCTCAAGCCTAGAATTGATTCACTTACCATGTATGAAAGGGGTTAGAGCTAATCAATACTCAATAGGCCCAGATTAACCTATCATACAACTTGAGTTATCGTAAGAGTTAAAAGTTGACCGTTATAATTCTAATTAAATTAAGTAGGGGAGCACTTTTAAATTGATAATAGCATGTCGGTATCCGGGAGCGCTAGAATGTTCTCCTCTTCCCTATACCTTTGCAAGTACTTAAGTTAGTGCAATCCAAGAAATGTTCAATGGCCGCACCGAAGAATGTCGTGGCCGTTGTTGTGTGCTGTGTGCATGTATACGTTCCGAATTTTTCTAATATACATAAAATATATATACGTGCCCGCATGCCTTTATTTTCATACAAGTCGGTCGCAAATTACATCTACCGTTTTTTGTGATATGTGCACGATCAGATATTTTCATACAAGTCAAACAAAGAATTTATTATTTTAGTTATCTTGGCTAAATAGGAAAAAGTTTATTTCTTGATTTGAGAACATAGTTCACACAACTAAGTACTCAACATGTCCAAATAATTTCTTTTCATTTTTTAAGGGGAATGCTACTATAATTGTTAGTTTTATGTGTTTGAAAAGAAATAAAACCTCAAAAAATCGATCTGAAGGACTGCCAAAGAGTCTCTGATCAAAGTTACTGCCCTACCATACTTTAGTATTATTATTATTTTTTATCTCAATCAAAGATCAAAGTAAATTTTATGCTTTCTCTTATTAGTATATTGAGTTGTCATGTGGTATTCTTTACTCAGCATATCAACGACAAACCTTGTTTGAATTCTTAGCAAGAACAAATGAAATTGTTTGCAAGGAAAGGGGTTTCCTGGCAAATATCTTTCATCGAAGAGGCAAATCTTCGAGTTTTTTTATATAAACAGGGCCCTGTGTTATTTCGGAAAAGAAACGACTAATTCTACTCTGCAGGCAATAAAGTAAAGGATAAATAGGAGATAAAAACGTACAATAAAACGAAAATATGAGATATGAAAGGGAAAAAAAAACATAGCTAAAAGGCAAGTGTTCTTGTGTTTGTTTGATTGTTAGGAGATCCCTACAACTGTCTTTTTGGCTATTTATAGTTAATTTTACAACTGCTCTTTGGCAATTATTATTATCAAATTCAAACTACCTCTGAAAACTTCGGTAGCATGCAAATAGCTGTATTGTCTTATCCACAGTATCGTCGGCACCAAACTCTTGAAACCGTCTCCATTCTTATCGCCTTACTCCTCAGCGGTTGCTGTTACCGCCCTCTCGGCATCCCTAATAATGCGTCGCTTTCTTGCAAATTGGGCGTAACGGGCCTTTCCTTTGTTCTTGGCCCGTTGAGCGAATTTTGGCACCAACAGAAATGAATCAATTAAATGATTAAGTTGAATATGTTAAAAGTTCCGCCCCTTTCACAAGTATCTTTGGCTCCATCACTAGATATATGCGTCATTGCATATGGTGAGCAATTCGAAGTCTATGTAGGTAGCCTTATATGGAGTGGTGCAACAATGCTTAGGACCAATTTGTCACTAAGATAGTAAGATGCAAGGGATTGAGTTCAACTCATCACCATTAAAAATGTACAGTGTAGAATTGCGATTCAAGTAAAGGAGTTTGCTCTATATACCATCGAGTTCTGATTATTGGGTTACAGAGTGCGTGGCTAAATTGGGTGAGTTGTTGAAATGACAAATTGCTTGTACTAAACAGGGGTATTTGTATCTTTTCTTTTTCTTTTTTGTTTTTTAATAATTCAAGAGTACAAGCGTAGAGTTCTAGCTATCTAGAGGCCCATGAAAAGTCATATGAGCTCCTTGAACAAATTAAATTTAAATCTTTGATTTGTACATATAGTTTTGACCAAGAATAGTTTGCATATAAGGATTCGAAGATTTGACCTCCAATTTTTAAATTGAAAATTCGTTGTTGGGGTTAATAGTGGTATCTCTTATGAACGATGAGGAAAAGTTGAGGACTTTTGCATTCTTAGTGTAAATAAGTTAAATTTCTCGAAAATTGAAAGATTCTATCGAAGCTCCCATGTTAAAAATTTTTTTCTTCTCTCTCAACTTCATTTTATTGATCAGCATGGAACCAAACATTTCATTACAAGATTATTCTCATTTTTCATCCTTTCTTGAAGATACCTTCAAGCCCCAGGATTGTATCAGTTTCCAAATGGAACCCTACAGACAAAGCACCAAAGAAACTTCAAAGTAAGAATCAACAACATTGTGTGTGAGAGAGAGAGAGAGAGAGAGAGAGAGAGAGAGAGATAATTAATTTACTTGCTGCAATCGATATTGGGATCAATGGGCACAGGCAGCTGAACATGGCAGAGGCCAGGAAGGGCCTTGGCCCTTTCGGGGTTGACTCCGAGATCGGGAGCGGCTTTCTTGAAGCACTCGCACAGGTCTTGCCGTACCTGCGTCGAGTTCGCCAGCTCCTTCACCTTCTCCACTGCCAAACAGCACGGCCCAGGCGGCGTTGGTTCGGACCCCTTCAAGTAGGGCTGGCAGGGCATCATAGTCTTCAGGGCGTCGCTGCAACTGATGTCGTCGATCGGCGCCGGCTCGTTCCTGGCTATGCAGGTGACCAGGAGGAACGTCAGGCTCGCGATGTAAAGAAAGGAGAAGACTAGCTCCACTTGCGGCTTGGCCATTTCCTCCGGTGAGATGGAGATAGAGATGGTTTGGTCTGGTTTGGTGAAGTGATTTAGTGTGGCTTTGACGGGTTTGGTGAGGGAGTCTATTTATAGGGGGGAGACGGGAAGTGTTAGGGCTTTTGAATGAGGATATGTTCACGCTGCCATGTAAGTTTCTAGAAATATTAAGGGTGGTAGGATGTACATGTAAGTGAGTTGTGTTAAAGAAATCCCACATTAAAAAATTGATGTGGTGTAAATTAGTTAATATACCTCAGTTGGTCCATAACTCATTAATTTAAAATTTTGAGTGAATGCGAGTTTAACTGAATATATTAACAGGCTTAGACTTGAGCACTTTGGGCGAAGGTATCGGACTTCTGCCGTGCCGTCCCAACCTCCCAAAAAATATTGGTGGCTGATATTTTAATGGTTTAATAATTAATATCACATAAAATCTCGAATTGGTAAATTTGTGATTAATTACAAAGAACATGAAACTGATATGCTTGTGATAAATTTAACATTTGTTAATTTATATTAAACTTTACAGTCAAATTCGAGTTAGATGACATGTGACAATTAATGGGTCTACCAGTTTAAGGTTTTATCCTTCATTTTTCATGAATGTACCAATTTGTGATTTTTTATAGTATTAATCCAATTTAATTAAAATTAACGGAAGGTAAATTTGTCATTAATATATCGATTTAAGGTTTTTTAGTTGTGAAAAAATTAGTTTGTGATAAATTTATCATAGATACACTAGTTTCGGGTTTTTAATGGTGAAAAAATTAGTTTGTGGTAATTTATCACATATCTATCGGTTTGGGTTTTTTGTTGTCATCTATTAGTTTGTGGTAAATTTGTTATAAGTGTACAAGTTTGATGATTTTCGTGGTATTAACCAAAAAATTAAACATTGAAGACGAAAATAATTGACGATTAAAGTATAAAATTTATTAATTTCTTACCAAACATGAAATAATAAGAATTACTAGAAGATTCCGACTTCAGTATCTTCTGAATATTTAGCACTTAGTTAATTTAGTAAGCCGTCCTTACTTGCTGCATTACTCTATTTTTTTGATTTAAAACAATCGATTAAGTTGATAGGCATTGATAACATTCGACGCGTAGAGGTTATTTAGTACAAAGCAAAATGGTGTTTGATAGGCATCTCAACAACTGAAGCACCTCTAGAACCACGAAAGTCTATAATGACCTTCAGGATGTCACCTCACCCTAGCTTCGAAGTGCTATAGCTTTAACATCAACAATTCAGCCACAGCTATACCAAACGGACAATATGATTATCGAACACACCTTTTTTTAACTAGACCCAGCCAATCATATTTCAAGAATTGGCGAGAACTCACATTGGATTCTGCCCAATGACATAGATCCCCACACGATTTCCCTGCGCGTCCATAGACGTCTATTCTGTTACAATTTTTCTCGAGTTTCGAGCATTTTAAATGCGGGTCATGAGGATTTTCCTTGTCTTGGAACTGGTTTTATGAAGCTTTGGAGCTATGCGAGGATGACACCAGACGCAACGGCCCATTTCACCAGCCATGCATGAGAAGGGGGGTTGCAATTCTTGCACGGTTTTAAGGTTTAAGTCCATGGTTTTTGTTTACGTTTCGATTGGGTGTGCCCTGGTTTTCTAGGTGGTCGTGCAATTCGTGTCCGAGATGACAGACACGAGTTGATTGTGATAGTTATTGCAAAACGGTCGTGGTTTATGATGCTAATCAGAGAGTTAACCTGCGTGCATTGCACGAACTATCGTACAAAATACAACTCAAATGGAGCATGGACAATTTAAGTATAAATATAATATTATCTAACACACGTCATTAGTTGTGAAATTTGCATATGAACTTGAATTATCGAGATTTAAAGAGACCAATTAGCGCAAAAATAGAAATTTGCAAAGAGAATATGACAGATTATATTTTAAACGATATGCTTTTTTTTTTTTTTTTTTTTTCGCAACTGAGGCATATAAAACGATAGAAGCTTTAGTCTACTAATTAGCATTAGGAAAAACTTTGAATTCACATTATTATGTTAAAGTAAAAAGATATGTGTAGCTTTTCTTAATTGAAATGATTTACAATTAAATAGTGAAATGATGAAGAGACAAAAAAAAAATAGGTTACATGGCACTTCAATTAGCGGAATGACCACATGATCCGATTTCAAAACGTTTAGGTGCCAAATTGAATAAAAAAGAGTTCATGGATAAGATTGAACATCAAGGACAAGTTCAGGAATTACCATGGCATTATCCCTTTTTGGAAATTATCAACTTTTTATGAAAAGTTTAGGAATTACCATGGCATTATCTCAGTAACTGCTTCAATCCTCATGCACGTTCCTCTTTATACATCTCTCTTGTAACTGTTTCGATCGTGCCCCATTGCTTCCTGACTCAAGGACAACGATCTCTTAGTTGGGTCTTTAGATATCAACTACTCGCGCCTTATTTCCGAATATTTCAAATGTCTCTATCCAAACATTTGCCGTCGATGTCATTGAGAAGCCACCAGTCATCATGTTTCAACTATTGAACACGTAGCAGTTTCTTGTTTTGATGTTGATTGCTGAGTTTTTATCTCAAGGTTTATGGACAATTTATCACATACCAATGTCCCTCTTGTGATATTCATGTGATTTTGCCTAATTTTGATATCTCCCATCCTCATGTTTGGCACGTGATGAGGCAGCCAACTTTGAGTGTCAACACTCATGTAAATTCATGAGAGGGACTTGCAACCTTACCTTGGGTGAACTACCTAGGATTTGACAAATGAATTATTAAATTTAGACTTAGATTGAGCTCTCACAAACCCATATCAATTCATGATTTAGATTTAAGTTATTTAACGTGCAAATGATTTTCAATTAAGGAGTTGTTACTAATATATTTTTGGTGAGTCAATTAGGAACTCAAGTAAAGTAATGGGAGGATTATTTTATTCTTACGAACAAGTGATTATGACTATGGGGACTTGATTATGTTAGATTTTTTTAATGCCTTTTTGATACTTTTTCTCTTTTATTTCAGAAAAATGTTTGTGGAGATCGCTTGTATTAATTTTAATTTACTCCATAATATGTGAGGTGACTAGTTGGGTACACAATCATTATTTAATACTCAATAATCAAAGCGTCAAATAAATTGTAAGCACAAGGAGGAAATACTTATCTCGAAGCAATGAAAGCATAGTATGAATAAGAAAATCTCATTAACAGCCCAAATATGATTTCTAATTAATATGCAATATTACACAAATGCTTTTTTAGATTTTTCTTGTTTAATGAGAATCGTGCTTTATGCAATACACGTTACTAATCTAACATGACATGTGATATGACATAGCGATGTGACATGACCTAAACTACATGACATGCATGTGATATTTTATTTTATTTTTAATGAAAATTCGAAAATTAGAAATTAACAAAAATAAACATGAAATCTATCCTAGAGAAAGAATCAAATCTATTCTAAGATAATGTTCTTTTTGGTATTTTATGTAGAATTTGAAATTGGAAATAGTAAAATTGGCTATCTAGACTAAGATATTATCCAACTCATGATAGGAATCAAATTAGCTCAAATCCTAATATTAACTAGAATGTTATCTTAACAAGATATCCCTAACCTAAAATGCAATCTATCTAGAAAAAATTTATCTAAATTATTCTAACTAAGTTTCATTTATTTTGCAGAAAATGTGGCATTTCGAAAAATATTTTCCTCATTTTTAGGAAAATGTAATTATTTTTTGGTGTTCGGCCGAAGCTTGAAAAGAAGTGGAAAATATTTTCCGCTATTCAATATGGAAAATTTTTTCTTTCATGCACTCTTTTCAATAAAATTTTATTTTTTATTTATTTTTAAATATAATTTTTAATTATTTCTTTTTTATATTTTAAAAATGAAATTTTAAATTATTTTATAATTTTCTTTTTTTTATTTTATTTTCTTTGTTTTTGTGTTCTTCTTCTTCGGTTAGTTGTTGGCCAAGGTGATGGCCGGCGATCGATCGAAGGCGAGCTCAAGCTCGCTCAATGCCGGCGAGCTAAAGGCTCGAGCTAAAGGCTCGCCGATCTAGCAAGCAATGAGCTCAAGGCCACAGTGATGGCTGGTGACTAGCCGAAGGTGAGCTCGAGCTCGAGTGAGCTCATCGCTTGCCATATCGATCGGCTAGAGGCTCGCGCTCGCTGATTTGGTGAGGCCCGAGCCCACTGCTCGCCAGACTCGCGAATCTAGCTAGTGGTGGGCTTGAGGCCTTAGTGAGCCTGCTCACCTGATCAGCGAGCTTAGTGATGGCGAGCTAGATCAATGAGCTTGGAGCCCTAGCTCGTTGTCGATCGAGCAAGAGGCGAGCTAGGGCTTAAGCTTGCCATCGATTGGGCGAGTGGATGAGCCTCGAGCTTGCCCAAGGCCGGTGAGCTTGAGGCTCGCTTGTGGTCGATCACCAAAGGTTATCGTGGTCGCGGCGGCCTAAGACACAAATTTTTATTAAAAAAAAAAAAAAAAAGAAAAAAAGAAAAAGAAAAATAATTAAAAATTCTTTTTTTTTAAAAGAAAAAAATAAAAGATGAAAATGTTACATGGATGTGAGATGAGAGAAAGTGAATAAGGAAAATGAAAATATTTTCCCTATACTAGAAGACTTTTTTCCTTCATGGAAAATGTTTTCCCAACTAATTCATTTTTCGTGAAATGAACATAAAAAAATTTGGAAAACGTTTTTCTAAAAGTTATTTTCCTCGAAACAAATAGAGCCTAATTTTAGGGAGATTATCTAGAATCGAATTAAACATGCAATATTATCCTAATATGTAATAAATCTACATCTTTTTGTGATTTTCCTTTTAGATAAGAATAGACATAAAATCAGATAAAATCAAGCAATGGCTAACATCCACCACCCAAAATATCATCTATATCCATCTAAATTTGAAAAAAAAAAAAATTTTGACGAATTGTATTTCAGGCATGAGATTGGATTAGCTGATTTTCGTGTGATGATTGTGAGTCATATTTCCTGCATGAAATTTGACTATGGATTATTGCATGTTGTGATGTTAGGAAATTATCCTAATTCATGGATACTTGAAAAATCTTTTGGACATGACAATACAGTCAAAGACAATGATGACAATACAGACAAAGATAACAAAAATCAATCAAATTAGATAATGAAATATCCAAATTGTGAGTTCGGATTTTTATTGGGGTTCAATTGAGGAGAAAATTAAGTCTACTTTTCATTTATTTATTTATTTAATGTTCTAAGATCAGTAGCTCCGGCGGTCGACTCGCATCCTCATAAAATCGTCTCTCATTCATCTTCTCTTCTGCATCTCAGGATGTGTGCATAGACCAGTAGCGGCCATCGATTAGGTTCCCTCTTCTCCTGAAATCCCCACATTCATCTTCTCCTCTCCATATCGGGTTGCAAAATATGGAGTCTCCTTTCCTCCGGCGAAGGACGGACATTCTCGGAGCGAGAATGACGGTTCTCGACAGCATGATCAACCGCCTCATAAACCGCACTTCCCTGTGCTTCTTATTCTACATCGTCGGCCTGCCCCTCGTCCTCTCCAGGTCGCCATATATCACCTTCATCACCCTCGGGATGCCGTGGATGCCTCTCGCGCTTGCCATCATCATGTTCTATCTCAGCTGTTTCTATTTGGACCACAATCTACGACTCCTGTGGATTTTTTCCACGGAGATGGAGGGCTTTGCGGCGGAGCTGGATGAGAACCGGCAGAGACTACTCGATCTTGGTATGGAACATGATGCCTTCTCGGCAGAGAAGGCGGGCACATGGGCGGCGGTTCCTGCTTGGACAATCCGAATTTGGGGTATTGTCATCATTTTTTGTGTTGCGGTCTTGTCAATCCCTATCTTGTATGTTGAATTCAAGCGAGTTTTTCCGAGATTGTCTCTGACATTCGAGCTAGCATGATGGTATCTTGAATTTCTACCGTCCAACTTGGCAACAATTATGTTTTAGTTGGTGTGTCGGCTGAAATTGTGATCCTTCACTTTGTGCATCACTTTTTCCGAAGTGGGCACCTTCGACTCTCTTGATCTCATCTTCTTCTTTTTCTAGAGAAAGACACCAGCAAATTTAGTGATACACAAACTTCCATTTACCATTTCTTATGGCAAGCGCCAGGCGATGCATCTTGAGTGCGGATCATTGGGAAGGAGAGAGGACATAAGAGAGAGAGTGAAATAAATATGTGCAGGCTGGTGTGTGCTGGTCTAGTGATATGGGAATGGGAAAATAGTGATACGGGAAAGACAAAAATTGTTTTGGGCGAGAACCCCTCCAGTCTCCAGCAGCCCCCACACCTTCTCGTGATGCTTGATGATTAGTCCGAGATCACGTTGACTTGGCGGTCCGGGACCACCTAATAGTTTCTTTCTTTCTTTTCTTTTTCCACCCTACTTTTTTCTGTTTATGCTGGTGCGGCATGCCAGACCAGCACCGGGTTTCTCACGTCACAGAGCTATGTACTGAAATAGGGAATGGGTTAAGCAATTTAGAGAATTTGGTTGCTTCAAAGAATAGAAGGACGAAACTGCAACTTGCTACAAGTTAAAGGATTAAACCGTGACCCTCATCTTTATGGGGGCTTTTCAGCAAAAGAGAACATGGAAGAGCCAAAAACCAAAAAAAAAAAAAAAAAAAATTCTCTGCCGCGCACTCCACATAAGCTCCAAAGTGAGGAAGACTCCGTGGCGATGCCATGAAATATTCTCCTTTGTGTCATTTCCCTTGTTCGCTACAAGGGATAATCAAATCACAAATTCCTAAACTTTTATTCATTTTATAATCGAGTGCCTAGATTATTTTTTTAATCAAAGAAGTAGCTCAATTTGATGTGGGTTAATATGAGATCTCCATCAAAATTACAGATAAAAAATGTCAAGAATTGGACTCTGAGGTCATTAAACGGCCATTAATGATCCAAATTGGAGTTCGATATGGCCCCTTCAAATGATGTCCTAGAGTTGCATTTTACGGCCAGGATTGTTCAAGTCAACATTCCCTCTCTCCTCCTCGCCCATCACCCAAATAGAATTGACATAATTTTGTTTAGTTAGGATACGGTAATTTATTTAATGGAGATCTCATGTTGACCAACATTTGAAAAATCGAGGTACTTGATTGAATAATAAAAAAAATAAATGCTTGGCTGTAAAATCTATGAAAATTCAGACATTTGCAGGGTTTATTACCCCTTCACCGTTCCAAGACAGCAAGATGGACCAAATCCTCGGTGGGAGTCGTCATAATCAGCCCCCGATTTCTTCTCCCTGCTTTGTTTTTTGACATGGAATTGTTATATGCTGACACGGTTTCGGATGCAGAACAGACGACAAGATCCAAGTCAAGTCACTTGACAATCATTTGGCGGAGATTTCCTTGCAAACTAAGAGACATCAACGGAAACATCCTGGCCGGTCGCGTCCCAAATGGCTTTCTCTAGCTGTACGGTCGTTTATTAATACTTTAACATCGATCAGAAAGTTCATGCGTCATCGGCTCCTCTTTGGGATTTACAATTTTTAAGTGGAAGCCCAACTGGAAGAAGTTTTAGGCGTGACTCAACAAACTTCATCCTTCTTCAACCATCACCGATTTCTCTTCATTCAACCAGAAACAAGAGGGCTAAGAAGCTGCTTCTGTTTCAAACCTTAGTCACCCTCGCCAATGGCAGTAAGTGCTCTTCAGCTATTATCATTGTTGATCGACTTCTTTAGGGTGTTTGAGAACTTGGGTGTTTCAGATGTAGTTTCCTTCTAGTTTCTTTTGCAGACTGGACTTTGTTTTTGTCTTGAATTTCTTTTTTTGGTGAGTGAATGTTCGATCGAATGACTATTCGCCTCCGAAGAGTGCATTGAATGTACTATGGCAGATTTTTTCTTATTCATATTACTGGCGGTAATTGGACTTTGAGGATGATTCTCAGTCCCTCTAAAGCTTAATGATTTATGAAACCATTATTTAGCATTTGAAATGCTATGTCACCCTCTGTGTACAGACGGAGATTGGACATAAAACTAAAGCATGAGTTAGATTTTAAATGAAAAGGTTCAAATAAGACCTCCTGTTAAAATGCTCTGTAGAATTAGAAGGATGATTATCTATATGATCTAATACTTGAGATGGCGGAGGCCTCACCTAGTGATGATGAGATGAATATGCACAATTCTATGGACGCTCAATCATCAGAATTACGACTTAAGTGTCCATGGATGGTAAATTTCTCAATGTATGTCGATAATTCCTTCAGCTGTCTTGGTGATTTAGAGCTTGTAACCTTTACTACGAGATTAGAAAATTCCTAAACAAGTATAATAAAGTGATTAATATGAACATTTGCATGGTTCTGTTGATTATCAGTTACTGGACAGGGACTAGGGTTGAGATTATTATGGACTACCTTTTGTTGTTCAGGGAAGGTTCAATGAAATCATGGGTGTAGCAAGATGGTGTAACCACCCTACAGTTGGGAAATAAATGCTGACAACTTGTTATGTTTTCCTGTAGAATTTAGGTGAAGTGGCTAATCACATGCCCACATGAATCTTAACCATCTTTTTTCCATGTGAAATTGGACCATTTTGTTTTCACTTGAATGCAATTCAACAGACCAGTTCATACAATGCTTGTACCAGGATTTTGTTTTTCTCTGGTTTTCCTACAATTGCATCATAATTCAATAAACTTTCATGAATAATGTCTTCTAAAACTCATTTCAAACTAATTCAGTTTACAACTGGCAAACAACATGTAGGATTGTTCATGAAACTCTATATAAAGTTACCACAAATTGAATTTAAAGAAGGTTGGATCTGGACCTCACAGAGATAAGTTCAGAATACAGCTCCCACCTAAAAGACTTTGATAACCACCAAAAATCTTTGACCCCATAATTGTTTGAAAGCAAAGAGGTGTCCGTGTTCTAGTGTCTGTTGTTCTTAAGAATCAGCGAATCACCATTCACCCATTGCGGATGGCTTTGTCGCAGCAACATTCGCACGTCCCGAAGTTCGGAAACTGGGACAGCGACAACATTCCGTACACGGCCTGCTTCGAGAACGCACGCAGGGAGAAAGCAGGCGTGAAGATGAACCCAAACGATCCTGAGGAGAACCCGGAGATGTTCATGCTCAGGAGAGGAGGCGTCGACGTCGACAGCGACAGCCAAGCATCAGTTGCTTTTGAGCACAATATAAGTGAAGGGCACAGGAGGTTCAATGTGCACCGGAGGACCCCTTCAGATCAACACAAGAGTACAGCGAGCCGCGGCAACGTTCGGTCAGAATCTGGCAGTGAAAAAAGCAGTTCTGTTTCGCACTGGAACTCGAGTCAACATCACGCTAGGCCAGACCGCAAAAAAGGGTTAACAGAGAGCAGCAACAGCTTGTCGACCTCCGTGGCTAGTGTTCCAAAGCATGCAAGACAGAGGAGTGGAAGTCAACCATCCGATGATTCTGTAAGTTTGTACTTTGTGATCTTAGATTCAACCTAGCACCTGTAATTGCTGTGATGTTTTCTCCTTAGTAGCCTTTTCTAGCAGCTGATTATCCACTACATAGGCTAAAAGAAGTAATCACAAATTAATAGCTTGGGCTCAGTGCTACTGTAGAATGTTCGTTGGCACTCTGTCATAGATGATCTTCAAGTAGATTCGCAAAAAGTGGTAAGATTGCTCATTCTTCTCTCTAATCCTGCATCGTTCGGATCTCAAGCCAGAAAAAGAATTACTGCCGAAAGACGGAACCATCACCCATAGCACGTTGCCACCAGGAGCAAATCTCATATTTCTTCTGGAGAATCTCGTGTTTCTTGGAGCATACAAGCCGCCGCTGCGCTTTGCTTTCAGACTCATTTTTCCTGTTTGCAATAGGCAGTAATATAGCCACTGTGTTGCATGGTCAATCCCTGCAATGGAAGTGATAATTTGGAATGACATCGTGCTTTTTCTGGGGTAAACAGCATCGGAGAGTGCCTTCGATACCTAAATTCGGGGCCTGGGATGAAACCGATCCGAGATCGGGAGAGAGCTTCACCGTCATCTTCAGCAAAGTGAAAGAGGAAAGGCACAACGCATCCTCCAAGATCCCGGTCCTGCCCCCCGGGCAGATCGCCCACTCAAGCCATCATCAGAAGCAAGAAAGCTCTTCTTCCTCCAGATCAAAGGTACCCGAATATATATCCGATGATTCTGCTTATCAGTATATGTCCCATTTTTCATCAGCTTTTCGCACAGATCAACGATCTCCAATTCCGGTATGTTCTTGCAGATATGTTGCTGTCTATGTTTTGGAGGGAGGGAGTGATTCTAAGAAGCTTCACATTTACATCTCGGCGTTTCGCCTAAGACATGACATATCATACTTTTGATTTTGATGATTGCTGTGAAATGGGTTATTGCTTAAGACTTTAAACTGTTCGTTTGATTGAGATTTACGTATTCTTTGACATTCCATTGCTTAAACTCTTCCCCTTCTTGTCCAGTGAATTAAAAGAAAAGAGTTCATGTCCTGCATAAGAAATGGCAAGTTTTTATCTGATACACCCTTAGAAGGATTGTAATTGTGGCATTAGCTTGAGTCACTCCAGACATGAGAAAGAATTGAAGCTAAGGTTGGAATCAGCAATGCTTGAGCAGATCATTGCAAAAGTAGTTAATTTAACCGTGAGCTGAAATTAGTAGTAAGCCTTTCATTTTGCTTTCTTCGTTCATATTCGTGAAAATGAGTTGTCAGGTGAGAAAATGGGGTTGATTCCACTGGGAATAGAACTGAATCGGTCAGACCTAAGTAGATAGGTTCTTGGACAAAAAATTGGGATTTCGAACATGGAAAGCTCAAGAAATCTATCAATTCTTTAACCACTATATCATATGTTGTTCACATGGCATGTTTTTCTAAAATTGTAATTATATATCTATTTAAAGTTTAAAAAAAGTATAAATCTAGTTCTCAAGTCGACCTTGTAATTGACTAATTTAGTTCTATTGGTTCTCGAAGGAATTGGTTTGATTTCCATTTTCAAAAATCAAGGATTGACTTTGACATGGTAAATTTCAAATCGGATCAAATTACCCTCAAAACTTAAATCAAGGATACACTTTCACAAAACAATGAGTCATGCTTCCAATCCCACGAAACATGCTCAACTCTTAAGAAGTAGATATGTATTTACACGATACGGTGGCGTCAATCTATAGGGTTTTTCATTTTTTTAATTTCTTCCCTAGCAAAGTGTGAGAGATTACCTTTCGATTTACCAGAAAAAGAGGAAGAATTAGTAGCAGGTTATCAAACCAAACATTTGGGTATCAAATTTGGGTTATTTTACGTTTCTTCGTTATTCGTGACAGTTCTTTACTTAGGGGGTTGGAATATCTCTATTCCTACACGACACGGGTATGACGCACATTTTAAAATATCACAAGTTACGAACAATATTTCAATTTCGAGGGTCATCCGCTAACGTCCTTTGAAGTTTTCTCACGGGCACACCAGACGGGGTTCTTGGATAAAAAAAAAAAAAAAACAATATCTCAATTTCGATCACTTTTATCAGACCGAATTATTTATTAAATGTTCCCGTGCCGAAAGTTAAAAATCCACATCATTTCGCAATTGTCTCCACGGCACCATGTGGGGCCCACGCGGACTGCATGGATTCGCGCTTTCCAAACTTCGAATCGATCTTGAAATTTAGATCAGGTGACCAGCGTAGATTATTAAAATCAATCGCACGTCACTTTCTGTCCAATCAGGACCCGCCAGCCGTCACTCACCCCCGGTAGGGTCCACGGGGTCTAATCAACGCGGGAGCGCACGGGAGCACAGCCCCCCGCCCGTTCAAAAATCAAAAAGAGCCCCCGAGCGTTTCGCGGACCGTTCGAATAAAACGACGGCGTTGCAACCTGGGAAACCACCACCACCAGGCGTAGAGCGCCAAAACCGATATAAAAATTTGAAGAAGAAACGAAACTGCAAAGAGCAAAAAGACCAGAAGCCGAGCACCGCCCTCTCTCTCTCTTCTTCTCCGACGCTTTCGAATTCCTCCGATGGAGATCAAGTCGGGCGCGCTGGGCTCGTGCTCCAAGGACCACCAGCGGATCTACCAGGAGTGGTTCCGCTTCGCCGATTCAGGTCCGCCTTTCGATCGGCGATTCTTCGCCGCTGCCGATTGTTATTCTCTGTTCGGCGATGATGTGTGGCGGGATTGCGGTTTCGGTTTTTCTTTTCTTTTTTTGAAATGGTTGTGTTTTTTTTTTTTTTTGTAGATGGAGACGGGCGGATCACTGGAAATGCCGCCACGAAGTTCTTCGCCATGTCGAAGCTTTCGCGACAGGAGCTCAAGCAGGTTTTTACGCCTGTCCCATTGTTGAAGAGCGTGGAAATGAGAGTTTTCCTACTTGTCTGATGATAAACTAAACGAAAATGGACTTTTTTTATTTTTATTTTTTTAGCGGTGTTTTTGATTCGGTTATGGTTCAATTTAGGGGATTTGCTGTAGTTTATTATAGGGGATTGGCCAAAAAGAGGATTGAATTAGCAAGTTGCGGCTTGATAAACTGACGGTTGAAGTTTCGGGCTGGTTTTGTTCTGCAAGTTTGTATCTTTGAGCTCACCTTTGGAAACCCTCTGTCATGATTTTCCCTAGTTGAGTTCTGCTTGAATCGGAGTTCACGGCAACTTGGGCAATAAAGTAAAGTCTAAGCATGACTTGATTTTATGTGGTTCCAGACCATGGTTTTTTGCAGAAGTTCTTGACAATTTTGAAGTGTGGATTGTTTTTGTATAATTGAGAGCCTGTTGTTGCCTAAACCTAAACTTCTCGGATGTTCGGCCTCCCCTGCAGGTTTGGGCCATTGCAGATTCCAAACGTCAAGGGTTCCTCGGCCTACATGAGTTTATTATCGCTATGCAGGTTTTACTCTGTCGCATTTGTTTCTGGTGTGCGATGTTTTTGATTACTCATAGAGGATGCAATTTCTGTTCTAACATATCGAAGTGTACAGCTGATTTCTCTGGCTCAAGAAGGAGTTGAATTGACCCCCGGCAGCCTTAAGTTTGAAGGCAAGTTGCTCATATCTTCTACTTCCAGACACCCTGTTCTTATTTTCTAAAGTTTCTTGTTTTCTACTCTAATGAACTTCGAGAAATGGAGACTAGCTAATAAACAGAAAAATGTCATCTTGTCATTGAAAGAATTACAATAGCCAAATGCGAAATATGAAAGGGGAAGCATTTTATGGGAAAACAGTGGGGAAATAAGAATCGAAGATCAGTTGGATCTGATATGGACCACCACTAATCCTATCTCTTCCTATATTTTGACCAGAATGACAATTTGGAAATGGATGAAAATTGTCTCGTGCTTCGATTATTGTCCCTCTTGGTGTAGTGCTTTAAGTGCGAGCACCGATGTTTGCATCAGTTACCTCAGCAATAGGCAAAATTTCTCCATGAATAGTGAAACAATGTATATCTTCTGGTGAATTACAGTTTCAGGTTCTTTTTTCTTATACAAGAATTACGGTTTTGGTTTTTGTACAATATAATTATGCTTACGAATGTATAATTTCTTCTGCTCGGGTGTCATTCATGAAGAGAGAATAGAAAGTTCTTCATTGTGTACCATTTGAAGGGCAGTGCCACTGCATGTTCTTGTAATGTTAGAGTTTTTAAGTTTGAGGAGTAGTCTTTCTCCATTCTAATAGAAGTTTCTATAAAACGTGGATGGCATGCCACATCGTGTTATTTTTGCTATTTAAGCTCTGCTGATACATCTGCTAATTGGTTTATGGATGTATGTGCTGTTGACAGCTGATGTGGAGAAGATCGATCCTCCCATGATGGAAGGGTTGGATGCCCTGGTTGCTGTAAGTGAATTTCTTTATGTAGCTCTCGCTATGGTCTGCTCTTTGAGATTAGATATGTTTATAGCTTGAGTGCTTATTTTTGCCTCTTTCCTTTTATTAGAAAAGCAAGAACTCAACAGTTGTTGTCGATCCTGAAACAAATGGTGAGAAACTGTACTGGTTATCACTTTGGAAGTACACATTTGTGAGCTCTTTCTGTTAACTATTACTTCTCGCAATGCAGGAAGTGCTCCGCCCCTGCCACCACCATCATCTCAGTGGTTTGCTTCAAAATCTGGGAGGAAGGTGAGCTCCGAGTATTTGTCATTTGTACAAGGAATTACTTTCTCAGTCGTTTGTTGGTTTTGTGCCTTTTTACTTTCTCAGGAGATGGTATTTTTGATTTCTTATCGTGATAAGGCAATTTTTATACTACATGTAGGTCATCTCATAGTTTTTCTTTTTTCTCAGGCACAGGCACCTCAATATTCGGTTACATCTATTGTTGATGGCCTGAAGAAATTGTACATAGAAAAGCTGAAGCCTCTTGAAGTTGCTTATCGTTTTAATGATTTTGTGTCCCCTTTGTTGGTGAGTGAAAATGAGGAGATTCAATTCATATACTGTCTAATTTTTTATTTTTGGATCGGCAACTATAATATGGATAGTTTGTTCTGTTCTACTTGTGCTGTCTAGTTTTTACTTTTGGTGTGAATCATGTGAAGAGTAATCAGTTACATGATGTTTTTGCAGACAAATAGTGATTTTGATGCTAAACCCATGGTGATGCTCCTTGGTCAGTATTCTACGGGCAAAACTACTTTCATAAAGCATTTGCTTAGGTGTGAATACCCAGGTTAGTCAATTTAACGACATATTCTTGTTGTCTTTGCATGCAAATATAAGAAATTACTGAAAGAGTGCTCCTTGCCTTGGTCTGTTTTTGCTGGACAGGAGCTCATATTGGACCTGAGCCTACAACCGATAGATTTGTTGTTGTCATGGTATGTTGAGTTTTCTTTCCTACCTTCAGTCTAGTCTGATAGTGTGACCGAGAGACTGTTACGGTCTTTGAGCGAGAAGTCATTCTAAATATAACTAGAGAACTTCTTAGTTGGCAGTTAGTTAAGTCTCTCAATTATTTATTGTAGTTGGGACCTAATTCACCTTGTTAAGTTAAACAGGTGATGATTGATGTATATTTTCTCTGATGGATTCTGGATCGATTATTTTCTGCATTGGACAGTCATAAGGATTTTAGTATTCAGTATCGTTGGCTAGCCATTTGCCATTTGGATTTAGTTAGTCTTGTGACTCACTGCTGCAATTGACTTGCATTAACTATTTTTACATAGATATTTCATGATTGTCATCTTTTCTGTCTGAGCTTAATTTACTTTAAACTCAGTCTGGACCGGATGAGAGGAGTATCCCAGGGAACACAATTGCCGTCCATGCAGACATGCCCTTCAACGGCCTGACGAAATTTGGAGGAGCATTTTTGTCAAAATTTGAGTGTTCCCAGATGCCACATCCTGTGAGTTGCTGACTTGCTTCTGTTGATTCAAATTTTAATTAACTGTTTTTAAACTGGTTTTGGAGAAATTTATAGTTTTTGTTCTTGTACTTTCACATGTTTCTTAATCAAGTCCCTTCCCGTTTAATTTTTCTAATTAAGTCATTCTATTTGCAAATATGATCTAATTATGTTTGTGACACCATATCCGGTCAAATCCACTTAGTAACCATCAGCAATTCCCTAGGGTAATGTGGACAACATTATGCTGATGTGGATGCTACAGTCGAAAATAGAAAGAGAGCAACAAACCTCTTCTTCCACTCATAATCTCTTTCTTTCTTTCAACATGTTCTTGGGTCTTGATCTTTCAAAATATTGTCAACATCACACTAGGGCGTCTTGATGGCCGCATCAGCCTGATTTTGCCAGATTTGGTTTTGAAGGGACTTGATGAGGCAATTTGTGCAAACAGAAATACTCAATTAGAAAATTAAAAATGTCATGACTAGATTTAAAAAAAACATAAAAGGCTCTCTTCTCAATAACAATTGACATCAATATTTTCATGATGTGGCTGCAGCTGCTGGATCAAATTACTTTTGTGGATACTCCTGGTGTTCTATCCGGAGAAAAACAAAGAACCCAACGAAGCTATGATTTTACTGGTGTCATATCATGGTTTGCAGCCAAGTGTGATTTGATTCTTCTTCTGTTTGATCCTCATAAACTTGATATTAGCGATGAGTTCAAGCGTGTTATCGCATCTCTACGTGGTAATGATGACAAGATACGTGTTGTTCTTAATAAAGCAGACCAAGTCGATACGCAACAAGTAAGCTATCTTGAGTCATATAGTTTGTCTCTGCTCCTGCAATTCAGGCGTATTCTTTATGGGAGAATCAACTAACCTGTTTGTGCTATTTACAGCTGATGAGAGTCTATGGAGCACTAATGTGGTCACTTGGAAAAGTGTTGAACACTCCTGAAGTTGTACGCGTTTATATCGGGTATAATTTTAGTATGAGAAATTATTCCTCGAAAACATTGTTTGAAAACCGAGTTATTCTTTGATTTTTCTTAGCACATGCTCTCTCCCTGTATCATGTGATCCTGTTCACTTATAACTTTCATTTATTAAAACCTCTGTGCCGAGCAATATTTTCAAATCACAGGTCTTTCAATGACAAGCCTGTTAACGAAGGCATTGTGGGCCCCATAGGGCGTGATCTCTTCGAAAAAGAACAGGATGACCTTCTTGCAGACTTGATTGACATTCCTAAGAAGGCTTGTGACCGTCGGGTACAATCTGCTTTCTACAATTTATCTTGTGTGTATTAAAGTACCAATGACTTTAAGGAATTATACTCTGATTGTGAATCATCTTTGCTACATCCGTTTGTTGCAGATCAACGAATTTGTGAAGCGTGCTAGGGCTGCTAAGATTCATGCTTACATCATTAGTCATCTTAAGAAGGAGATGCCTGCCATGATGGGCAAGGCAAAGGCTCAGCAACGATTAATTGATAATCTTGAAGATGAATTTGCCAAGGTCCCTTTCTCTCTCCTCTCTCTCTCTCTTCCCTTTGTTGATGTCACGTTAATTGATGAATATGTTGCTTTGAAATAGGTCCAAAGGGATTACCATCTACCGGCAGGTGATTTTCCTAGTGTCGATCATTTCAGGGAGGTCTTGAGTGGCTACAACATCGATAAATTCGAAAAGCTGAAGCCTAAGATGATACAAGCCGTTGATGACATGCTCGGCTACGAGATCCCTGAGCTTCTGAAGAATTTCAGAAATCCTTATGAATGAATCTTCCAGGGGTTGTGCCTTCTTTGTGGAGGCAATGTCTTTTTGCTTCATGATATCTTATCTGAAAAAACCAACTTTGTGTGTAACATTTTTGACCTCCGATGCTCCATCATATCCTTAGATGGGGCAATCAGGTTTATTATGCATGCATGTCAAGTTTCGATTTCTATTTCCGGCTTTTGTCTACACCAAAGAGAGACAAAGCAGGAATTCCTAAAGGTGGCAATTGGCAAAATGAGTCAAAAGTTCTTCCTCCTTAGCTCCAATAATGTGAATCCTAGTGTGATAGAGGTCACCTTTACTTGTCTTGGATAGTCATCTAGATCATGTATCAAAAGTTCTTGGATGCATAAATATCAATTTTAGTAAAAGGAATGAACCAAGTAGTGTAAAGAGATTTTGTGAAAGTAAATTTTTCTTCTTTTTCTTTTTCCCCGTTTTATGGTGCATTATCACTGCAACAGATCGCTACAGAGAAGGAAGAGCCAGGACGTTTCGACCGCACCTTGGCTACACAATACGGCAAAAGAGCGAAGAGGAATTGAGGGGAAGTTCCAAATAGTTTCTTGACGTAGGTCCGTTTTAGCATTGTACTCCCGAACTTGGGTTTAGCTGAAATGGCCCCGAGTTTGACTAGTGCTTATTGGCGGTGAAAACATGACCGGCCGTCCGGCGTACCTGAGCATCTCACGCGTTAATTTCAAGGGTATTTTCTTCCAAATTTCATAAATTGCAAAGTACTGATGAGGGGTCCGACATCCCTCGCTGGTTTAGGCAACGTTTTCCGCTGCCAACGCTGCAGAGCTTTCACATAGACGAAGAAATTAATCATGGATTTGGCTATTGAAGTTGCAACTTCAGTGATGGGATAATAGACGCGGTGAAGCAACTTGAGACCAATCTTTCATTGGATTCTCCATTTTGTTGGCTATAGTACACGCATTACTGAATATGGACTCTTTTCTCATGTTCAGAAGCAATTGACACTTGAAATATCAATAGGGACCGATAATTACACATTCAAACGACGGCAAAAAAGAAGAAGAAAGAACTGAAGAAATAGTTAAAACAATTCATCTTCATCCTAGAATTTATTATATCTGAAGAGAAACAAACACTTTCTTCGTTCCTCAAAAGAAGCCTCTGCAACTTATGTACATAAAATCAACCAAATTCAGAAATCTGCAGCTTAATAATACACTTTTTGGCCGAATTCCTGCGGAAAGGAATACATATACTCTGTTCCCTAGAGGGTCTTCATCTCAACCTGCACATCATCGTTCATTCTCGAGTCTCAACTATTCCTGTCGTACTTCATCGATGATCGGCTCTCTGGATGCAAACATTTCCTTGCCCCTTTAAAGAACACTCGCAAAACAGCAGCGAAAGTTTTAACAGAACCGTTGATCTTCTATCATTTGGATGTATACGTGAGAGAGCACGTCAAGAATAATATAACAAGATGAAACCCATGGTATTTTCATGTTCACTCGTCCACACGTCACAATGAGGCCTGCCACTTAGGTCGGAAGGAGGCATTGGAGCCACTGGTAGCCCGTTGATATAGGCTCCGGCGCTGGAACAATCATGAGTATGGCACGCCCCCACGACACATACCGTTCTCCCTTCTTTCATATATCTTATGCCAAAAACAGACATGAAAGGAAAATCTTAGAGAGACCGAAGGATTTTCAGGAGCAAATTATTACTCATTAGATTTCCTTTTAAAAGAAAAAGCTGAAAGATGATGTAAATATAATATAGCCCATCGAATACCCTTCTTTGAGGCGCATAACTCGATCATCCAGCGCAAGAAGCTTGGAGACAAATCTCTATTTTCCTTGGTCACATCTACAGCTGTGGTGAGTTTGACAAATGGAGCAACCTTCACCCCATAGCCGGCTATAACTAGTGCTCTTAATCCAGACTTCTAATATGTAGATTCAGCCATGTACGTCTGTTCAGCAAATGTGACATTGTTATCTCTGTATTAATGTGAAAGAAAAGGCCAAGTCGAGTTCCTAGTTCACGGAGTGCTAGACTAGAGAACACTACATAACTAAAGTACCAAATCCTGAGGAACCATATAAAGTTGAGACTAAAAGACAAATACGTGCAGCAGTTAATAAGAAATTGTGGTATTGAAAACAGTGCAGCTTCCAGCAAGCCTTATGTTCATCCAACTTTAGAGTCGAGCATCCATGCATCAGGTCAGGTTAGGTCATGACAATTTATTACCTCTGAATGTCTACATCCCCATGAGAAGCGACGGTGTTTAGGTTTGCAGATTTTCCACCCTGTCCTTTATGTCTGTACAATTCTGTCAAGATGTACACACATCTTTGCACCTTCTGATAAGACGATTCCAAAGGAATGCTGCCGCCGTGACAATTTACTAGAGATAGAATGTTATGAAGCACTCTCCTAAACAAGAACACATGAGCAGTCACATGGGAAAGACTTGTATCAAGCCAGAATAATTTGACAGAGCAAGTTTGGCATCACACCACCGCCTTCGCGACCCTGAAACTCACACTCGCCTCCTTGCTTAGGCTCGTCACTGCCGAGCCCGCCGGCTGCTCCAGCTGGCTCGCCCTGAGCTCAGCAGGGTCGAAACCATTGGTCCGAAGATGATCAGCTCCGTCGGAGCTAAGGGCGTCATGGGACCCGAGGTCCTGTTGACCAGGCCAGAAATGGAGCCGGACTTCGGTACCAGCCCGGACTTCGGGCCAGATCAGATGGATCCGCTGTTCCGCTGAGAGGAGGAGAGAGGGCAGGACTGCTTGAGGGAGGGAGAGCCCTCCCTGAATCCCGGAATCTCGAACATCTTGCTGATGTCGCCGGACTTCTTGACAACGTTGCTGGCACACGGCCTGGCGACGCCATTGTGGGCTCTGGGCGGCTGCTCCTTGAGCTGCTTGGGGCCAAAGAAAGAGTAAGAAGCGAAGCACGGAAATTGGAAGGCTTGAGACGATGTTCCAAGGCACCCCTTAAAAAGAAAAGGTTGAACTCTAAGTACGAAGGCCTGATCGACCAAAAAGAGTATGAACGCCTGTTTTACGTACTCTCCAAATCCAAAAATAACTGATCAGACCGTACGAGCTGCAGAGAAGATATGTTCTTCTGTGTTAAATTTATTCCTCAAGTTTGAGATTCGCTAGAAAATAGGAAATAAAATAGAATAAAAATAAAAGTGTTCAAATCCCACGGCATGGGCTTTCTTGTTTTAGCCGATGAAGATAAAATAAAAGGGAGGAAAGTTCATTGGTTCGAAGCCCGCAGAATCCGAATTGAAGAAGAAGAATGAAGCCGTGAACCCCTGCACGTGATTCCTTCTGCACGCGTAAGAAAAGGTGGGGCCCAAAAGTCAAGCTTTGACTTTTAGGGCGCACACACACACATTCACGCCGAAGGAAAAGTCCTCTGCAAGAAGCCAAACGTGTAGGTGGGCCCGAAGCCTACGCATAAATATTACGCAGGGTTTTTTTTTTCTTCCCCTTTTCGGTGAGTTGCTGCCGAAGCCTACGTAAAAGACGCCGCTGCAGATTTACGCAGAAGGGAGCCACGAGGATTCTGAAGCCGCCCATGCGAAGCTTTGATTAAGAACGCGAAGCCGTACGTAGGGTTTTTATTTAAAGCTTGAACGCGTGGTATTTTTTGTGCCGTGAGTTTATACCCAAGTGAGCTTTGGGTTTGGGGTTAAATCTAGGTGTGAGAAACACTTGAGCGATTGAGCGATTGTAAACTCAGATTTTCCGATTTCGCGTTGACGTAATTTGCAAAATTCTGGTAATTCCGAGTATTATATCCCAACATTATGTATGCCGTGGGTCCCAAGCATCGCAAATAGCATTCCAACCCGCAACGACTTTGATGATGATAAGCAAATGCATTCGATAAAATAATCAATTCTTTTGGTCTTACAATCAGCAAAGCCACTAAATTCTCTCTCCTCTCACGCACGAACCCTAAAAGTTCCAGTCTAAGTACTCGGGTTCAATGCTGAGTATGCTGAGTATACTGAGTCCCATGGCGTCAATCGTGATCGGCCTTGTCGTAGTTCTTGCCGTGGTTCACTGCCGAACCAGAAGGATGGGATCAAAGATATCCGAGCTTCTTTCAGTCTGTCTGCCACCTCCGCCCGCGCTTGAACAGCCCCTCCCCGGTCTCACTTCTGCCCTTAAGGACACGCGTGAGCTTCTTCCATTGCGTTAAGCTTCTTGTCCTCTACTCTAGTTTACTTCGAGAAATGGAGACCACTTGGATCATAAGTGGATCACCAATGATCCAATCTCTTCCTATATTTTTTACCAGAATGACTATTTGGGATGCGATATAAATTACCTCATGCCATCTTGGTGCAGTGCTTTTAGTGCGTGCACCTGTGTTTGCCTCAATTACCTCGGTAATAGGCAAAATTCCTTGATATGTAGTGAAACAATCCGTTCCTCCTGATACGAGAATTAAATATTCAGGTTATTTTGCAATTTGATCATGCTTACGAGTGTCTGATTTTCTGCTGCTTGGTTATCATTCGAATATTCATTTGAGTATCTGGACCAAGAAATAAGTCACAAAATATTAGCAAGACTTTCTTCGTTTGAAGGGTAGTGCTGCTGCATATTCTTGTTATGCTAGAGGTTCTAACTTGAGGAGTAGTCTTTCTCCGTTCTAATAAGGTTTTCATAAAACACGGTTGACATCCCACATCATGCTATTCTTGCTATTTAAGCTCTGCTGAAACATCTACTGAATGGTTTATGCATGTGTGTGCTGTTGACAGCTGATGTGGAGGGGTTCGATCTTCCTCATATGGAAGGGTTGGATGCCCTGGTAGCAGTAAGTGAAGCTCTTTGTAACCCTTGTTACGGCCTGCTCTTATAAACTAGATATTTCTTTGTAACCCTTGTTACGGCCTGCTCTTATAAACTAGATATTTCTATAGCTGGAGTTCTTACTTTTGCCTCTTTCCTTTAATTAGAAAAACAGGACCTCAACAGACATCATCAATCCGGAAACCAAGGTGAGAAACTGTACTTGTTATTACTTTGGAGCTAATTATTTCTGAGCTCTTTCTGTTAACTGGAACTCTCACAATGCAGGAAGGGCTCCGCCCAAGGCACCACCATCATCTCGATGGTTTGCTTGGAAATCTGGCAGGAAGGTCAGCTTCGAGTATTTGTCATGTTGTATTAGGAATTTAGGCCTTAAAAGGCTTCATTTGGGTCCTCGTCTAGACCTCAGGATCATCTAGATGTAAAACGCAAGGAGGGTATTAGGAGTTTTACTTTCTTGGTGGTTTGTTGGTTGTGTTCCTTTTTAGTTTCTAAGGACATGGTTTGATAATACCGTTACATCATCCAATAGATGTGCTTTTCTTTCTTCTCAGGCACGGGCAACGCAAAATATGATTACATCAATTGCTGATGGTTTGAAGAGATCGTATGTAGAGAAGCTGAAGCCTCTTGAAGTTGCATATCGTTTTGAGGATTTTGTTTCCCCTTTGTTGGTGAGTGATTGCGAAATGTTTGATTTTCTTTCGCTTTTGGAGCAACAGCTATAATTTGGGTACTTTGTTCTGTTCTATTTGTGCTGTCTAGTTTCTACTTTTGGTGTAGGATCATGAGAAGAGTAATCAGTTTCACGTGATTTTGCAGACAGATGGTGATTTTGATGCTAAACCCATGGTGATGCTCCTTGGTCAGTATTCTACGGGCAAAACTACTTTCATAAAGCATTTGCTGGGGTGTGAATACCCAGGTCAGTCAATTTTATGATGTATCTTGTTGTCTTTACAAGCACATATAAGAAATTACCAAAAGACTGCTCCTTGCCTTGGCCTATTTTTGCTGGACAGGAGCTCATATTGGACCGGAGCCTACAACTGATAAATTTGTTGCTGTCATGGTATGTTAAACTTTTTCTTTCCCACCTTCAGTTTGGTTTGATCGAGTGACTGAGAGACTGCTGTGGTCCTTTGAGCAAGAAATCCTTCTAAATTTAACTTGAGAACTTCGTGGGAAGTTGATTGATTCTCGTAAATATTTATTGTAGTTAGGACGTCACTCTAGCTTGTTAAGTTAAACAGATAATGATTGATATATTTGTTTCTCAGATAGATTCTGGATCAGTTATTTTCTGCATTGGACAGTCATAGAGCATTTTAGTATGCAGCATCGTTGGCTAGCCATCTGCCATTTGGATTTAGTTAGTCATGTGACTAGATGCTGCAATTGAATTGGATTAACTATTTTTGCATGGATATTTCATGATTTCCATCTGCTCTGTCTGAGAATAATTTACTCTATACTCAGTCTGGACCGGATAAGAGAAGTATTCCAGGGAACACAGCTGCTGTCCATGCAGACAAGCCTTTCAATGGCCTGATGACATTTGGAGGAGCTTTTTTGTCAAAATTTGAGTGTGCCCAGATGCCACACCCAGTGAGTTGGTGACTTGTTTCTGTTGATTCGAATATTCTTTGCCGCCTTTAAATTGATTTTGGAAAAATTATACTTTCGTCATTGTATTTTCACGTTTTATCTCTATTCAAGTCTTTATCCTTTCAATTATTCTAATCAAGTTTTTTTTTTTTTTTTTTTTATTTGCATTAATTATCTAATCAAGTTCCTCCCGCACTATATCCAGTCCACTGACAGTGTCCGTCGACAATACACAAGAGTGACCTAGACAGCGTCATGTTGACATGGACACTATCATGAAAGCTTGGGTCTTGATTTTTAAAGATATTGTTGACATCATGCTAGGGCGTTGTCTAAAGGCCTCGTCGGCCTGATTTTGCTGGAATTGATCCTGGAGAGAGTCGATTAGATAATTCGTGCAGATAAAAAGATTTAGTTTAGAAAAATTAAATGAATAAGAACTTCAAGTATAGGGACAAAAAGTAGTATTTTTCCACTGGCTTTTATAAGCAGCTCTATCAATAACTGCAATAGATCAAAATTTCCATGATGTGGTTGCAGCTGCTGGATCAAATTACTTTTGTGGATACTCCTGGTGTTCTATCTGGAGAAAAGCAAAGAACGCAAGCGGAGCTATGATTTTACTGGTGTCATTTCATGGTTTGCAGCCAAGTGCGATCTGATTCTCCTTCTGTTTGATCCTCATAAACTTGACATCAGTGATGAGTTCAAGCGTGTTATCACATCTCTACATGGTCATGATAACAAGATACGTGTTGTTCTTAATAAAGCAGATCAAGTCAATTCGCAACAAGTAAGATTTCTGGGTCATATATAGTTTGTAATCCTCTCCCCTACATTGTCAAGCATCTTTTCTATGGGAGGATCAGCTAACTGCTCGTGCTATTTACAGCTGATGAGAGTTTATGGAGCACTGATGTGGTCGCTTGGAAAAGTTTTGAACACTCCTGAAGTCGTACGTGTTTATATAGGGTATGTTTCTAGTATGAGAAATTAATTCTGGGAAATATTCCTGAAAGGCGAGCTGATTCTTTTTAGTTTTGAATTTTCTGTTAACACATGCTCTCTCCCTCTAACTTATGATCTTTTATACTCATTACTTTCGCTTACAAGATGTTGTTAGGTATACCTCTGTGCTGATCACTATTCCAAAATCACAGGTCCTTCAATGACAAGCCTGTCAATGAAGACATTGTGGGTCCTATAGGGCACGATCTCTTCGAAAAAGAACAGGATGACCTTCTTGCAGACGTCAGGGACATTCCTAAGAAAGCTTGTGACCGTCAAGTACGTCTTGAAAATTTCACGCTTACAAACTAGTTTCTACAATTTTATCTTGTGTGTATTAAGAACCAGGCACTTTTTAGGGAATTATTGCTGCATTCTGGTTGTGAACCATCTTGCTGCTTCTTGCAGATCAATGAATATGTGAAGCGTGCTTGTGCTGCTAAGGTTCATGCTTATATTATTAGTCATCTTAAGAACGAGATGCCTGTCATAATGGGCAAGGCGAAGGCTCAACAACAATTAATCGATGATCTTGAAGTTGAATTTCTTAAGGTCCCTTCTCTCTCCCTTCTCTTCCCAACTCCCACGTCACATTACTTGATGGGTTTGTGTTTTGAAATAGGTTCAAAAGATGTACCATTTACCGGCATGTGATTTTCCCAACGTCCATCAATTCAAGGAGGTCTTGAGGGGTCACAACATCGGTAATTTTGAAAGGCTGAAGCCCAAGATGATACAAGCCGTCAATGAGATGCTTCGCCATGAGATCCCTGAGCTCCTGAAGAATTCCAAATATCCTTATGAGTGAATCTTCCAGGGATTGTGCCTGCTTTGTTGAGGCGATGTTTTCTTGCTTCGTGGTATGTTACATGAAAAACCTAGCGCATAATATTTTTGGCCTTCGATGCTCCACCACATCCTCAGATGGGGCTATCGGGTTTATTATAGAGGCGTATCAAAGTTCAGTTTAAAAGAACGTATTGACTTCTCAGAGATCTTTGAACATAAATCTCACCACCCGTTAGATTTTTAGTATTTATGTTTGTCCAATTATGTATGATAGTGTGATAGAAGTTGCCTTTACTTGTCTTGGATGGTCGGCAAGAACATGTGTCAAAAGTTTTCCACGGATTTACAAACATAAAGTTAAGCAAGGGAAATTTTCCAACAACTGTAGAGAGATTTTGTGAAGAATTTGCAGCTTCATCTGACAGTTGTCACGTAAATTGAAGCAGCCGACATGGATCAATTACAAGGGAAGTGAAATTTTTCCTTCTATGGTGCATTATCACTGCAATAGATCGCTCCAGAGAAGGAAGAGCAAGGACATTTCAGCCGGAACTTCGTAATAAAATATGGCAAAAGAGGGGGAGCTAAGGGAAAATTCTGATTAGTCCCACAAGCAAGAAGTAGTCTCGCTTTTGTAAACCATCTCTGAACTTGAGTTTGTCTTCGAATGATCCCCTGAATTTGACTATAGCATGCGTCGATCTGCCCTCTCGGCTGCTCGGCGGAGGAAAAATGTTGGCCCCGCGCAAAGAAACTCAGGAGGGAGGGAGAGAGCAGCGAGCTCGAAAGAGGTGGTG
Organism: Eucalyptus curtisii; assembly: GCA_017140595.1. Classification (NCBI taxonomy): domain Eukaryota; kingdom Viridiplantae; phylum Streptophyta; class Magnoliopsida; order Myrtales; family Myrtaceae; genus Eucalyptus; species Eucalyptus curtisii. The sequence continues at coordinate 14,438,741 of CM029497.1, forward strand.
GCACATTCGCCTGAGCCCGGCAAGGAATACTGGACCCCTGCCAGTGTCCGGGTAGTGTCATCGCTGAGCCTCCCCCTCTGCTGAGACAAACTCAAATTCAAAAACGAGCCCACTTCAATTTACAAGTAACTACTTCTTAATAGTTAGGGGTGATCGGGTCCAGGGTGGGTAGGGTCTAGACTTGGATCCTGTACCTAACCCTGTTATAACCGGTTCCCATTTTTTGGATCATGTACCCGACCCTGTTTGTATTGGATCCTGTACCCGACCTACCATGTTTTTCCGGTCCGGTTTCAAGGTCAACCTTGTTTCCATTAGAACCTGTTTTGCAATCTCCCGATATTCTATACGACTTCGAATTTTATAACGTAATTCTCCTAATTTGTATCAAAACATTAAGCACTTGTAATAAATAAATACATAAACTTTTTGACTAAACAAAAAATTAAGGATCCACATGACTAATTATAATAAATAAAATCATAAGATAAAGAATTAGCAACAAACATGGGTCTAATATTAGTCTTATTATCACAATTACTACATGAAGCTACTCATTTATGCAAGCATAAATCCTCATACAAAAGAGAAATTAGGCGAGCTAATCCACGTGGTATACAAGAATTTGGCAGCGACGAACACCGTCTCTCCATCGGACGGTGTGAGAGGGAGCCGATGAGGGAGGGAAGCAAGTGAGGAAGAGGAACGATGAATGAGGAGTGCCGTTCGTGTTTGAGAGAGCCAAGAGGAAAAACGCCATGTGATTGTGGGAATAAGAATAGAAATAAGGGGGGGAAAATGGGGTTTTGGACCTATACTTCCCAAACCGGTTCCCAAACCAGTCTGGGAACCGGTTCCTGGGTGGGTAATCAATCGGACCCGGTTCCCGGACCAGTTTTATCTGGTTCCAAATTTTGGGAACCGGTTCCCGACCCTATTTTCCGAGTGGGCCGGTCCAGTTCCAGGGTATACTTGGTCCGGTTGCACACCCCTATTAATAGTTAGGGACTTCAAATTCAAACTGCTTCTGGAAACTTTGGAACTACGTCAATAACCGCTTTGCATTGTCGGTACCGATTTTTTGAATTGTCTCTATTTTTTATCTTCTTGCTCCCAAGCGGTTACTATTCTCGAATCTTCGATTTCTTTAATAAGTAGCAGCCTTATTACACATTGGGCCTAATGGGCTCCCGTTTACTCCTAGGCCTAATAAGCTAATTTTTGGTGCCAACAACTGTGTAATATTATCCATTTTGAGCATCTGGTTCTCACGGCTTTAAAATACGTTATATAGAGTGGGGAACCCAAACCTTATTAACTAACCCAGAATTCCCCCCTATATGATGTGGGATTAGATATATGTGCTTAGCCTCGCCACTTTTGGGTCATAGCCACCTATTGGCACAACCTCCCCTGCCTTCCAGGCCACGTTGTGCACCCTTAGGATCTGGGTTGTCACACAAAAAAATAGCATTTTTCCATAGGTTTTAAAGGCAACTCTGTCAAAAACTGCGATAAAACAACAAATTTTCATGATGTGGTTGCACTTGCTGGTCAACTTACTTCTGTGCATACTCCTAGTGATCTATATGGAGAAAAGCAACCATTTTACTGGTGTCTATCATGATTTGCAGCCAAGTGCGTTATGATTCTCCTTCTGTTTGATCCTTATGAAATTAAGTTTGTACAGTTTTACCAGGCCTTTAAGGATTTGTTACTGCATACTGATTGTAAAATGTCCTGCGGTTTCTTGCAGATTAATGAATATGTGAAAGCGTGCTAGCGCTGGTAAGGTTCATGCTTATATTGTTAGTCGTCCTAAGGAGGAGATCTACCATAATGGGCAAGGTGAAGGCTCAACAACCGTTAACTAATAATCTTGAAGTTGAATTTACTAAGGTATCTTCTCTCTCTTCCCAATGATGACGTCACATTACTTACTGAATTTGTGTTCTGAAATAGGTTCAAAGGAGTACCATCTAACGGTGGTTGATTTTCCCAGCATCCAACAATTCAAGGAGGTCTTTAGTGGTCACATCATCGATAAATTTGAAAGGCTAGAGCCCAAGATGATATGAGCCGTCGATGACATGCTTGTGTTACGGGCCAATTGATCTAGTGTTCTCTTACCCATGTAACCTTAGAAATTTCTTCCAAGTTAGTATTTTTCACCATATTCACTAGGATCTTTAGAAGAGGACTCTTAAAGAGAAGCTATGAATTCATATTTACTTATTCCCTAATCACATCTGGAAATCTCTCTTTAATCTAACGGTAAAGTTTCTATCTCACAATTTACTAACTACCTGTATAAATTACAAGAATTCTTCAAAATAGCGTACACTTGTCAATTGTCCACTCTCAAGAATATTCAGAGAACTTGAGAAAGCTTAAGACTTTTGAAGTTTCAAAATTCGCCTAGTCTTCTTGAATGATCCTTGATCCATCACACATTGAAAACCTCTAGACTGACACATGGTTATGAGCTCCTTAAGCTCCCGAAGAATTTCAGGATATCCTTACGAGTGAATCACTCAGGATTGTGCTTGCTCTATTGAGGCAGTGTTTTCTTGCTAAGTGGTGTGTTATCTAAAAAATCTTATGCATAACATTTTTGGCCTTTGATGCTCCACCACATCCTTAGATGAGGCTATCCGGTTTATTATGGAAGCATGTTAAAGTTCAATTTTCATTTCTGAAGAACGTATTGGTTCGTCTCTACCAAAGAGAAATCTTTGAACATAAATGTCAACACCCATTAGGATTTTCAGCATTTATGCTTGTCCAATTACGTATATTAGTGTGATGGAAGTCGCAAGTAATGGAAGTCACCTTCACTCGTCTTGGATGGTCGACAAGAACATGCGTCAAAAGTTCTCCTTGCATGCATAAACATCAAGTTAAGCAACGGAAATGTTCCAACAATCGTAGAGAGATTTTGTGAAGAATTTGCAGCTTCATCTAATAGTTGTCACTTAAACTGAAGCAGCCAATGCGGATCGATTACAAGGGAAACGAAATATTTCCTTTTAGAGTGCATTAATCACTGCAATAAATCGCTCCTGAGAAAGAAGGGTAAGGACATTTCGATCGGAACTTGGCAACAAAATATGGCAAAAGAGGGGGAGCTAAGGGTAAACTTTGATTAGTCCCCTGAAGTAGTATTGCTTTAGTTAACACCTCCAAACTTGAGTTTGTCTCAAATGATCCCCTAAATTTAACTAGCGCGTGTCGATGCACCCTCTTTGTGCATACATGCATCTCACATGTTAATTTCTAGGGCAGTTTGCTCTAAATTTCACAAACTGCAAAGAAATTTATCATTAAAAAAACACAATGACAGAGAGATAGAAGGAGAAGCCGGGCAGCTATGGCAATGCCTGCCTAGAACCATTAAGAATGCGTTTGGCAACCGGCCAAACGGTGAAAACTTCTATTTTTTTGTTCTCGGGAGTAGATTTAGAATAGAAATCCGTTTGGTAAAATTTTTATTTTCGGGAACAAATTTCTATTTTTTTGTTCGCGGAAGTAGATTTAGAACAGAATCAAAAAGTAAAAAAAAAAAAAATTAATTCTTTGTTCCTAGGAACAATTTTAGAATTAAGTCAACTTATTTTTTTTTTTCTCTTTTCTCTTCTTTCTTCTTGTTCTTCTTTCCTCTCTCTTCTTTTTCAACCATCGCCACTGCCACCGTCCACCATCATCGGTCGCTAGTGACTAGTTGGGCGAGGTCCGACGAGCTCGCTAGTGGCCAAGCGAGCCTCGCTTGGGCCTCCCTCGGCCACCGCCGAGGCTCGACCTCGCCCGGCCCGCCGGCGGGGTTCAACCTCGCCAAATTTGGGCGAGGCCACTTGCCTAGCTGCCGGTGAGGCTCGGCCGATGAGGCGCAACCTTGCCGAGGGCCGACGATGCTCCAACAAGGTTGCCGACCCTCATCCGGCCGGTCCTCGATTATCCTAAGGTCTGGCGACAGGCAAAACTTGAAGAATAAGAAGAGAAAGAAAAGAAAAGAAAAGATATAAAATTATTAAAAAATTAAAAGAAAATGATTTGGATTAAAAAATTTTAGAACGTTATCAAACGCAATTCTATTATGAGAATAAAAATTTTGGAGAGTTACCAAATGACTTAAAATGCTTAAGAACTATTCCTGGGAATAGAATACAAAAAAAATCATTTTTGATCAAGAATTGTTTCAGGAACAGAATGATTATCAAATACGTCCTAAAGGTCCAACGTCCCTAGCCAACATTAGGCAAACATTCCCTGCTGCTAATGCCGCCGAACTCTCACGTTCAAAGAAACTAATCGTGGATTTGACTCCGTAGAAATTGCAGCTTCAATGATGGGATAATTAGGCTTCATGGAGCAACTTGACACCGATCTCCCAATGGACTTCCATTTTTGTTCACTAGTTTTGGCTGTTAACAACTACTGCGGAGGGGAAAGTACCAAAATAATCCTAAATCTTTTGTATTGTTACTAATTTAGTCATAAATTTTTTAATTAGACCAATTTAGTCCTAAACATTTTTACATTGGTACCAATTCAGTCCATTCGACTAATTTAAGTAGGAACTTGTTGACGTGGCCGCCGGCGGTCTTATGTGGCGCCACATAGACAAATTTTATAATTTTTTCAGATTTTTTAAATTATTTTTTTCTTTTTTTCCTTTTTGCTGGCCACAGGCTGGTCGGGGCGAGGGGTCCCGTGCCCTCGCCGACCACAAGCAAGGGTGTCGGCCCCTGCCCAGATCCAGGCGAGGGTTGAAACCCTCGCCCGTTGGCCGGCGAGGGCGCGACAGCCCTCGCTTGTGGCAGGTGAGGGTGCAGCGGCCCTTGCCCGATCTAGGCGAGGGCCGACGCCCTCGCTTGTGGCTGGCGAGGGCCTCTACGCCCTCGTTAGCCACAGGTGAGTGCACGGCAGCCCTCGCCTGTGACCGGCGAGGGCGCGGGGCCCCTCGCCTGGTCCTGCCTGTGGCTAGCGATGGTCAACCGGCCGGCGAGATGTTAGAAGAAAAAAAAAAAAAAGGAAAAAAAAAAGAAAAAATAATTTAAAAAATCTGAAAAAATTATAAAAATTGTCTACGTGGCGCCACATAAGACCGGCGGCGGCCACATTAGCAATTTCCGACTTAAACTAATCGGATAGACTGAATTGGTACCAATGTAAAAATATTTAGGACTAAATTGATTCAATTAAAAAGTTTAGGACTGAATTAATACCAATACAAAAAATTTAAGACTATTTTAGTACTTTTTCCCTAATACAAAAAATTTAAGACTATTTTAGTACTTTTTCCCTGCGGAAGTTTTAGCCGGGCAATGGCACGTTCAAATGGCTACCCATTTCCATCAGATGAAAATCTCAACCCATATTCCAAACCTTTAAAAATTATTTTTCAATAATCCAATCAACAACAGATACTTTGATGTGTTAAAAAATGCAGAGGAATCTGGACGCCAACACAGCTTAAGCGCCTGCAAGGAGTTGACCTTGAAGGAGGTGGCGGTGCAGCACTTGCCTGAGCCTGGCAAGGAACCGGTGATCCTTGCCGATGTCCAGGTAGCGTGCCATCGCTAAGCCTCCCCCCTCTGCTGAGACGAACTCAAATTCAAAAACGACCCCACCTCGGAATCTGCTTGAAATTTTCCCAAAATCTAAATACTCTGCATGCAAGCATCACTAAAGATGGACTCTTCTCATGTTCAGAAGCAATTGGAACTTGCAATAACCATAGGTACAGATAATTACACATTCAAATGACAAAGAAAAAACAACAAAAAGACGTAATAGATAAAACAACTTATCTTCATCCTAGGATTTGGTATTATCTGAAGAGAAGCAAACACTTTCTGCATTCCTCAGAAGAAGCCCTTGCGACTTATGTACACAAAATCAACCAAATTCAGAAATATGCAGCATAATAATATACACTTTCTCCCTAAGCCTCGTGGAAAGGAATATATACTCTTGTCCCCTTGAGGGGTCTTCGTCACAACCTGCACATCTTCGCTAATCCTCAAGTCTCAACTCTTCCCTTCATACCTTGTTGATCATCACCTCTCTGGATGCAACATTTCCCCTTCCCCTTCAGAGCACACTCAGGAAACAGTGGAAAGTTTTAACAGAACCGTCATTCTTCCATTGTTTAGATACATACGTGAGACAGCATGTTGTGAATAATATAACAAGATGATACCCGTGGTATTTACACATTCACTACGTCAGTGTCCTGATTATCTGCACACATCACGATAAGGCCTTCCACGTAGGTCGGAAGGAGGCATTGGAGCCATTGGCAGCCTGTTGATATGGGCTCCGGCGGTGGAACAATCATGAGTACATTATCATGCCGTCGCACGACTCCCATGACACTTACCGTGCTTCCTTCTTTTATATATCTGATACCAAAAACAGAATAGAAACAAAAAGTTTAGAGCGAAAGCAATTTTCAGGAGCAAATTATTACTCATTAGATTTCCTTTTAAAAGTTCGACCAGGAAAAGAAAGAAAAAGCTTTTAAAAGAATATCTATTGCATACCCCTCTTTCAGGCGCATAACGCGATCATCATATGAAAGGCTGCGCTCAGCGAGCCAGCGCAAGAAGCTTGGAGACAAATCTCTCTTTTCCTTGGTCACATCTGCAGCTGTGGTGGGTTTGACAAATGGAGCAACCTTCGCTCCATAGCCGGCTTTAACTAATGCTCTTAATCCTGACTGGAAGTCTGATATGTAGAAGTCAGCCATGTACCTCTGCTCAGCAAATGTGACATTGTTATGTTTAGATCAGTGCGCAAAACAACAACACATAACTAGTGCCAATTCTTGAGAAACTATATAAAATTGAGACTAAAGAAGCCCAAATCCATGCAGCAGTTTATAAGAAATTGTGGCATCGAAAACAGTGCAGCTTCCAGCAATCATTCTGGTCATACAACTTAAGAATTGAGAGTATCCATGCTTCAGGTCATGTCAAACCCATAGAAAACCCAGAAAGACAATTTATTACCTCTGAATGTCTACATCCCCATGAGAAGCAACGATGTTTCGGATTTGCAGATTTTCCACCCCATCCTTTATATTCATACAATTCGGTCGAAATGTACACACATCTTTGCACCTTCTGATAAGATGATTCCAAAGGAATGCTGCCACAGGTGACAACCTACCAGAGATAGAATGTTATCAAGCAATCTCCTAAACAATAACGCATAAGCAGTCACACGGGAAAGAATCGTATCAAGTTATTTTCAGAATTATTTGACAGAGTAAGTTTGGCATCAAATAGAAGGATGGCACGCAATTGATTGCCAACTATCTATGATGCATACAAAATATCAGCATACGAAGAAAGTACTAATCATAAAATGTTTATTTCTACTAAAGAATGAGTCATGGACCTATCAGCAGCTTTTTACAAGAGGGAAGAAGAAACTATTTCAAAGATCGCCATGGATGAAGAAATTCATAGCAATTTCAGGATCAGCACTGTATGTTCAGAAATATGTAATAGCACCAGATTTCAATAGAACCGCTTCCGGTCCATTGGCGCCTTCAAAATAACACCAGCCTTACCAGCCAAATAATTTGGCAAGACAGAAGATACAGAAAAGTGGGAGGCTTAAAGGAGGAGAAAATTGTTTCAACCAAGGACGGTGTTAGCATACGCATTTTGGGATGCAAGGAGTGACAACCAGAAAAACACGTTGACTAAACAGCAAAATATCTGCAATCACTCATGAGCCTCAAATTTCTCCGCTGTACTACGAGGCAATCGCAACTTGCAAGTTGCCAAGGTATTAGATTCCAAACTGTCAATTTCCAGTCCCAGAAGCAAGAGACTCAAGCTCAACCGGTCCTGATGGGAAGTAACAAAAGCAACATCTGAAAGGGACTTCAAGCGAACCCATATGTAAAACGAAGTTATTCAATTCCTAGGTATCGAAAAAAGCCAGTCGCAAGAACTTATTCTCCAAGTCCTATAATTCGCCAATTCGAGCACTCGCAACCCTCGAAAACTCTTGAGAAAAGGGAAAAAAAGATTGTTGCTTTACTTAACAACCTATCTGCCCAGAACGTATTATACTCACTCAGCTCTATATGGACAAAATTTCGCCATACTACCATAATAATGCTTGCCATACTGAAACTTTCAGCAGGACAATCAATTGACAAGCAAAGAACTAATTTTTTTTTGCTTTTTTAAGGATAAACTGTCACATCGTATCAAATCGTCTACATAAGCAGGTGAGAGATTGTACAATTCGCAACAGGAAATTATAGATTTTTAAGAAAAAAAGTGCACACACCCAAGGAATACAATACCATATCCACAAAAATCAAAGGTAAATTACTTAAGCTATCCCACAAAAATCCACCTTGAAAAGAAAAACGAAGAAATTTGGAGATTATTTTTACCCCAGTGACCTTCACATACTGTCCATCCACAGCGCCCCTGAGCTCGGCGTCCGCGTACTTCCTCACAAACCCTAGCAGCCCCCTCCTCCTCCACGCCCAGTTCCAGGCCACCACCGCCACCGCCGGCGCTACCACGGCCGCCACCGCCACCAGTATCACCGCCTTCTTCACCGCCGCCATCAGGAACGCCCCCACCAGCACCCCCATCGCCACCACTATCAGGAACACCCACACCACCGCCTTCGACACCCGGAACCCCACCCTCGCCTCCTCGCTCAGGCTCGTCACCGCCGACCCGTACACCGCCTTCCCCGACGTCCCCCGCCGCCCCCGCCCCCGCCGCCGCCGCCGCCGGGTCCAGCTGGCCCGACCTCGCCCGCCCGGAGCCGAGCGGGCCCGACCCTATCGGCCCGGAGGTGATCAGCCCCGTCGGCGTCAAGGGCGTCAGGGGGCCGGAGGTCTTCTTCACGGGCCCGGAGTTGGAGCCGGGCTTGGGCACCGGCCCGGAGTTGGGTCCGGATCGGACGGATCCGCTGTTGTGCTGGGAGGAGGAGGAGGGGCGGGAGTGCTTGAGGGACGGGGGCCCTCGCCGGCGACCGGAATGTCGAACATCTTCCCGAGCTCGCCGGACTTCTTGACGTCGCCGCCGGTGTACGGCACCGCCCGCGACGCCATTGTCGGCGGCCGCTCCTTCAACTGCTCCGGCCGCCCCGACACGTAGAGCCCGTTGCTCAGCTGGTGCGATGGGATTCGACTCCCCATCCCCGCGACCTTCTTCCCTTCCCCTAGAGAGAGAAAGAGTAGAGAGAGAGAGAGAGAGTGCCTGTGAGGAGAGAGAAAGTAGAGAGAGGGAGTGAAGTGGTGGGAGCTTGAGGAAGAAGAAGGAAGGAGTGTTTTTTGGGAAAAGGTGGGGTGTGCCGGGGTGGAATGACTGAAAAGGGCTCGCCGGAATGTGATAATGACGTCCCTGTCCCCGCGCTTTCTTCCCCGTTGGAGGCAAGAGAAAATACATAAATAAATAAAAAATAAATAAATAAATACAACATAATAATTTCCTCTTTTTTTTATTCGTTTATTTCTGGGGGTTTTGTCGTTTAGTCCTCCGGGGAGTACCAGGGAACCCTTCGTCAATGGCCCGAATTACTTCTTTGCCCTTCCCGTCAATTACAGCATCCGTGCCCCCTTGACTCCTTGGAACATGACCATTGCAACAAGCCAGAAAATCCGTTTAATTGGGAACAGACTCAAAATATGTGCTTTCCAGTTTTCATAATGCATGTCGGGCATGCGAAAAAATATAAAATTTCCATTTATTATCAATACATTGTAATTTCGAGGTCATGTGAAAGGGTTTTCTCAACAAGGTTAATATAGTAAAGTAGGACTGGAAAACCCAACATTCCTTAAATGAGCATGTAGCAGCAATCAAATGATTGAAACCTCCTAAGTTCTCTAAATCCGGGAGATTAAAAAGTGAACAGAAAGAAACGGGTCAATATAATGTAGCGAAAAAGAGGAAGATGCTTTACCGCCACCCTCAAAGCAGTTCTCTAGATATGTATGCCTTCTCTCTTTCTCTCTCATCACTTGTCACTGTCATGCTAAAAAAATGATTAAAAATTACTTTCTTATCCAAACTAATCTGGGTTTTTCCCACTAACATGGGTTTTCTTTATATTGGGTAATTTCTCTGATTTCCAACAAAATAAAAACAGAAATCTTGAGGGGGCCTACTGCACAGATAATGCTAAAAGACAGAGGATCTTTGCAAGCAATTTGCATGATTACAATTTGGTCTCAATGATGAGAGCCCCATCCAGCGGCTCTGGTCGACTCCCCATCGGAACCGGGCCTCTTCCATTAAAAAAAAAAAAAGGAAAAAAAGGAAGGAAAATGCATAAGAATAATAATAAATAAATTATATTGAATTGAATTGAATTTGGGAAGTAAGTGAGAGAGGGGCCCCCACTCAATTCCTTGGTGGTGGTGCTGCTGCTAAATAAAAAATTGTAAAATTTTAAAATATAGAATAAATTACAAAAATTATTAATTACATGCTGTGTGGAATTTGTGTTGTCTGTGTGACAGTGGTGGATCTGCTGCTGTCATCATCAATTCCTGAGCAAATTAGACCACTGTTTAGGACAAGCTGTGGGGTCCACCTGGCTTGAAGATGCCCCCCCTCCCCCTGTTTGGAACCGTCCAATCAGAGGGATGAGATGAGATGAAATTAGCTACATATAGCAAGGCTTTTTTGGGGTGAAAAACATATTAAAGTGCTTACATAATCTAATATACATATACAAAGAATGTTTTTGGATTAATAAGATTTTTTTTTGTTAGAAAAATGACACAAACGATCCTTAAAATTTAGTCTAATACGCAGGGTCATATATGAATTTTTAATTTATCTGATATGATTTTTGAATTTTGCTATAATATTCAATATTCTCCTTAAACTAATATTGCTTAATGTGGGGGAAAAAGTATTAAAGTGCTAACATAATTTGATAAAATATATAAATATTTCCTTTTGGATCAATAAGTACTTTTTGTAGAGGAAATGACATAAAATGGTCCATAAAGTTTGATCCGACTTGTAGTGTCATTCATGATTTTTTTAATTTGCGCAATATAATACTTAAAATTTGCTTCAAAGTTCAATATGGTCAATAAACTAATTTGTTCAATTTCTAAACTTTTGTCCAATGTTCAACGTGATTTCTAAATTTTCATATAGTCTAAAGATTGCATTGAACATTTATTAATAATTCAAAGACCACATTAAATATATTAAAAATTAAGAGATCACATTATATATTGACCAAAATTTAAAAGACATTTGGGGCCATTATTCCTTTTGGATATGGAACGAAGTGTGCTTTTGACTTTTTTTTTTCTTTTTTGCATTTAATAGAGTGGAAATTAAATCTCAAATCCATCACAAAAACTGAGCGAGGCTGAATAATGAGTCTATTGTGTAGTTCAATTTTAATGTTTTCAAAATTGAATCGCTTTGATTTGACCCATCAAACTAACATCTAAATCCAAAATCGAATCGGATCGATTATGATCGCACAACAAAACTAAACAATGCTTTGTCATCGTTTTCGATTTGATTAATAACACTTAATTTAAGCCAGTTCCTGAGATAAGAGTTATTTTCCAAGAACAGGATCAAGATCACGAGCTGTGTTGACTTTTCTTGTGATTGTGAATTTGGATGATGCAAATCTAGCGTCCTGATCAGCATAACCAGGGGAAATCGCTATCCGAAAAACAGAAAATTGATGGGGATGTTTTGCTATTTTGGGAGCCAACGGAGGGCAAAAATGGGAATCCACGTCCCGTGGGCGAGTCGGTTGGGAGTGAGATGCGGCTCTAGTTCTCCGGAAAGCGGGCGCGTGTGGACGAAAATGTCCCTGCACGGAAAACAGTTAACGTTTATTTTTTGGCCGTATAGCAATGTGATAGCTACTTGATACCTGACATCCTTTTCCTTGTCGATTTTAGAGGAAATTGCCAAATTGGTATTGTGGAGACCAATTATGAGTCGTTATTTTCGCATAAATTAATATAACTCTATTTTGAATTTTTTTTACTTTTTTTTACTTGCTTATTTCTATTGCATTTTTCAAGTTCGAATTGCTTGTGAGGAATTAGTAATGATTAATGGGCGTATGCAACTTTTCCTTTTTTGTAGAGACAATAGATTACAGATCTGAGCTTGAGTTCGAGTTCACTCTGATGAAGGAAGGGATGATTTGATTCTTGAGTTGAAATTGGGGACAAAATTGGGTTTGTATTGATAATTAATGTGAAAAGGTAGAGATTAAAGATTAATCCACGTCTAATATGAGTTCTTATTTGCATATATGTAAATATATATTAATATAACTCCATTTTGAATTTTGAATTGTTTTTTGTTTGTTTATATATCATCATGTATTTCAAGCTTCTTCTTTTTTTTGTTTTGGTCAGACATGTATTTCAAGTTTGAATTGTTTGTGAGGAAATGGTAATGATTAATGAGCTTATGCTTTTTATTTTCTTTTGTAGAGACAATATACGACAGGTTCAAGGTTGGGTTGACCTTGTTGAAAGTAAAGGACCCAATTCTCGTGTTGGATCGAGTTAGAATTGTGGACACGATCGGCACCACAATTGAAATTAATTAAAAAAAAGGAAAAGATTAATTGACTTCATTAAAGCGAAAAAACTTGAAGGTGCAACTCCCGTCGTTACATTAAAATCAAATAAATAAAATAATTTTTAATGCTATTATTGAGGTTCTGTTTTCTATTTCTTTCCATTTCTTTGGTCAACCATGCAATTTCATCCGAGGCATTATTTACCGGCTTTTTAGGCACTGTTTTTTTTTTCCTGGTCGTGGATATTTCTCAACCCTAATGAATAACGAGTTTGACGTAACAAAATCAGAAAGATCAACCAAAAAAAAAAAATCAAAATCTTTGGGGGGTCAATCTTCACGAAAGAATTCACACAAAAGGACTTTCGGGTCACCCTATCTTCTCCCCCATCTTTTTTTTTTTTTTTAAACCTTTTTCTTGACTTTTGGCCCTTGGGGTCACTTTGATGCTAAAGCTTTCAAAAGGATTCCATGCCCGATGCACTTTTGTTTGCACGCCTTCTCTCGAGAGTTTCGTGGCCTTGTAACTCGCATCTTTTCCTCGTTGCTCCACAAGGGAGCGATGGGAGCAGCCGCCTCTCCTGAATTCACACCAATTCCTCCAAGCAAGTCAAAAAACAGACGATGTCGTGCAAATCAAAACATTCAATGAACTTGCTGGATTTCCCATTGCGTCTTCGTTAGGTCCGGTTTTGCAGGAATTGGTCGATGAATTAGTCAATCTAAATGCATGGTTTAAGGATAAGGAAAAAAGGGATTATAAAGATTAAGAATGGGCCACACTGCATGGGACCATGCGACCATGCGTGCATGTTCTTGCCCTAGAAAAGCAGCGATTTGTCATCAAAAGGATTATTCTTCAGATCATGAATTAATGAAGAGAGAAACACTTATGGCTCGTGATTGCTTGCCTGGTGTGTCGACCGGGTCAACAGGTGAGACCCCATTTCTCATTGCCTCTCGAATCGAAATCAACGTTTTGAGGAGGCCAAGGAATCTCCAATCGCTTTCGTGCCTTCTTTGAATTGTACAGGGAATTTAAGGGTTGGTGATCGCTTACTTTAACCTTAATCTGCTGCAATTTTCAAACGTTGAACGTTTCCAGACTAGGGCATGCATGCATGCAGGCACGCACGGCTGTCCAGTTGTTTTCTAATTTAATGGAACAGCTTTCTTAAGTTGGTTAATGATGTTAGTGTAAAAGCTAATCCAACTGCTCTCTAGTTAACTTCCTTAATACGAGGAAGAGTTCAGTAACACGTACACTTGTAGCAACATCCTCGAATTATTTAATTATGGGCACTATACTACACATTTTTTGCTATGTTGGCGATATTTCTCGTTTTATTTTTTAATTGGGTGCGAAGAGATTAGGGAAGCAAAAGCGAGTGAAGATGCGAAATGCCGGGTTAAAACCGAACAGAACCCTGATGACTATACTTAAGTGAATGTCAAGCTTCCTTATTTGATCTATTGTTGAATTTTATCTCTTTTGTTCTTCAAGTAATGCAAACGGAAAAGGAAAAAAAAAAAAGAAAAAAGAATAGGTGCGACCCAATCATGTTGCGAACTTATGCGCACATGGCCTTGTTTAGCTTGATAATGTGGATCTTGTAAAAAAATGATCATGTCAAGATAAAGTGCTCGCACCAAGAGAGCTTAGGATCCTTGATGTTCACAAAAGTTCAAGGATACTCATTTTAAAGGCAGCATCATTTTCGTCACCGACAACGTTGTTTTTAATTTGTCTCTAATAATTTAATTGATCTAGGTTCTAAAAGCCAAAGCTGAATTTAGAGATATGGAACATGCAAGAAAAACGTGGCCCAAACTAATGCAAACTATGAGATTGTGTGTGGTCATATGGATCTCACACCAAGATAGAATTGTATATAATAGAATATAAAGTATATCGCTTTTGTTATATATCCTATCTAATCTTAGGTGAATCTTAGTAATAAAGTCAAATATTTTCACATAGTATCATATCTATTGTTTAGTATGAACTTCATATCAATGTAAATGAATTTGAAAATGCACAAATGAAGATGCTAAGAATCTCTCTCGATTCACTACTAAAGAAATTACAAATGCACAAACGAAGATGACCTCAAGCAACCAATTTGTGATTATTGTATGAACTAAACTTTCAACATCAAAAGAGCTCGTTGCAATTTTTTCGAGCCATAGGTTCAACCATGAAAAGAAATGTAAATGGGCTATAGTGACATCAACGAAATAGATCAATCATTGAATGCCAAATCTAGTTAGAGAGAGAAAATAGTATCATCCATATTTGTTATTTCCAAATATACAGTACATCGACTCTCTCGCTACATTCATAAAGTTTCATTGTGACCCAAAGCTATAAAGGAGAAGAAACTTTCAACTCTGTCATTGTTTTCGTTGGGTTTCAACATGAACCAAAGAACTAAAGAGGAGTCAAGAAGTTTCAACATGAACCGGAGCTATGTGGGAGATGGAGAAGGAGAGGGTATGGTCTTTTTAGAAATCTCTTTGCCCTCGTTTTTCAAAAATTATAATTTTTTTTTTTCAAGTTGGAATTTGTTCATTAAAAATTTGGATTCTTCTTCTTTATTTTTATTTACTTATTTTATTATTATTTTCCCCTCTCTTTTTATTTATTTTTTAATGATCTTCCATCCATTGCTAATTAAAGTTTTATTAAATAAAAAATCTCAAAATATACCTAAAATAATAATAAACCTAAACTATGTAATTAGTATAAATAATCATATATATATATATATAATATTATAGAAAAGAAAGAAGTTCAATTGTATTAAAAAAAGGAAAAAAAGAATGAAAAACTATTGTCATTTTTGTTCTGTTATTTTGAATTTTCTTTTTTATGTTAGAATTTACATAGTATCTATGTTTAATTATTACTTTAGTATTTATTGACTCAAAAAGTTTGTTACTCAAGAAAGTTTGTTTTTATACCATGAATATAAGAAATTCTATCCATTTTTATCCCACACCTCACATTGGACATATTTATCGGGATTATATCTCTCTTATATCCAACCTATCTTGAATAGGAACCAAATATAAAATATGATATCTTGACTTTTATTCTAACTGTCAAATGTAGCCTAAATGGACAATCAATTATAAAGTTTCCAATAAAGTCAGATACACATTGATGTTATCATTTGCAATTGATGGGAAAATATCATATTTCTCCATCATTTTTTTTTCGCGCCAACTCTTGCATTACTTGAATCACAATTCATTTGTTTCTGCGCAAACAGTATCTCGTTCATTATTTTTTGTGCTAATACTTATGCTCACAACGTTGCTAGAAGGACCCAAAGCATAATTTGTTTTTTTTTTCCCAAAAATCATTAAATCAAATATCATGTAGAATCAGGCTCAAAACAATTAGGCTTATTGTTTTGAGAATCTGAAAAATCTGCGCTATGTCTCCCCTTCTCATTGTATGCGAGTAGTTTTTTTTTTTTTAAGGGAAAAATGAGGATTATTTACTAGCAAACTTGCTAAAAAAAAATCATTTTGACCTTGACTTTAAGTTCTAGGTGCCCAAGTCTTTACTCGTAAAAGAAGACCTCTTTATCGAAAAGACCTTGTATTTTGAGGGCTCTTTCAATTAAATCCAAAAAAATTCAATTATCGAAGTTGCCATGAAATCATTATCAACTGCTCTAAAAGTTTAAACTGTTAGATGAAAGCGTGACTTTGTATTTAAGTATTTTCTTACTCCCCTTTATATGTATGCCGGAATCAACCCTAAGACCAAAAATGTGGAAATATATAATAAGAGAGCCGAATAAGGAATTTGGAAAGATTCAAACTCAGTTCATTCTAATATGATATCATGTTACGCTTTTGGAGTAATTGGTAGCGATTTCACAAATTTTACAGTTTTGAATATGTCCAAATCCATTTGTCCATGCCGAACACAACTGAGTTACTCATTATATCATGCCATTCCATAGCACGTGTTGTCAAAATACAGTGCTAATTAAGTAGGAATTGCACCAAACAATAGTAAAATCGAAACGGATCGACAGGAATTCGCAAATGGTAGAGTTCTCTAGATGATAAGGCCCAATGAAGCTACAGTAATTTCAAAGGAAGAACCCTTGAACAAATGTCTAATTGGCCAATGAACTAGGATGAGTGGACTTGAACGGATAGTTCTTGGGCCTCTTGAGCCCATTGGTCCAAAAGTGCAGAGGCCTTCGGTTACTAGAACAGACATTAGATGCTCTGCCAAGGTACCGGTTGCCATGATAACATCGTATGGCTCGTTTTTGTAAATCAAAACCAAGAGAAGGATTAGAAGCGTTGGCATCTATCTTGACACATAATGGAGCAAGGACTTACCAAAGCTTTCTGAAAAGACCAACCTCTCGGTGACCCAAGGTCCTATACAATTCAAACCATCCATAACTAGCTTTTTAAGATGGCGAAGATCTTGAATATTGAGCTCATAATAGATTGTTTTTAACATATTCTTAGCTCCTAATGTTAGAGACAATTAGGATAATTCTGATGGTTTTCTGTATTTCTTAAAATTGTATGAATATCTCTATTTGATTGTATGTATCTTGATTGATATAATATCTTATTTAGTCATTTCATAAAACCTATAAGTAAGTTGATGTCAGCTTCATTATGATATATCAAAATATATACAAATTCCTCAATTTTTTTTTTCCGCATTCTTACATTTTACTTGGTATCAGAGCTATCTTGTATATCTCTCTGACACCTAATGTTGGATGAACCAACTTGTTCAAGGTCCAGCCCTCCGGATAGGAGGATGAGATATTATGAACGTAGGGAAAGAAAAAAGGCCAAAAGGTCGTGGCCTTATCTATCTAAAGTGAACGTCCTCGTCGCTTTGAAAACAACAATTCAAACATTTTTTTGACCAATCCTCAAAACTCCACAACAAAATCATTATGATAGTTACATATTTGGGTCAAATAAAATGTCAATCGATTACCAAATAGACTAAGGCAATCTCGCATGATTCCAGCTTTCTTAAGAGAGATTAAATGTTTGCTTCTGCACATGCATTGGTGAGATTGTTTCTTACCCTACAATAATTGTGAAATCGTTTGGAAAGTGCTATTGGCCTAGACAACTAGATGTCATTTCGAACGAATTAAAAGAATGCTTGAAAAATATGTTCAATTAAATCATTAGAAAATTACACATATTTTGACTACAACATGAGTTTTAAAAATTAATATTTTGATGCATCGAAGTAATTCAGGCAATACCATTTCCATAAATGATTAATGTAAACTCTTTTCTCCTTAAATAGCGAAAATAACTAAAAAAAAAAAGTGCTCTTGGACTGTTTCTTGAAAAAAAAAATCCTTTATAAAGTCAGGGTACGATTATTTGGCAAAAAATAAAAGATTTGAAAAATGTCTTCCTAAAAATATCACTCATAGCACTTACCAAATGAATAAACGAAAATGTTTTCATTATTCACGAAAACTTTTAGACATAAATTGTTGTCGATAATTAAAACATCTTTCATTTACTAATTATTTTAAGTGATATAAGCGATCTTTTTGGGGAAAATACTTTTAAAATTATTCATTCTCCGCGAAACAAATGGAATCTTATTTCAACATTATTTCTCTAGCCATTTTTTTTTTTCCAAATTCACATACTTCTACCCATAAAAAAAAATAAAAACTGCCGTGTTGGATTGAACCTCAACTTTTTGAAATTAGAAAAAAGTTGTTTTCTAAATGGAATATCTCCAAACCTGTACTGTATAAGTTACCTAAATTCCATTATGTTTGTTCTTCTAGCTTTGGTTTGCTTTTGAAAGGCTGTGGCATATCATACGGAAGATGCCTAGGCTAGCATAACCTAGTGGATAAACTATGTTCTGTTCCTTTTACATTAAAAAGGGAATAAATAATTTTGTATTACACTCAAGAAACTTTCTCAATTATTACGTAACATGCCATACGACATAAATCTTTATCTCAATCTAGATACATAAAATTATAAAATAAGCATATCTGAAAACTTTTGATAAACAACTGAGATTTAATTTTTTTAATTCGCGGGGAATGATTTTTCCATAGTTAAATGGTACCGACATGTCATGTTATGTTTAGGTGATGGGATTGGAATAGATTCCTAGTCTCCCAAGTTATGCATAGTCTTTTTTAAGGTCACGAGGCTGCTATGGGACCACTTTCCTAAAGGTATTAGGCCTCCAAAGGTTTTTAGGCAAATGATAAGGCATTTGGCAGACTTTTTTGGGAGAATTTTTGGAAGACGCATTGCATTTTCAGGATTTTCCGAAGGCCTTTAACCCAATAGAATTACTACCCAATTTTGAGTTTTAGTATTTCCCGAATGTTAACATATTGTTTTTTCTTTTCAAACTTCGTCCTAGCTGTCGTTTTTAAATTCCAATTTTACTTTTACCATTTTTACTTTGAGCGATGTCATTGGCGAGCTCAGATTGACTGTCAGCAAGCCAAATCCAAAGCTGGCGAGCCTCTCTTGAGGTTGCACAAACTCTACTTATGCTGGGGTCCTCAGATGACCATTTTTAGCAGTTCACAAGTGTTTGCCCATTGTCGGCATTCGCAAGTGGATTTTATTTATTTATTTATTCATTCAAAATTTATAACTTAGTGCTTTACATATGTAGTTTTTTCAAGACAATATTTAAATCAAAGTTCATTCTCAGAGCACTGTTTCAATAATGATATTTTATCAAATACTATTTGCATTTCAAAAAATCTTTCCAAACCTTTGCATTTTTTCTCCACAGATTTTCCTGGAAGTGGAACCAAATGCAGCCGAATCTCTCTTGCTCTGCACTGCGGCCACTTTTGCTTTTGATGATGCAAAAGAGCAACATAAACAGAAAAACAAAAGAACACAGGAGTTAGATTCGGTCTAAATATGATCCTAAAGCATTTTTCCCAAAGAAAAAAGAAGAAAAAACAGCTCTCTCTCTCTCTCTCTCAAATGAACACAGGAGTCTTTTTACTTTTGAGCCAAGCATTCACGAGACGCCCCTGAAAGTCTCTGGCTTTTGAGCTTGTCTTTCTACTGCTAAACAAACCTAATCTCCTCATCCTCTTCTCCCGAAACCGTGAAACTCTAGACTCTCTCTCTCTCTCTCTCTCTCTCTCTCTCTCACCTCTTCATAACCTGCATGAGAAAAAACTCTTCTTTTCACTTTAATCCTGGACAAAAGAGGAAAAACAAGAAACCCCATACACAGCTTCCTCAGCTTTCGTGATGCTTCCCTTCAGAGTTCCTTCTTTCTCTATGTAGAAACTGTGTCTATTCAGAAATGGAAAGCAGAAAGCACCGAATTTCAGTCCTTCCTCTCTGTTTTACGATCCCCTGTAACCTTTGATATATACTGCCTTATCTTTTTTCTCTGTTTTTTTTGGTCTTTCTTTCCTTCTTCCTTTTTTGGAGTTTATGTTCTTGATTCATGAACACTTTTCTCTCTTACGCACGCTGGACAAGAACCCATGTTTCTGAATCAGTTCATGCACTTCCTGAAATCAATCCACACGTTCAGAAGGAAAAGCCACTCCTTTTGATTGGTTCTTACCGAGAGACCCTCTTCGCTAACTAGCCATCCGCGTTTCTCCCTCCCTCTCTGTCTCTCTCCGGAGCTCCGATGGCCACCTCGTGTTTCCACGCGTTTCGCTTGAGGAAATCGAAGAGCAAGCGATTCTCGTTGCCTTCGTCTTCAAGAAGCAACTTGAATTCAGAGATGGAGAACATGGAGAGGAGGAGATTCGATAGCTTGGAGTCGTGGTCAATGATATTGGATTCTGAGAATGTGGAGGCCTGGGAAGCATCAAGAGAAGATCAGGAAGAGTGGACGGCCGATCTCTCTCAGCTGTTCATAGGCAACAAGTTCGCTTCGGGTGCTCATAGTCGGATCTATCGTGGAATTTATAAGCAGAGAGCGGTGGCAGTGAAGATGGTAAGGATTCCGAATCAGAAGGAAGAGACTCGAACTCTACTGGAGCAGCAGTTTAAATCTGAAGTCGCATTGCTCTCGCGTCTGTTTCATCCTAGCATTGTCCAGGTAACATTCTCTTTCTCGAATTCTCACACAAGAAGCATTCTTGTCATGCATACGGGTGGTAGCGTTTCTTTCTGTTACTATTGTGATATGTCGTGGAATGACATCAGTTTAGTATTGTCGAATTTCGATATTTAGTCAATTTTGCTACCAACAGACTTATACATGTCGCTAATCTGCTGATATAAATAAAGAGTCGTTCCAGAGCGTGGTTAAACAGAAGATAGAAATGAAAGAAGACGCGTGATTTGGAATGTCTAATGCTTTGGAATTGCAAAAGGAATACACGTCGCACTGGTTTATTAGCATAATGATCCACAATAGCGAAGCCATGGAGATGCGACAAATTGGTCTCCAATACAAAATGCTGCGTAAATGTGCTGAAATCTTCCAGAGAAGTAAGCAATCTAAGCTCCAAAATGAGTTTCCGGCTCAATCTTTTCGTGCATCGAACTCCTCAAAACACTTTGATGGTTTGTGTAGACAAGATGTATTGAAAAGTAAGGCAGAAAGATGTACTTGCATACTCAGGCATGTGATAATTAGCTTGGCAATTTAAACCAAGAGAGCTCAATATTGCAAACTTGGTGACCCATCATTTTGGGCAGTTCATCGCAGCTTGCAAGAAGCCCCCGGTATACTGCATCATCACTGAATACATGTCGCAAGGAAATCTGAGAATGTATCTGAACAAGAAGGAGCCTTACTCTCTCTCGATCGAGACAATCCTAAGGTTAGCTCTCGATATATCCCGAGGGATGGAGTACCTTCATTCTCAAGGGGTGATCCACCGGGACCTGAAGTCGAATAACTTGCTTCTTAATGACGAAATGCGAGTTAAGGTGGCGGATTTCGGCACTTCATGCCTAGAAACGCAGTGCCAAGAAAGCAAAGGGAACAAGGGCACATACCGTTGGATGGCACCGGAGATGATCAAGGAGAAGCCGTACACTCGTAAGGTCGATGTGTATAGTTTCGGGATTGTTCTGTGGGAACTCACCACAGCCTTGCTTCCTTTCCAAGGAATGACGCCAGTGCAGGCTGCATTTGCCGTGGCAGAGAAGGTTAGATGGCCAATCTGCATACAAATTGTTTGCTTTCATTCAGATTTTGTTTCATTTTGGTATCTTCTTGCAACTTCTCATGTAGAACTCTTCAGTGTTGCTTTTCGTTCGGCACTTCATTAGGACATTGTTTTACCCTGTAACTTACGCGAAAGGTCTTGATTGAATCCTTCTTCGCTGAAAAACTATTAATTTGATTCGAGTTTGGCCTTCTTATTCTTGACATATAAATTTGATTGCTGTTCTTGTTGAACATCTCACTAAGTTTTCGATTCCTGGTGTTTGCACCGACACCTTGTGCTACATAAGATGGTCATTTTCTTCCAAGTGCAGTCGAGATAGACACCATTCCATGACTTGTTTCTGATCTTTTCATCTGACAGAATGAAAGGCCTCCGCTGCCGGAGAGCTGTCAGCCTGCGCTTGCCCACCTAATAAAGCGTTGCTGGGCAGCGAACCCTTCGAAGCGTCCGGACTTCAGCGACATCGTGGCTGTGCTTGAGAAGTACGACGAGTGCGTCAAGGAAGGGCTTCCTCTCACTTCCCACTCGTCGCTGGTTAGCCGGAAGCACATCCTGGAGCGCTTGAAGGGCTGCGTGTCGACCATCAGCTCATCGATACCTGTACATGCCTGACGCTTAATTGTAAGGTATATACCTATTGTTTTCTTCCTGATTAGTCGTCTGTCGGCCGTGTACATTCGACGTTCGAGCACTACAGTATGATGTGATTGTATATTGTTTATTTGCCATCACAAACTTTGCGCTCGAAGAGATTAGGAAGATAGGGGCACTATAAATTTCCCCTTTTTTCCTTTTCTATTTTTCATTTATTTATTTTCAAATTGATCCTTAACTCGACATGAACGTCATGGCTAGATGTGGGGAAAAAAAGGAGGATTAGTGAGGAAAGGAAAAAATATAAATATTGGCATATCGTGGGTGAATCAAATCCCTCGTGACGACTAACTTTGGTATCATATCTGCCAGATTAGGAACATTATTGAATATGAGTATGTCCGATATGACACCGCTAATTTTGGAATAGAGATGGTAATAAAGATTGTGATTCAAATTCCGGCAAATTCAATCTGCAGTCCAAGATAGGACGGAATTTCATTGCCAGAGTGACTATAGAGGAACTTTTCTTCTTCTTCTTCTGAACGGTCCGAGTCACTACAACCAGGCAAACTCGCTGTCTCGGCAATAAACGAACAATTGAATATGCTTTCACAGTATCGCCAGTTGTGGCCGAGAGGTCACTGTTTCGTCTGCTCACCATGCGTTTGCCATGTGATGTCTTAATTTAGCTAATGCAATCTCGTGTAGCAGCAGTTGTTGGACCAGAATGAGTCAATTTCAAGCACATCACAACTTAATGTCAAAGATTGTCACCATTTCATGAGCCCATTCCATATACGCGCACTCATCCTTGTTGTCATATATAAATAGTCAAACTGATGTAGGATCAACACCCCAATGGTGATTCAGTGACCTTTTCCTGACCAATAGCTGCTCATTTCAGCTGCTTGCAGAATTATTCAAAATGACACGAGGCCAAAACCAAATTGAAAACTAGATGGCATCAAATGGCCAAGCTCAAGAGCCCCTTGTGTTCAGTTGGATTAACACAAGGATCTTTGGATGCTTGCGTCTTCATCTAAATATTGCGTTAGTGTTCCTATCAAATAAACTAAAAAACAGACCTCCCAAAATAAATAAAAAGAATTGTTAGTCCATCACCGGTGTATGCTGACGATAACGCCAACTCAGAGGTGGGAATATAGAGAATGTGTGCTCTTGTTACCCAGACTTGACCAACTGTACCATCTTTTCTGTGTTTTTCTTTCTTTTTTTTTTTTTTTTTTTTTATTTTATAATAATATCCAGATGCATACAACTTCGCACCTTAAGTCAAAATAATCAAGAGGCACACATTAGAAAATACCAGGCTCAACAATCAAGTTGGTCAAGAGCAGGTAACTGCTTTTCGGGCAGTTGTCACATAGTTTCTCTTTTTGAGTCTGATGCTGATGACCCTTAATTAGACTCAAATGGCTCGGAAGTAAATCAGGAGTTCATCCTCTTTCTAAGCCAAAAATAAATCAGACCAAACTACATAACCTTTGCATTAAAGAGACATTGAAAGATGATACAGTCCAGACAAATAGTGGGGGTGAGGAAAACTAAGGGAAAGGAAGAAAACAGGCTCTCGGGTACCACCAAAAGGAGTTTTGGATTGGAGTACCAATACCATTAGGGGACTTTGCTTTGATCTAAGCCCTTACTTCCCTTTCTATTCTCGTTTGTTACATGGATATCGAAGCCTTCCTTTTGCCAACCTTTATAACCATAAAAAATCAGAAATAAAGATTGTAATGTACTGACTACTTTCACACAAATTTTCATCCAGTTATTACCTATTCAACAGCAAATTGCATGCACTGTGACAGAGATGCAAGTCCATACTAAAGAATAACACAGAAAGGTAGGAACAAAGAGATACGGCAAGTTAATATACTTCAGAGTCAGCTTATATTGGCTTCGTTACTTCCGATGTCAATTAAAAATCAAGTTTTGGGTACCCCAGTGCAAGAATCAGAACTTCCCCTATTAATTCAAAAAGAAAAGTTTCTCAACCAGAGTCTATGGTAAGATCAATCTATTGGCATGCTTACACCCATTTCACGGAAGATAAGGCAATGCTAAGAGTAGCAAGCTCCCATTTCATGGGGAGGAGGTGATCATCGATCCTTTAGTGTGTTACTTAACTGCCTCAGTCGAAAACTGAATGTCAATTGTAGTCGAAGGAAATCTCAGAAACTTCATCCCTAGAGAAAAGCGACCCACCTTAGAGTAATAGCTAATCCAGCAAAATCAGAAAGCCACAGATTCTATATGGCTTTCACTTATCTCGGCATGTTTTCTGAAAAAAATAAAAAAGAGAGGAGCAAATTCAGCTGAATAACTCATACTTTATTATAATTCCGAGAAGCAGCCACTTTCACATCCTCGATTATTGTAAGGCAACCATCTACAGAACTGTTTCTCTCTCCCCCTGCTTTTCCCTTCAAACTCAATGGGAAAAACAGCACTCACCACCCTCAGACACCCCAAATCTTCTCTGCGATGAAACTTAAGAACCTCCTCAACAGTCCGTTCTCTGCCACTTCCTCTGCACTGCCACCGCCATTACTGGTGGTTTTCATTTCTCTCATAGACTCCAACTGAACCACCTCAGCATTCCCTGAGTTTGACTGCTTTGACTCACCTGACCTGGCATTGAACCTTCTCCTATTCCTTCTCTCCTTTCTTGTTCCCGAATTTCTTGGTTGCTTCTCTGATGTCAGCCCATCTTCATAAGCATCAATTATTTCATGGATCAATAGACGATTTGGAGATGAGTCCCACCTCGCCCAGTAACTCATATAGCATCTGAAGCAGTCACAATTAAAGGTAGAGGGATGATCATCATTAGCTGTGCCGCTTTTGGCAGAAGAAGAGCTTCTGCGGGAGGTTTTGAGGTTGTTCTTGATGGTGGAGATTGGGGTAGAGCAAAAGATGAGATAGGCTAAGACTTCTCTGTCCTGTGGCGACAGAGCCGCTGTGAGGGCAAGGATGGTGGCTGGAAGGAGGGAGAGATAGTCGGACACGACGATCGACAGCGACGGTGATGGATGCACCGAGCCTTTTCGGAGTTTCTTCATAGCTCTCGTTTTCTTGGTGAAGTTTTCAGAGCTTTTGTCTGGTTTGCGAAAAACAGACTTCAAAGTAGGAAAAAACGGGTTCGGGTGGTCTTATAACGCACAGCGAGAGAGAGAGAGCGAGAGATTACACTTCCAAATGCCTCCTAGGCATTAATTTATTATACAGCTTTAAAAGGTCTAAACATAAATAAGCCAGGATTTGGTTTTAATTTGGATTTAGAGACTTACCGATTTATGGATACGCAGACTATAATAAGATTCTCTGTGTCTCTTCCTTTCTCTCTCTTTTCTTTTAACGACGAGGAAGCCATCTTAGGTAGGTAAGCCTTGGGCTCACAAAATATCCCACTAACCTCCTAGACCAAGGAGAACATGAGCCCATACATGAAATTATTTGTACTAGGTTGTGGGCTTGTGCCGGGTGCCCAATCCTCGCACACCCTACGTTCCTTAACCACTAAGCCAACCCAAAAGCAAATACAACCATCATCAGTATTATCCTCATCATTATTATATTTGGAACAAGAAAATCATATGATCGCAACAGGTTAATCAGGTATGTTAGTGAAGACGTAATCAATTGCAAATCAGATCACATACAGATTGATTCTATGGCATATCTGCATTAGATATGAAGTCAACTCCATAACCTTAATGCAATGACATTCATTTCCGATGCATGGAAGTACTGCAGTCTAAACATCTAAAAACAAATGACTGATTCAATGGCTGGCATCTGACACAAACACCATGACATCTACTTCCTTTATAAGCTACTGGAGTACGATGACAAAGAATGAGAGTGACATCATCAAATGGTTGTTTCCTATTATACTATGTCCTAAGACCACAAACATTTGCTATTTCTTATATGCTGAAAAATTTGCAGATTCTTCCAAAGAAAATTTCATGCAATGCTCTCTTGTCTGTATTTCAAAATACAATATTCCTCTTTCATTTCTCTTGGTTTAAAATTACTAGAATCACACCACAATTTCCCCATGTCCACACTTTACATCAAGCCAAAATATATGAAAAAAATGAAGCAACATATTTAAGAGCCCTTGGTCCAGCTCTTTGTTTTTGTAATAAATAGAAAAGAAATAGTACTATCCCATAATTTTTCCTTAAGAACAAATCTCAAGACCATATTGAAAAAATGCTTAGCATATGGTGTGGACATCTTGAACATTTTTCATGCATCAGTTTGCACATGCGGCATAGCACAAATCTACAGGATGGATGGACAATATCTGCCACTTCAACCATCACATACCAATAATTCTAAGAAGAACTCTGAAGATGAGCTCTAATCCATGACTCTAGATTACGGAGCTCTTCATTGTTTATAGAATGGCCAAGACCAGGATAAGCCTACATATCCATGGAATTTTTTTAGACATCTACATATCAATTGTACATAAAGAAAAATTTACTGACAATCCATCAAGGACCATCGAATAAAGTCCAAAATGTTGAACAGATTTACCTTAAACTCACAACTCACACCAGCTTTTGCCAGGAATGGTGGACCCGCTTGCCCAGCTTCAAATAACACTGTTCTGTCATCAATTCCATGAGCCCATGAGATAGGTGTCTGCATAGAGAGCCATAACTCATGCCCATAAATCATACCGATGTACCAAAAAAACAAAATGGATCTTCAGAAGATCTAATCAGTAAAGGAATTGCCAATTCACATTCAATTTAAAATCTTGGCCTTAGTCCTGACACAACAGTGGACATTCTTTCCCAGCAGAAGGGGCCATCGAATTGATTGAAGAAATCGGCATAAAAAAATCTCTTCTAGGCCCAAAAGAAAAATTCACAATGTTCGCTTCATTTTCCATATGCTACTACTGAGACAAAGTAGACCACTTCATAGCCATCACCAAAGATGCAGGATATAAAAGACAACTTAAGAAAAAGATTTGGCTGAATTTTGGTCTAACTATATGTAGTTATCAATTGGGATAAGAAAATGGAGAAAGAGAAAAGCAATGAGAAAGGAGAGGGAAACATTGAGGAATGAAAAGAAAACAGAGCTTCATTTACAGGAGCACATTATAAACAAAAGCTTGTACATTTCCATCTATTGCAAGGACTAACACCGAGAAACCAACTTATCAAAAAGCTAATCTCTCTATCTAACACACATGTCAAATAGGTAGCAGAATGAAGCAATGAAAAGTAAATGAAGTTGAAGCTTCCAAGGTCGAGATAAAGAAGTACTCTTTTGGCATCTGGTGAAACTTGATCGAGAATGGATGAATTGAAAGGAACCCATCCGCTGAACACTGCACCACCTCCGAGAGTTTTAGGGTACAGGAGAACACTTGCCAGGGTCAAAGCACCTGCAAAACATGAAACCACCTAGCTGTAAGACTATTGCAACAAACATAAAGGTATACGCATGTAATGTGCACAAATGCATATGCTAGCACGCACACTCCCTATTGGGGGTGGGGGGGGGGTGGGGAGGGGAGGCAGAGAGAGAGAGAGACCTCCTTGACTAAAGCCGCACACAAACACATTATTGGGACTTATGCCAGCAGCTATCTCTGTGTCAATCATTGCATGCACATTCTTTACTGCTTGAAGCACTCCGTTCTCATCTTTTGGAGAGTCCTGGCATATGTAACCCATTCCATGTCACAAGAGGAAGTCAAAAAGAAAAAGCACATTGTAATAGTTGTTTAGAGCCAGGCAATCCACTTCATTTCTTAGAGGAGATTATTAATTACATCGTACAGGAGTAGCTACAGGAGTTTTAGAACCCAAAAATATATTTATGGCCTTGGAAAAATATCAGATGTCTCAATGCTTATAGGAAGAAGACAAGTCGTAGCAGCAGAGAAATGGCTTTTGGTGGATGTTATGGTCACAAGGTGACTTCATTTTTTTTCCCTTTCGGATGTGATGACTTGTAATCTCAACGAAAATCCACCCGGGCTTATTGGTTACGACGGATAGGGAGAGTTACATGGTCTTGAAAGAAAGATGTGATAGGAGAAAATCATACTTACAGCTGTTATAGGGATTTCATGAATATCAAACCATGAAGGCATGACAGCACCATCTGCAAGGAAGAATATGTGAGTAAATGTAGCAAAGGATGCATGGAAGGGTTTATATTTCCAGAAAAAAGGTAAGAATGATTATCTACAATTACAAACACTGCAGGACAAGTCAAGAGATGTCATTTTCTCAGGGTATCCAAAACCATTGATTGAAAAACCAAGGTGTGCTATTGTATGATACTTTTATTCTGTAAGACAACCAGCAAGGAAATCGCTTTCTTCTTCATGGCTCAAGTGTGATTAAGGAAAGATGTTCTGAATGGCCAAAATGAAGTCATTCACAAGAAGTTTAGCCAACATGCAGGAGAAAAATATCTGAAGGCGGTTCACTCTCCCAATATAATATTTCTGCGCACGATTGTTTTCCTGCGAGGTCGAAAGGCATGTCAAGCACGAATAAGTTTCCAATCTCCATACTCTTCAACAATGCAAACCATCAACCTTCGTTTGCAATACCCTATCTCTGATTTTTCATACTAGAAGAAACTCATATTTCCATGTAACAACTCCAGGTTCCCTTGCGGCCCAAAAGGAGTTAAAGATTGAACCAACATTATCCGCAGCTTCAACCTCACAAACAACACACTGCAGTACACAATTCACCAAACAACACCAAAATCAACGAAAAAACCCAACTTTCGGACGACGTTTCGGTAGATCCCGCAACCCATTTGATCGCTCTAATTGCAGACACCGAATAGCTCCTCATCATTCGATCACACTACCTATACCCATCACAGGAAAATCTCACGGGCGACCGAAATTAAGAACACCATGAGCACGCACGCACACATAATCAAAAGGGCACGACGGAACCCACAATTGCAAGTGACCGGCTTGGGAGGAGCGGAAGGGAAGGACCACTTGGTGAGCCTGAACTCCGGAGAAGTGAAGAGGGTCTTGATGGGCTCGTTGGCGGGGCCCGAATCGCCCAACCCGTGGAGCCAGAGGACGAAGCTTCGAGCCGCCATGGAGGGCGGCGCCGGAGCAGGTGGGTCCGGCCGCCGCGAGAGGAACAGGAAGAGGACGGTGGCGACGGAGGTGAGCGCGACGAGGACGAGCGGCTTCGTTGCTGGAATCGGCCTGGTCATCGCCACCATCATTTTCTTCCCCTGTGAACGGCGGAGGTGGAGCACGAAAGGACGATAATAGCCTTCTGCTTCGGTTCGATTTGTTGGATATGCAGGAGTAAACTTGAAATTTGAAGTGCGTTTCGGGGGCAAAAAGGGGAAAAGAAGTAGAACGTGGGAAAGATTCCAATCCGATGAAGGAGAGAAATGTAACGTGTTTTGTGGAGAATCTATCGATAAGCCAATGTACATTGCACCGTTCAAAGGAAATGAATTCAATCTAGTGGAACGTCCTAATATTTTCGTAATATGATCAGCTCATGTGAAATGAAGTTTTGGATTTGTACCATCGATTTTATGTTATATGGATTGAAATATCGTCAATTTAAGATGTTAATGGACTTATCATGATCACGATATATTGCAAAAAAAATAGATTGAGAATTGAAAATATTTGTGATGGTTTATAACTCAATCACCTTGTTTATCTTGGATTTATTCTATTTTATTTTATGAGAAAGCATATTTCATATCATCATGAATCAAACGAAATCTTGGTAAGGAATTTCTCCTCAAGTTGGAGTATTAACACTAGCGTCGTGACTTTGATAGAGTATTTACTGCAATATTAATATTTTTTGAGTGCTCACTTTATTGCCATATTGATAAAAAAAAATCATCACTAAAAGTGCCTCTAATCATAAAATTGCGATTGGATTTTCTAAAAAAAATATTAACGTCGGATATGGCTATTTTCAAAAATATGAAACCTATGTTCCAACTACTCCAATTTTCTCAAAATTACAATGCATCCTATTTGTCTCTTGCTCTCTTTGTTCAACATACACTTACCCTAGTCTTTGTGTGGCGAGGGGTTGAGAATCCTTAACTTATTGTACTTTTACCAATTCAATTCTAAACCTTTAATTTTTGCTAAATGAGTTTGAATCCATGTCTAACTCCTACTCTAATTGCTCAAAAGTCGGAAGCAAACACATTGTCTTCAAATCTTCTAGGGAGATGATATGGTGTTGTTGTATCCTCATCTAAGGATGATTGCTCTTACAGAGGGTCAGTCAATGTTCGAGCCTCTGCAAATAATTCGATCAGCTCTCTAATTAAACAACTTCACTTCTCACCAACATTTTGTATCTTGAAATGATGAAGTTAAAAAGTTGAAAGAGGAGATATCAAGGTTAAGAGAGGAGGCTAAAAAAGTTTAAGACTAATTGGAAAAGGCTGAACAGAAATAAAAAGGTTGGGAGAGCATAATTTGCAACTAAGAAAGGAAGCTATAATATTTAAGAAATTGTCCCATGAAGAGAAATTTAGAGGGTTGGATGAACAACTAAGGTTGATAAAGTAGTTTATAGCATGCATAGACAGAAATATAGAAAGTGTTAGAAGCACAAACTAAAAGATAGAGGGTGTTAAGTAAGGAATAATTGACGCAGTAGGTGGATTAGGTAAAAGATTGAAAGATTCCGAAGAAAAAATTGATAACCTATCCTTTACTATGTTTGGAGGGGAAGGAGGACAAATACAGTCTATTGAAGACAAAAATAAGCTCCATGTTTCAATTCTTGAGCATCAATTTCCTCGAGGAGTTTTTCTTTGATATGTGATTAACTCGAATCTTGCAACGTTTAATTAACACGATTTTCATGTATGGAAAACTTATTATTTGAACATTTCAAAATAACTTTTGGAGAAACATTATGATTTCTAAAGACAAGTTAGGAAATAAATCTAAAGAACACATGAGTTTTAATGCTATGTTTTTTCTCTTCTTGAATCTCCATTTCACCCATTTCGTCTAAAAAGAAAGAAAGAAAAATAAAAATAATAAATGAGCCAATCTCTTAGTGTAGTTTCAAATAAAAGAGCTCGCCACCAATTGTAGCGGCACCATCCGCTAAAATTTGTCCTTTTTTAATGTATTTACCCTCATGGAACCTGAGATTTTTTTTATGTATACAAGTATTTTTGTTGGAACGTTGATACATAACTAATGAAATGCTTAAAGTATCTCCATTGCCCAACCTACAACAAGCCAAGCAGCTAGGAAGAAGGGTAAAGAATGAGAAATTGTTGAAACTAGCATTTTGGAAGATTCCAGAAAAGAAGTAGATGATAACTGGTATTGAGCAGTCGCTTACACGTTGGTGATGATTCCTCAGTTTACTATAACCGTAGGTTACCCATGTCAATCAAAGGTAATCAAAAGAGTAAGAAATAATCCAAAAGAAACATCTTGCTTATCGTATTTACCCAAATATATTTCCAAAAAAATAGAAAAGCTATGTATTGATAGAATTCACGATACATTTAGCATGCATGAACATGCAAATGCACAAGACGAGGCAAAGAGCCAAAATCATATCCACTCCTACTCTAATAGTTCAAAAGTTTAGAAAGGTTCACGCCCTTTATTATAGATTCGAGTGATTATACTAAACTACTAGCCAACTACTTGTTACTCTCTCATACATTTGGGACTGCTCTTTCTTCTCTTTTCCTCCTCTCTCAAAATTGCAATTATTTCAACAAATAGTCACTTTTGAGAATTAGATTATGCTCCAAGTCAGAAGCAGGAGTTAGCCTTTTGGGTTGACAATATGGTGTTGTTGTGGATGATTACTCTTGTAGAGGTAACTTATTGTCCGAGCCTCGGCACATAATTCGGTCATCTCACTAATCAAACTCCCTCACTTCTTACCAACATTTTGTATATTGAGATATGAAGCCTTAATTTGCAATATCATCCCAACCATGAATCCCTACAAGCTAAAAAGACCATTTGTAAGAATAGTGCATATTAAGCATTATAGTGCCAACATTGTATTGCGTCTAATACATTGCAAGATAGATGTTATGTCGCTTCTCTTGTTATGCATATCCACCTATTCTTTTTGTATATATTAAGGATTCAAAGATATTATTTTTATTTTTATTTTTATTTTTAAATTTTAGGGATTGTGCATAATTTTTCCTTACAAATTTGTTGGTCGAATTTTGCAAGTTTAATTAACTCGATTTTTGCATCTACAGGAAACTTATTATTTGAACATTTCAAAATAACCTTTCAAGAAAAGTTATGATAAGGTTGGAAAATAAATCTAAAGAACACAGAAGAGTTTCAATGCATACTTCCCCTATTTCATCAGAAAAGAAGGAAAGATTAAAAAAAAAAATTGTTGAAATGTTTCTAACTATAGGAAGAAAGAGAAAAGAAGTAGATGATAATTGATATTAAGCACTTACTTACACACGTCAATGCCCATTTCTTAGTTTAATAGAATTGTACATTGCCCCATGCTAATCAAAGGTAATCATAAGAGTAAAAAATAATGCCAAAAAACATCTTGCTTGTCGTGTTTACCCAAATATATTTTCAAAAAAAGGGAGACATTATATATAAGCATAATTGACGTATAAACAACACATTTAGTGTGCATGAGCAAGTAAATGCACAAGACGAGGCAAATAGCCAAAATCATGTCTAACTTTACTCTAATAGCTCAAAAGTCAGAAGTTGACACACT
Organism: Eucalyptus curtisii; assembly: GCA_017140595.1. NCBI lineage: Eukaryota > Viridiplantae > Streptophyta > Magnoliopsida > Myrtales > Myrtaceae > Eucalyptus > Eucalyptus curtisii. The sequence continues at coordinate 14,471,867 of CM029497.1, forward strand.
CCCTACAAATCTTCTAGGGGTGACGATATGGTGTTGTTGCTCTTGTAGAGGATCACTTAATGTTCAAGCCTCCATACATAATTCGATTTGCTATCTAATCAAACATCCTCTTCTCACCAACAATTTTGTATCTTGAAACTATGAAGTTAACAAGTTCGAAGATAAATTAAGATTAAGAGAGGAAGCTGAAAAAGTTAAGGATTCATTGGAGAAGGCTGAACTGGAAATAAAAAAGGTTGGGAGAGCATATCTTGCAGCTAAGAAAGGAGGCTATAATATTTAAGAAATTGTAAATTTAGAGGGTTGGATGAACAATTAATGTTGATAAAGCAGTTTATAGCATGCATAGATAGAAAGATAGAGAGTGTTAGGCAAGGAATGATTGATAAGGCAAGCACAAACTGAAAGATAGAGTGTTAAGTAAGGAATGATCGATGCTGTGGGTTAGATAAAAGATGTTGAAGGAAAAATCGATAGCCCATCAGTTTATTAAAGACAAAAATAAGCTCCATGTTCTCGGAATCAGAACCTTTTCCTTCCGGCAATGAAGATGCATCTTCAGAAGGCCATGAAAGGTAAGGCAATGACTTTTAACCATGTGTCTGATACGCCCAAGAATAAAAGACTACAACAAAGCTGGGATCTATATCCTTCTATAGTTGATTGATTAGGTTGTCCTATTTTGTTGTGATCTTTTCCCTCTATTGTGTTCTTGTTAGCTTTTGGTTTTCCTTGGAACCACGGCACCCTTACACTCTCTTTGACTTGACTGTCTTTTGAGTGTCTGTCCCGTGTAGGTGTCGGGCCACCTTCCTTGAAAATATTCTGTAAAATCTATTCATTTCTTAACTTTACCAAAATAATAATAATAATAATAATAATAATAATAAGCTCCATGTTTTAGTTCCTCCGCATCAATTTCCTCAAAGAATTTTTCTTTGATTTGTGATTAATCTTGCAATGTTTAATTAACACAATTTTTTCATCTACAAGAAACTTATTATTTGGACATTCCAAAATAACTTTTGGAGAAAAGTTATGATATATAAAGAAAAGTTGGGAAATAATTTCAAAGAACACAGAAGAGTTTTAATGTGATGTCTTTTCTCTTCATCAATCTCCATTTCACTCTTTTCGTTTGAAAATAAAGAAATATAAAAAAATAATTGAAAATTTATTCGTTATAGGAAAAAAGAGAAAAGAAGTGGATGATAACTGGATCGAACAGTCACTTACACGTCGGTGCTGATTCCTCAGTTTATGCAACCGTATATTGCCCCATGCTAATCAAAGGTAATCAAAAGAGCAAGAAATAATTCAAAAGAAACATTTTGCTTATCGCATTTCTCCAAATCTATTTAAAAAAAATGGAGAAGCTATGTATCGACAGAATTCACGTATAAACGACACATTTAGCATGCATAAGCATGCAAATGCACAAGACGATGCAAAGAGCAAAAATCATGTCTGCTCCTACTTTAATAGCTCAAAAATTTAGAAATGTCACAATGCCCGCTATTGCAGATTTGAGAAGTGATTATACCAAACTACTTAGCCAACTATTTGGTACTCTCTCATGCGTTTTGTGACTATGCTATTTCTTCTCTTTCCTCCTCTCTGAAAATTGCAATTATTTCAACAAATAGTGACTACTGAAGATTAGACTATGCTCCAAGTCACAAGCAGGATTAGCCTTATGGGGGTGACGATATGATGTTGTTCTGTCCTCGGATGATTGCTCTTGTAGAGGGTCACTCAATGTCCAAGCCTCCACACATAATTTGATATCTCTCTAATCAAACAACCTCGCTTCTCACTAACATTTTGTATCTTGAAATATGAAGTCTTAATTTGCAATATCATTCCAACCATAAAGTCTACAAGCCAAAAATACCATATGCAAGAATAGTGCATATATAACGTTTCTAGTGCGGTAGCATTCGATACATTTATATATGGTGTTGTTTGTTTTGTTTTGCATATCCACCTGTTCTTTTTGTATATTAAGGATTCAAATATAATTTTTTATTTTTATTTTTAAATTTTAGGGATTGTGCAAAATTTTTCCTTAATTATTTTTTTGTATAATTTTGCAACGTTTAATTAACTTGATTTTTGCATCTATGGAAAACTTATTATTTGAACATTTCACTATAACCTTAAGAGAAAAGTTATGGTATTTAAAGAAAAGTTGGGAAATAAATCTAAAGAACATTGAAGAGTTTGGTTCTCCCTTGAAACCAAGAATTGGACTGCCTGGAAACCGATTCCACTTTTAGGAAGCAAGAATCATTTCGACACTTTTAAGAATCACACCTAACCAACCAATTTGGTTCGGTTTGAGCGATTTCTAATTTGGGCAGTTCGTTTTGCACTCTTGTAGCCTCGATTAGATGCGAGGTGAGGTGTTGGTCATGGTTGAGCAGGGACGGAGCAATGTTGGAATTCGCTGAAGCCGTTCTCGAGGTTGGAGGGTAAAAGCAGCAAAGGCTTAAATTGAATCAATAATCTAGCGTTCATGAATTGAGGTAGTGTAGCTAGCATGGGTGTTTCTTGCCAAGTAGAAAGCTTCTCCTTTTCTGTTCCTTTCATATCTGCTCAGCTCTCTTTTTCCTTTCTAGACTCTCTCATCCTTTTGTCTAGAGCTAGGCAAGGTCAGCCTTGCCATATGTCGGCAAAGCTACCTTCGTTCGCGGCCATGATGGCTTCACCCAGATATGGGCAAGCTTATGCCCAATACCTTAGTTCATGAAAGAAATATTTTTAATTTGCTGTGAGCATTCGTCGCTGTTGGAAGCCTCGCCTAGATCAAGTGCAAGGTGAGGCGTGGGTCATGATTGAGCGGGGATAGAGCAAGAATTCGCTAAAGTTGCCGCTCAAGATTGGAACCTCGCCCACATTAAGGTGAGGCCGGGTGCGGCTGATGAGGGCCTAGCGACCCCTGGCCATTGGTAAAAAAACCCAAATCCAAAGAAGGAAAATAGGAAGAAAAAGAAAAGAAAAGAAAAGAAAAAGAACAAAATAATTTCGAAAAATATTAAAATGTTATTTAAATTTGTCAATCTTAGTGCCGAGCCATGCCATGTGGTACGACTGACATTGACGTCAGCGATTTTTGATCAAAATTGGCTGGATAGAGTCAATTGGCTAAAGGTAAAAAGATCTAAGCTTAATTGACAAAATTGAAAGGTTTGGAATTAAAATAGCAAAAAGTGCAATAAAATTAGGATTTTTCGGACAATTTTCTCCATGCCTACCTTTCAGTCATGCATATTCTGAAGCGCTACAAATCAATTTCTATAATGTTTGATCGAGTCTTGAACTAATCTAGTAGAGGTTGATTAATTTATGCACTACAAAAATTAATTGCTTGCATATACTTCAAAATATTCTTACTGATGTTGCTGAGATTCATCTAAATGGATAGCGATAACTCCTTTGACGAAATCAACAGCACTCTAGATTGAAACTTATGCTAATTAGAAAAGTATTTTCTTAAGAACAATCTCTTGCGTTGCATGCAAAAATGAGTGAAAGAAAAATATTTTCATCATTCACGAAAATTTTTAGATGAGAATAATTGCGATAATAAAAATATTTTCCATTAATTAATAATTTTAAACGATGTAAGAGATTATTTTTAGGAAAATGTTTTCTTCATCATATATTTTCTGTAAAAAAGTTGAAACCTTAGTAGGAAAAAAGTCATATAAAATTAGGCTACAATTGGTTACCTATATAAAGATAGGACGGTCCTTTGCTTTTCGACAACCTATTGGTTTAATCTTTTAATGGTTCTTGATGGTTTTATTTATGTAGATGGGCCTAAGTTGGCCCGTCTGCCCATGTTGGGCCTAAGTGTTAAGATGAGGACATGATATGTACTATGTCCGAAAGTAAAATACCCCACATATTTTACTTTATCTGTCTAAGATGCCAGATGTGAGTTTTGATGAATTCGTGAATGAGTAGATGTGTGAACTCAAGTTAGACATTATGTATGTACGAACGATCATCTCGTACGGTATTGATGGTGTAGACATACGCTCCATGGGAAAGGAGTTAATACCGTAATACGTATTTCATACTACGTATGCATGAGACGACCAATAAGAGTGGCAAAAGTTTGATCTCAACTTTTATGCCGTGTGAGACTCTTGAGGAAAAGAGTTCCTCAATTTTAGTGCCCTCAAGACTCTTACTTATTCTCAAAATTTCTATTTAGTGTTTGCTATCTTAGGATGTTGCCAATGGTCATGAGTTGATACGATCTAATGGGACATTTCTAGAAAAGCAAACTAAACTGAAGTTGAGAGTTTGAAGGAAAGAGGAAGATCGAATTTGGAGAATCACATTGTAGTTTTTGTATTCACTGGTCGACCAATTATGACTGTCTTTGGGATAATCATAATTGTTAATACAATATATATATCATTGTTTAAAAGAGATCAAGAGAGATATAAATGTGATCGATCGATCTAGGGTATGTAGTCTACTCAGAGTGTGATGCCCATTATGAGCTGCTATATATTCCTAACAGATGTATGGCAACGAGCTCTCAAAGTATGCTGGTCGCACGGATTATTCACCGGTATGAATGTTGAAGAGAGGTAAAGAGGATCCTGTTCGGCCCACCACGTGCGAGTGGGAGATGATGGTTTTATTTATGTAGATGGGACTAAGTTGGCCCGTCCGCCCATGTTGGGCCTAAAAGCCCGGCCCGTAAGATAAGGGCCCATGGTTGAAGGGTTGAGATATGAAGATGTGTTACGTTGAGGGGATGTGTCTTTTGGAGAAGACGTAAGAGAGAAAAGAAAAGGGAACGTACCCTTTCAAAGTACGTACGCCTCTTTTCTTTTCTCCATCTCCCAAAAAGAACGTAACTTTTCTCCCCTTTGAAGCAACAGTACGCTCCTCGGTAGAACGGGATCAGAATCCTTCCTCGAACCTCAACATCGGTGTTTAATCTGTGGAAATAAGGTACGCTCGATTTTGTGGTGTATTTTTTATCGGCGATACATGTAATTCCTGGGCTCGTCTTCCGCATTCGTTTTAGGGGTTTGATTTAGTGTCAAATCTAGTTTTTGGGAATCCGACAATCCCTACAGTTCTCGCCCTTGCTAATTGGTATTTTCCTCTTTAAAATGCTGGCCAGTGCAGTGTAACTGAAATTATAACCCTAACCACTGATCTCAAACTCAAAAATCAGTTCAAATTAGGTCCTCTTGAGAACTATTTCTCAAGGAGTCAACGGCCATGGAGATGTCAAATAAGGCGCTGGCTCTTTGCACCGCGGCCCTATTGGCGTGCTCCTTCGGGCCGAACAATGTGACCATCGAAGCCCGGATGATCAATTACCGCGGCATAATAAAAGGGCACAAGGTGTACTGCCGGCGCCATCATTGTAATCCTCTTCCTCTCCCGTCCAACCCTTACGTCCGAGGTTGCGAGAAGGCCGACATGTGCCGCGGAGGGACAGAGAATTGATTTCTTGGAAAAACTAGAGGTGGGGTTCAAGAACTCGTGGCCTACAATTAATTGATTTGTTTCATCGCAGCCTTAAATGTGCTTCTTGAGGTAGATTTTTCTCCTTAGAGATGATTGAAAAACATGTAAGAAATTTTCCATGTCTTCCTTGATTGATTAAAGTTAATATCGCAATATCTTATTAGCTTAGGTTGCCCTTTTATAAAGTCTATAGATAAGAGCTTGCAAACGCGTACTACTAGCAAATCTCATTGACGCATGCATATTGTGAAGCGGTACAGATCAATTTCTAATAGCAATTGTAATATTTAGTCAAGTCTCGAACTAATCTGGTAGATGTAGATTTGTTTTTGCACTGGAAATTTAATTGCTTGCATATACTCCAATATATTCTTATTGATCTTGCCGACATTCATCCAATTGGATATCTAGAACTCCTTTGACGAAATTAAAATAACTTTACCAAAACTTAGGCTGTGTTTAGTTCGCAGAAAAAATAATAATTAAAAAAATACTTCCCTAAAAACGATCTCTTGTATCTTTTACACAAAAATGCATAAGAAAAATATTTTCATTGTTCACAAAATTGTTTAGACATAAATTATTGCAATAATGACAATATTTTTCATTAAAGTGATAATTTTTAGGAAACTTTTTTTTTTTTTCAATCATTCATTTTTTGTGAAATAGATATAGCATTGGAGGAAAAAGTCATACAATTAGGCTTCATTTGGTCGCCTAAATATAAAGATAGGACTTGATAACACAAAATTATAAGAATCCTATTTCTTACTTGCTATCTTTTTTGGGAAAAAAAAGTGATATAATAACACATATGAACATATTCCATCCAATAACATATTTGGTATACCTCAATGAGGATTTAAAGTTCAAGAAAATTGATAAATAACTAAGAAAAGAATAGCCTGAGACTAGAGAGAGAGGACTACCGAAAAAGAATTGCTATCCAATTTGGATAGGATATAATTTTCAGATAAGATCAGGTCAGATTGGACAAAGATGTGACATCTAATATCTAATATAATGTTTGGTAAATATCTCACTATAATATGGATATCGATATATGTTATCCAAGTTGAGCGTTTGCGGCGCAAGCACATTGCTTGTAGACCTGGCCATGCGCCACAGCCAACGTAAGGTCGCATGCAACAATGCGCGCGAGCACCTTGCTAGGCATCAGCGACCTCCCCCTACCATAATGACTCTCACCGGCGGCAAATCCCACCTCATCCTCCTCGCCGTCCTCCACCACCTCCTCCTCTCCACCCACACCGCATTGAATCTCGACCATTTAGATCAGACTGTAGCAGCTGCCGGCCCCTGTTTGTTCCGAGTGCAAAATCACTCTTCTTCGGCAGCCACCGATACTCACGATTTCTACTGCGTCATTGGCCAGCCGGAGGCTGTTGAGCGAGGGCGGCTCCAATCTGCTCAAGATCACGCAGCTCGTCCTCAAATCGCAATGGCTCAAGGGGTGCTTACTCTCCGTCAATCGAACGGATCTCCAAGCTCAAGGGGACGGCGTCGGCTGACACCGAGCCCATCGACATAGTCCCATCTCAAATGGCCAAGCTCAAGAAACCGAAGATCTCTAGCCTCAAGAACAATCGCTTCTCCGGCGAAGTTCTATCTGCACTGTCATCACTTGTTCGCCTTCGTGCTGCTGATATAGTGGAGTTTGTTGGTTTTACACTTCACCAAAAGGAGAAAAAAATACTATCTTTTTTATTTTCCCACCAAAATCTATACTGTAATTATAATCTTTTAAAAATAATGAAAAATACTTATGTGAACTCACGTGATATTCCTTTGTTTTTTAAAAGTTTCGGGTGTTTCGAATTGAAAAAAGCCATAGTACCCGCATCGCAAGATTAAGAGTACGTGAAATTAACAACTAAAAGTCAGTTCAGGCATTTTTTTTAATGATTTTTTTTTTTTGTGAGCTCTCGTCTCGTTTCATGCTTTGTTTTTTCCCTTGCTTTTGTTGTTTTTCTTTTGTTTTTTTTTTTGCCAAGTCAATACCTGTTAATATTATATTTTTTAAGCAATTAGGTTAAAGGGTAATTTTTCGGAATGGAGGAAGCCAAGACTAGGTTCACCAAAATTCATTTAGCCAAATAATCCCTGCACAAAAATTAGATTTCTGTAAGGTTGTGAAATGTATAGAAATTCGATTGAAACGGCTGTGTATAAATTTGAACTTGGAAAATCATCTAATGCTATTTATTTTATGGATTTCAAATAAGTGTCTAGGCGAATTTAAGTCGTTTAATCTAACTATAATGTTAGTTAAAAGTCAAACTGTATATCAATTATATCGTACACTATTCAAAAGGAAAAAAAAAGGATTATTTTTTGCAAGTCATATTTGTAAGGTGATACTTAGTGTGATTAGATTAGGAGCAAGATTACTCCTTCAATAAAATGCTTTAGGTTGACATAAGTTCTACTTCAATATTGCACTATGCATAGTTATAAATTTATCGGTATCCCTGATATTGCATTTTCTGTGAAAATTATGTTAATTTTTTATGGATGCATTTAGTTCAGTTTTCTCAATAGGGTTTAGACCTCAAAAGTCCCTTGGGGAAATGCTGATGTATTTGGCAATCCATCCCAAGAGGTTTTCAGCCAAATATTGGCATTAAGAAAGCAGAAAGCCTCATACTAATAAGGACTAGCATTAAGCTTTCCGCATTTCGTCAAATGCTAAAACTAAATTTATTCTTCCAAAACTACCCTCACTAATCTTTTAATATTTTAGTTTTGCCTTCATTATTGTTCATCTTGTTTTTGAGAAAGGGGATCCGGCGAGGGTGGCCAACGACTTGCGAGGGGCTAGCAAAGTCTGTGATGCCGCCTGGGTCGCCACGCCTAAGGACGTGTGATCCTCGCCGGGGTTCGCACAACCTTGGGCGATGGCAATCGGCACCAATCAGATCTCGCTAGCACCAATCCAATCTCATCAATGGCCAACCCTTTCCTGAAGGGTTTTTATTTTTATTCTTTTGAAAAAAGACCCGAACGCCATTTCTAAAAAAATATTTGCCAAAGACCATTTAGGACAAAGTAGCATTGTAAAGGACTTTTTAGCAAATGCAGTTTGCATTTCTCTAATGGGTTTTAAGTCAAAGGTATTTGTATTTTCCCAAATCTCATTTGCAAAGCCGAGCCAAGCACACCCTACTCAAATTAAGCTTCCTTGTGCATAAATTAAAACCTAGGAAATTAGAGTGCAACGCGAAATATTATCGTATGTCTCTGCCCTTCCCCTCGCACAAAGGCCGACTCGAGCGAACCCGAGATTCTGGCTTCAAACGTCTGTGTATAAGTTAACACTTGGATATCCATGTAATGCCATCCATTTTATGAATTTTAAATAAGTATGTAGGCAAATTTAAGTTGTCTAATCTAACTATATTGCCAGTTCAAAGTTGAACTGTATATTAATTATATTGTACACTATTTGAAAAAAAAAGGATTATTTATTGCACTATCTATAATTATAAATTTATCGATATCACTTATTTTGCATTTTCTGTGAGAATTATGTTAACTCTTTACTCAAATTAAGCTTCCTTGTGCATCAATTACAATGTATCTGATTGAATAATAGCTGGAGATCTATTCTCAAGTGGATCCATTTCCTTATAATGGGAACTCGAATGTAAACCCTAAACTCAATTATTTGGAAATTACTGCACAAAATATATCGTATATCTCTACCCTTTGTGCGGTTTGATGACGAAGGCTTTAATGGCGGATTCAAAATGTGGGATAGGCAATGCATTGTTGAATCCACGGCGTGATGGCCGAAAGCATGGCGCAAGGAAGCGAATCCGAGATTCTTGACTTTGATACCAAATAAATAAATAAGTAAAAACATAATTTCTAGAAAGGATTTGCACAAAAGACAAGTCCTTAAATGGAAAGTACACCTCAATTGTCATGGAAGTCAGTTTTTTTCAAAGGGTGGCCAGCACAGTGGAACTAAAATGGAAACCCCATAACCAGCAATGCCAACTCAAAATAACCGGCTCCAAAACGATGCTAACGAGTAACGAGTATAAAATGAGCTTCTCGGAGAGCTAGAATTCTCACCAAAGTCAGCAATGGCGATGTCAAATAAGGCGTTGGCTCTATGCATTATCGCTATAGTGATGTGCTCGTTCGCGGCGGATGATGTGCTCGTCGACGCGACGCCGATCTCCTACGGTGCCATGCGTCGAAACGGTGTTCCTTGCAAGGGCTCAAAGTGTCAGTCTTCTCCGTCCAACGGTTACAGCCGTGGTTGCGAGAAGTTCAACGAATGCCGTGGTGGTGGGCGGTGACTTAGCTTCTGGGAAAAAAAAAACACTAGAACGGTGATTTCAAGACCATGTAATCTAAAACACCCTACTGTTTTTTTACTTCTTGGTCTAATGAAACACCCTACTATGGATGTGGGAGATTATTGATATTTTATTCTCTGACAAATTGATTAATGTCATCGTAATTTATGACGAATTGAATGATTTGTTTAGTGTGGTCTTATTGTGCTTTTCGTGATAGAGTTTCTCTTTCTTAATCGTGACTTTTATCAACTCGCCAAATATTTGTATATGATTATAAACTTAGTTTTAATGACTAAATTCACAAATTTCCAGCAAATGGTCCGATTTCCAGACATATAATTAAAATGCCTTGGTAAAAATTACCGCATTTTTTACATCATTAGGTTCCTCCCCATTGAAGAAAAACTATTATGTCAAAAAATCATTCATAAACAATAGTCGCAAAAGGAAAATTCAGAATTCATCTTTTGGCTTTCGTGCTTGAACCTGTGCTGACTATTTTAGTTTAGACAACTACTCTTTGCTTTCACGTTTTGCACAAACGGTTATTCCTAAATTCGATTGAATTTTATACAAAATGAAATCAGATTAAAGTTTATCCGTCCAACGCATGAAAAATAGCAGCAGGGATTTTTCTGCATTCTACTTAAACATTAAATCAATTTCCTTTATAAGTCATAAACTATAAATAAATCCTAAAAAATATTTATCATGTGGACTATTCAGAATCTATACTCGAAAGTCCATTTTCGTGACATTGAAAAATTCCTGCGTTTGCAAAAAACCGTTACCGCTGACATTAACATTATGTGAATTAACATTTGAGGACAGTTAAATTTATCCAAAAGGACCTAAATTTACATAGACTAATGCGTGAAATTTTTGCTCGAACATTTAAGTATCTAGAATCAATCAACAATAGTAATTTTAATTAGGAAACTACTACCTTTAAGTTCGACCAGAAATTCAAGAGCAAACCTATTTAAGGCATATGTTCTGGTCTGGTTTTTCTACTTCTAAGCTTTACCAATATTTCAACAGAAAATCTATTTTTAAAAAAGAGATTAAAAAAAAAAGAAAAGAACATTGTCCCTAGACCAACCAACTCTTAATTAACAACCCAAAAATCACTAATTAAGTATATAATCACCAGCTTAGAGATCACTGATTCCTATCAGCAGTCAACATAGAAATCAGCAGTGGCGATTTTCAACTGCTTGCCCGCTCCAAGCAACCCTTACAATCGTGGTTACTAGAAGGCCAATAGATGTCCTCAGAAGAAGTGGAAATGATTTCTCAAGTAAAGTAAAAACTGGGTGTTTCTAGGAACGAGGAAACTAAAAAAGTCCTCTTGATTGGAGCGGCCTGTCCGAGTTTAAATGTAAAATAATCGATTTTGTTCTTTGTGAATCATTTTGCATTTGCCTTATTGCAATTGACATAGTGAATTTGCTCGATTTGCTTACCACGACGTATTATCGTTTTTGTCGGTTGAATTCGTGTTTATCCTTCTTTAGGAGTGACCCTAGAACATGTCGCATGACTAATTTTCTAATCGACTATTTATTTGTAAAAAGTAGATTATCATAATTCACTCCTATTGTTAGCTTAATTGCTTATGTTTGTTCCACTTCATTAATCAATGACAATTACCTCCAATTTACTTGATCACCTCGTACAAAGGGAAATGTACCAAAAAAAAAAAAAACAATTCTAAGCCTATTTTATTGATATCAATTTGGTCATAAACTTTTTAATTGGGTCAATCTAGTCATAAACATTTTCACGTTGATAATAATTTAATTTGTCTAGCCAATTTAGGTCTGAAATCATTGACGTGGACACTAACCATTTTACATGGCACTGCTAGCACTAATATGAGTAATTTTTTGTTTATAATTTTATTTTTAAAATAAATTTTTGATTTTTTTCTTTTTTCCTTTCCATTTTCTTTTTGTCAGTGCTGGTGGTCAATTTTTTTTTTTTTTGGGGTCATAAAGAGAACTTCATTCACTAAAACGGAGGAGTACGACTGTTTGCTAAGGCATCAGAAATTAAGAGGTCTAACAAAATAGAAAGGAGGCGAGATGGGCCAGTTTTTAGTTAGGGCACCAATTCTGCGGGCCTTTGCGGCCCAGTCCGCTACCCCATTTGCTTCCCGTCGGCAGTAGCTAACCCTAACACAAGAGAAGCTATGCAGGAGACTGATGGCTTCCTTGAAGATGGCACGAACCTCCCACGACGGCCGGGTAAGCTCATTGACAGATTCAACCAAAATCAGTTCCGATTCGATTAGTAGATGATCATGGATTCTACCGTTCTTCAGCAGGTGGCGGAGGGTGATCAGCAGTGCCATGAACTCTGTTTGCAAAGCCGAAGATGCAGCAACATTCCTGGTAAGCCCGTCGATCAAAATGCCGTATTGATCTCAGCATATACTGGCCATTGTCCCTAGATTGGTGTGTGGCTGAAAAGCCCAATCAATATTCACCTTTAGAGTACCTGGATCAGGAGGTCTCCATATTTCACCATAGTTGATTTGCTGTCGGGCTGTGTCTGTAGGGTAATGGATGGAGAACATAGCTGATCGAGCACTGATTATAGCAGTATCCACAACCTAGTGTGCTTCCAACTGTTGATGGCGAAAAATGAAGTTATTCCGCGCCTTTCAGATGTGCCAGAGGACGCATACCATAGTGTTTGGTTCAGGTAAGGGCTGTTTGTTCATAAGCACTGCTGCAATCCATGTGTCTATGCTGTGTATAGTCTGCAATTCAGTAGGAATGTTTAGTGCTGGGTCCAACCATATGGTAATAGTCCAAGGGCAGAGCAAAAATATATGATCTGCAGTTTTTGGTATGCTGTTATGATAGAGAGGGCAAAACGGGTCTGGAGTTATTTTACGGTGAAAAAGGTTGGCTTTCGTGGGTAAGGCATTATGGCATAGAGCCCAAATAAAGAACTTAACTTTGGGGGCTATCTTCAACTTCCAGAGTCGTTTCCATAATGGTTAAGGAAGCTGGTAATCATGCAATCCTTCATACAGCTTGTTGCTGACTGTGGTTTGCCTAATTGCTTGGTAACCACTTCTAACCGTATAGTTGCCATGTGTGGTATCCGTCCAAATCAGTTTATCCTCTGTATAAGAGGGGCTGACATGGATGTTAAGAATCTCCTACACTGTGTCGTTATCATAAAATCTGTGAAGTAAAGGAATGTTCCAATCATTGGTTGGGACATCTAGGAGTTCGGCAACTTTAACAGGTTCAATCCGATTCGTAGGACCACCCAAAATACCTTTGGGCAGCCAACGGTCCTCCCTAACTCTGATACGTTGTCCATCACCTACTGACCATCGAAGCCTTGGAAGGATTGATTCCCGACCTAATAAAAGACCTTGCCAGCCCTAAGATGGTCTGTTACCTCTATCAGCATGTAAAAAGTCTCGAGAATGAAAGTAAATACCTTTGAATAGTTTACTCTAGAGTGTTGTAGGGTTTTGAGTTAGATGCCAGGCTTGTTTTTCGAGCATAGCCTTATTGAAATCCATGAGATCTCGAAAATCGAGACCTCCCTTATTCTTGCTCGTCTTAAGCTCATCCCATCTTTTCCAGTGGATCCCAGATTTAATGGATCCATTCTACCACCAGAAGCGGGCAATCATCTTTTCAATGGACATATAAATAGAAACCTGAATTTTGAATGTAGAAATAGCGTACTGCGGGATTGCCTGAACAACTGATTTGATGAGGATTTCCTTTCCGCCCTTAGAAATTAAGTTTTCTTTCCAACCTTCCAGTTTTTTGTTCACTCTCCCTATAATCCAAGTAAACATGTCATTTCTAGAACGTCCCTAGTCCGAGGGGATTCCCAAATATTTGCTAGTTTTGACTAACACTGGGACTCTCAAAGCATTTGCCAGAGTTTCCTGTAGGGCCGAAGGACAAGTCTTTGAAAAAAAGATTCCATATTTGTTCCGATTAATAGCATGTCCCGTAGCTAAACAATATTGATTCAATAAATTAATAAGATTTTGGCATCCCTAAAGTTTGGCATCAAGGAAGAATATAGCGTCATCAGCAAAGAATAAATGAGATAAGACAGGACACCACATGTTTAGCTGGATGCCTTTGAGGTTTCCCATGTCGATAGCTTGAATGATAAGATTCGATAACACATTTGCCAGGAGTATAAATAAGTAAGGAGAAAGTGGGTCGCCTTGTCTGATGCCTCGGGTCAGTTGGAAGGAGGGTAACTGCTCACCATTGAATCGCACACTGTAAGAGACAGTTGTTATACATTGCATTACCCATCTAACCCAAATGGTGTGAAATCCCAGCTTCAGCAGATAAGCATCTAAAAAATCCCACTCCACCCGGTCACAAGTTTTTTGCATATCCATCTTCAGTAATGCCTGAAAATTTTTCTTACATTTCCTAGTTCGCATATGATGTAGCACTTCCTGGACAATGAGAATGTTGTCTTGGATCTGGCGGCCACTGACAAAGGCGCTCTGTTAAGCAGATATTAAATCAGGAAGCCAGGGTTTAAGCCGATTTGCAATCACTTTTGATATAATCTTGTAGGCAAAATTGCAAAGACTAATAGGTCGGTACTGGTCGAGGCTTTCTGGGTGTGAGACTTTATGAATCAGGGTGATGATGGTTTTATTTAGGTCCTTAGGCATAACCCCGGTTTTAAAAAACTCCTGTACTAACATAAAAAGATCAGCTCGCAAAGTATTCCAATGAGTTTGATAAAAGAGGCCATTCATACCATCTGGTCCAGGAGCTTTGGTAATATCCAGCTGGAAGGTTGCTAAACGGACCTCCTCTTGAGTAACGTCTGCTATCAAAACATTATTCATAGTAGATGAGACAACCTGCGGACATTGATCAATGATTGGCTGGAAATCTCTATGACCTACGGACTGGTATAGGTTGGTGAAGAATTTTATGGTCATATGTTTCAGAATACTGTCTTCCCTAACCCATTGTTGTTCGTTGTTCTTTAGCAAGCATATCCTGTTTCGCTGCCGTCTTTGGATAGTCATTGCGTGAAAAAACTTCATGTTCTTGTCCCCCCATTTTAGCCAACTAATTCTAGAAAGCATAGCCTAGAATTGCTTCTCTTCCTACCATAATTTATGTATTTCCGCCTCTAAGTTACTTGCTGCCTTCTTATCATATTGGTTGTGAGGCTGGTTGATGTGATTTTGGAGCTGTATTTGTAAACTTGCAATTTGGCTGTTGGCTGCAGAAAATTTCAGACGACTCCATTTAGTAAGTGCCATCGATACTAGCTTAAGTCTTTGTGTCAGATTCTGAGTCGTGCCATGGCCAGAATTCCAGGATTTCTCAATAACTTCGCTGCATTCCTTCTCTTGTAACCAAAATGCTTCAAAAGTGAAGTACTTATGACAGCGCCTTGGTAAAGCATCAGTAGTTAACAATAGAGGGCTGTGGTCAGAACCCACAGTAGGTAGCGCAATAACTTCTGCTTCAGGGAAAGCAAGACGCCAATCGTACGAACAAAATACTCGATCTAACCTTTCCTTCACAAAATCAGCTCCTTCACGATTGTTCGACCAAGTATAAGCACATCCTTTGCTGTCCATGTCCATTAAAGCACAGTCTTGTATCACTTGTCTAAAAGAAGACATCCTATGAGCTTCTGCTGAACGCCTGCTGACCTTTTGTGACTAGTCTGGTATGCTTAGATTTCCGGTGACTAGAAGGTTCCTTTATTAGCTGCATGATGTTCTGAACTTTGGTGGGAACAGGGGGAATGGTGTCTGAAACTTCGCGCATGTTAGAGTGAATGGCAGTGATCGCCAGGTCTGGAACTCGCTTGACTGGATTGTTCATGCTCTGAGGTTCCTTTGCTAGATTTGCTGTCCCTGTATGCAGAGATTTATTTCCTTGTTCTGGTACAAAGATTGCTATGCTTTCAAATGTGCTCCCCGGTTCTGTATTCTGACATTTCGTCCCCTGTTCAGGTTGCTGATGGACTCCATATTCCGATTCAGTGCACGGTAGTAGTCGTGGATGCAAACTAGCTGATGGAGGAGTCTCTGGAATCACCTTATCATCGGCATGTTGTTGCTCCTCATAAAAAGCTTTCCAGTAAGGGTTACACTCCTTTATTTCTGTCCTCAACCACTGTCCAAAAGGTATCTTTTCTTTCCCTTCCATTTTGGCTTTAGTGAAGGGAATATCCTTACAGTACATAGTATAATGACCTATTTTACCGCAAGAATAACAGAAATTTGAGAGTCGTTCATATCTGAAATCAATCCAAATCAGCTTCCTGGCTATCCGTATAAGTTTCCCTGATTGCAATGGTTCGCTGAGGTTGATTTCAACTCGAACTTTGGCAGCTTTGAATGTTGTGCCCTCTTTGGTACCTAATTTGACATCAAGCACCTTGCCAACACTTTTCACAACTCGATAAATCATAGTATCGGAGTACCATTCTAGTGGCAGACCATATATTTGTACCCAAAATGCGCAAGTAGAGAAATCATAGCAATGCAGCGGCTTATTAGGTATCCATGATTTGAAAATGACCAAGTGGCCCGAAAACAGCCAAGGTCCCCCCGCTTGTACCCTAAGTTTTTCATCTTCCAACTTGAACTTTGCAACGTAAATGTCACCTTCACGTTGAGTAATTTCGACATGTTCTGTTCTCCAAGCTCTCTTTAAAGTATTCTAAAAAGCTTGTATATTCATAGAGGGATTGGAGGGGACTTTACCTACAAGCATTAACTTACATTCTTCAACTTTCTCCAGGGGTGGCAGGTCATCCCAATTGTTGATTTCGTGCTGATTCCATAAGCGACCCAGACGTTGACAAAGAGCAGCAAGTCGAGGGTCCTGTTCTTCATCTCCTGGTTCCATCTATGTGGAGTTCCGTTAAGAGGGAAGAAAAATCCGCGTAGTTTGTAGGTCAAACGCATTCCAGCAAATGTGATCGGAGTCCATGCATGAATGGCGAAACAAGGGTTTGTCGAGCATTACAGAAAATAAGGGAAAGAGGCATAAAGATTAGAAGGTAGATGAGATGAAAATGGTTGCATAGACAACTTCAAAGCTACATAAACCAGAGAAGAAAGAAATAGGGGAAAGCAAGCTGTAAGTGAAACTGGTTGTGGTGGGCTTAAAATTCGAGGGGGAGATGAAGAGAGATAGCGAAATTGACCATTAGAGATGCCGATGGAAAGACAAGAAGTTGGGAATTGCAAACGCAAGTAGGAAGAGAGCGAAGATTTGTCGAAGATGACAATTAGGGTTTCAAAAACAAAAAAACTACCATGGCGGTAGGGAGGAGCTCTTCATAACGAGAGAGGGTCAGATTTACTAGACTACTGAATTTGACGCATGCATATTGTGAAGCGGTACAGATCAACTTCTAATAGCAATTGTAATATTTATCAAGTCTTGAACTAATCTGGTAGAGATAGATTTGTTTTTGCACTAGAAAGTTAACTGCTTGCATATACTCCATGTCGCGACCTATTTTTCGGGTGTGGGTTGGACCACTTAAGGGTTCGGCTAATGGATTGTTAAGCCAAGACTTAACTCGAGCTCTCCTAAGCCCATACCAATTCGCGACTTAGGTTCAAGTTCTTAACATGCAATTGATTTTCAATTAGGAGTCGCCACTAATCTATTTGTGGTGGGTCGATTAGAAACCCAAGTAAAGTAACGGGAGTTTTACTTTACTTCTACGAACTAGAGATCATGGGTACGGGGACTTGGTTACACTAGATTTCTCTAATGCCCTTTCGGTACCATTCTTTTATTTTCAAAAAATGCTTTTGCAGCCAGCTTAGATTGATTTTAAATCTATTTCCCTAACATGTGAGGCGATCATGCAGGTGCGCAAACCATCAATTTAACACTCAGATAAACAATGAATAAATTGCAAAACTTACCTCAAAGCAACGAAAGCATACGCAATGTTAAATCGAATTCACATCGACGGTCTAAATATGATTTCTAATTAACACGCAATTTTTTTTTTTTTTTCACTTATTTTATGAGGATATAATCCATCTGCGATGCAATGCTTTTAATGTAACATGAAATGATATGACATAATAACATGGCCTAAGCTACATGATGCAAATGAGATGTTTTTGTGTTTTCTTAATAAGCATGCAATCTATTCTAAATAATGAAATTAATTTATTCAAAGACAATTTTTTAGGTATTTTCCATGAAATTCGAAATTAAAATTGTTCAATAATTAAATGTGCAATCTAAACTAACAAAATGACCTAATTCTAATGACAGGTTGTTTCCAATTAAATGAACCTAGCGACAATCACTAAATGATGTGCATATGACATTTTTTTTTCCTAAAAGAATGCAATTTATCCTAAAAAAAAATAAAACTAATTTATTCTAAGACATTTTTTTTATATTTTTTATGAAATTCGGAATTAGGAAAAATGTGAAAATTATCTAACTAGATTAAGATCCTATTCAATTTATATTAGGGATTAGGTTGAGCCAAATCCTAATTTAAACTAAAATATTATCTTAACCCAAATAATCTTAAAATGCAATCTATCCAAAAAAAATCTATTGAAACTTAAAATTAATTAGAAAGTAAAATTAAACATGCAATCTCACCCTAATATGCATTAATGTGCAAAAGATGCCCTAATTCTATATGACATATGCATGATGATTTTTTTATTTTTTACTTTTTTCCCCCTTTTTTCTTTTTCGAAATTAACAATTGCCAAATAATTAAACATGCAATTCAGGTTAAGAAAACTAGCAACCAAAATTAATTGATTTGATTTTTGATTTTTTTTTTTAAATTCGAAATAAAACTCCTACTCTAAATATGTAAACCCTAAAACATGGAATAAACCTAATTCTAACCTACACTTTTTTTTTGGATATTTTTTTTATTTTATGAAAGCGAAATTAAGTTAAACGGCACCACGGCAAATCAAAGCAATATTGATATCCAAATTGACGAACCATATCTCGCGCATGAGATCGGGTTGGCCAATTTTTCATAAATCGCGAATCGAATCTCGGGCGGGAGATCGGATTAGCGATTTTTCAAATGATTGTGAGTTGAATTTCGGGCGCGAAAATCGGACTGACAATCACAAATTTCACGGGCTATCTCATACCATAATCCCAACTACACATTCATGAATAATTCTACTAAAAAAACAAAGTAAATAAATAACATAAAAAAAGAATAAAGTAAATAGAACAAACTACTTAATTGATTTTCCTTTTTGTTTTTCTCTTTTTCTTTCTTCCAGGCAAAACAACAACGTGGTGATCGCTCCGATGAGGGGAGTCGTCGGCAAGGAGCTCCGGCGAGGCGGGCGAGATACGCGGAGAGGAGAGGCACGGGTGTTGGGTAACAATGCGACGGACGGGACTCGGCGACGGGCGCTACCGCTTGCGGGCGTCGCTTGCGGGGGTTGCTCGTGGCTTCAAGCGGTGGGTGCGGCGCGGCGGACTTCGGGGACGGATTGAGGCGTTGCTGCGGGTGCGGTGTCGGGACGGTATTGTTGGTGTTTGGGTCGTCGCGGGTCGGCGCGAGTTGCCGGCGGGAGGCTGGCGGGCGCGATGGAGCTTCGGGCGGTCGAGGTGCCGGGTCGTTGGAGTCGGGCACGACGGGGTTGCTGCGACGAGCGCTACGGGTTGCCGGCGTCAACGGGAAGGAAGAGAAGCAAGAGCGGATGGTTGCGAAGACGGGCGGAGATGCGCTGCGATCGGCGGGCGAAGGTGGTGCGGGTTGCCGGCGTCGGGTGCGAGTTGCTGGCGTCGGGCTCGGGCGAAGGGCAGCACGCGCGACGGCGCTCGGAGCTTCAAGTTGCGGGGACGTCGGGTTGCTGGATCTGCTAGGGCGATCGTGGACGACCGGCGAAGTGGCGGTGGATCGAGTGGTGCGGCTAGGTCGCGAACGAAGCGGCCGTTCTTGGGGTCGAGCGGCGTAGGAGCGAAGCTTCGTTGCGGGTCGTCGCGACCACGCGAGAGGCGACGAACGGCGGCGCGAACTCGTGGGTCGTCGGGTTGAGTGACCGCTGGTTGTAGGAGGACGGTGGCGAGTGGAAATGGTGGCGCGCTCGGAGCTCGGCTGGAAGGAGATGCTGGCGCCGGTTGGAGATGCGACGGGGATGGTGGCGCGAAGGACGGAGGCGCGGCGGCGGGCTTCGAGTGGCTCCGAGACAAAGGGGAGCAACGAAGAAGATGAACAACAGCTTTTTTATTTTACTCTCTCTCTCTCGCTGCACTCACGTCTCTTCTCTCTCACTGTTTCATTTCTTTTTTTTTAATCTCCTCCCTCTCTCTCATGAATTTTTTATTCAACCCCCCTCATTCAGCCTCCTCCCAAATGAATTTTTTATTCAGCCTCCCCTCTCTTCTCTCAACTCGTGTGTCTCCCACGAAAGAGAAAGCCCTCAAATGAAATTTTCGTTCAGCCTCTTTCCAGTGAATTTTTTTCGTTCCGCCCCCCTTCAAAAGCCGATCATCCTTGCTTATTTATAGGCCACAACCGACTTTAGTGTGAATAGGTGAACAGGAGGCAGCCGTAACTTTTCCTTGCTGTTCACGTTCGGTTCTTTTTTTTTCAAATATGGTGGCCACCAATCTTCTCTTCAGCAAGGAAAATATTATAAAAATGTTAGCCCATCTTCTTGCATGCGTTTGTAGAATTCTCACGTCCTCTCTATTTCATGCGTGCATGTGCATGCATTAATGAGGGGGAGAAAATGGATGTTCATGGGTTCCTCTTTCTTCTTCATGCTTGGGGCTTCTTATACGGCTACTTGTCCCTCCCTTCTATAGGATTGCCGCAACTTTTGACTTTTCTTACTTGTTACTTGCTTCTTTCTTCAGCAAATTTCTCGTTGCTTCACCAAAGCCGACAACCCACACTTGATAGAGCATATTTTATAATATATTATGAGCTCATTTTGCTTCTTCGAGGCTTTCTCTTGAGTCCTCACGTTCGCCGAATTTGTGCAGGCATGCGCATGCATTAATGAGGGTGAGACAATGGACGTGCAAGAACTTCTTCTTTCCTCATTTTTTTCTGACTCTCTTTCATGCGTGTTCAGACCAGCGAAGGGAGACCATCCTTTTGTGCATGTAATCGACCGCGAGCCCCTGCTTCTTGTTGCCTTTTTAGTACTGATGCAAATGCGACTACATGAAATGCAATTTTTTTTTCTATGCAACTAAATTTAGGTGTCAACAGCTGCCCCTCTTTGAAAGTGAACTCGCAGAGGTTGCATTCAAAGACAATATGATACCTAAATTTTGACCATGAACATGCAATGGATGATATTTTGGCGAGACTATGGATCCTTTTTTTTTTTTTTTTTAATGCGATGTCATGAAAATGGTAATGCAAATGTGAGATATTGAAGGGGAGAGCATACCTGTAATTACTTACTAGTCAGAGCATCATGAAGTACATGATGAATTTTCCTTTGCTCGGCAAGTGTCCAGGTTCCCTGAAGAGTCCACATGAATTTATCCAACAGACGCTCAATGTTAGGTGAGATGCCTTGTTGAATTCAGATGACTCGAAATACCTAGATTCACACTAAGGTATAGCGAGTAAGATTAACAAGATTTGAGACATCTAGATCCAGACTGAGATGTCAAGAAATTGGGGACTTAACCAATAGACACTCAATGTTAGGTGAGATGAATATTGGATTAAGAGGATTCGAAATACCTAGATCCAGACTAAGGTATAACGAAAAAGATTGGAAAGCATTCATATCCAGAATGAAATGCTTAACAAAAAGTTTTGGGACAAATCAGGTCCAGACTGAGATGTCAAGAATTTGGGAACTTAACCAATAGACACTCAATGTTAGGTGAGATGAATATTGATTAAGAGGATTCGAAATACCTAGATCCAGACTAAGGTACAACGAAAAAGATCGGAAAGCATTCATATCCAGAATGAAATGCTTAACGAAGAGTTTTGAGACATCCAGATCCAGACTGAGATGTCGAGAATTTGTGAACTTAACCAATAAACACTCAATGTTAGGTGAGATAAATATTGGATTAAGATGGTTCGAAATACCTAGATCCAGACTAAGGTACAACGAAAAAGATCGGAAAGCATTCATATCCAGAATGAAATACTTAACGAAGAGTTTTGAGACATCTAGATCCAGACTGAGATGTCGAGAATTTGTGAACTTAACCAATAAACACTCAATGTTAGGTGAGATGAATATTGGATTAAGAGGGCTCGAAATACCTAGATCCAGACTAAGGTATAACGAAAAAGATCAGAAAGCATTCATATCTAGAATGAAATGCTTAACAAAGAGTTTTGAGACATATATCAAGAATTTGGGAATACCTAGGACAAACCTAGGATATTCGTGAAGGTCACTTACCTCTCGAGGCTTCTGAAAGGCAACATAAATGTCAGGAGCTCTTGGGTCTTCAAGGAAACATTACCTGTCAGACATGATTATAGCAAAAATACATGCATTCGCCAAAGAAGTAAGCAATTCAGCACACTCGAAAGTCCACTGAAGCTTTTATCCATTCAATCAAGATTTATGCATGATGGTTTTACCATATTTGCACCACCAAATTTCCACTAGGGAGAATCATCGCTTAAGACAATTTTCACTCATGACATGGATTTTCAAGAATACCAAATGAGAGACTTTTAGTTAGAAGGGACTTTCACTCACTCTCATTAATAAGGCTATTTTGTCCCGACCATTAATGTGGGATCACAGGAATCACTCCATCTTACTTTCATCATGTCAACAAGAGTTCGAGTATTCTCGCAAGCGGTACGACCTTATCAATATGAGAGGTCTTTATCAGGACTGTAATGTAGGCTTGGTCAATGGCTCAACAAAGTGGGACTCT
Organism: Eucalyptus curtisii; assembly: GCA_017140595.1. Classification (NCBI taxonomy): domain Eukaryota; kingdom Viridiplantae; phylum Streptophyta; class Magnoliopsida; order Myrtales; family Myrtaceae; genus Eucalyptus; species Eucalyptus curtisii. Next base: position 14,494,611 of record CM029497.1, read on the forward strand.
TCGAGTCAAGGCTAATGAAAGAACAATGCTTCGCAATCATCTCCGGGTTTACAAGTCAAGGAACCTACGGAATGAGATAGAAATGGTCTTGCTTGCACTTCTTTGAGCGATGCTTTTAAGCATATGAATTCCTACGTTAATTTCAGTGCGCTAATCTGAAGAGACTTTGTAAGGGACGTAACATAGGTTAAGTTCATGGGTTGAGAAGTGAATGGATCATTTGGCTCAAAATGTGTATAGGGGGATGAGAATTGGTGATCATCTTGGCATCGTCACCGGTCTTCTTCTTCACCATTGGGTTTTCCTCATAAGTACTATAAAAACTTGGCATTTGAGTTCTTTGAGTACCACTCCATTGGGAATACACCCTTCTACAACTGATAATCATTTATCTTGACTTTTTCTTTCATTTTTTATGGGCATTGGCCTTGCTTTTACCAGGCACACTGCTTTTTTATGCCTTTTTTTTTTTGAATAACCACGTAATGCTTTAACATTTGGGTTCTTGGGGGGGATCTTCGCTTTTTGTCGGCACTCTGGACTCTGCTGCTTGAACATTTGCCTTTTGTCTTGCCCCAGTGCTGGGGTGATCACCAATTGGGTTTAAATGAAACGAATTTACAGGCTCAAGGAGCTACGCAATGGATAAAGTATGTAGGATAGAGAAAGAATTGCTCTTCATCATCCTGAGGCACTTAAATTACTATATGAATTCAATGTAATTGCAACACTTGAAGATTGGTGCAAGTGAGAGCAAGAATATTCCTATCAATTTCCTCACTTCATGATGTCATCTTACCTCTAGTTCGCCCCAATATGGGGTGGTTCTTGACAGGGGTAATTTTAAAAATTATCCACGTGTGTGGGCTCAAAAGGGTTTAAACAATGGTTATGCATGCCGTGTTTGGGATAGAGAATGAACCGCCTCTCATCATTTCGATCATCGTACCTTTCGCGAGAGAACTCTTTACCTCACGAGACATGGAACTTCCTACACTCATCTCTTTGGTGTATGAGCAAGGGACTGTGTATAGGATAGGTCTTGCCTTTCATCCTTCTGACATGTCTCATTTAGCATGTTCAATCCATTCCATATCATTCATTAACTTGATCTGCGATAATAATCTTCAGTGGAATTGGTAATTCAAACAAATAAAACTATAATGCAAAATTCTCCTTTGAAAGGTCACAATCACTTCATGAACTCATCAGCTTTGAGCACAAAGAGTTTGCAGCTCAAAAAAAGAAAGAAAACGATTGACAATTTTATTTTTTTATTTTTTTATTTATATTTTTATTATTATTATTATTATTATTATTATTTTAACTATGGCAACCTTGTTGCCGTTTCCAGGGATCGAACCCTGGTCGTTCTCGGATCCCTTCATTCCCCATACCACCAGACCGAGGCGCTGGATAGTGTCCACAGGGCATTTCTTTTTCATTTAATTGAACTGACTCTGGGTCAAATTAGATGAATTTGATATGCATATGGAACATGGCTTACTTTTCATCTCATTCAATCCATTCCTACATAATGAAGAAATGAGTACCTTTAATTCTATCAAGGGTAATACTTATTCACAGCATCCGAGTTAACAGGGTTAGAAAACTCACGACCATCCATTTCCGTAAGGATTAAAGCACCTCCAGGGAGTATCCTCTTCACCACATACGGGCCGCTATAATTTGGAGCAAATTTGCCTCCAGGATCAGGAAAAATTGGCAACACCTTTCTTAGAACTAGATCATCCACTTCGAAGTGTCTCGGCCGTACCTTCCGATTGAAAGACTTGGCTACTCTTTGTTGATACATCTGACCATGGCAAAGAGCTTTTAACCTTTTCTCATCAATCAGGTTCAACTGCTCAAACCTTTGTTGTGTCCATTCTGCCTCGGACAATTCCACAGGCAAGACTGCCTCCATGCCATAGACTAAAGAGAAAGGGGTTCCCCCGGTGGATGTTCGGATCGATGTCCGATACGCCATTAAAGCAAAGGGTAACCTGTCATGCCTATCTCGATAATTCTCGGCTGTCTTAGCTAGGATCTTCTTGATGTTCTTATTAGCTGCCTCAACAGCTCCATTCATTTGTGGGCGGTAAGGTGATGAATTCAAATGCTTGATTTTGAACTTCGAACAACTCATTAACGAACTTGTTATTCAGATTTGTCCCATTGTCAGTGACAATTGCTTCGGGGACACCATAACGGGCGATTATGTCACGCCTAATAAACTTCACAACATTTCGGGCCGTGACATTAGCATATGATGCGGCTTCAATCCACTTTGAAAAATAATATATTGCCACCAATATGAATCGGTGCCCATTTGAAGCTTTAGGATTTATCAGGCCAATCACATCGATCCCCCACATTGAGAAAGGCCATGGCTCAGATAACTGGTGCAACTCCGTTGGAGGAACATTTATTTTATCTCCATGAATTTGGCAACGATGGCAACTTCTAACATGCTGTATGCAGTCACCTTCCAGCGCAAGCCAATAGTAACCTAGTCTCATGATCTTCTTGGCTAACATGTGCCCATTCATGTGTGGGCCACAAACTCCTTCATGCACTTCTTGCATGATTTGGGTAGCTTTTGCTTCATCTACGCATCTCAACAAGATTGAATCATAAGATCTCTTGTATAAATTCTTACCACTGACAAAAATTTTTGAGGCCATCTTCATTATGTATTTCCTATCAGCTAGAGTGCTCCCTTCAGGAAATTCCTGTTTTTGAATATAGTTCATGATGTCGCAATACCATGGCTTCTCATCAAGCTCTTCACTCACGACCATACAATAAGAAGGTTTGGCTAGAACCTCAATTTTCAAAGGTTCAATTTCTAAACCATCAGTAACTTGCAACACAGATGACAACGTTGCCAGGGCATCGGTGAACTGATTATGAGATCTAGCCAAGTAGTCAAACGAGATTTTGTCAAACTCCTTCACCAACTTTTCGAGGTACTTGTGATACGGCAGTAATTTGGCATCCCTGGTCTTCCATTCACCTACAGTCTGGAGTATGATTAGTGCAGAATCTCCATATACTTTCAATTTGGCCACTCCCATTTCAATTGCGGCCTGAAGTCCGAGAATACAAGCTTCGTATTCAGCTATATTGTTAGTGCATGGGAATATAAATTTCGCGGCTACTAGGTAGTGTAGTCCATCTGGGGATATCAGTACTGCCCCAGTACCAGAACCGGACAAGTTCACAGTTCCATCGAAGAACATGGACCATGCATCTTCATTTATGGCCAAAATACGATCATCCAGAGGACAATCATCATCATTCGAGGCTATGGGATTCTCAGCCAATATATCAGCAATTACTCGGCCTTTAATTGATTTTTGTGGCATGAACTGTATGTCGAATTCCAAAATCAAGACCTGCCATTTAGCTAACTTGCCCACCAGAGCTGGTTGATTGAATAAATACTTGATGGGATCGTTCTCAGTCGCGAGAAACGTCTGGTAATGCAATGTGTACTGTCGCAGTCTATGCAATACCCATACTAACGCAGCACAAGTTTTTTTCAGCATCAGAATATTTTTGCTCTGAGACAGCGAACTTTTTACTTAAGTAATAAATGGCTCGTTCCTTTTGATCCACGGGACTTTTCTGAGCTAACATCGCACCCGGTGACTCACTATGGATTGTGAGATACAAAATCAAAAGATGCCCCGATATTGGTGGGACAAGAACTGGTGGATTCATCAAATATTGCTTTAGTTTATTGAACGCCTCTCGACATTCATCATTCCACTCAACTCGTACGTTTTTCTTCAAGAGTTTGAAGAATGGCTTAGCTGTCTCAAAGAGTTGGGAAATGAATCGTGCAATATAATTCAGTCTCCCTAGGAGACTCCGGACCTCCTTCACTGTTGACGGAGGTTGCAATTCACATATTGCCTTGGCTTTAGATGGATCAATCTCGATTCCTTTACTACTCACAATGAAGCCAAGTAATTTCCCTGACGCTGCCCCGAACACGCACTTGGCAGGGTTTAAACGGAGTTTGAATTCACGGAGCCGATCAAATAACTTCTTGAGGGTTTCAACATGACTTTTCCCAGGTCGGGTTTTTGCAATCATATCGTCAACATATACCTCAATTTCTTCATGCATCATGTCATGGAACAACGTAACCATGGCTCGCTGGTAAGTTGCCCCTGCATTTTTGAGTCCGAAAGGCATGACCTTATAATGAAAAGTTCCCCATGGGGTGATAAATGATGTCTTCTCTTTGTCTTCAACCTTCATTCTTATCTGGTTGTACCCAGAAAAACCATCCATGAAAGAGAATAATTCAAATCCGGCAATACTATCCACGAGAATATCGATATGTGGCAATGGGAAATCGTCCTTTGGGCTGGCCTTATTCAAATCCCGATAATCAACACACACTCGGACTCGACCTCTTTCTTCATGATAGGTACTATGTTGGCTACCCATTCGGGGTACTGCGAGACTTCGATGAATCCCACTTTGAGGAGTTTCATTACTTCCTCTTCTATCTTCTTTGAGAGGTCCGGTTTAGTTCTCCGAAGCTTCGCTTCTTAGGGCGCACATCGGATTAGTGGGCAAACAATGTTCCACAATTGACGGATCTAAACCTGGCATATCAACGTATGTCCAAGCAAAGATATCTTGATATTCTTTTAGCAACTGAGTTAGGTGCTCAGCCTCATCTTTAGGAAGATTTGCCCCTATTTTTATCTCTTTGGGCTCCTCGGCATCACTCAAATTGATAGTAACGGTTTGCTCGGAGGTGAGAGCTTTGGGTTTTTCATGTTGCTCCCAACTATGTTGTACTTCAATGGGGTCACCATTCGGGTCCTCAGGGTCATCACTGTCACTGCTCATGGCATTGGATTGAACCATTTTCACCTCCTTGCCTGCCATAAGGTTGCTCTCTTGTGGGCTAGCACCCATTTCCTCCGATGGTTCTTCGTCAATGGCACCTATGAGGAGATCATCGAATAGGGTCGTGATCGCTTCCATCCCATCATCCGGATCCCTCTTGTCTTTGAAGTTGTCAGGTCATCCATGCCACTCCATCCATCGAGCACGATACCTCGGGTGTCGATCACTCCTCCTTCATCATGCATCATTCTAGCAGGGCCGGGGAATGTCTCGCGGATATCAAGGAGTAATGAGTTTTTCTTCTCTTGTTCATGTCCTCCACCTTTTCCATGGTACCCTAATCCAGCGGAACGAGACCTTCGAGGGGCTTTAATAGGATTCCGGATACCCTGTGCCTTTTTACCATGTCCACGGCCAGGAATAAAGCCATTTCCAACCATCACTCTTGCTACCATAACTGCTGCATTCGACACATTTGGGATGGGTGCTGTCGATCCTCGAGATGCATGGATAGTGGATACGAGCTCAAACGATTGGTAGCTTGACTCCTCCCTACGTTCCGGCTCGACATAGGGGATGGCCGTCTCATGATAAATCCGATGATCCTCCTCGCCATGAACAGTGATTAGCTTTCCTTTGACAACAAATTTCACGCTTTGGTGGAGACTTGATGGCACAGCTCCAGCAGTATGAATCCAGGGGCGACCCAATAGGAAATTGAATCCAGTTGGGATGTCCATCACCTGGAAAAGGACGTTGAACATCACCGGCCCTATTTGCAAATCAAGGTGGGTTTCCCTATCACCTCCTTTCTCGTACCATCAAAAGCTCGAACGGAGGTTTTTGCAGCATTTATTTTTTGAAGGATCTATTTTAAGGTGGTGAAGAGTCGCCAATGGGCAGATATTCAAGGCAGACCCATTATCAATGAGTACTCGAGCCACATGGGAAGCCTTGTACTTGACCGATATGTATAATGCCTTAGTATGTCCCCTCCCCTCGAGAGGGAATTCTTCATCAGAAAAGGCTATTAAATCTTGGAGAAGAATCGACCCTACAAATTCCTCCAACCTGTTTACCTCGATCGTCTCTGGTACACGAACTTCGTTCAAAACCTTCATTAGAGACTTTGATGTGTGGGAGACGTTTGCAAGAGTTCAAGTAAAGAGATTTGAGCAGGCAATTTCCGCAACTGGTCGACCACGTTATACTCACTTGCTTGGATTATAGCCAGAAATTCTTTAGCCTCTTCATCAGTAACTGGCTTTGCAGGTTGGGTATTAGTTTGAGCATAGGTCCGACCAGACCTTGTAATCAGGTCAACATCTAGCTCGTATGACCAGGGGACTGCTTTGTTATCCTTGCACTCATACAGCTGGGGCATCTCAATAATTATTTCTTCATCAGTTGAAGGCACTTCCACTATCAGTTCTTCATGGTCGGAGGCGTCCTCAAGTGGGCGCATGTCCTCGATCAATGGATCCGGTTCATTCTTTTCAGCACTTAGCTTAGCAAATTCTTTCTCCCAATCAATGATGACTTCGGAGATAGTTGACACTATTCCAGCTTGATCGAATACACGATCATGCCAGCCTTAACCATTTCTTGAACCCTTTCCTTCATGGTAGGCAAGGGAGGATTCTCATCGTCGGATAGTAACCAACTCTAACTAATCCGCTATAGATATCTTTGTGAGACACCTTCAAGTTTGTCTTTTTGCTAGCATTAAACTCAAAGATTGCATTCACGTTTCCCTCATGTTCCGGCAATGGATTCTTCTTGACATTCAGTTGGGTGGTACGGAAAGAGAATGCCTTGGTATCCAATAAATTTTGGATCTTGTGCTTCAAAGTCATACATTCATCAGTTGAATGGTCCACCTCTCCCATATGATACTCACATTTTTTGGAGGGATCATAGTTAAAAAAATTTTCAGCATTAGGTCGCTTTGGTTCGTGGGAGATCAATCCCTTCTTTTGGAGTATAGGCAGGACCTGAGATAGAGGGCCAGGAAGAGGAGAGAACTGCCTTTTGGTGAATTGCCGCGGTGTAGATGTTCGGCCTCCGTCTTGCTGATTTTCGAGGACACGAACCATTGGAGGCTTACTAGGGGCTGGTTGCGCATATGCAACATTTACTTCCGTGGTCGGTTCTTTATCTTTCTTCATGGTGAACCTTTTGCCTTGATGAGTCGATTCATTGAACCATCCATCCCTTAGCCCAATCTCGATCTGTTCACCCACTGGGATAAGTTGGTTGAAGTTCTCAACATATGTGCTAGCCATCCGGTTACGGAATTCATACGGGAGAGTCTTGATGAACAACTTCATCAACTCCTTGTTTGTAGGCTCAGGAGTGATTTGAGCCGCCAAGTTTCGCCACCTTACAGCATACTCCTTAAAGGACTCACTTTTCTTCTTCTCCATCCGCTCAAGATCCTCTCGGGAAGGTGCAATGTCCATGTTGAACTTATACTGCTTTAGGAAAGCGTCGGCCACTTCATTCAGTGTCGAGAAGGTTTGCATTCTTCATTGTGTACCGGTTGAGTGCGGGCCCAGTCAAGCTTGCATGAAACGATTGGATCATGAGAGGCTCGTTCTTGACGTATTGGGCCATGCGTACGTGGTACATCTGCAAATGAGCTTTTGGGCAGGAAGTACCGTCGTATTTCTCAAACTCCGGCATCTTAAACTTCTTCGGCATTTTGACCTTCTCATAAACCGACAAGTCGAACGGGAGTGAATTCCGCGACTCTTGCAATTGTTTCAGTTTCTCTTCAAGTTTAGCGAAGCGTTCATCTTGCTCCGCCTTAGGGACATTGTCGGGCTTAGCTTTTTCAACAGTGACGAACTGTGGGTCATCCTCCAGCTCAGGCATGTCGTCATCACCCATTTGGGCCTTGTTCGTCTGCTTTGAGACTATTATCTCGGGGAGAGCAGGTGCAAGAGTCTGATTCACTTGGAGGGATTGCATTTGATTTGTCATAAGTTGCATAGAGGTGAACAACTGCTGGAGTTGGTTTTCCATAGCGGTCATACGGTCACGCATTTCGGTTTGGTCGGCCATTTTTGCTCTTGATCGTGTAATGATGGGCGAACGTGGAGGATCCGTTATCACCTAATTGAAAAAAAGAACAAAAATAAGTATCTCATATGAAATACACCGGTCCATGGCAATGGTCTAGAACTTTGATTCATTAATGGAGTTTTTGACAATCATAACAAAATAGAAGCTTGAAATGCCCTAAACAAATAAACTAGGAAAGTAAATGACTCAACTTCCTAAACATTAATCTAGAAATGAAAACAACAAGATTGATTCAAGCATTTCATCTAGCTTGATCAATATACACTCGGGACACCACTCGGCGCAATCGCTTATTCTCCTCTTGAGCTTTTTCAGCAACCCTTTTGAGGCGTTTATTCTCAGCGCGGTTGGTGATCTTCAGCGGCACCTTTGGTATCTTTGGAAGTAACTCCTCTGGAATCTTGTGTTGTTGAATGTACTTAATTGAGGCATAGTGCTTCATTCTTTGCCCTTCAGCTCCTCCTCAAGCCATTTGAGTTTTCGTGGCTGGCACATATCCCACATTGATTTAATTGTGAGAATGGAATCTTCATGGTCTCGGTCTCCATCAACGAAGTTGGCTTGGAGTGGATCTGCTTGCAATGCCGGGGGAAGCTCTTGCACAACTTGATACTGACGGGTTACTCTAGTTGGATAGTACTCCGTTGCTCCAGTGAATCCCAGTAGAGGGATTGGGCCAACACTTCCACAGGAAAGTCTCGCCACATGAACTTGGAACCACTTAGCATGCCATAGGAAACCCTTGGAAGTTGGTTTTTTTCATGAAAGCTAGCCATCTAGAATAATGGTAATCTGGTGCATGTTTTTGGTTGTTTTCAAATCTCATAATAGGGTGATTAGAGTTATTAACATCATGTATAGTCATTAAACCACCAAACCCATATATGAGAGAGAAACCAAATTTGCAAAAGCTCAGGAGAGGAATGGAAAATCTTATCACCACCTTCTTTAAATCGAGTGAGGGAAAGAAAAGTTTTAGTCAGAACAGTGTTTACAAAATTTTTTCATTCCAACACTTGTTTAACTAATTGAGCAATCAAAGGGTTAATGGCATTCTTACAATGAGGGAAAACTATAAATCCAAAGAAAGCTAAAAGGAAAACCCTTCGCATTTGAAATGAATTGCCATTTTCAAAACATTCTTTTAGAAAAGATAAATGACATGTATTGCGGTGAGCTTTTAAAACCTTTCTTACATTGTCCTCCTTAATTCTCAAAAAATCGGATAAGGCCACGACGGGGTCTATTCCGAGAGGTGGGCTAATTAATTCAGCTTTCAAAGATTTCCCTATGGCAGTGCTATACTCTTCCAAGGTGGGCGTGAGTTCATGCTTACCGCCGAAGATGAAAGTAGAAGTCACGGGGCACCAACAATGAGCAAGTGCTTGGATGAGGCCGCCATGGATGTTGACACGCAGCAATGGAAGTAGTCGACCAATGTGCGATTCTACAAATTGACGGCCAGCTTGGTCTAACTTGTCACACCATGTGCTAAGCCTTTCCTTTGGAGGGAGAATAATTCGAATGTCCGGTATTCCCATTGTATATTGATCAAGACTCAGGACAGTCCTAATGCCATGGACCGACAAAATAATACGGTAGAGTAAGTAAATTGCAAAGGCGAGGATTTAGAGAACTTACTTTACCAATAAACAAAAGGCGATCACATAGACATGCGCATGCTAAGTGGCTCGATTTCTAGTCTATAAGGCTTAACAAGGTGGAGCCACAAGGATGATCAGACTAGCCACGAGCTTGTGGACTATGTCGGGTCCTCATGACTCCGGCTTGGTCAAAGAGCCGACCCGGGTCGTGGGCATGCGGACCGAGGTGGGTACTCTTGACACCATGAAAGAAATTTCGGGATTTAGATGGGCGACTCGTACTGCGAGCATGCGGTCGGAGTGGTATCCATCTCAATACCATCCTAGATGATCCTATGCAGCCCAGGTCCGACGGCGGGTTGTGTTTGCAATAGTGTAGTGCTAGATGCAAGGCATGCACGACAATTTATATCAAGCAACACTTCATAAGTGAAAGTAAACCATACATTCCTACACCTTCATGCAAAACAAATGTTAGCAAACACTTCCCCTTATACCTCCCATCCTGCAGGAACATTTAACACCTTAAACGTTAGGGACGTACCTGGGATCCTCGCTGCCAAACAAAAACATTTTTTTTTTTAAATACAAGAGGAAATTGGCCTAAGTCCACTAATAATTTTAACTCAAGTCCCCAGCGGAGTCGCCAAGCTGTCGCGACCTATTTTTCGGGTGTGGGTTGGACCACTTAAGGGTTCGGCTAATGGATTGTTAAGCCAAGACTTAACTCGGGCTCTCCCAAGCCCATACCAATTCGCGACTTAGGTTCAAGTTCTTAACATGCAATTGATTTTCAATTAGGAGTCGCCACTAATCTATTTGTGGTGGGTCGATTAGAAACCCAAGTAAAGTAACGGGAGTTTTACTTTACTTCTACGAACCAGAGATCATGGGTACGGGGACTTGGTTACACTAGATTTCTCTAATGCCCTTTCAGTACCATTCTTTTATTTTCAAAAAATGCTTTTGCAGGCAATTTAGATTGATTTTAAATCTATTTCCCTAACATGTGAGGCGATCATGCAGGTGCGCAAACCATCGATTTAACACTCGGATAAACAATGAATAAATTACAAAACTTACCTCAAAGCAACGAAAGCATACGCAATGTTAAATCGGAATTCACATCGACAGTCTAAATATGATTTCTAATTAACACGCAATTTCTTTTTTTTTTTTTTTCACTTATTTTATGAGGATATAATCCATCTGCGATGCAATGCTTTTAATCTAACATGAAATGATATGACATAATAACATGGCCTAAGCTACATGATGCAAATGAGATGTTTTTGTGTTTTCTTAATAAGCATGCAATCTATTCTAAATAATGAAATTAATTTATTCAAAGACAATTTTTTAGGTATTTTCCATGAAATTCGAAATTAAAATTGTTCAATAATTAAATGTGCAATCTAAACTAACAAAATGACCTAATTCTAATGACGGGTTGTTTCCAATTAAATGAACCTAGCGACAATCACTAAATGACGTGCATATGACATTTTTCTTTTTTTTTTCCTAAAAGAATGCAATTTATCCTAAAAAAAAATAAAACTAATTTATTCTAGGACATTTTTTTATATTTTTTATGAAATTCGGAATTAGGAAAAATGTGAAAATTATCTAACTAGATTAAGATCCTATTCAATTTATATTAGGAATTAGGTTGAGTCAAATCCTAATTTAAACTAAAATATTATCTTAACCCAAATAATCTTAAAATGCAATCTATCTAAAAAAAAATCTATCGAAACTTAAAATTAATTAGAAAGTAAAATTAAACATGCAATCTCACCCTAATATGCATTAATGTGCAAAAGATGCCCTAATTCTATATGACATATGCATGATGATTTTTTTATTTTTTTACTTTTTTCCCCTTTTTTTTTTTTCGAAATTAACAATTGCCAAATAATTAAACATGCAATTCAGGTTAAGAAAACTAGCAACCTAAATTAATTGATTTGATTTTTAATTTTTTTTAATTTTTTATTTTTAAAATTCGAAATAAAACTCCTACTCTAAATATGTAAACCCTAAAACATGGAATAAACCTAATTCTAACCTACACTTTTTTCTTGGATATTTTTTATTTTATTTTATGAAAGCGAAATTAACTTAAACGGCACCACGGCAAATCAAAGCAATATTGATATCCAAATTGACGAATCATATCTCGCGCATGAGATCGGGTTTGCCAATTTTTCATAAATCGCGAATCGAATCTCGGGCGGGAGATCGGATTAGCGATTTTTCAAATGATTGCGAGTCGAATTTCGGCGCGAAAATCGGACCGACAATCACAAATTTCACGGGCTATCTCATACCATAATCCCAACTACACATTCATGAATAATTCTACTAAAAAAAGAGTAAATAAATAACATAAAAAAAAGAATAAAGTAAATAGAACAAACTACTTAATTGATTTTCCTTTTTGTTTTTCTCTTTTTCTTTCTTCCAGGCAAAGCAGCAATGTGGTGATCGCTCTGATGAAGGGAGTCATCGGCAAGGAGCTCCGGCGAGGGGGCGAGATACGTGGAGAGGAGAGGCACGGGTGTCGGGCGAGGAGCGCACGGCGACGGACGGGACTCGGCGACGGGCGCTACCGCTTGCTGGAATTGCTTGCGGGGGTCGCTCGTGGCTTCAAGAGGTGGGTGCAGGCGCGGCGGACTTCGGGGACGAATTGAGGTGTTGCTGTGGGTGTAGGTGTCCGGGACGGTATTGCTGGTGTTTGGGTCGTCGCGGGTCGGCGCGAGTTGCCGGCGGAGGTTGGCGGGCGCGATGGAGCTTCGGGCGGTCAAAGGTGCCGGGTTGTCGGCGTCGGGCACAGACGCGGGTTGCTGCGACGAGCGCTATGGTTGCTGGCGTCAACAGGCAGGAAGAGGAGCATCAGCGGATGGTTGCGAAGACGGGCGGAGATGCGCTGCGATCGGCGGGCGAAGGTGGTGCGGGTTGCCGGCGTCGGGCGGGGGTTGCCGGGCGCGTCGGGCTCGGGCGAAGGGCGGCACGCGCGACGGCGCTCGGAGCTTCGAGCTGCGGGGACATCGGGTCGCTGGATCTGCTAGGCGATCGTGGACGGCCGCGAAGTGGCGATGTGGTGGTGGTGCGGGCGGGTCGCGGCGAAGCGGCCGCTGTTGGGGTCGAGCGGCGTAGGAGCGAAGCTTCGTCGCGGGTCGTCGCGACCACGCGAGGCGACGAACGGCGGCGCGAACCCGTGGGTCGTCGGGTTGAGTGACCGCTGGTTGCGGGAGGACGGTGGCGAGTGGAAATGGTGGCGCGCTCGGAGCTCGGCTGGAAGGAGATGCTGGCGCCGGTCGGAGATGCAGCGACGGGGACGGTGGCGCAAAGGACGGGCGCAGCGGCGGGCTTCGAGTGGCTCCGAGACAAAGGGGAGCAACGAAGAAGATGAACAGCAGCTTTTTTATTTTACTTTCTCTCTCTCTCTCGCTGCACTCACGTCTCTTCTCTCTCACTGTTTCATTTCTTTTTTTTTAATCTCCTCCCCCTCTCTCATGAATTTTTTATTCAACCCCCCTCTCTCATGAATTTTTTATTCAGCCTCCTCCCAAATGAATTTTTTATTCAGCCTCCCCTCTCTTCTCTCAACTCGTGTGTCTCCCACGAAAGAGAAAGCCCTCAAATGAAATTTTCGTTCAGCCTCTTTCCAGTGAATTTTTTTCGTTCCGCCCCCCTTCAAAAGCCGATCATCCTTGCTTATTTATAGGCCACAACCGACTTTAGTGTGAATAGGTGAACAGGAGGCAGCCGTAACTTTTCTTGATTTTCAAATTCGGTTCTTTTTTTGGCCACGGTGGCCACCAATCTTCTCTTCAGCAAGGAAAATATTATAAAAATGTTAGCCCATCTTCTTGCATGTGTCTACGTAGAATTCTCACGTCCTCTCTATTTCATGCGTGCATGTGCATGCATTAATGAGGGGGAGAAAATGGATGTTTATGGGTTCCTCTTTCTTCTTCATGCTTGGGGCTTCTTATACGGCTACTTGTCCCTCCCTTCTATAGGATTGCCGCAACTTTTGACTTTTCTTACTTGTTACTTGCTTCTTTCTTCAGCAAATTTCTCGTTGCTTCACCAAAGCCGACAACCCACACTTGATAGAGCATATTTTATAATATATTATGAGCTCATTTTGCTTCTTCGAGGCTTTCTCTTGAGTCCTCACGTCCGCCGAATTTGTGCAGGCATGCGCATGCATTCATGAGGGTGAGACAATGGACGTGCATGAACTTCTTCTTTCCTCATTTTTTTCTGACTCTTTTTAATGCGTGTTCAGACCAGTGAAGGGAGACCATCCTTTTGTGCATGTAATCGACCGCGAGCCCCTGCTTCTTGTTGCCTTTTTAGTACTGATGCAAATGCGACTACATGAAATGCAATTTTTTTTCTATGCAACTAAATTTAGGTGTCGACACTCCAATATATTCTTACTGATGTTGCCGACATTCATCCAATTGGATATCTAGAACTCCTTTGACGAAATTAAAATAACTTTACCAAAACTTAGGCTATGTTTAGTTCACAGAAAATAAATAATTAAAAAAATACTCCCCGAAAAACGATCTCTCATATCTTTTACACAAAAATGCATAAGCGAAAAATATTTTCATCGTTCACGAAAATATTTAGACTTAAATTATTGCGATAATGACAATATTTTTCATTAAAGTGATAATTTTTAGGAAACTTTTTTTTTTTAATTATTCATTTTTCATGAAATAAATATAGCATTGGAGGAAAAAGTCATACAATTAGGCTGCATTTGGTCGCCTAAATAAAAAGATAGGACTGGATAACATAAAATTAAGAATTTTATTTCTTACTTGCTATCTTTTTTGGGAAAAAATGTGATATAATAACACATATGAACATATTCCATCCAATAACATATTTGGTATACCTCAATGAGGATTTTTTTTTTAGTCAAAAACGGGTGATTTCTTTCATTCATTCTTAAGATAATTACAAGACAAAGGGAAACAAACTTCCGAACATAAGATATCCCTAAGAGGCTGGGGATGGGAAAATGTCCAATTGAGAGGGAGTTTTTTGGTTCGATGGGCTTTTGCTATCCAATCGGCGTCGCGATTTCCGTCCCGAAGGCAATGGTTCATCTTTGCCTGTCTGAAATGGGCTAGAATTCTTTTCCCTTCACTGACTATATTCCTCACAACCCAAGGGGCTTCTTCCCGGCCCATTATACTTTCCACTGCCCCCACATTGTCACTTTCACAAAGAAAATCTATCTCGTTCTTTTGACTTTGCCCCACGTGACTCTCCTGGATTTGTTTCAGAGAGTGCAGGCCTTTGACAGCAACAAGGGTTTCGACTTCAAGAGGGGATGCTGCTCGGATCTCACACGCAAAGCCTCCTTCCACCATACCGCTGGAGTTTCTCAAGATTCTGGCTATAGAGCTCGAGATCTCGCTCCCCACCCAAGACGCATCGACATTCAGCTTGAGGTTTGAGTTTGTTGGGGGCGTCCACTTTATTTCTTCCTTCCTAGATCTGGTTTTTGCGTTGCTGTTCTGTGGGATCCATCGGCGGTATGTTGTAGCTTGAGCTTTCGCCTCTTCTAATATGGCGGTAGGGTTCGGGTGTTGTCCTTGAAATACCGCATTGTTCCTCGCCTTCCACATACACTAGAGGAGCGTTGCTATTTCATCTGCTTTAGTTGCGTTGTTCTCGAAGACATCCATTAACCATTTATCAGCTTTGATGAAATTTTGTAGGGTTGTGAAGTTCTTCAAAGTTGGGTCTGACCAAACTCCTTATGTCCAGCCGCATAAGAAGAGTATGTGTTCAATTGTCTCAAGGTGCTTGGAACAGAGCGGACATATTGGGTCCGGTAAGACTCTTCTCTTGTAAAGTTTCTCACATGTTGGTAGAGCGTCTTGGCATAATCTCCAAAGGAATACTTGTATTTTGGGGGGGGTTCGGATATTCCAAACTTTTGTCCATAGTTGTCTCGGTGGCTGGAAGGAGGTCGATGCCATGTTTGTGTTTGCCTTGAGAGCCTTGGACCGCTCGTTGTTGTAGCCGCTCTTAACTGTATAACTTCCAGTTTTGTTCGCTGTCCCGTATAGAGTGTCTGCCGTTGGGAAGGGACTTATGGGAGTTGCTAATATCTCTTCGACGACTTTTTCTGCAAATAGGTTCTGCAAAGTTTGTTCTTTCCACTTCCTCGTGTCATCATTTATCAGTTCTACCACTTTGTAAGGCTCATCTCTGTTTACTGGACCCCCAATTATGCCCGACGCTAGCCACTTGTCCTCTTTGATTTTTATAGATTTGCTCTCTCCCACTACCCATCGGACCTCTGGCTCGATAACTTCTCTCCCGGTTAAGATACTTTGCCAACCCCAGGACGGTCGAGAACCTTTTTTGGCTTTCCAAAATTCCCCATCCAGGAAGTATATTCCTTTAAGAATTTGACTCCACAGTGCATGAGGATTTTGATGTAACCTCCAAGCTTGTTTTCCCAACATAGCTCTATTTAAGGTTTGCAAATCTTTGAAGCCAAAACCTCCTTCATCTTTCCGGAGTTTTAGCACTTCCCATTTTTTTCAATGCATTCCCCTCCTGGCATCGCTTTGTTTCCACCAAAATGAAGCGACTCTCTTCTCTATAGCATTACAAATAGAATTTGGTATCTTGAATATTGACATGGCATATTGAGGAATGGCTTGCACTACAGTTTTTATCAATATTTCTTTACCTGCTTTCGAGAGAAATTTTTCTTTCCATCCCTCCATCTTCATATTAATTCTAGCCAAAATCCAAGCGAACATGTCTTTCTTTGACTGACCCCAATTGGATGGTATTCCGAGGTACTTCCCGATCTTCTCTATAATCGGGACACGTAATTCTTGAGCCATATTCCCCTTCAAATTCTATGGGCAGCCACTACTGAAGACGACTCCAGATTTGTTTAAATTGACTGCTTGACTGGTTGCATAATAATATTGATTTAGAATTGCAGCCAGACTTTGGCATTCCTTAACTGTTCCATCCAAGAAGAAAATAGCATCATCAGCAAATAATAGGTGGGTCAATGTTGGGCAATACCTGTTTAAAGTAATTCCCTTGAGGCTTCCATCCGCTTTTGCTTTAAGCAGCATCCATGATAGCACATTTGCCACTATTATAAATAAGTAAGGTGATAGTGGATTTGTGGCACCCCTAAATGGCCCCCGACCCGTTGGGGTCGCCACAGTTCGCTTACCTTTCTCTTTCTTGACCTGAAGGTCTATCAATCCTGGGGGTTTATATCTTTTAGATCGGTCCCTGCGTAATTTATATGGCAGAAGCGTATCCAACAACTCCCCTCCCTATATTAAAAAAAAAAAAAACGATGCACACCAACTAAACACATTTATAGGTAAAATAAAGCCGAGCACTTTTATTTACTTAAACCAGATGGACATCATTCGTCGGTACACAAAGTGCCGTAGATTTCTATACTCGACTATATTTCAAAAGATGACCGACATCTTTTCCAACAGTCGTATACTTAAAGTCCATCGATCAGTGTCGGCTTCCAAAAGTTCCTTCCTCTGCTGTCCTCCTCCTCACGATCATGTCCAACCACTCGGTCCATCTGCTGGTGGCGATGGCAGCAGAGGTAACTTGTCTAGTCTGAATAATTAGTCCCCAAACGGGGTGAGTACAATCACTCAACAGTAAAAGATTCATCAAGCTATATCAAGCATTACTATTAATATCCAGATTCAAGTATGGTAGACAAAATAGGCAATCCATGAATGAGTATGCATCCAAACCATATAACTTTTCAATGCAACGACCAGTGCATTTCCAACCAATAAGATGCATCGTGTCCAGCCACACAAGTCCCGATCATGGGGCCAAATTGTAATGACACGTCCCATTCCATGTCATACAATTTAGTCCCATAACCAAACCACACTCACACTTAATATAATCATCAATTTTAATCATTCAAACAGTTTCATCCCCCCAGAGGACCAATGTTTGCGTCCTTCTGGGATTTCGCACCCAACCTGGCGTCGCGAAAGCCTCCGGGCATGTATTCAAAATACAACCGGGCATCCAAAGGGCATCGACTCATTCGAACCTCTGGGCATCTCGCACCCCACCTGGCATCACGAGGAATCACTGGGGACCATAGACATGGTTACCCCTAACTTCCGGGCATGCATAATAATACAACCCCTCACCCTTCGAGCATGTATCATAATACAACCAGGCATCCCAACACTTCCGGGGAAAACCTCTGGGCATGTATTCATAATACAACCAGGCATCCAAAGGGCATCGACTCATTCGAACCTCTGGGCATCCTGACTCCTAGGGCATCGTTGACCCGAGGGTCCAACGGTAACAATTAACATCTTAATTTCCAAAAACACTGTTCAATGAAATGACAAAATGTCTCTTGAGTCTCATCACATCTCAATATTGAATGATATGCTAATTCCAATATCATCATATCACATAACCATTACAAAACATATTCGCTTTTGGGACATTTTGTGAAAATTCAAAAATAGAGCTACTCGATTTTACCATGCACAGTTCTGGTAAATATTTCGAAATAAATACTAAATGAGCTCGGAAAATTGTGAAATTTTAACATGATATCAATAAGACTTTAAGAAAAATTTTTTGTGAAGAACACCATATCAAATTCCTTACGTATCAAGAGTAAAAATTCCGGTATTCCTTATTGACGTTCTGTAAAATTTCCAGATTTAATATTTCCGTATAAAAATCATCTCATCGACCAAATCTTGTCCATTTATGCTAAAGTTTTGATATGTTACTCCTACATATTTTCTCTCCAACTTTCATTAAGACTTCGAAATCAAATTTTGGCTAGAAAATTCCAGAAAAATCGAGAAATCACCGATGGTCATGCTGTTCTTGCGAAAACAGTTCACTAGCCTACAGAGGACTCTTCCTATACTTTGAGTTTCGGTATCCAACTTCCACAGCCAAGATTTATAAGTACATTACACCACAATACAGCCTCTTTAATTCTCAAAAATTCACCATAGCTAAATCCTTGAGTTCTCATTTCGATTTAAAAGCAAAATCCACCAAAAACTTGCTCTATTCTTACTCCAATACCTCGGCCAGCTTCATCTCATTCATCACAAACGACATGCAGCTCCAAATCTCACATTTCCTCACATCTACCCACTCTTCACTAGATAAAACAGTAAGCAAAACATAGATTGAAGAACTTCTACTTGCCTCAAGTCCTACGACTCAACAACTAGGGAGCTCGGTTCGGCGATGCGGCTCGACGGCGTGAGGCGAGACACGGCTAAGGCGAACGGTGGCAGCAAAGGTCGGACGATCAGCAATGGCAGAGGGCTAGTCCTTCTCCCTCTCTCTTGCTTGCTCGCTCGCTCGTTTGGTCTCTCTCTCTACTCTCGGTTTCTCTCTCACTCTCTCTGTCCGAACTCTTTTCTCTCTGATTAGCACAAGTGAGCTGATTAGTCGCTGGTTTTTCACCAAAATCAGTCAACTAAGAGAACATTTTTCCATGGTTTGGCTGAAAGAAGAGCAGCTGGATCCGTACGTGTCCAGCATACATCTCTTCCTTCGACACCTTGTTCCTTCTATTTGTTAATTAAGTTAATTAATTGCATGTAGGTTGCGGTGGCAGCAAACAGCAAGGACAACGGAGGGGATGCATGGCTGGGTGTTCGACAACTCACACGCCCCAAGCTACGGACGTGTCTTCATTTGTTTAAATCTTTCCCATGCGCTGGCCATTGATAATAGCCTCACGTGGCTGCTCGGTCAACATCTTCTTCCCATAGTTGACCGGCTGTATGAACTCTCTACGAATGTGCATGGATGCGGCTTCACTTTAATAATAATCTTCAAGATTTGTTGATCCAAATTGTCGGCAAATAAGGAGAAGGCTCGGGGGTTGCTCGGTCTAACTTCTCCAGTTGCTGACCTTAAATTTCTACATAGGCATAAGTTGTAATATGGTTACTTGCGTGGCCACATGGTTGCACAGTCCATTTCCTCTCAAAATCGACCCTTAATTTCAGCACGTGTAAGTGCTGAAAAATAATTACTTGTATGGCTGCATGGGGTCACAACAATGTACATGGAAGGTTTGGTTCATAGGGTACACATGAGGGTAGGAGAGGGTCTCAACCGTGGCATTATGTAAAAGAAAATTTCGACGAAATGATATGTCATGCGACGATCAAATTGTCTTGGCGCGACCAAGGCGCAACTATGAAGGTATATTCTAGGATCATCATGTAACATGACATCAGGGTCGAATGTGATGCCGATGATAACGAATTCCAATAACAATTTCGTCAGTCCGCGACGTATCGTTATATTTTTCCAAGGTCGGCAAAATGCGGATGAGGTCAGTCTCACTTGAACATATAAAAGATTTTCCGGTAAGACTATAATTTACTCGACGATCGGGCCATTTCTGAACGTAACATATCGGTCCAACGATAATATGAATCAATGTTAGTAAATGGTACCAATGACATAGTCCGACGATACTTTCGTCGACTAGTCACGGACCGTCGTATATTCGAGGGTCGTCAAAAATTCCGGATGCCGCAGGATTGCCTTGTCGGATGCCCCGAGTGGGTAAAATTGCTGCGTGGGTTCTCCATTTACTTTCACGCTAAACGAAACTGTTGAGACGCACTGCATAATTAGATCGACCCATCTCTCACAAAAGCCCATTTTCAGCATGCATTCTCTCAAGAAATCCCATTCAATCCTATCATACGCCTTTTGCATGTCCAGTTTGAGGATGGCTTGGAACTTCTTCCTTCTCTTTTTTACCCTCATATGGTGCAACACTTCCTGGACTATAAGAATGTTATCTTGAATTTGTCGGCCTTGAAGAAAAGCACTTTGTTCCATCGCAATTATCTCTTGGAGCCATGGTTTTAGCCTATTAGCCATAACTTTTGATAAAATTTTGTAGCTAAAGTTGCATAGTCTTATAGGTCTAAACTGGCTGATTTCCTCTGGGTTCTTAACCTTAGGAATAAGAGATATATGTGTCAAGTTTAAATTTGGGTCAAGAATACCTGTATCAAAGAAATTATGGACCAGCTGAAATGTATCTTCCTTGATATCTTCCCAGAAGTTGCGATAGAATTGTCCATTCATTTCGTCAGGCCCTAGGGCTTTTGTTGCTCCTAGCTGGAACACAGTTGCTTTCACTTCCTCCATTGTGATGTTGGCCATGAAACTTTCATTTATCTCATCTCCAATCGGGCTCAAGCATTGGTCTAGAATAGGTTGGAAGTTCCGGGGTCCTACCGAGTCATATAAGTTTCGGTAGAAATCCCTTATGTGATTTTTAAGAATGTGTGGTTCTCTAGACCAAGTTCTTTCATCAGTCATCAGCGTTGTTATCCTGTTTTTGTTCCTCCTCTGGATTGTTGTTGCGTGAAAATATTTGGTATTTTTGTCACCCCATTGCAGCCACTCAATACGGGATCTCATCCCCCTATACATTTCCTCTCGTTTCCATATCTTTTCTATTTGTTCCACTATCTTCTGGATTTCTTCTTTGCTTGTGGTTGCCCCTGGTTTGTTGTTTATCTTCGTTAGTTTCCTTTTCAGCCCTTTGATTTGGTGCGATGCGTTGGAGAACTTCCCCCGACTCCATGATGCTACCTTCTTTGATACTTCTTGGATTTTACCTGGGAAACTCTGCAGCTGAAGCCATTCCTCTTTCCATGTGCTCCTTATGATGTCCCCACATTCCTGTTCTTCTAACCAATAAGCCTCGAACTTGAAATCTTTTTTTCTTTTGTTCTGGTGTGGATTTAAGTATAGCATGAGCCGGCTGTGATCTGATCCGACAGCAAGTAGTGCCACCACTTTCGCGTTTGGGAAGGTTACCCTCCACTCCATTGTGCATAACACCATGTCAAGCCTTTTCCTTACTAGTGCATCTCCTTCTTGCTTATTTGTTCACGTGTAGGCACAGCCTTTACTCTCCATGTCCATGAAGGAACATTCGTTTGTGAACTCCCGGAAAGCCGCGATTCTGTGATGGTCAGCCTCTCTCATTCCTTCTTTCTCCCAAATATACAAAATCTCATTAAAGTCACCCATGCATATCCACGGAAGTTGATTTGTTGCCTGGAAGCTTCGTATTTGTTGCCAAAGTGCTATTCTTTCTCGAAAGTTCGTGGACGCATGGAGGAAGGTGATTCTCATATGTTTCCCACTTTCTGGTTCTTTGCATTCTAGGTCAATGATTTCTTTTGAGCTGTAATTCACTTTGATCTCTACATCTTCAAGCCATATAATAGCCAGACCTCCTGCCATTCCTTCCGATTGTACTAGATGTGAATGTGGGAACTTGAGCTGTCTTTTTACCCTTTCCACCAGTATCTCTTTATTTTTTGTTTCCATTAAAAAAACTAGGGTGGGCCTTTCTTGAGCCACTAAGGCTCTTAGCTCTTGAACCGTCAAGGGGTTGCGCAGCCCTTGACAGTTCCAGCTCAAAACCCTCATGTCGTTGTCGGTGGCTTATTAGGGCTAGCCACCAAAGCCCACTCTTTTCCTTCTCTTACCACCTGAATAGGGGTATCTAACAGCTCCATCCCATCTACCAAAGCGATGGCAGATTTTTGAATCTTCTTCTGTTTCTTTGCTCTTTTGAAGATCTGACTTTTCTTAACACTTGTTGCTTTGATCTTGATAGCTTCAGCGGGGAGTGGTTCGAATATAACTATTTGTTTGCCTTTACTTTCCTGTTCTGCTGCATTTTTAACCGCACTTCCCTCATTCTCCTCTGGTAAAGGCCCGTCAAGTCTTTTTTTCCTTGTAGTTCTGGATTTTTTGCTCCTTCTCTCACAACAATTTCCATTCCACTTGATTGGATTTGTGTTTCTGGAACTAATTCATCTTCTTCTTGTTGCAGGTTTAACTCACCATAGAAAAGCTTCCAGTGTGGACTTTTTTCTCTCACCTCAGCCTTCAACCAAGGTCCGTACTGCCCTACTTTGTTCTCAACCCACTTTGTTTGCTCATATGGGATTTCTTCATAGTATGATGCATAATGGCCCATTCTTCCACATGAGTAACAGTAATGAGGTAATCGTTCATACTTAAAATCCACCCATAGCATTTTTTTCTCCTAATTTTACGACAGTTCCAGATCTTAGGGGGGCCTTTAAGTCCACTTCAACCTTCACTCGTCCTGTTTTATAGGGCCCCCCTTTAGCTTCTAGTTGAACATCCAGGACTTTTCCAATTTTTGCAGCTACATCTAAATAAACATCATCCAAAATCCATCCTGGGGGTATCTTTGCTAGTTGAACCCAAAAGGCACACTTTGTGAAATCATAACAATGCTAAGGTATATCCGCAACACATTGTTTCAGCACCAATAAATTTCTTGCGAAGGACCACGGTCCCTGGTTTAGGACTTTTTCTTTTTTAGTCTCTGCTTCGAACACAAATGAGTAAAAACCTGGCTCTTTCTGAGTACAGATCACGGTATCTATCTTCCAAGCCTTCTTCATAGTGTTTTGGAAAGCCTGAAAATTCACATTTGGCTTTGAAAGGAGTTTGCCATAGAGGGTCAGTTTACATTCTAATCTTTTTTCAGCTGGGATTTCACTTCTCACTTTCACAACATCATTCTCCGACCACAAGTGGCCCAAACTTTTACAAAGCGCAGCAAGACGTATTTCATTCTCATTTTCTCTCTCCATTTTCTAATCCTGCAGGCGACTGAAATAGGGAACTTACTGATGGAAGTTTGGTTTGCAACTTGCTTTGAAGGAAGCTCTGGGAGATGGGGATGTGGTCAGCGAGGTGCAGCAACTAAGACTTGAAAGGTAGGGTCTCTCGAGAAATTTGGACTTGCAACGAGAGAAGCCCCACCCAATGGAACAAAACCACCGACCCAAGCCAAGAGTGTGAAGCGCCCAAATGTGGGTTGTGGTGTTGCGAGCTAGCTTGAAGACTTTCGTCCCCAGCCTTGGACGCAGAAACTTTGTTGTGGTTTAGGGGGGAATTTGTGGGTTTTCGTGTCTTAGGGTTTGGGGTTTTGAAAGGCTACGGGTGATTTAAGACGGAAATATTTTTCTTTTTCAGTGAGGATGGTGCTAACCTCCATATTGAATATAATAGGAGGAGACTTCAGGGGGGATGTTGAGATTTGTTGACACATATCACCCATTACAGGGATAGGGAATTGCTCTGCCCAGGTGGAGAGGAAGGAACTCTTCCGAGAGAAGAGGAAACTTACATAGAATCGCCGTTCTACTTCTCAATGAGGATTTTAAGTTCAAGAAAATTGATAAATAACTAAGAAAAGAATAGCCTGAGACTAGAGAGAAGGACTACCGAAAAAAAAATTGTTATCCAATTTGGATAGAATATAATTTTCAGATATGATCAGGCCAGATTGGACAAAGATGTGATATCTAAAATCTCATAAAATGTTTGGTAAATATCTTAGTATAATATGGATATCGATATATGTTATCCAAGCTGAGTGTTTGCGGCACGAGCACATTGCTTGTAGATCTGGCCATGCGCTGCAGCCAACGTGAGGTCGCATGCAACAATGTGCGCGAGCACCTTGCTAGGCATCGGCAATCTCCCCCTACCATAATGACTCTCACCAGCGGCAAATGCCACCTCATCCTCCCCGCCGTCCTCCACCACCTCCTCCTCTCCACCCACACCGCATTGAATCTCGACCATTTAGATCAGACTCTAGCAGATGCCGGCCCCTGTGTGTTCCGAGTGCAAAATCACTCTTCTTCGGCAGCCACCGATCCTCACGGTTTCTACTGCGTCATTGGCCAGCCGGAGGCTGTCGAGTGAGGGCGGCTCCAATCTCCTTGAGATCACGCAGCTCGTCCTCAAATCGCGATGGCTCATGGGGTGCTTACTCTCCATCAATCGAACGGATCTCCAAGCTCAAGGGGAGGGCATCGGCCGACACCGAGCCCGTCGACGTAGTCGCATCTCAAATGGCCAAGCTCAAGAAACCGAAGATCTCGAGCCTCAAGAACAATCGCTTCTCCGGCGAAGTTCTATCTGCACTGTCATCGCTTGTTCGCCTTCGTGCTGCTGATATAGTGGAGTATGTTGGTTTTACACTTCACCAAAATCTATACTGTAATTGTAATCTTTTAAAAATAATGAAAAATACTTATGTGAATTTACGCGATATTCCTTTGTTTTTTAAAAGTTTCGGGTGTTTCGAATTGAAAAAGGTCACAGTTCCCGCACCGCAAGATTTAGAGTACGTGAAAATAACAACTAAAAGTCAGTTCAGGCATTTTTTTTTTTTTAATGATTTTTTGTGAGCTCTCGTTTCATGCTTTGCTTTTTTCCCTTGCTTTTGTTGATTTTCTTTTGTTTTTTTGCCAAGGCAATACCTGTTATTATTATATTTTTTTAATCAATTAGGTTAAAGGGTAATTTTTCGGAATAGAGGAAGCCAAGTCTAGGTTCACCAAAATTCATTTAGCCAAATAATCCCTGCACAAAAATTAGATTTCTGTAAGGTTGTGAAATGTATAGAAATTTGACTGAAACGGTTTATGTATAAATTTGAACTTGGAAAATTATCTAATGCTATTATTTTATGGTTTTCAAATAAGTGTCTAGGCGAATTTAAGTCGTTTAATCTAACTATAATGCCAATTAAAAGTCAAATTGTATATCAATTATATCGTACACTATTCAAAAGAAAAAAAATGGATTATTTTCTGCAAGTCATATTTGTAAGGTGATACTCAGTGTGATTATATTAGGAGCAATATTGCTCCTTCAATAAAATGCTTTAGGTTCACATAAGTTCTACTTCAATATTGCACTATGCATAGTTATAAATTTATTGGTATCACTTATATTGCATTTTCTGTGAGAATTATGTTAACTTTTTATGGGTGCATTTAGTTCAGTTTTCCTAGTAGGTTTTCAAGCTCGAAAGTCCCTTGGGGAAATGCTGAGGTATTTGGCAATCCATCCAAGAGACTTTCAGCCAAATATTGGCATTAAAAAAGCGGAAAGCCCCATACTAATAAGGACTAGCATAGGGTTTTTATTTTTATTCTTTTAGAAAAAGACCCAACCGCCCTTTCTAAAAAAATATTTGCCCAACACTATTTAGGACAAAGTAGCATTGTAAAGGAGTTTTTAGCAAATGCAATTTGCATTTCTCTATTGGGCTTTAAGTTAAAGGTATTTGTATTTCTCCAAAAGTCATTTGCAAAGCTTAGCCAAGCATACCCTACTCAAATTAAGCTTCCTTGTGCATCAATTAAAACTAGGAAATTAGAGTGCGACGCGAAATATTATCGGATGTCTCTACCCTTCCCCTTGCACAAAGGCCGACTCGAGCGAACCCAAGATTCTTGGCTTTGATACCAAAAAAAAAAAACAAACGTAATTTCAAGAAAGAATTTGCACAAAAGACAAGTCCTTAAATGGAAAATACACCTCACTTGTCATGGAAGTCAGTTTTTTTTCCTTTTTCAAAAGCGTGGCCAGTACATTGGAACTAAATGCCAACTCAGATTAACATGGCAACTCAAAATAACAGCCCCAAAACGATACTAAAGAGTATAAAATGAGCTTCTCGGAGAGCTAGAATCCTCACCAAAATAAACAATGGCGATGTCAAGTAAGGTATTGGCTCTCTGCATTATTGCTGTAGTCATATGCTCGTTCGCGGCGAATGATGTGCTCGTCAACGCGAGATCGATCTCCTGTGGTGGCATGGACAAAGACCGAGCACCTTGCAAGGGCACAAACTGTTTGCCGGATCCGTCCAACCCTTACCAACGCGGTTGTGAGAAGGCTGACGACTGCCGCGGTGGGCTGTGAATTAACTCCTCGAAAGATAACCTGGAAGGATGATTTCAAGACCATGTAGTCTAAAACATCCCAAAAATGATTTCTTGTATCAATCACAAAAATGATAAATATATTTACATATAAATCATTGCAATAATGACAATATTTTTCATTGAAGCAATTATTTTTAGGAAAATATTTTCTTAATTATTCATTTTTCGTGAAACACATGGAGCTTTAGTATGAAGTAGTCATAAAACTAGGCTGCATTTGGTTGACTAATAAAAGATCGGATCTGATCAGATAACATAAGATTAAGAAATCTTATTTCTTACTTGCTATCTTATGTGCGGAAAAGAAAAGTGATATAACAACAGATATGAACCTATTCCATCCAATGACGTCTTTGGCATACCTCAATAAGGATTTAAAGTTCCAGAAAATTAGATACATAACTAAGAAGAGGATAGCCTGAGACCAGAGAGAGAGAGGACCACGAAAATAATTGTCATCCAATTTACCAAATGTTTGGTAAAGATGGGATTTTTAATATCTTACAAAACGTTTGGTAAAGGCCCTGATATAATTTGGATATCGATATATACCATCGAAATTGTGTTTGCGGCGCAAGCACAATGCTGGCAGATCTGGCCGTGCACTGCAGCCAACGTAAGGTCGCGGGCAACAACATGCACAAGCACCTTGCTAGGCATCGACGACCTCCTCGCGGTCCTCCACCACCTCCTCCTCTCCACCCACGCCGCACTGAGTCTCGACCGATCAGATCAGACTCCAGCAACCGCCGGTCCTGCAAGTTCCGAGTGCAAAATCACTCTTCTTCGGCAACCACCGGTCCTCACGATTTCTGCTGCTGCATCATTTGCCAGCAGAGGCTCTCGAGCGAGGGGGGCTCCAATCTCCTCAGGATTGTGCGCCCTGTCCTCAAGGGGTCCTTCTCCCCGTCAATTGAACGGATTTCCAAGCTCAAGGAGACGGCTTCGGCCGCCATCTCAAATGGCCGAGTTCAAGAACCGCAGATCTCGAGCCTCAATAACAATCGCTTCTCCGGCGAGCTTCTATGTGCACTGTCATCGCTTGTTCGCCTTCGTGCTGCTGATATAATTGAGTATGTTGGTTTTATACTTCAACAAAAGGAGAAAAAATACTCTCTCTTTTTTTTTTTTTTTTATTTATCATTATTTTCCAGCCAAAATCTATACTGTAATTATAATATTTTTAAAATAATGAAAAATACTTATGTCAATTAACGGGTCAATATTCATCTGTTTTTTCAAAAGTTTTGAGTGTTTCGAATTGAAAAAAGTCAGTGCCCGCATCACAAAATTTAGAGTGAATAAGTAAAATGAAAGTAGAAGTCAGTTCATGCACTTTTTTCGGTAATTCTTTTTTTTTTTTTTTTTGTGAGCTCTCGTTTACTACTTTGTTTTTTCCCTTGCTTTTGTGATTTTCGTGTGTGTTTTTTTGCCAAGTCAACACCTGTCATTATTATATTTTTTTAAATCAATTGTTAAATGGTGATTTTTCAGAATGGAGGAGGCAAAGCATAAGTTCGCCAAAATTCATTTCACCAAATAATAAATTACCCTGCACAGAAATTAGATTTATGTATGGTTGTCAAACGTGTAGAAAATCGATGAAAACGACTGTTTACACTTGGATATCCATGTAATGCCATCCATTTTATGAATTTTAAATAAGTGTCTAGGCAAATTTAAGCCGTCTAATCTAACTATACTACCAGTTCAAAGTTGAACTGTATATTAATTATATTGTACACTATATGGAAAAAAAAGGATTATTTATTGCACTAACTGTAATTATAATTTTATCAGTATCACTTATATTGCATTTTCTGTGAGAATTATGTTAACTCTTCTCAAATTAAGCTTCCTTGTGCATCAATTACAATGTATCTGATTGAATAATAGCTGGAGATCTATTCTCACGTGGATCCATTTGCTTACAATGGGAACTCAAATGTAAACCCTAAACTCAATAAAAATTTTGGAAATTACTTCACGAAATATATCGTATATCTCTACCCTTCGTGCGGTTTGATGATGAAGGCTTTAATGGAGGATTCAAAATGTGGGATAGGCAATGCATCGTTGAATCCACGGCGTGATGGCCGATAGCATGGTGCAAGGAAGCGAATCCGAGGTTCTTGACTTTGATACCAAATAAAATAAAATAAAATAAAAATAATTTCTAGAAAGGATTTGCACAAAAGACAAGTCCTTAAATGGAAAATACACCTCAATTGTCATGGAAGTCAGTTTTTTTCAAAGGGTGGCCAGCACAGTGGAACTAAAATGGAAACCCTAACAAGCAATGCCAACTCAAAATAACCGGCTCCAAAACGATGCTAACGAGTAACGAGCATAAAATGAGCTTCTCGGAGAGCTAGAATTCTCACCAAAGTCAGCAATGGCGATGTCAAACAAGGCGTTGGCTCTATGCATTATCGCTATAGTGATGTGCTCGTTCGCGGCGGATGATGTGCTCGTGGACGCGACGCCGATCTCCTACGGCGCCATGCGTAGAAACGGTGTTCCTTGCAAGGGCTCAAAGTGTCAGTCTTCTCCGTCCAACGGTTACAGCCGTGGTTGCGAGAAGTTCAACGAATGCCGTGGTGGTGGGCGGTGACTTAGCTTCTGGGAAAAAAAAAACACTAGAACAGTGATTTCAAGACCATGTAATCTAAAACACCCTACTGTTTTCTTACTTCTTGGTCTAATGAAACACCCTACTATGGATGTGGGAGATTATTGATATTTTATTCTCTGACACAATTGATTAATGTCATCGCAATTTATGACGAATCGATTGATTTGTTTAGTGTGGTCTTATTATGCTTTTCGTGATAGATTTTCTCTTTCTTAATCTGACTTTTATCAATTCGCTAAATATTGGATATGATTATAAACTTAGTTTTAATGACTAAATTCATAAATTTCCAGCAAATGGTCCGATTTCAAGACATATAATTAAAATGCGTTGGCAAAAATTACTGCATTTTTTTTACAAAATCTATACTGTAATTATAATCTTTTAAAAATAATGAAAATTAAACTTACGTGATATTCCTTTGTTTTTTAAAAGTTTCGGGTGATTCGAATTGAAAAAAGCCATAGTGCCCGCACCGCAAGATTTAGAGTACGGGAAAATACAACTAAAAGTCAGTTCAGGCATATTTTTTTAATGATCTTTTTGTGAGCTCTCGTTTCATGCTTTGTTTTTTCCCTTGCTTTTGTTGATTTTCTTTTGTTTTTTTGCCAAGTCAATACCTGTTATTATTATATTTTTTTAATCAATTAGGTTAAAGGGTAATTTTTCGGAATAGAGGAAGCCAAGTCTCGGTTCACCAAAATTCATTTAGCCAAATAATCCCTGCACCAAAATTAGATTTCTGTAAGGTTGTGAAATGAATAAAAATTCGACTGAAACGGCTGTGTATAAATTTGAACTTAGAAAATTATCTAATGTTATTATTTTATGGATTTCAAATAAGTGTTTAGGCGAATTTAAGTCGTTTAATCTAACTATAATGCCAGTTAAAAGTCAAATTGTATAACAATTATATCGTACACTATTCAAAAGAAAACAAGAATTATTTTCTGCAAGTCATAAGTGATACTCAGTGTGATTATATTACGAGCAAGATTGCTCCTTCAATAAAATGCTTTAGGTTTACATAAGTTCTACTTCAATATTGCACTATGCATAGTTATAAATTTATTGGTATCACTTATATTTCATTTTCTGTGAGAATTAAGTTAATTTTTTATGGGTGCATTTAGTTCAGTTTTCCTAATAGGTTTTCGACCTCGAAAGTCCCTTAGGAAAATGTAGAGGTACTTGACAATGCATCCCAAGATGCTTTTATACCGGCATTGAAAAAGCGGAAAGCCCCATGCTAATAAGGACTGGCATTAGGCTTTCCGCATTTGATCAAATGCTAAATCTAAATTTCATCTTCTGAAACTATCCTCACTAATCTTTTAATATTCTATTTTTGCCATCATTATTGTTCATCTTTTTTTTTTTTTTTTGAGAAAGAACATTTGGCGAGGGTGGCCAGCGAGGCTAGATTGGGCTGGTGAAGGGTCAGCGAGAGGCTTGCCAAGGGCCAGCGAAGTTTGTGACGGTCACCTCGCGACGCCTAGGGACGCGCGATCCTCGCCGGGGTTCGCGCAACCTTGGGCGATGGCCACAGGCACTAGTCAGACCTCGCCGGCACCAATCCAAGCTCATTAGCGGCCAACCCTTCCTTGAAGGGTTTTTATTTTTATTCTTTTAAAAAAAGACACAAACGCCATTTCTAAAAAAATATTCGCCATTTAGGACAAAGTAGCATTGTAAAGGATTTGTCAGCAAATGCAGTTTGCATTTCTCTAATGGCTTTAAGTCGAAGGTATTTGTATTTTCCCATAGCTCATTTGCACAGCCGAGCCAAGCACACCCTACTCAAATTAAGCTTCCTTGTGCATCAATTAAAACTTAGGAAATTAGAGTGCGACGCAAAATATTATCGTATGTCTCTGCCCTTCCCCTCACACA
Organism: Eucalyptus curtisii; assembly: GCA_017140595.1. Taxonomy (NCBI): domain Eukaryota; kingdom Viridiplantae; phylum Streptophyta; class Magnoliopsida; order Myrtales; family Myrtaceae; genus Eucalyptus; species Eucalyptus curtisii. The sequence goes on from CM029497.1 coordinate 14,525,612, forward strand.
AAGGCCGACTCGAGCGAACCCGAGATTCTGGCTTCGATGCCAAATATTAAAAAAAAAAAAAAAAACGTAATTTCAAGAAAGAATTTGCACAAAAGACAAGTCCTTAAATGGAAAATACACCTCACTTGTCATGGAAGTCAGTTTTTTTCCTTTTTCAAAAGCGTGGCCAGTACGTTGGAACTAAATGCCAACTCAGATTAACATGGCAACTCAAAATAACAGCCCCAAAACGATACTAAAGAGTATAAAATGAGCTTCTCGAAGAGCTAGAATCCTCACCAAAATAAACAATGGCGATGTCAAATAAGGTATTGGCTCTCTGCATTATTGCTGTAGTGATATGCTCGTTCGCGGCGAATGATGTGCTCGTCAACGCGAGATCGATCTTCTACGGTGGCATTAGAGGTGTCAAAATGGGTCATTGACCCATATTTTAGTTATATGCGTTGTATATGGGTCAGAGTTTTTTAAAAACCCAACTAAAAATGGGTCAAAGAAGTGATTATGATTTAAATGGGTCAAAAATGGGTCAGAATTTTCTGGCCCATTTTTTACCCATTTAAATTATCAAGTACGTTGGAAGTTAGAATCCATTTTTAAATTTTCAACTCAAGCCCATACAATCTTTTCATCTTTAACTTTATAAATATGTTTTTTTTTATTATAAAAAATCGAAATTATAATTATTTTCATATTTGATATTTCAAATTTCTTTTCTTTTCTTTTTTCTTTTTCTTTTTTTTTCTTTCTTTTTCTTCCTTCCTTAGCCGGCGGCCGACGATAGGCCAGGTGAGGCTTGAGCTCGCCGGCGTCAGGTGGGGCCTCGGCCTCGCCAGATCGGGTGAGATTGAGCCCCGCCCAACGTTGGCGAGCTCGATCTCGCCGGCGTCCGGCGGGGCCTCGGCCTTGCCTGTGCCAAAATCTGGCCGCTCTCCCTTCCTCCCTCGAAGTAATCGAAGGTCGTCGCTTGTCCCGGGAAAACGTCGTCGCCGCCGCCGCCGCCGCCGTCGTCCGCTGCCACCTCACCCGCGAGATCGAGGCCCGCCTGACGCCGGCAAGCTCGAGTCTCGCTAGATCCGGTGAGGCTTGAGCCTCGCCGGTCGTCGGCGAGCTCAATCTCGCCAGGTGGCCGGTCGCCGGCCCTCGTCGTGGCAGCCCTGAAGAAGAAGAAAAAAAGAAAAGAGAAAAGAGAAAAAAAGAAAATAATTATTAAAAAATAAAAATTATATTTTAAAAAATAAAAATATATTTTAAAAAATTAAAAATTCGATTTGTTAAAAATATTTTAAAAAGAATTATAAAAATTTTCCATTAAATTTGTATTGCATAAAAATTGTTAAAAAATTTGTATTGCATAAAAATGTTTTAACAATACTTTTTTTTATAAAAAAAATCATACAAATAAGCTTTTTTAGGTTTAGTTAAAAATTTTTCATGTTACAGTTTTTACTTATTCAATTGCATGTTCACTTCAAATAAAAGAAGCATGTGCATAGTCTAATTTTTTTTATAAATATTTCAATTTATAGGTTTTTTTTTAACTATTTTTAATTTAATTTGAAGTTTTAATCCAATTAGCATATAGTAGAAGTGGGTTTTTTTTAGAATATTAATAGGTTTTAGCAAATACGGGTCGGGTCGGGTATGGGTCACTAGATTTACACTACAAGAATATTGGTCAAAACGGGTTAAATTGGTCAAATATGGGTCGACCCATTTTCAACCCGATCTATATCCGACCCGACCCACCCATGTGCCACCCCTAGGTGGCATGGACAAAGACCGAGCACCTTGCAAGGGCACAAACTGTTTGCCGGATCCGTCCAACCGTTAACAATGCGGTTGTGAGAAGGCGGACGATTGCCGTGGTGGGCTGTGAATTAACTCCTCGAAAGATAACCCGGAAGGATGATTTCAAGACCATGTAGTCTAAAACACCCTAAAAACGATTTCTTGTATCAACCACAAAAATGGTAAATACATTTACATATAAAACATTGCAATAATGACAATATATTTCATCGAAGCAATCATTTTTAGGAAAATATTTTGTTAATAATTTATTTTTCATGAAATAAATAGAGTATTGCTATGAAATAGTCATACAATTGGGCTGCATTTGGTTGCCTAATAAAAAGATAGGATTGGATTTGATGACATAAGATTAAGAAATCTTATTTCTTACTTGCTATCATTTTTGCGGGAAAAAAAAAAAGTGATATAACAATAGATGCGAACTTATTCCATCCAATAACGTATTTGGCATACCTCAATAAGGATTGAAAGTTCCAGAAAATTAGATAAATAACTAAGAAAAGGATGGCCTGAGAGGTGAGACCGGAGAAAGAGAGAACCACAAAAATAATTGTCATTCAATTTACCAAATGTTTGGTAAAGATGGGATTTTTAATATCTTATAAAATATATGGTAAATGTCCTAGTATAATATGGATATCGATATATGCTATCCAAGTTGAGTGTTTGCGGCACAAGCACAATGCTCGCAGACCTGGGCATGCACTGCGGCCAACGTAAGGTCGCGGGCAACAACATGCGCAAGCACCTTGCTAGGCATCGACGACCTCCTCGCCGTCCTCTGCCGCCTCCTCCACCCTCGCCGCATTGAGTCTCGACCGTTCAGATCAGTCTCCAGCTACCGCCGGTCCTGCAAGTTCCGAGTGCAAAATCACTCTTCTTCGGCAACCACCGGTCCTCACGATTTCTGCTGCTGCATCATTTGCCAGCAGAGGCTCTCAAGCGAGGGGGGCTCCAATCTCCTCAGGATTGTGCGGCCTGTCCTCAAGGGGTCCTTCTCCCCGTCAATTGAACGGATTCCAAGCTCAAGGAGACGGCCGACACCGAGCCCGTCGACGTAGTCCCATCTCAAAGGGCCGAGTTCAAGAACCGCAGATCTCGAGCCTCAATAACAATCGCTTCTCCGGCGAGCTTCTCTCTGCACCGTCATCGCTTGTTCGCCTTCGTGCTGCTGATATAATTGAGTATGTTGGTTTTATACTTCAACAAAAGGAGAAAAAATACTCTCTTTTTTTTTTTTTTATTATCATTATTTTCCAGCCAAAATCTATACTGTAATTATAATCTTTTAAAAATAATGAAAAATACTTATGTCAATTAACGGGTCAATATTCATCTGTTTTTTTAAAAGTTTTGAGTGTTTTCAATTGAAAAAAGGCAGTGCCCGCATCACAAAATTTAGAGTGAATAAGTAAAAATGAAAGTAGAAGCCAGTTCAGGCATTTTTTTCTATAATTTTTTTTTTTTGTGAGCTCTCGTTTACTACTTTGTTTTTTCCCTTGCTTTTGTGATTTTCGTGTGTGTTTTTTTTTTTTTTTTTTTGGTTAAGTCAATACCTGTCATTATTATATTTTTTTAAATCAATTGTTAAATGGCGATTTTTCAGAATGGAGGAGGCCAAGCATAAGTTCGCCAAAATTCATTTCACCAAATAATTAATTACCCTGAACAGAAATTAGATTTATGTATGGTCGTGAAATGTGTAGAAATTCGATTAAAACAACTGTGTATAAGTTTACACTTGGATATCCATGTAATGCCATCCATTTTATGAATTTTAAATAAGTATGTAGGCAAATTTAAGTCGTCTAATCTAACTATACTGCCAGTTCAAAGTTGAACTGTATATTAATTATATTGTACACTATTTGGAAAAAAAATGATTATTTATTGCACTATCTGTAATTATAAATTTATTGGTATCACTTATATTGCATTTTTTGTGAGAATTATGTTAACTCTTTACTCAAATTAAGCTTCCTTGTGCATCAATTACAATGTATCTGATTGACTAATAGCTGGAGATCGATTCTCACGTGGATCCATTTCCTTATAATGGGAACTCAAATGTAAACCCTAAACTCAATTAAAATTTAGGAAATTACTGCACGACATATATCGTATATCTCTACCCTTTGTGCGGTTTGATGACGAAGGCTTTAATGGCGGATTCAAAATGTGGGATAGGCAATGTATTGTTGAATCCACGGCGTGATGGCCGAAAGCATGGCGCAAGGAAGCGAATCCGAGATTCTTGACTTTGATACCAAATAAATAAATAAATAAAAACATAATTTCTAGAAAGGATTTGCACAAAAGACAAGTCCTTAAATGGAAAGTACACCTCAATTGTCATGGAAGTCAGTTTTTTTCAAAGGGTGGCCAGCACAGTGGAACTAAAATGGAAATCCCATAACCAGCAATGCCAACTCAAATAACCGGCTCCAAAACGATGCTAACGAGTAACGAGTATAAAATGAGCTTCTCGGAGAGCTAGAATTCTCACCAAAGTCAGCAATGGCGATGTCAAATAAGGCATTGGCTCTATGCATTATCGCTATAGTGATGTGCTCGTTCGCGGCGGATGATGTGCTCGTGGACGCGACGCCGATCTCCTACGGTGCCATGCGTCGAAACGGTGTTCCTTGCAAGGGCTCAAAGTGTCAGTCTTCTCCGTCCAACGGTTACAGCCGTGGTTGCGAGAAGTTCAACGAATGCCGTGGTGGTGGGCGGTGACTTTAGCTTCTGGGAAAAAAAAACACTAGAACGGTGATTTCAAGACCATGTAATCTAAAACACCCTACTGTTTTTTTACTTCTTGGTCTAATGAAACACCCTACTATGGATGTGGGAGATTATTGATATTTTATTCTCTGACAAATTGATTAATGTCATCGTAATTTATGAGGAATTGAATGATTTGTTTAGTGTGGTCTTATTGTGCTTTTCGTGATAGAGTTTCTCTTTCTTAATCATGACTTTTATCAACTCGCCAAATATTGTATATTATTATAAACTTAGTTTTAATGACTAAATTCACAAATTTCCAGCAAATGGTCCGATTTCCAGACATATAATTAAAATGCGTTGGTAAAAATTACCGCATTTTTTACATCATTAGGTTCCTCCCCATTGAAGAAAAACTATTATGTCAAAAAATCATTCATAAACAATAGTCGCAAAAGGAAAATTCAGAATTCATCTTTTGGCTTTCGTGCTTGAACCTGTGCTGACTATTTTAGTTTAGACAACTACTCTTTGCTTTCACGTTTTGCACAAACGGTTATTCCTAAATTCGATTGAATTTTGTACAAAATGAAATCAGATTAAAGTTTATCCGTCCAACGCATGAAAAATAGCAGCAGGGATTTTTCTGCATTCTACTTAAACATTAAATCAATTTCCTTTATAAGTCATAAACTATAAATAAATCCTAAAAAATATTTATCATGTGGACTATTCAGAATCTATACTCGAAAGTCCATTTTCGTGACATTGAAAAATTCCTGGCGTTTGCAAAAAATCGCTACCGCTGACATTAAGATTGTGTGAATTAACATTTGAGGACAGTTAAATTTATCCAAAAGGACCCAAATTTACATAGACTAATGCGTGAAATTTTTGCTCGAACATTTAAGTATCTAGAATCAATCAACAATAGTAATTTTAATTAGGAAACTACTACCTTTAAGTTCGACCAGAAATTCAAGAGCAAACCTATTTAAGGCATCTGTTCTGGTCTGGTTTTTCTACTTTTAAGCTTTACCAATATTTCAACAGAAAAACTATTTTTAAAAAAGAGATTAAAAAAAGAAAAGAAAAGAACATTGTCCCTAGACCAACCAACTCTTAATTAACAACCCAAAAATCACTAATTAAGTATATAATCACCAGCTTAGAGATCACTGATTCCTATCAGCAGTCAACATAGAAATCAGCAGTGGCGATCTTCAACTGCTTGCCCGCTCCAAGCAACCCTTACAATCGTGGTTACTAGAAGGCCAATAGATGTCCTCAGAAGAAGTGGAAATGATTTCTCAAGTAAAGTAAAAACTGGGTGTTTCTAGGAACGAGGAAACTAAAAAAGTCCTCTTGATTGGAGCGGCCTGTCCGAGTTTAAATGTAAAATAATCGATTTTGTTCTTTGTGAATCATTTTGCATTTGCCTTATTGCAATTGACATAGTGACTTTGCTCGATTTGCTTACCACGATGTATTATAGGTTTTGTCGGTTGAATTCGTGTTTATCCTTCTTTAGGAGTGACTCTAGACCAGGTCGCATGGCTAATTTTCTAATCGACTATTTATTCGTAAAAAGTAGATGATCATAATTCACTCTTATTGTCTGGTTAATTGCTTACATTTGTTCCACTTCATTAATCAATGACAATTACCTCCAATTTACTTGATCACATTGTACAAAGGGAAATGTACCAAAAAAAAAAAAAACAAACAATTCTAAGCCTATTTTATTGATATCAATTTGGTCATAAATTTTTTAATTGGGTCAATTTTTTTTTTTATCTAATAATTGGGTCAATTTAGTTATAAACATTTTTCACATTGATAATAATTTAATTTTTTTAGCAAATTTAAGCTTCACTGACGTAGATACTAACCGTTTTACATGGCACGACCGGCACTGATGTTAGCGATTTTTTCTCTATAATTTTATTTTTGAAATAAATTTTTGATTTTTTTTTATTTCTTCATTTTCTTTTTGTTAGTGATGATGGTCAATTTGGCATTGGCCATGGCCTAAGCGAGGGTCGAACTTCACTAATGCTCACCCTTGCCCAGGCGCAACCTCGCAAGGCCGACCCTTGCTTATGGCCGACAAGGGCAACCCTTGCCCAGCCCTCGTTGGCCATGGGCACTAGCAAATGGAAAGTGAAAGGAAAAAAATTCAAAAAACTATGTTAAAATATAAAATATAATATCCACATGGTCGAATATTCCACATCGCTAATTTCCAATCTAAATTGACTGAATGGATTGAATTGGTACAAATGTAAAAAAAAAAAAAATTATGATTAAATTGATACAATTGAAAAGTTTATGACTAAATTTCCTTTGTACAAATGACCGGATGCTACTTCTTTCTTTTCTATAAATCAATTACATGATATCACACTCATTAAGAAAAACATAAGAAAATGCAATTATTCATCAAAACACATGTTTTTTTTCCCCAGGTTCCACGTGCGGATATTTCAAGCTCGGCAACATTTTTTTTTTAATCGAAAACGGGTGATTTCTTTCATTCATTCTTACGATAATTACAAGACAACAGGAAACAAACTTCTGAACATAAGATATCCCTAAGAGGCTGGGGATATGAAGATGTCCAATTGAAAAGGAGTTTTTTGGTTCGATGGGCCTTTGCTATTCAATCAGTGTTCCTCTTGTACAAATCCTCCTGATGAAAATTCTCCACTTCGGAGAAAGAAAAAAAGAGATCCCCTGTTTCAAAAGTACTTAAATGGAGATACATCTGTCGATACTCTTGGTGAATGTGACAAATATCAGTACGTAGTTTCCTACGCACCTCCTCCACTTCCAAAATACACTGATCCACTTCCAAACTCTCCACCACCGTCACCTCCACCCTCTCCTCCACAAAAGAAACCAGCTATCTCCCCGTTTTACAAACCTATTGTCAAATGGGCCAAGAAACACTCTTACTCGTTTGAGATTCCAGAAAAGCGACCTGTTTCTTCCATTGTCATGTTCCAAGATACGGACTTTCCTCCCCTTGTCCGTGAAAGATCTAAACTTACTTTTCCTGCTCCAGAAGAATTCACCGACCCATAACAAAGGTACTGTCATATTCCAAAAGTATCCACTCCCACTGATGTGGATGAACATGGAAGACAAAAAAGAACCCCAGTTGCTGAAGCTGTCCTAAATTGGCAATCAGAAACTTTGTTAGCACAAAACAATGCTTTCAAAGTTATTGATACCAAAATAGGAAACGTGCAACAAGATCTCCAAAGGCATGATGAATCTACCAAAAAGCTCCTCTTTGAATTTCATAAAAGGCTTAATGCCTTAGAAGCAGGACAACGTCTCGGGTATCATCATCTTGAACGCCCGGAGCCAGAAATTGAAAAACTCAAAAGGCAGATTCAAATTCTTGAAGAAGGAAGGTTTCAACCTTTCGATCCACTTGCACCTCCTGTAAGAACTGGGTATATACCCCCTTCACCTCAAACGTCCATCTTTGCTGCCATCCCAGCAGATCCTTATAGGAAGGAACCAGATATGGCAGGCATGAGAGAGCGTCTCAAGGAACTCACTCGGAAGCAAAAGGAAAAAGGAAAAGAAAAGGAAAGGCCAACTTCTCCTGCTTCTCCTGAAAGACCAACCTTTGTTGTTTCAACCTCTTCTTTTCCCACTGCCTCTGTCACTATAAGAGAAAGGCCAGAGCAAATGATGCTCTCAAACCCTCTAGAATCCTTTCTAAAGGATTTGGGTAATCAGGAACAATTTGAACCCACTGTTCAAACTGACCAAACAGTTTTCCCGGCAGAACAAACATTTCCTGATATTTCTGAATCAGAACCAGATTCGATATCCCTTGCATCTTCCTTATCCTTTTCAGACCCTCATAGTGATCCTCCTCAGGAACCACCTATCACTTCATCCATTTTTATGGCCGACCCCCCAGCTCCAGATATTGAAATGGAATCTAATTATTCTTATCCAGAAGTTGTTTAGAATAATACCGGACAGCATGTGTCCATGACATCAAAACAGTTTTTCACCATTGATGATATTCCTTATCACAAATGGCCAGAAAGACTTGAAGAATTTCATACCTGGTTGAATACTCAGTCCCTCACCAACCACGATATGAATGATGTTCTTTACAACTTTGTCACCAGATTTACTGGAAGTCTCAAAGCCTGGTGGAAATCAGTGTCCGACCAGGACCAGGTTCATTTCTTGATGTCACCAGATTTTGGCCATGCCATTACTATCTTATATCACTTCTTTGTGGGGAAACCCACTGATCTTGTGGAGCTAAAAAGAAGGGAATTCTTTGAGAGAAGATGTTGTTCTCTCCAGAAGAAACATCTTGATAAGCACTATAGAGAGATGCTTAAACTCTTTTACCAGCTTGGAGCTGATTCAAATCTAAAGCATGTCTTCCTGACTTCTATTCCCAAAGAATTAACCCACATGGTTGAAAGATCCTTCTTTGGAAAACAAAAAAGGGTACAAGACATTCCTTTGGGAGAAATACAGCAAGAGATCCACCTTTGTCTTGAAGACCTTTGTCTGAAGCGTCAGATGGTACGCACATACATCAAGGAAGATAAAGGCCTTGAAGCAACCTGTTCCCGCCAAAAGCTAAAGATTAAATGTTCCAAAAACGATTGCGATGGCGATTGTGGAAAGTATTGCCGGAAGAAAAAGCATTTCAAGAAGTACAACATCAAGAAGTACAAACACGGCTCCAAACACTTTCGAAGAAAGAAGAAGTGGCGATACCTGCGAAAAAGAAAGGATCGCATAGGCCACAAGAAATTAAACAGATGTTACATCTGCAACAAGAAAGGACATTTTGCCAAAAATTGTCCTCAGGCAAAAAAAGGTCAGAATCGTTTAATTCATCATATTGAGAATGAAACTGGGATTTCTCTTGAAAACGATGATATTAAATCCCTATTCTCTATTGATGAAGACCAAACAGAACAAACTCTTTGTGTCATTCCTTCTTATCAAACTGACACTGAAACTGAATCTGACACAGAATCTGAAGAGATTTTTCATATATCTCCTGCATCCTCAAAACAACCTCCTGACATATTCTCCAGTCAAATCCAGTGTCCCCATTTTCCTGTCAAGATTCTCACTTCCAAGTTTGCAAAACCCATTAATGTTATTGCTCTTATTGACACTGGAGCAAGTTGTTCTATTTTGGACACCAAAGTTCTACCTGAAGAATATTGGACTTCTCATGTCCGATACTTCAATTCTGCCTCTGGAGACACTTTCTCCACAAATGTTAGGACTACTCCCATAACTGTCCAATTTTTTCCTCAGTGTTCTATCACTACCAAAATCTTTGGATCTAGTCTCCCCAATAAAGATCTGATAATTGGGTGGGACATCATGACTCAAATTGCTCAACTCCGCATCATCCCTGGAAAAGGTCTTAGGTATAGAGACCAATTCTCTCGAGTTTGTCAATATTCGAGACTCTTTTCCATCCACATGAGTCTACTAGATCCGATCATGCAAAAGTTACTTGCATCATATGCGAGAATCCCATTCGAGTTTGCCCAAAAGTGTTCTCATCCTTTATGGGAAAATCCAGAGTTCTTTGTTCGCCTTCCTTTCAAAAAGAATGAGGATATCAATCCAACTAAGGCGAGCCATTCAGGAATGAACCCAGATCATTTGATCTTAGCTCAAAGGGAATGCTCAGAGCTCCTTCAGCAAGGACTTATTGAACTCTCCGACTCCCAATGGGCTTGTGAAGCCTTTTATGTCAATAAACGTCTTTGAGCGGACGGGGGAAAAATGAGATTGGTAATCAATTATCAACCTCTCAATCTTTTTCTCCAAGATGATAAATTTCCTTTACCATCAAGAGATTCTCTCTTTGCTGGCCTTACCAAGGCCCACATCTATTCCAAATTTGATCTCAAAGCAGGATTTTGGCAATTAGGCATTCATCCTGATGACAGACCCAAAACAGGGTTCTGTATTCCAAACCAGCATTTCCAATGGAAAGTTCTTCCTTTTGGTTTGAAAGTTGCCCCCTCCCTTTTCCAAAAGGCCATGTGCCGAATTTTCCAACCAATCCTGTCAAGTGCTGCAGTCTACATTGATGATATTCTACTCTATAGCCCTGATGAGCAGTCGCATTGCCAACTCCTTGAACAGTTTGCAGAAATTGTAAGAAAGCATGGCATTATGCTTTCACAAAGGAAAATGAATATTGCCCAGACGGAAATTGAATTTCTTGGTATGCACCTCAACAAAGGTACGTACTATCCAGGGCCTCACATTGCACAGGAATTATTGAAGTTTCCTGAAGAAAACTTCACCACAAAACAAGTTCAGCAATTTCTTGGGATAATTAATTATCTCAGAGATTTTGTTCCAAATATTGCAAAGCTGCTGATTCCACTCCAGTCAATGCTAAAGAAGCATCCCCTACCTTGGGGAAAAACCCAGACCAAAGCAGTTGCTGAGCTTAAGGAGATCATGCAGAATCTCTCACCATTGCAAATACCATCAACAGGAAAAAGAATTCTTCAAACTGACGCCAGTGATGAATACTGGGCAGCCATCCTATTTGAAGAAATTGATGAATTGGATATGGCCTCTTTTCCACAAATGACCAAATTCAAACAGAAGCAAATCCCAAATTCCCAGTTACTTCGATGGGCTGAATGGTTTTCGAAATATTCTTTTGAAACCAAACACATTCCTGGAAAGAAAAATGTGCTTGCTGATTTTTTGTCAAGACCAAAAATACCAGCCGAAATCAACATGTACATCCAAAGACCTGCTTTCCATATGTTGAATTATGGAAAGAAATACAAGATCCAGAAGATCAAAGATTCGCCCAGTTGGAAGTATCCCCAGGAGATTATTGAAGAAATCCAGCAAGACCGCCTCAATGAAAATATGGATAGCCTCATGTGGCAATGCCATACTGAGCTATTTCGATCTAATGGAGGCTCCATTCTTTCTCCCTTTGGGTTAAATACAGATTACCCATTCATCCATCCTCTCATCTGGAAGGAAGACGATTTCCCCGATCAACTCAAGCAGTTATTATGGTACTTAACCAACAAGTACATGATAGCTATGGAAATCCCAACCAGAAGATTCATTGCCAATCTCACAAGAATTTTTCTACTCGGCAAAGGTAATGTTGAAAAGGAAAGCGACAAAAACCTCTTAGACTTTCTAAATTGGTTTTATCCCCCAACATGGTGGAAACAACTTTTAGAGAAAGAACTAAGACCCTTGACACCAAATCCGAAGTCCATACCATCCCGTTTTTTAAACGTCCATGGCACTTTTTCGAAATAATGGTACCATAATTAATGAACCACAAGACATAGGAACCACTTCCTATAAACCTCATTTGGACAACAGAGAAGCAAGAATTCATAAATCCTATCCAGGATCTGTTCGATGTTGTGAATACTAGTACCGAGAACTTCAAAGAATCCTTTGTCAAGAAAACAAAATCATCCCTCAAGAAATCTGGAATTATAATGTCCCTGCCATATGGGATCATTATGAACTTCCACCAGAAGCACAGGAAGCACTCAACGACTTCAGACAAGCTGCATTATCCCAAGAACAAGAAATGACAGATGCTGATCACATTGTCCAAACAACACAGGACCCCTATGCTAGATGGGGAGGACCTCTGTCCCAGGACCCCAATACCCCAGGATCTTCATCATCCTTCTACAAGCATCCAGACAACTGGCCTCAGCCAAGCATGCCAAGTATGTCTCAGCCATGTATCCGTCTAGGAGATGACGACACAAACTGGGAACAAGAAGAAGCATCCTCGTCAAGACAGATTCTCTCACCAGCAGAGCTTGAAGCCCTTGCACAAAAATATGAAGAACATCTCTTCATGACAGGCTACAGCTCGGATGAAGACTCACACAACAGCTACAACGCCCGTGACGGACATGACCGTTGAAATCATTGTCCGTACAGAGTTACTGTAGCAAAGCACTGTTCGCTAGTGTTCGCTTTTACTGTTCACTAGGCTAGGGAAAGATCATTCACGCATGCGCATCGTTCATAAGCGTGCGAATAATTCCCTCTCGGAATTTTCCGGAGCCTTTGTTCTGTTTTCCGGACCATTGTCTTTTGGTCCTTGTCTGCTTGTGTCTTCTTTGGCCTATATAAGGCAAGGAGTCTGTAATGTGCAAGACAGATCTGGAGTTCCAGAGAGTCCCTTGAATGAAGTGAGTGTTTTTAGTGAAAAACCTCTCATGGCTTTCTAAACTCCTCTCTTCTTCTCTAGCCTGGTAGGATCCTCCAAGAAAGGCAGCTCGAGTAATGTTAGAAACATTTCCATCCCAAGCATCTCCGAGTGTCTCAGCTCGAACTAAAAAAGCGAAGTGGTTTTCTGCTTCAAAAGGCTTGTCGCGAAGGCTTGCCAACAATGAGGTTCGCCCACTGTGGGATGCATACCTGCAGGAAATTTACTTCATCTTCCCTGGTTCTAGGTCTAGATCCCCTCATATGGTATCAGAGCATTAGTAGAAAATGTTTTGGGCAAACAAGATTTATAGAGAGAGAATTTGGTAATTATGCGGTGCAGACGTCCTACAGTAAGATCAGTGAGCTCGAGCTCGTTCTCGCGCCCACGTGGCGCGCTCTGACTGGTCAACGACTTCGATCAACGAGAATTCGGGTGAAACTCGTCCCCTCTCCCCGTGCGACCTACCCACCATCGCCATCGCCATCGATCTACCCCCTTCCCCTCTGCAACCGGAACGAAGCTCTCGGGGAGACGGAGAGGAAGAAGGGAGAGGCTGAATCCAACCCATGTCTTCTTCGAAGCTTCAAGCTCTCTGGAACCACCCAGCCGGTCCCAAAACCAGTGAGTCCGACTCGTTCCCGTCATCGCTCGGAACCCATCGCCTCGCTGTTTGACCGTTCGTGGAGTTTGTGGGCTGTGCTTGAATCTTGGGTCGGCGATTCCGTCGAGACCCATGATTCTTTTTGCCGCGTTTCTGCTTTGGCTCGCGTCCGTCTGCGATGGTTCTGTTCGTTTGCGCTTGTTTTGCACGTGCTTTCGCTGAGGAGAGATGATGATGGATTGATTTGACTAGCGCTGGTGTGGATAGATGCGAAATTGGGCAAGTGGGTAGGTGTAGTTCCGAGAAAAGTTTTGGTTTTGGTAGCGCTGATGGTAGTATTCGGCTCTATCTGGAAACGTTGAGTAGTATCTGTTGAGGTATTTTGCAGCCTTGCTGAGGGAATTGAATTTGGGTTTTGGACATTGGATTTGATTAGAATTGTTGGAGACGGTCGGGTTGAGTTTTGGTGCTTCGTCGGTTAATGGTACTTGTTCGTGCTGTGCATTCGTCTGCGATGATTCTGTTCACTTGCGCTTGTTTTACGCATGCTTTGGCTGAGGAGAGATGATAATGAATTGATTTGACTAGCGCTAGAGTGGATTGATGCGAAATTCGTCAAATCGGTAGGTGCAGTTCTGAGAAAGTTTTGGTTTTGTGGCGCTGGAGGTAGAATTCGACTCTATTTGGAAATGTTGAATAACATCTGTTGAGGTATTTTCAGCCTTGCTGAAGGAATTGAATATGGGTTTTATACATTCGGATTTGATTAGAATTGTCAGAGTTGAGTTGGTGCTTCGTCGGTTACTGTTACTTGTTTGTGCTGTTCTGGTTGATATTTGGTTGTGTTGTGTTGCATCTCTAATGCAAAGGACTTATTATGTTCATTGCCCTGTCAATGCAGTTCACTTCTGGGCACCGACATTTAAATGGGGCATCAGCATAGCCAATGTTGCCGACTTCTCTAAACCGCCAGAAAAGCTCTCTTATCCTCAGCAAATTGGTATGTCCTTGAAACTTTTATATGTATACAATCATTTGCATCTTACCCTTGTGAGTGGCTTTCCAATTGCCGGTATCATTATGAGGCACATTTATAATTGCAGCTTTTGTCTCATGTAAATGCTGCATTTTGTGCAGCGGTTGCCGCCACTGGTATTATCTGGACACGCTACAGCACAGTGATTACTCCTGTAAGCATCTACAGATATGCCAATTGTATGCTGTAGAATACTGGCTACTCAGATTGAGGATGGATCTTCTTCTTTTCCTCAAGAAGGAAAATGAAGCTCTGTATTCTGGGTTCATTTGTATCCATGAAAATGAGCATGAGGATAGAAAGTAAAACATAGATAAGTCTCTAAACCTAATTGGCAATACTAAGGTTAAGATAATTGAAGCTCTCTTCATTAGCTTGAGTAGGGTGTTTCCAATTCAAGCTCTCAAACACTGATAACAGAATGAGAAGCCATCGCTGGTTGCAGAGATTATTGTTGCTTGCCTTGCTTCTGTCAGCTCTCAATGTTGTTTTTATTTTCCTTGGAGAAAATCCTCCATGGTACTGACCAGGGTTTGTCCTACTGAATTACAGAAAAATTGGAATCTCTTCAGTGTAAATGTTGCTATGGCTGGGACAGGCCTCTATCAATTAGGGCGCAAAATTCGGTGAGTTTATACTTTCTATAGTATAGAAGTTAGTCGGAGAGTTCAGATATAAGTAAGCTTTTGTGATTATCTTATCATTTTTAGGAGTAGAACCCTTGACTATGCCAAATTTTCTGGTTATGTTTTTCGCCTATCAATTTGGAAGAAGGAATAGACTAACAAATCATTAGCTTTTCAATTAGCAAAAAGAGATCATTAACTTTCTGATCGTTGGTTTCTATACATTGAATAGGATCCTTTCCCTGTCTATCACCAGATATATGGTGTAAAGACCTCGTATGTTTACTGATCTGGAATCCTACACAGCCATCCTTTTCACACTCACGTTATATATGTCAATTAGAGGAAAGAATTGTGTTGATGTTTGTCATCATCTTGTCACAGCTCCTCTTCTACTACTCAGCTCTCCCATATGTACCTAGCTACTTAACGTGAATCACTTAAGAGTTCTTCAATTTAGATAGCCAGTCATGGAGGATGTAAAGACAACCGAGCCATATGAGTAAACCCTAATAGCTTAGTGGTATAGCTCCTATGTTAATCATATTTACAGTAATGATTATGGAATTGCACGAGTGCTGGGCATTCAGTCTGGCTGCTTTGTGGTTCAGGCCCACCAAATGACATAAAAGAACTTCTCCTGAGCTTCTTATTTCCTGTGTTTCCAGGCATGACTACTTCTCAGATGCTGAACCAGCCATCGCTAAAGAATGATGATGAAAAATTTGTTGAAGGGGCTGGTGGTCGGGCGAATGCTGCTTTCTTGCCTTGCTTTTGCAAGATCATCTCCACTTTGATGCCTTTATTTTTGTTTGTGTGGTTATGAGGTTTCTGCCATATGTCTCTCGTTCTCTTTGCACTATGCATTCATAAAATTTAGCATTTTGGCAGACCAGTGGATCCCTCTTTGATCAATGACCTTTTTCCCTTCCCAAATTATTAACGATCCATTTCGATCTGTAACATCCACTGAGAACAATCTGCAGCAGTACAGATCTTTGATTGCTCTTTGTACGCATCCGCATTCGGTTTGTCTCTTTACTTTTCCTGCTTTGACACAGATTATTGCTCAAGTAAATGGCATCTTATGAAATAATCTGCCATAGTTCTGATTGATGAGCTTATGTACATTGCCATGGAGTTTACATATCAAGAGTTGAAAGCTTTTGTTGTTGCATAACCATATAACATAAGTCCCTTGAAGTGAAAGCAGCATGCGAAGCTCGACTCGCCTCCCATATGATTCATATTTTGATCTTTCCAAGAGGTCATCTCAGTCTTCGTATGATCTTCCTGGTTATGCCATCTTGTTTGGCTGAACGAATGCCTTCTTTGTGAAGTTCCTAGTGAAATTAATATTATGGCTTCATTTGTTTGGAGGAAAATGTTATATTTCTAAAAGTTGTTTTTCAAGGAGTCATTCCAAGAAAGTGGCTATTTCTTGGTGTGTGGTTGAAATTTGAAAATAAATTGGAAAATATTTTTTATTGTTTGGTAAGGAAAATCAATTAAATAGACATTTGGGCGCTAGTTACTTGTA
This sequence comes from Eucalyptus curtisii, assembly GCA_017140595.1. Lineage (NCBI taxonomy): Eukaryota > Viridiplantae > Streptophyta > Magnoliopsida > Myrtales > Myrtaceae > Eucalyptus > Eucalyptus curtisii. The sequence continues at coordinate 14,542,211 of CM029497.1, forward strand.
CATGGGTAACTAAGGAATCCAACATGGACATTAGGGCGTCAACGTCGGATCCTCAACTCCTAGGCATGAGCACATGCTGGTTTTGGGTCTAGCGAAACCGAGCTCGAGAACTTGATGTCCGTGCTTGGCTCCTTGGCAGTTGGCACCTAGGCCTAGGTTTGCAAAGGCTGGGCCTAGATCCTTGGTGCCTGAGCCTAGATCCATTGGGGTCGAGCCTCGAATCTCGACACTTGAGATTGGGACCTTGGTGCTTCGGTAGCGGTGTTCGTGCCCATGTTCATTAAGGCTGGGTTAGGCCCCCTACCCCAAAACTTAGGTTCATTGAGGTTGGGCTTGGGACCTTGACACCGACGACACCCGGGTCTATCATGGCTCGATTTTGATGCCTAGGTCTAGGCCTAGGCCTAGCATTGATGGACCAAGGCGCAAGCGTAGGGGATCTAGGCACAGGAGTCTTGAGTTTGGCCTTGATGGACCTCGGCTTAGAAGTCGGGGATGTGAACATGGGCATCATGGTCTAGGGCCCGACCTTGATGGACCTGAGCATGGGCGTTGAGGACTTGGGCCCAACCTCGATGGACCCAGGCGCGGTTTCGATGGACTAAGGCCGGGGCGTCGAGGACCCAACCTTGTTGCTAGGGGCTTGAGAATGAGCACCGTGGTCCTTGTGCCCAAGGGTAGAGTTTCTCATCTAATGATTTCTGAAATTTAAAAAGAAATAAATTTTCCTAAGTTTAAGCTTTAGCAAGGAAAACCTTTTTTCCATTAATTAAGAAAACATTTTTTATTGACAGTGATTCAAACGTAGGAAAATAAGTAAAATATTTTTTCAAAAAAGATTTTCCATAAAACAAATGCATTTGGAGATTATTTTGTATCTCAAGAAGTGCGAGTTCCTCGGCGGATTTCAGACAATAAATTTGCAGAAAATGGAAAATCATAGATTAGATTGGATTCATTCTTTCCTTTATGTTTGAGCATATAGTAGGTTATTAGCCTTCCTTCCTTCAACCGAATTCACTCATACTTATCCAATAAATAAAAAAAAGCAACATTTGTTAATAATTAGGGAAAATGAGATAATTGGCTTTTCAACTTTAATCCAATATACAATATCATCTTCACGCTTTTAATTTATTTAATAGGATTTATGAACTTTGGTTTAACGTATAATGTCATTCTCGAACTGTTTTACATTTTCATATAATTTAGTGATTACATCGAACACTTGCTAATAGTTCATAGATTACATCAAATAAATGAAAAGCCTAGGGATGATATTGCATAAATAAAAAGTTGAACGACGATATTACGAATTGGACCAACATTTAGATACTTTTTGGGCATGAATTTTCAGACGCAAGGCCCGAGCAAACTCGGATGGTCCATCAGGAGCGGCATGAAACGAACGGCTGCGATCTCTCTTCTTCGGCTATAAGAGCCACTGCTAGGGTTTACGACTGTCCATATCATTTTGCTTTCTTCTCTGTTTCTCTTTGTTCTATCAATTTGCTTTCTTCTCTGTTTCTCTCTGTTGGTTCTGGTCCTTTTCTTATACGAATTTGCTCTGACCCATCTGAGATCCGAGGCTACATTGTACCGAGAGGAGGGCGTGCGGTCGATTCTGCACGGTGCCCTCGATCTTGAATCTGCCAAAGCGGCTGTAGCCACATCCAACGCCGTAGAAGTTAACTGGCCGGTTGTTGTCAATTTCCCGTCGACAATTCTGCTTACCGAACTTCTCACATTCCTTTCCATTTCCTGAAATTTTTACTGTCGATATTCGATTTTTTTTCCGTAAAAATGTTCCCTTTTTTGGGTCTGCGTGATTAGAGAAGGGGGAGAAGAGGAAAAGGGCATAGGATTTAGCCTTTTTTAGAGGCCCTTCTCTTACATCGAGTTTGCATTCTTGTGCGGGTCACCTTCCAAGCAGAGCTGCTTCAAATTCCCCAGCAGTTTTGTGTCTATCGGTGGCTATAATCATCACCCGAAATCTGAATTTTTTTCTTTTTTCGTTCTTTTCAATGTTGCTGTGCTCGAAGCACTAATTTTTGTAGATGGACAAGCAAGAATTTCAGCTATCTAAATCAGTGAATTCATAGGAGGAATAGTGTTAATTTTAGTTGACGAATGCCTCCTCTTACTGCTATTTTGGGAACTACATTGCTGAAATCATGTCAAAGGTCAAAGATTTCATCTTTAAAAAGTGATTTTCAATACTGGTTTAGTGAAATTCCACGGTAAGGAATTTGGGTACATTCGTTCTTTTTGTAAATTAAGGAAAAAGCAAAAATAGAGAATAAAATTTTTCAGGGTTTAGAGGAACTACCAGAGTCCATGCTCGTCATTGGACTAACGACCAAGAAAGAGAAAATACAACACAAAATAAATAAATAAAAAATAACAACAACAACAAACACGGAAATCATCGCGTGATGAGGAGGATTCCAAGGCACGCACCTTGTCGCACTCGAAATCGAGATCTTGATGGTCGAAGGGGACGCAGAGTGTGGTGGACAAAGGCACTAACGCCCTGGCCGATCTCCTCTTACAGTGCTCCGGCCCGTCCGATCTCCTCTTACAGTGCTCCGGTCCGTACTTCCTCTTCTCGTTCTCCATCCTCCCCCGCTTGCCTCCCCGCAGCCTGCGGGATCTCCCCCGCTTGCCTTCCCGCAGCCTGCGGGATTTCCTCTTCTCATTCTCCATCCTCCCCCGCTTGCCTCTCTGCAGCCTGCGGGATCTCCCCGCTTGCCTTCCCGCAGCTCGCGGGATTTCCTCTTCTCGTTCTCCATCCTCCCTCACTTGCCTCCCTGCAGCCTGCGGGATCTCCCCCGCTTGCCCTCCCGCAGCCCGCGGGATCTCGAAACACGACGCCAAAGAACCTTAAAAAATTCACAGACCTACACACATCTCCCCATTATAGAAGAAGAAGAAGAAGAAGAAGAAGAAGAAGAAGAGGATGGACGCACGTGAACGAAGGCCTGGAGTCGGTTTCAGAGAGAAAAAGATAGAGAAAGGAAGGGAAGGCCAGAGATGACGGCATAAGGACGAAGTCTGAAGAAGATGAAGGCGACGATGGACACACACGTGAACGAAGGCCTAGAGTCGGTTTAGAGAGAAAAAGAGAGAGAAAGGAAGGGAAAAAGAGAGAGAAAGGAAGGGAAGGCTAGGCTAGAGATGATGACATTAATGAAGGACGAAGGCTTCTCGTGACGAGAGAAAGAGAGAGAGCTCGCGAGGCTCTCGGATCGCCGCTCGAGCAGGGAGCGATTGCATGCAAGAATCCCGCCACTTGATTGTTTGCTTGCTTCATATATATATATATATATATAAACATAGATATACATATGAATATTAGATACACATATGAAGATTTGCCACGTGTCATGCACAAGGTCAGGTTTCCTTTGCGTGCATATTTAAGTCAAATTTGGGCTTCTTTTTTTTCAAGGTATATTCTTTCTTGATTTCGTTGCACTCCCAGTTTAAGGAAACAAACGACGAGTCGAATTTGAAGCGCTTATCGTCCCTAGAAGGGAAGATTTCTTCCGGCACGTAATCTCATTAAAAAAATCGGCAGAGAATATACCTTGAAAAAAAAAGAAGCCCAAATTTGACTTAAATATGTACGCAAAGAAACCTGACCTCGTGCATGACACGTGGCAAATCTTCATATATATATATATATGAAGCAAGCAAGTGGCGGGATTCTTGCATGTAATCGCTCCTTGCTCGAGCAGCCATCTGAGAGCCTCACGAGCTCTCTCTCTCTTTCTCTCGTCACGAGAAGCCCTTGTCCTTCATTAATGTCGTCATCTCTGGCCTTCCCTTCCTTTCTCTTTTTTTTTTTCTCTCTGAAACCGACTCCAGGACTTCGTTCACGCACGTGTCCATCGTCGTCGTCTTCTTCTTCTTCTTCTTCTTTTATAATGGCTCTCTCTCTCTCTCTTTCCCTCGTCACGAGAAGCCTTCGTCCTTCATTAATGCCGTCATCTCTGGCCTTCCCTTCCCTTCCTTTCTCTCTGAAACTGACTCCAGGCCTTCGTTCACGCGTGTGTCCATTGTCGTCGTCGTCTTCTTCTTCTTCTTCTTCTTCTTCTTCTATAATGGCTCTCTCTCTCTCTCTCTCTCTCTCTCTCTCTCTCTCTCTCTCTTTCTCTCGTCACGAGAAGCCTTTGTCTTTCATTAATGCCATCATCTTTGGCCTTCCCTTCCCTTCCTTTCTCTCTCTTTTTCTCTTTGAAACCAACTCGAGGCCTTCATTCACACGCGTGTCTATCTGTCTGTCTGTCTTCTTCTTCTATAATTGGGAGATTCGCGCAAGACTAGGTCTGTGAATTTTTTAAGGTTCCTCGACGTCGTGTCGCATTGCGTTTCGAGATCCCGTGGGCCGCGGGGAGGCAGGCGAGGGAGGATGGAGAACGAGAAGAGGAAGTACCCGATAGGGCCGGAGCACTACGTGCTGTACGAGGAGATCGGCCAGGGCGTCAGCGCCTCCGTCCACCATGCCCTCTGAGTCCCCTTCGATGAGGTCATCACCATCAAGATCCTCGATTTCGAGCGTGACAACTGCGATTTGGTGCGTGCCTTGGAATCCTCCTCATCATGTGATGATTTCCGTGTTGGTTGTTGTTGTTGTTGTTATTTTTTATTTATTTATTTTGTATTGTATTGGCCGTGCGCTTTTCTATTCGTTTGGAATCCTCCTCATCATGCGATGATTTCCGCGTTTGTTGTTGTTGTTATTTTTTATTTATTTATTTTGGATTGTATTGTATTGTATTGGCCGTGCGCTTTTCCCAGTGGTCTGGATTGGTCTTTGTTTCTGAGATTCCTGGACTTGTATTATGCGAGTTCCTAGGGAGCCTAAATCGATCCTTGGTTTTGGGATTCCTAAACCCTATATTATCCGGGTTCGTCCTTGATCCTAAGAATTTAGGGTTGGTCTCACAATTCAGTTTGCTGTGTAAATTAAAAAGTAGAAAGAAACACAACCCCAATTTAGCATAAAAAAAAAGAAACCCTCTTCACCTGCTTTAGCCTCGCTTGCCTGCTTGCCTCGCTTCTCACCTCTCTTTGCTCGCCTTGCCACTTGCTCACCTTTGTTCATTTGCCTCATGCGTTTGTTTTTGTGGTTTGTTGCTTTTAGCAATTGTAAATTTCTATTGTTATTTTATCTTATATTTATATTTAATATGTATTGGTATATCAAACTTAATGTCGCATTATTGATAAATATGTAATTTGAAATGGTATGTTTGTCCTTTTAATTAATTAAAAATAATTAAACAAAAAAATAATCGATTAATCCCGAGTTAACCCTATAACTGGACTGGATTCATATGGCCAATTTTGTCCTCGGTCTTAGGCTCAATATGGTTTGTTGTTGGTCCTAAAAATTAGAGATGACATTGTATGGGTTGGTCTCTAAGTTAGCTACTAGATTGGCCCAATCCGAACTATGCTCATCCCTAATGGCAACGCATGATCTTAATTAATCTCATTTTCCACTTTTTCCCTAAGTGAAATTTCTCCGAGCCTTATTGATGGTTGATGGAGGTCGTTGGCCTCAAGCAAGGGATGTTAGCACCTTGACTGATGTTAGCACCTCGGCTAATGAGGGCCACCCTCGCTGGCTTTGAAGACATGGGTTGTGCAAAATGATTAGGAGTAAAAGGAAAATTTAACAAAAAAATCACATATCATCATATTCCCAAAAGATATAAACCTTGGATAAACAAGAGAAGGATATACTAGAAGAAAAGTGGACAAGGTCATCAATCGCAATGACATAAATTAATTTGCCAGAAGAATAAACGATGAATAATCTCACATAGCGACTTTTGTATTAACTTTTAAGGTCGGTATAGAGCATGTGCCCTTCGAGATTTTTCAAGAACTCAATTCAATTTCATGTCCTCGGAGTGCCTTATAAGTAGACCCTGCCCCTTCTTATGCTATGGTAGCCTTTCATCCTTGCCTCGACGACCGTATCATTTGTCGTGAATAGACACGCATCAGGGAGACGATCCAAAGAGCCACCCATGCCTTATTCGGCATTTCTTGGGGATTAGAAAAAATAACACCAAAAAAAAAAAAAAAATCGAAGTTCGAAAAAGCACAAACGATCTATCAAAGAGATTTTGTTTTCTAATAATTGGAGCTTGGAAGCAGGCGCGGGTATTTATAGAAAGCTTTGGAGTCCTTACATGAGAATATCGAATGTTTGCAGTCCTTACTTGAGATCTGGGATATTTTGGGTCAACTGAAAAAGGGAGGACCAACATTCCGCCTTGCTTTAGCAACCAACCTGTCATCCAACGGACGAGCAATCAGATTACTCGAGTGTAATGGATGTGTCCACGCCTCGTGATTTGATCCGAGGAAGGTGGATTAACTTTGGTGGGCAGTGGACTCCACGCAACAATCATATTGCGAAAGAAGCTCTTTAGATACAATGAATAAATATTATTTCTGTTATGAAAGGCGAGCAATCGAATAATAAAATAGACAAAATAAGAAAATAAATTGGACATCAGATTTACGTGGTTCGGTCGTAAAGACCTACGTCCACAAGGAGAGCAGCGACGAATTTCACTATAGATCAAGCGATACAAAGAGATTACATACTCGAGTCACTCAAATACTCTTATGGTGTTTCCCAAGCCCTAATTATACCCAATAACGCATGCAGTGTTTAGCTCCAAAATTCCTCAAGAAATAATATCTCAATCTTACGAAGGAATTACACGCAAATCTTACTACAAGATTTAAATCGGCCACAGACACTAATCTTTCTTGGATGCAATTCACAGACAAGAATGACAAAGAAAAATCCCTCCCAAGAACTCGACGACGAGACGGCGCTTCAAGACTAATTCTTCATGATCAACACTCTACCACCCATGGCCACATGTCTATATATATATATATATATATATATATATATATATATAAGTGAGACCCTTATTCTTTTGCCGACTTCTCATAGGATTCCGTTTCCTATCTTAAACGATTCTATCCAAATCATAACTCTGTATATTTTAAACAAAATCCAAGTCCAAGTCAAAGTTGGACTTTCCTATTTTAGCGGCCAAACTCTCCAACGCAGATTCAGAATTTTGGGGAGTTGATCTGCAGATCTTCTTTGCTCGATTTCGAACGTTCGCAACATATCCAATTCGGAATATTCGGAATTTCGCGGCTCGACGTTTGAGCTAAGTCGCAATTGCTTCGTAAAAATTCAAACTCTGCTGCTACTCTTCCATAGCCCCCGATGGGCTCAACCGCCACAGATATTATCCAAGTCCAAGCCTCGCTTGAACTTCGCCTTAATCGATGACCTCATTAGAATACCAACTCCACATGCACCTTTAACTGCTCCACAAGGATTTTCCAACACAACCTCCTTAACTGCAGATAAAGCAAAACCATTGTCGCATCCATATTTGTCAAGAGATCAAATACGTACTTTGTTAATTTTAGCAGTTACGCCAACCATTGGCTCTGTAGGCTCCACCTCGCTACAAACACTATCCGTGTCGATTACTTTGCTAATACTCGTACTCGCTACCTCAGGAGTTTCTGGTCGTAACTCCACCTCAAGCTGAACATCGTTTAGATCCGTTTGAACATTGCTATAATCACTCCTAGCCAGAAGTACTGGAGACTCGTCAAATGTAACTTCTCTGCTGATAATAGGTGAATTTAACTTCGGGCACCATAATCGATAACCCCTATCACCTCGTGCATAGCCTAGGAATTTCCACTTTCTTACCATTCCATCAAGCTTACCATCACTCGCTCGAACATCACATGGGCAACCAAATATTCTAAGAAGAAAATAATCAGCAATGTCACCTGACCATACTTCTTCAGGAGTCCCATATCCAATCGCAGTCAATGGGGATCTATTCATTAGGTAGCACGCCGTACTTAGCGCATCCGCTAGGAATCTCCTAGCCATACCAGCACTAGAGAGCATTTTATGGGTTGTCTCTAATAATGTTTTGCTCATCAATTCCACAACATATTGTGGTTCATCAGCATTAGTGCGATGTTTCACTATGCCTTCTTTCATGCAGAATTCGTTTAACAACTTCGAGCAAAACTCCATACTATTGTCAGTCTGCACATACTTGATCATCTTACCAGTCTCCATTTCAATCAAAGTTATCAACTGCTTGATCCTGACAATAGTATCAAATTTGTGCATAAGCACAAATACCCACATCTTCATCGAGTAGTCATCAATAACTGTTAGCATATATCTAGCACTCTTCCTCGAAGGAAACCGCAACAACCTGCGAACATTTAAGTGAATTAACTCTACAATTTCCGTGGTTTCTTTAACAGTCATACTAAACTGCACTTTCCGCCGTTGATCTAAATCACAGCACCTGTATACATTCAGTTCATTAGAAACATAACCACATAGCAGATTTTTTTCACTTAAAACCTTCAGGATTCTCATGCCAATGTGCCCCAAACGCATATTCCACAATTTAGACTCTCGAACAGATGCATCCGATGTCTACGCAGCGAAATTTGTCATTGTCTCACCTTGAAGCTCATATAGGCCATTGTGCTTGATTCATTTCATTATTATCGAAGCACCTCGAACAATTTTCAGAATTCCACATTCTGAAATATATCGATACCTAGCTGAATCCAGGGCACTTAAGGAAATTAAGTTCTTCTTCAACTCTGGAACATGCCTTACTCTAGTCAATGTCCTCACGATACCATCATGCATTCTGATTTTAACATTGCCAACACCGATGACATTGCATTCAACATTGTTCCCCAACTACACTTTACTATTATCCATGCATTGATAAGTAGTAAACCAGTTTCTATTTGGTGTAGCATGAAAAGAACAACCAAAATCCATAATCCATCCATCCATCAAACGATGAATCATTAGTGACAGACAAGACATAATCGGCACTATCAACTACAGCTGCAACATTATATGTAGAATCAACTATAATTCCCTTACCCTTTTCATTCTTCAGCTTAAGGAAATTCCTTCTAAAATGCCCCCTCTTGCCACAGCTCCAACAGACAACATCACCAATCCTAGACTGATTACGTCTGTTCATATTAGCACTACTCTTACCCACACGTGTTCTAGAGCTTCCTCTATTTTCACCTACTAAAGCAGCAGATACAGGTTTGCCAGATTCTCTTCTACGAATGTTCTCGCTCATAATTAAATCTCAAACCCCATCAAACGTCAAACTTGTTGATCCACAGGAATTACTAACGTTAGCAACAGTAGTATTCCAACTATCAGACAATGAGGATAACCGAATCAAAGCACGTACCTTATCTTCAAAGTCAATCTCAATTGAACTCAATTGACTAACAATCACATTGAATTCACTGATATGATCTGCAACTGACACACCTTCGCTCATCTTCAAATTAAATAAACGTCGCATCAAATAAACCTTGTTGATCGCAGAGGGCTTTTCGTACATATCTAATAGGGCTTGCATCAAATCAGCGGTGGTCTTCTCCATCATGATGTTAATTGTGACGTTACGAGCCAACGTCAGCCGAATAACACCCATTGCTCGTCTATCCAGCAAATCCCAATCAGCTTGCTTCATCGACTCTGGTTTCTCCCTAGATAAGGGCAAGTGTAGTTTCATCTGGTAAAGATAATCTTCAATCCGCATCTTCCAGAAACTAAAATCCTTCCCATCAAATCTGTCGATTCTCACTTTTACTTCTTATGTCGCCATCGATTCGCTTTAACTTAGCCAAACCTGGCTCTGATACCAATTGTTGTGAAAGGCGAGTGATCAAACAATAAAATAGATAAAAGATGAAAATAAATCGGACACCAGATTTACGTGGTTCGGTCATAAAGACTTACGTCCACGAGGAGACCATCGACGAATTTCACTATAGATCAAGCGATACAAGGAGATTACACACTCGAGTCACTCAAACATTCTCACGGTGTTTCCCAAGCCCTAATTACACCCAATAATGCACGTAGTGTTTAGCCCCAAAATTCCTCAAGAAATAATCTCTCAATCTCACAAATGAATTACACGCAAATCTTACCACAAGATTTAAATCGGCTATAAACACTAATCTTTCTTAGATGCAATTCACGGACAAGAAAAATCCCCCCAAGCACTCGACAACGAGACGACACTTCAAGACCAATTCTTCATGATCAACACTCTACCACCCATGGCCACAATATATATATAAAAGTGAGATCCTTATTCTTTTACCGACTTCTCATAGGATTCTGTTTCATATCTTACACGATTTTATCCAAAATATATCTCTATATATTTTAAACAAAATCCAAGTCCAAGTTAAAGTTGGACTTTCCTATTTTAGCGGCCAAACTCTCCAACGCAGATTCGGAATTTTGGGGAGTTCATCTTTGGATCTTCTTTGCTCGATTTCGAACGTCCGCAACATATCTAATTCGGAATATTTGAAATTTTACATTGAACTTAAACTCGAGACATATTTTAACAATTTTCTTCCATTGTTTCCTTCCCACTTCTTCGCATTCTATCTTTTATTATTTCCTTCTTCCTTTCTTATGCATGCAATGCCTCCGATATCTCTTTCCTTTGTTTGTGAATTTTGGGCCCGGGCCCTAGTGACTTTGGACGTGGAAGTTGGGTGCTCGAGCATGGCCGTTGGGGGTTTTGACATGGCCTTGAGAGACTCGGGCCCAAGTGTCAGTGACTGGGGCACAGGAGCCGATTGTTTGGGCATGGCAGTTGGAGCTCAAGGAATGGCATTGGAGCCCCAAGCCTAGCCTCTGGGGATGAGGGCTCGACCTCGATGGACCCAGGCTCTAGCATTGGTGATATGGGTGCAGGAGCCGGGCACAAAGATCTTGGGCATGATATTTATGGACCCAAGATTGATTGCCAAGGAACTAGGCCAGTCTCTGGGACTGAAGCCTAGCCACCAAGAACTTGGGCCACGAGTGTTGGGGTTCCTGTTTTGAGCGCCGATCTCTAATTATATTTTGGATAATAATTTTTCATTTCAAAAAGAGGAAATCCTATTTTTCTGAATTTAAGTATAGGTTTTTTGCTGATTATGAGAAGATTCTCCATAGATTATTTTTTAAAGCAATCCAAACATTAGCAGATAAGAAAAATATTTTTCAATGTAAAATTTTTTGCAAAATAAATGGAGAATCGAGACAGAAACATTCCTTGAAAAAAGCTCCAATCTCATTGATGGAGCGCTTTTGCATTATATGCTAAAAGTGAAGCAATACATCATTGCCATTTGTGTTGCCTACTCAAAAAGAAGATAGTTTCTGTTAGAATTCAAAGTCAAGAATTTGTGTACCTATGCATTTGGAATAATTTCTTCTAATGTAGGTTCGAATTTTTCAACTTTAATACTCGCGTACACACGTGGGATGATCCTCTCCACGTGCATCGTAAATTCAAACCATGGTTTTCTCAAACATAACAGGAAACTCCAACCGAGATGGATAACCCTACATCTATCAAAAGAATTTTCTATCGAACGGTCTATTGGGGCACGATCAATTTCTGTGAAAAAGGTCCTGTTTTGAATTGAAAGCCAATATGCTGCGAGCATAAATCTTGGTTCTATCCTTATATGGTCATTCCATTCCCAAAAGCAAGGTTTTTATAAGCTTTAGCTGTCATACAGAAATAAGCACGCTTGAGCGTACGCTTGCTTAGGTCTCTAATGGGTAAAGTTGACCATGTCGTTTTTAATTTTATGCTTCGTCTCTTCCTATTTAGTTAAGCATTAACCATTTTTCTTTGTCATTTTATGATCCTCCCCTTCACACACCAGTTATGTCCGGGCAAAAGCGAGAAGCCCTGTCGTGTGGAGGAATGCAACTCTGTCTAGCTGTCTACCTCAACAAAAGCGCCGACCAAAGCTATCTCCCAAAGGCAATACATAGAAGGCGGATGAGAGCTTTTCTATGACCCTCAATGAACAAGTAGGAAGGCTATTCAAGACCTTCATTGCCTCGCTTTTGCAAGATCGTCTCCAGTTTAACGCCTTTGCTTTTGCTTGTGTGGTTTTGAGTTCTGCCGCATGTCTCTTATTCTCGCTGCACTTGGCAGCATTCATAAAAATCTAGCACGTTCCCTCTATGTTGAGGGAACTCTTTTGTCTAATAAGCAATCTAATACATAGAGAATTGATCAATCTCCATTTGCAACATCCGTTCTGTGTATGCATTCGGATTTGTTCTACTTATTATTTGCAGCTTTGACACAGATTATTGATTAAGTAAATGGCATTTGATGAAATAACCCGCCAAGTCGGTTCAGCTGATTCGGCTCCCTTTCATGAAAGATATAGGTACAAGCCTTGATGGTTTGGTTCCCCATTCTCGGCACTTGATTAAAAACCAAGCCCTACAAATCTGTTGATGGAGAATTCTTGTTAAAAGTGCATGATATAGAGCAATTTAATAATAAAGATGAAACAGGGAAGGGGAAATTAAAAAAGCGAGACGGTTCCGAGGACAATTCCAGAATGGTTGGAGCTTGGAAACGCGCGGTGGTATTTATGAAAGCTTTCTTCCAAGTCCTTTACGCGAGGGTTCTGAATGTTTGGGCTCGTTAACTGATAAAAGGAGGGCGAAGGTTCCCCAGTTCACCAGCCACCCTGTCATCCGATGGACGCGTTCGTGCGTGTATGCCCAAGCATGTGATTTAATCTGAGAAGGGGAACTCGCTCCGGAGCGACGCCGACCACGCGCACGAATCTGATTGTGGATGCCGATTGATAAGAAATAAGAACCAAGTCGGGATCCTTTTCTTCCCAAAACTTCTTCGTATTCTATCTTGTACCATTTTCTTTTTCCTTTCTTATGCATGCAACGCCACCGATATTTCCTTTCTTTGTTTGGGAATCTGGGCATAGGGGCGCTAGTGACTTGGGTGTACAAGTTGGGCACCCGAGCATGGTTGTCAGAGATTCGGGCATGGCCTTGAGATACCCAGGCCTGAGCGCTAGTGGTTGGGGCATGTGAGCCAAGTATTTGGGCATGGCAGTTAGAGATCTAAGCATGGGACCAAAGTTCTGAGCCTAGCCTCTGGGGATCGGGGCTTGATCTCAGTGGACCCGGGCTCCAATATTAGTGATTTGGATCGAAGGGCCAGTCACCCGGGCATAGCATTTATGGACCCAAGCTCAGCTACCAAGGAACTTGGCCGGTCTCTGGGACTTGGGCTCAGCTGTTGAGAACTCAGGCCACGAGTGTTAGGGTTCTTGTTCCAATCACCAATATATAGTCTTATTTTGGAATATAATTTTTCATTTCAAAATGATGAAATTGCTTTTCTGAATTTAAGTGTAGGTTTTCCATCGACTAGGAAAAGAATCTCCCTCGACTATTTTCTTAAGCGTACAAACACTAGAATATGGGAAAAATGTTTTCCGACATGAAATTTTTCGCAAAATAAATGGAGAATCGAGACAAAAACATTCCTTCAAGAAAGCTACGATCACGTTGACGGAGTGCTTTCACATTATATGCCAAAAGTGAAGCAATGCATCACTTCCATTTCTGTTGCCTACTCAAAAAGAAGATTGTGTCTGTTAGGATCCAAAGTTAGGAATCTGTGTAGTTATCCCTTTGGATTAAATTCTTCTAATGTAGGTCTGACTTTTTCATCTTAAATACTCACGTATGCACCGCCGATCATCCTCTGCTCATGCATCGAATAAATTCACGCTATCATTTTCTCAAACATAACGCGAAACTCAATCTGAAGTGTATAACCCCACGCCTATCAATAGGATATTCTATCGGACGGTGTAGTGGCACACAGCCGATCGCTGTGAAAAAGGTCCCATTTGAATTGAAAATCCAACACGCTGCGAGCATAAATTTGCTGTTCGATCCTTATATGGTCATCCATCCCTAAAGCAAGGGTGGTCTAAGCTTGACCAGTGATACAGAAATAAGCGTGTCTTTGGCACGTGCTTGCTTAGGTCTCTAATGGGTAAAGATGACCATCTCGTCTAAATTATGCTTTGGTCTCCTCTTCAATTAAGCATTAATCATTTTTTCTACGTGGTTCGACTCGGTCATATACGTCTTTTGATGATTATCTCCTTCACCCGGCGGTCAAGTCCGGGCCGACGCATTCATCAAAAGTAAGAAGCCTTGCCATGGGGAGTACAACTCTCTCCAACTGTCCACCTTAACAAAAACCCCATTTCGCCGATCAAAGCTATCTCACGAAGGCATACATAGAAGGCAGATGAGAGCTTTTTTATGACCCTCGATAAAAGAAAAAGTAGGAGGGCTCTCCAGGACCTTGGTGCTGCCAGGCTTTCTCGTCCTAACTGGCTCCCAAGGCCACAAACGCTGCTTTGTTGCCTCGCTTTTGCATGATCATCTCCAGTTTAAAAACATTTGATTACATGAGTATCATAACGTGTAAAAAACATTAATTGATCGAATTTTATTCTAAATCTTTGATTTTTCTTTTTGGCATATATAGAACTACCATGCAAAGCAATTTCACACATGACATCTCCTTCTCCATCTGTCGAGATATAATGAAATTAATTGATCGAATTTTATTCGATGTGATCCCCTGTTGGTTTTAGTTACCCACTCAGAAGGAGCTCATGTACTTGTTATGGAAAAAATAAAATAAAATTGATGTTATGAAGAAAATAAAAAGAATTCATATTTTTCGATGATTGGTCAATAGTACAATATGACTATGGATAGTAGCTATGATGTTGTCCACATTCACGTTGTAATCAGTATTTGGCCACCTTAACTCCGCATAACTACCATGAATAGTTTTAGTTGACTAGCACGTTATTTTTGACCACCAGTTGCGAACCACCTTTCATTTCACTTCATTATTTTTTTTCCTAAAATCGAACTAAACAACATAGAAAGTTCATGTTTTTCATAATAAGAATATCGGAAAAAAGGACACTTCGAATGTCGTGAATTTTGCGCTTACAACTAATTTTTTGATTATATGAGTATCATAACGTCTAAAAAACATTTGCTTGTGTGGTTTCGTGTTCTGCCATGTGTCTCTCATTCTCGCAGCACTTAGCATTCATAACATCTAGCACATCGGCAGACCAGTGGATCTCTCTATGATGAGGGAACTCTTTTCTCTTATAATTAATCGAATACATAGAGAATTGATCCATTTCCATTTGCAACATCCGTTTTTTGTATGCATTCGGATTTGTTTTCTCTTTATTACTCACGGCTTAGACACAGGTTATTGATTAAGTAAATGGCATATGACGAAATAACCTGCCAAGTCGGCTCAGCTGGTTCGATTTCCTTTCATAAAAGTTATAGGTACGAGCCTTGATGGTTCGAACACTGATTCTCGACACCTAATTAAAAACTAAGTCCAACAAATCTCCTGACAGAAAACTGTTGTTAAAAATAATGAAGTGACCCAAGAACTTTTACTATATATGTAGGGGAAAAAAATGCGAGCTGGTTCCAAGGTCAATTCTGAAATCTGTTTGGAACCTACACGAAATTAATCGGCTTGCTTTTTGATTCAAAAAATTAGGATCGAACTCTAACATGGTAAGTTCTAAAATTTGCGGTTCGAATCCTTAATCATCCTAGAATCGATCACCTATAGTCTCAACTCCATTCGATAAGCTCGAGTCCGAAGTGTAAATCGGCTTGGCGGGTTTGGGCAATAAATTTGCAGGAAATGGAAATCGCAGTGATTAATTTATTAATTTGTGTTGATTTTAATTCGTTCTTCAATTTATTTTTGAGCACACAGCAGGTCATTAGCTGTCATGCTTTTCCTGTAGGGTGATCCAACGGGAGCGGGCGGCTTGAGATGAACGGCTACGATCTCTTCTCCTCGACCATTTAAAATTCAAAACCATCGCTAGAGTTCACGAGTGTGCGATCTCTCACGTTCTCCCTCTCTCTCTCTCTCTCTCTCTCTCTCTCTGTTCTATCCTTTTTGCCTATCTTCTCAGGTTTTTGCCCCTTTCGGATACCGATTGCTCGCTCCGATCCATCTGATATCCGAGATAAGGGCGCGCGCGCGATCGATTCGACCCGGTGCCCTCGATCTCGAATCTGCCGAGGCGGCTGCAGCCAGATTGAAGTTGCCTAACTGGCCGGGCGGGCGCCGTTCAAATCGCCGACGACACTTCTGCTCACCAAACTTCTCATGCTCCTTTCCATTTCTCGGAAATGTAATTATCAATGATCGATTTCTCCTGGTAAAAAAGGATTCCCTTCTCTCTCTCTGCCCCCTCCCCCCTTTTTTTGGGGGGTTGTGTGATTAGAGAAGGGGGAGAAGAGGAAAATAGGGCATTGGATTTGCCCTCTTATTTTTTTTTTTTTTTTTTTTTCGGTCTAATTCAGAGGCCCTTTTTTTCGTGGAATTTTCATGTAACTTGGGAAGCTCGCTCATTCCTTCTTTTCGTGAATTAATGGGAAGATGAAAAAAGAGAAAAATGAAATTCAGGGTATTAAAGGAGAAAGTAACAGAAGCCATGCTCGACTTTGGTCACATCTAAATAAAATTTCCAATCGGACCCCGCACTTGATCTAATTTACAATTCCTACCTTTTTTTTCTTTTTCATTTTCTTTTTCCTTCTTTTCCTTTTTCTTGTTGCGCCCCCCTCCCTCTTCTGCCAACGCAAGCCGAGCCTTGGGCAAGGGATCCCTGCGCCCGGGCCGGTGGGACCCGGCCTCGCCGATTTAGCTAATAGCTAATTGGACCCCGCCCTTCTTGTGGATTTTGCATGTTGGACCGAAATCGAGTCAAACTCTATCCTTATTTATTTATTTATCACAAAAAAGGAAAAGAAAAAGCAATTGAATCGCGATAGACAGAAAGGTCCGTTTCAAGAAATATAGACAATGCCATCAATCAATATGACAAAAATAAATAAATAACTTACTGATCTCACATACAAGAAATAAGACAGAACATTCGATTGAGATATTCTATTAAACACAGACATGGCCATCCATGGATACGACACAAAATAAATAAACAAATTACTACTTTCACGTATGCTATTATGATAGGTATTGCCGCTCTAGATCAATCACATGTCCTCGAAACCCCCTTCAAGATTTTTCCAAGAGCTTAATTTTCATCGCCCTCCGCGGCACCCCATGAACTTCTTGCAACCACGGTCGTAGGGGTTGGACGGAAGAGGAAAACAGTGCGGATCCCTGCAGTACGCGCTGCCCCTCCTCATGCTGTCGTAGCGGATCATTCTACCGTCGACGACCGCATCATGCGTCGTGGACGAGAACACCAACGAGGCGATGATCCAAAGGAATTTCGACATTGTGATGACAGCGAATGCACCCAAACTAATCAAAGAGCTTTTTTGTTCTAGTGAGATGGTTGAACCTGGGGATTTGACAACGTGCGAATATCTATTTATAGGGGAGAAGGAAAGGGTGGGTGAGTGAAACACATAAAAGGGACATTTTCGTCAACTGTGCCCATTGACAGCTCGCCCCAATGAACTCCTAGAAACAGTTGGATTCTGAGGTGGCAGGGTGGGAGGCTTCCTTCGTTGTATAACAACCAAGTCAAAAGACACTTTTTACATTTGATCAATGTCTACAATTTTCTATCTAAAGAAAGCATTGATGAAATCAAATTTTCCTTTGTAGTTTTCTAATAATGATGGTCCTTTTTAGGGGCCGATATTTGTTTATCGTGATTTTTGTTGAAATATAATACGCGAAAATAACATGATCTTATAATTTATATCAATGCGAAATCACCAGAGAAATAAAAGAGAAATACTAATGACATCAGAAATTTACGTGGTTCAATCCAAATATCGGTACTTACGTCCACGGAAGAGATAACAGTAAATAATCCACTATAATTGAAAAATTATAGTTTATAATCGCTCATAAATTCGAGTATTTCTCATACATAAATTTAAGCTCAAATCCAAAGAATTTACAAGTAAACAATTTTCCACACCGTGTGTTCAAACCCACACAATAGGATCGTGCAGCATTCTTGAATTTTTTTTTCTTTCACATACAGCGAGCTGCTGGACTTGCTGGACGTGTGGCTCTGCTTGTCTTCAGTGGCTTCTCTCTTTGGACACGTGGAGGGCTCCTCTCATTATCTTTTTCGGCTAAAAGAAACCTTCGCCCTCTTATATCGCGTGCCCTTTTGACTTTGGGCCCCACCGTGGATGACCTTCAGAGGTTCCGCTCCTGAGAAGCAACCTTTGCTCCTTTTTGTAATTTTCTTTTATTTTCCCTTTGTGTGTTTTTTTATCCAATTTAATTATACTCGAAAAATCTTTATCAACAAATTCGATTTAACAAATCATTATTCGAATTCAAACTCGAAAAATTAATTTAATAATATTTACGATCAATGATGGATTGATCTAAATAATGACTTCGACGCTTAACCTGCTCGTGAGTGAAAATGATCAAATACGTAGTGCAAAAAAATTATCTTGCTCGAGCAAGCTGAACTGGGAAGGGTTGGCTTTTCTTGATCACGGTATTTCTACCCTTTCGAGTCAATCGAACTAGGGTGTTTTGACGGAATCGCCAAATTCATGATCGCTTGTATAAGAACGGAGCTAGATGGCTAGATAGATACTTTTGGCATAAAAAAGACAAAAAAAAAAAAACGAGTTTAGTTTTCGGGGCTTTGGAGCATAATAGGACTAATTCTATGAAATTTAGGGTCCAAAATGTTAGAAAGTAATCCTCGAGGGTGCAAAATGGGGAGGAAAAAATAGTTGGATTTGGGGAGATTTGCAAAAAAAAAAAAAAACCTAAATTTATTACAATCACGTTAATTCAGTTCTTAACTCCTAAATCTTTTCTAAATGAATTGTCCAACTCATGTGTAGCCAAATCTAATCATGTCAAATACACATTCGTACCTTCTTCTTTTCATTTTTTTTTTGTCGAAAGAAATGTATCATTCACATATTAGAATAATAATTTAGAGGTACATAAATAGCTTTCAAGCATAGCAAAGGGCTTGGTCAATGCCCTAGCCAAGTCTCGGTGGGGATCGTGAGCCCTTGCGGGCCCTCAATCCACAAAAAAAAGAAGTAAAGAAAAAGAAGAAAAAAGAAAAAAAAACCAAAGAAAATAGAAAAATTCAATAAAATTACTAAAATATTATTAAAATATCAACATCAACATTGAATGTGTCACGTAGGATAGCCGGCTGGCATCAATGTCATCAATTTCTAGCAAAAAAATGATTAAATTGGCTCAATTGATAAAATATGAATATGTTTAGAACTCAATTGATAAAATCAAAATGTTTAAGACTGAATTGGTAAAAAAAAGATAAGTTTTTGGACTTTTTGGACAATTTTCCCATTTAGAAATGTTAGGCAGCACAAACAAAAACAAGAATATCAACTATTTAAATTAGCGAATCTGTATGAGAAATAGTTTAGTTTAGTTGACGGTACCTCCTGTTTCTGCTATTTGGGGAACAAGTCCAAAAGTGTTGCTTTTTTATTTTCCTTGTAATTTTTTAAAGTGTTAGGGATGTCAACGGTTCAGTTTGGTTCGATTCGGTTTTTTTGAAAAATCAAACAATTAGGAAAAACTTCTAAATCGAATCGAATGAAACCCGAACCGAATACGAACCGAAATGGAATTTGGGTTCGGTTCGGTTTTTCAGTTTTTAGTTTTTAGGTTTCCGTTTTTTGTTTTTGCATTTGTTTTTTTTATTTTGTTTTTTTGCTTTTTTTTTTCTGTTGTATATTATAAGAGTAATTTTCCCAGCACCCATTTGATTTGTATTTTCAATTTTGGGTTTTTGCTTTTGTTTTCTTTTTTCTTTTGGTTGAATATTATAAGAGAAATTTTCCCAAGCCCCGGTTCCATGGTTTGGTTCAGTTCGGTTCGAATTTCTTCTTTTTTCATTTTTTGGTCATATATTTTCGGATCGGTCCAACCCCGGTTTAATTATCATCTCAATTAATGAATTAATTGATCAAACCTTTGAGCTTATCACTAAATGAAAAAACTTATTATCTTCAATAAGTACGTTATTTACTGCGTATGTGTACGATACGTAATTACCAATTTAAACGAGTGGCCTCTCCAACTCTTTTATTTTAATAGAAAAGTTTCATCAAAAAATATTTTCTTTTACCGATGTCTATTCATTATATAAATAATTAATCCTGAATAAAACAAAAAAGCTACCGAAATAATAATTTGTAGATAACTTAATAAAAAAGAAAGAAAGAAATCAGTAGGAACGAAAAAGGCGAAAAAACAATAATAATTGCTGTCTTTTACCAAAGCTCAACGTCGAATCATTGGACAAAAAGCAACACTCTTTTTCTTATTCTTCTTCTTCCCCCTCTCTCTTCTTTCTCTCCTTGCATCTGCGTCCAACTTGAAACGCAATGCACAGGGGCAGTCCACAAGCGGATCTCGGCAGCCAGTCCGACCCTCTAGCTCCGGCTGTGTCCCCGCCGTCGCTGTCGCCGTTGCCGTTGCCCCTCCATGTAAGATTTTTCTTAATATGGATTACATTAATTGATATTGTAATTTACCATTTTACGGGGTTTGGTCTAAGGTGAAATAAAATGTTTCTTAATTAATTTAATATGGGACTGGCTCGTAGTGAGGGGGTCTGGTTGGAAACTCTATAAATAGTGCTCAAGTCTCTCCTCTAACCCTAATTCTCACATGTATCCTCACATAATGAGCATTAACCTAAGGGTGAGGGGGCCGTCTCATTGAGCCAGTGATATGAAGTACGGAGGGCAATAGAGGAGAAGGACTTACGCGTGGAACATCAGTTTTCCGCTTCCGCTTCAAGAATGATGGATCCTAAAATAGGTGTATTAATCTTTCTACTCAATTATGCATGTTCTTGTTCTGGTTATGGAGATCTTGAGATTGCGCAATTTGCATCCAACATGTGGTATGAGAGCAACCATAATCCAAGAACTCAAACGCATAAAATTTTTGCCTTAATTTGTGATTTTCACAATTTTTTGATCAATCAAAATCAAATTAAATCACAAATTTAGACTAGGTTTGTCGAGAGGAGTGAATCTGTGGGCGGCGAGTCGCCAGAGGAGGCTGCACGCGCCCCCATATGCAGCCACGCATCGCCAGGGCGTCGGAGATGTGCCACATGCGCCGCCACGTGCCCTCACGCGCTCCCACGCGCGGGGCGCGGCTTGCACGCGTGATGCTGACATCACAATGACGTCAGCGACCCAGAACCGACTCGATACACGGCGACCCAAGACCCGACTCGTTGACCCGACTTGACCCGATCAACCGGTCGGACCGAGCGGCTGGATCGGACGGTCGAGCTAGGAACCAGTCGGACCGCTATCGATCGGACCGTTTTTGACCGGTCAAGATCGCTTGCGCGTGAGCTCCATGCGCTGCGCACTCAGGAGGCATGTGAGGGCGCGTGGAGCGTCCGATCGGCGCGTGGCTGGTGGCGTTAAGTTCGTATGATCCTCTTCTAAGTTGTGGTGTATTTATTTTACATGTTTGATGATTTTATGGATGTGAAAACACGTACGAAACCCTAAATACGTGTATTTTTGGTATATTTTCGCATATTTTTCTTGTATTTTTCTGTGATTTTGGAAATACAGGTGTTGGGTTACTGGTATGTTATCTTATAAACATTATAAAAGTGTGATTCATTAATAATATACAATAAATTTTAATTTTTATTAATGAATAAAGCAGTGTAATTTGCATGATATGTGATTTTGGTGATTTATTGCCCCTATCACTAAAGTTAAAATCACATGTATATGATGTATATGAGAAGTAAAGTTTATATCCCTGATATGAGAGAGATTTAAGGATTCAATTGAGTAGTGACCGCCAAAGTGGCACACTTGATTGGGTTTAAGAAATTTCGGTCTCGTATATTGATTATGATGTCTCATTGTCTAATGCGGAGTCATACTCCCAAAGGAGGTGATTGTGTATTAGTTCATGGAGGGATACATGATGGTATGGTTGTGGAGTGACTGATCCTAGTGGTTCATATGCCCAAAAGTGATGAATTCACGAATGTTAGGCTATATTCTCATAATCACTATAATGTGGGGAGTGTACAACTGCATGTCATGTATTCTGCCCAAAGATGATTATATGATTTTGCATGTTGCTCTCTGGATGTGTACTTGTACATCAAGTTTCACAGTATTCACATGATACTTATTATATACATTATTTGTTTTTCAGTCACATTTTATGTAATTAATAACTTCACTATTATTAAAGTTTTTACTGCTTCAAATTTTAAGTTGTGGACATATGATTTGCTGCTTGGGAAAATAGCAATAGAATTTGATTACTGTCCATGAAGCGTTCCATTTAGGAACACTTGAAAAGTGGTTTACCAACTGATGGCACTGCTAAAATATGATAGAAGCCTTAGTGGCTTTAAATTATGTCTTATCTAATACCGAAATTAGGATACATCTGTAAAGATTGTGTTTAAGTCCTAATGATATATATGTCTCATATAAGGTTGAAAAAGTTCCAAAAATTTTCTTCTTAAGGAATAATCTCACACATGTTTAAAAAAGAGTAGAAAAGTTCACAATGTTGATATTCTGTCTACTCTTAACGATTATCTAAAGACTTCTATAGAATATTGTGGAAATTAAATGACCGAGATAAAGAATAAATTGTATAGAATGAGTCTTAAAAGTTGTCAATCTTAATATTGGCCGTGACTATTTTGGCAAGTATGACAATGCGAAATAGCTTAAAAGGTCATTTGTCAAATACTTGGTAAATTTTGGGGTGGTAACTTAATTACTATGCCTGAAAATCCTGACAAAATGATTTGGTCGAAAGGCATAATTGCACCATAATCAACATGGTGATGAGTAAGATGAGTAAGACTAATGTATCCGGTCTTTTGTGGGTTGATATTTTGAAAACAACTCTTTTTCACATACAAAAATGTGTTTATTACCAAAGTTGTTTCATAAAATTCTTTTGAGTTATAGACTGGACATAAATTACTTTAATTATATTAAATTTAGAGGTATCGATTTTATGACTTTAATGAAGGTACAAGAATTATGGAATTACAAACAGTAAAGTTTCTAGAGTTCCAAATAGTTATTAAAGATAGTTGCTCTCAAACTATTAAGAATAATAGTACGATGGAGGTTACTGTGTCTTTGTCTTTACCTATATAGACAATTGTGGTATGGACAATTGTGGAATCTCCTATACCAAAGACTAAACTTGTTGAGGTTCAAGGTACTATTTTTCATATAGTTTATGATGAAATTTCTCAAACCTTTTAAGTGTAGAATGAAATGATTGTAGCTTATTTCTTATCCTCAATCAAGTATGTGATTAAATGCCATAAAAGGCAATATGCAATCTATGAAACATCATAGTGTTTGGAAACTTACTGCCTAAAGATCACAAGTTCATTAGTTGCAAATAGACGTACAAAACTAAAAAGATTTCAAAGAAAGATTATGAAGTTTAAAGCGAAATTGGTAGCAAAAGTTTTCACTTTGAAAGAGGGGTGGATAGTTAATAGTGAATAAATAATTATTTATTTATAGTATTTTTAAAGATTCTTTCAAAGTGAACGTGGTATTAATAGTTTATTTTTTATATGGAGTTACGCCAAATAGATACAAAATCTATATAGTGCCATTGGAAGATTTTGCAGAAGATGATTCAAGTAAACTTGTGTGTAGACTGAAAAGCCTTATTCATAATTTTAAGTAAGTTTCCAGACAATATTATTAAAGTTTCATAGTGTTATTCTTTTCATTCAGTTGGGAACAAAGTAATTCAATATATATATATATATACTGCGAGGTCAATGGGAGCAAATTTATTTTTCTCATATTCTATGTACATGATATTTCGCTTACAAGTAGTGACCTTGAGGCATCTCTTGTTCTTTGCACTAAGGTTCGTAAGGATTGTTCTCGTTATATGTATAGGATTTATCTCAGAAGATATTTGCTGATTGTATTTTGAAAATATTCAACATACATCACTGCAAGCCAGGAATTGCTCTTGTCGTTAAGGGTGATGGACCGAATCCATTACATTGTCCTTATTTAGATATTGAGAAAATCTAGTTAAATGGTATACATTGTGTTAGTGCACTTAAAAGTATAATGTATGCTCGAATTTGCATCAGACTAAATATCATTTTTGCGATGGGACTTCTAGGCAGAAATCAATCAAATCCAGGACGTGATCACTGGATTGCTGCCAAGAAGGTTTTAAGGTACTTAAAGAGGACAAAAGATTATATGCTAATTTGCAGACATGTTCAATTCTTGCAGCTAGTAGGGTATTTAGATGTAAACTTTGCTGACTGTTAGAATGACATGTGATCAATAATGGAATACATATTTATGTTAGTAGGAAGTATAGTAAATAAAGTTCTGTGTCATCTTATACTATGTAAGCAGAGTTAGTAACATTCTTTTATTCTGTTACTTGGGCTATTAGGCTCCGGAATCTCATTAAGGAGTTGACTGTTTTTAATTTTATGGATTGACCCATACGGTTGTATTGAGACAATAAATTTGTAGTATTTATTAACAATAGAGGTCTCAAGAGGTTTAAATATTTGGCAGTCAAATTTTTTACCATAAAAAAATGGTACAAAAAGGTGACGTTATAATATAACATATTTTCACAGATGATATGGTTGCAGATCCACTAACTAAAGGATTTCGCTCTTCTGTTCTTGATTGACATGTCATTGATATGAGCTTAAGTGCATCATGAGATGATGTTATTTAGTGAGAGCTATTTTGACTTTACTCTAATAAAGTTTACATCTGAATTCGTTAAACTTGGTAACGATTTGATATGTATCAACTTTTGCATTTAATGAAATATTTTTGAATGTGTTGTTATTCTACTGAATACATATTGATAAAGTCTCAAGGTACTGTATAAACCTTGAGTGAAAGCTAGGGGCATATGGTTATTAGCTTTGTGCATATGCCTTGTTATACATAAAGAAATGCTAACCATAAGGACATGCATATGTGAGTTCATTAGAACCATAAATACATTCTCTAGTGGCACTTTGTGACGCTTAAGGTAAGAGAATGGTGACTAACAAATGGTATCTCTCTATGAGAGATGTTATCCATTTGCCATACTACCATATTGAATCCATATCAAAAAAGTTGAAAGCACTTGTGACCATGGAAGCTTTGTGTGTATATATGCAGTTACCGCCATGATTCGGTGTTTGAGACTTTATGGGATATGATTGACTATTAAGAATTATCTCTAGATCAATGTGTGCACATACAGTACAATTTCAATTAATATAGTCCAAGTGGGCTAATGTAAGAGTTTTCATAATGTGAACTACATTAATTGATATTGTAATTTACCGTTTTACAAGGTTTGGTCTAAGGTGAGATAGAATGTTTCTTAATTAGTTTAATATGGGACTAACTAGTGTGGGTTGAGTTGAGTCTGGCCCATAATGAGGGGGTCCGGTTGGAAACTCTATAAATAGTGCTCAAGTTTCTCCTCTAACCCTAATTCTCACATATATCCTCACAGAAGGAGCGTTAACCTAACGTTAAAGGGTGAGGGGGCTGTCTCATTGAGCTAGTGATACGGAGAGCAATAGAGGAGAAGGACTTGCGTGTGAAACATCAATTTTCCGCTTCCGCTTCAAGAACGATGGATTCCAAAACAGGTGCATTAATCTTTCTACTTAATTATGTATGTTCTTCTTCTGGTTATGGAGATTTTGGGATTGCGCAATTTGCATCCAACACTCCAAGCCAACAAGACGAGAGGAGACGGGAGAGAATTAGAAATAGGGTTTGGTTAATGGCTTGTGACCAGTGGAGAGGATTTTATTGGTTTGTCGATTTGGTTCAATTCGGTCCACCAATAAAAACCAAACCGATAATTTTTATTTTTATATTTAATGAGAACCGAACTGAATGAAAATCGAACCGAAAAAACTGAATTTTTCGATTCCGTTCGGTTTTTGACACCCCTAGAAAGTGTATCGTACTTTTGGGTTATTGAAAATTTGGGGGGAGGGGGGTTCATTCATTCTTTAGTAAGTTAAGGAAAAGGGATAAAGAAAAGTTAAAATGCAATTCGGGGCACAGAAGAAGTGCCAGAAGTCGTGCTCGAAAATAAGCTGATTAAAATTTCTAATCGGACCCCGCACTTTATCTGATTTTACAATTTTAATCCTTTTCTTGCAGCAAAAGATTCAGCATCCCTTGGCCTTCAGTTGAACAGAAGTCCACATCATGTATAGCAACACGTATATGTACAAGTACATCGACTCGCTCCTCCTATTTCATCTACTTCCTCTCCCTTGTTTGAGGTGGAAGACGGATCTCTTTTCCGACAAGATCGACTCATTTTCATGTTAAGAACTCCAAATGAAGCCCTTAGCAAAAGAAGTCGATCCCGTCAGTGTAGAGGTCGACCCTCTATGTTCCAAGCGTCCGAGATTTGCTTCTTGAAATAGAACGGGTCGACCCGTTGGCTCAAAGGTTCAAATTATAGACATAGGGCGTCGGCTCCTTTTGCTTAGGATTCCAATTGAAGTTCTTGAAGCAACAAAATTCCACCCTCCTGCAACACGATCAACCTCCACTTCTGACCGATAGTTCGGAGGAGATCTTGAAAAGTAAGTTGTTGTCGACGGATCTTGCTACGTAGAGAGATTGTCCATGGAAATCTCCCCATAAACAATCTTATAAATGGAGAGAAATTTCGACCATCTGAGGAATGAACGTGCATTCGTGGGTTGGAGACACAAAAGCTTTCCAGTTCTTAGCCCAAAAGCGAGGAAAAGGTTCCTCCTCTTGCTGTCTAAACCGCCATGACGCGTCCCGCTCGCGCCAGTTGTGTCCATGCATGCGATTTAGTGGAAAAAAAAAAAAAACAGCTGGATCTCAAAAGCGGAAACACTAACAAACGCAGAATATTACATAAGATCCGAACTTTGGTAGTGCTTATTGTTTGTGATTATTATCCTTGTCAGCGTTGACCGTGCCTAATAGGACGGCCGGCGTTCAAGTCAGCGATTTTCCGTCAAAATTGACCGGATGAACTATATCTCATGTTATAGATGATATTTATATGGTCTTCAGAATGTTTAACCAAAGGACAAGTCCTTAAATGAATAATACCCACCATTGTCATGGCTAACCGTAATCCCATGATTAGTTAATATAAGTTTTCGCTTTTCCAAAGGCTGGCCAGTACAGTGGCATTGAAATTAAGCCCTAAACCAACAATGCCAACTCAATATAACAGCCCCAAAACGACGCTAATGAGTATAAATATTAGCTTATCGGAGAGCTAGAACCCTCACAAAAATCAAAATGTCAAATAAGGTGTTGGCTCTTTTGCATTATTGCTGCAGTAATATGCTCATTTGCAACGAATGATGTGGTCGTCGACACGAGGAAGATCTCCTACTGCGGATTGAGGAAAGGGGGCGGGGCGTGTTGCAAGGCGCACATTGTTTGCCTCTTCCATCCAACCGTTACGAACATGGTTGCACAAAATTGGATGGAAAAATTACCAAACAAATTCTAAACTTATTGTATTTATGCATACTCACCCTCAGACCTTTCAATTTGACCAATTTAATCTAAAACCTTCTTTAGTGTTAAGTTTTTGTCGCAGTTATGTTTTCATTTGGTATCAGAACTGAAAAATCATGAAGTTGGGGCCCTTGCGCCCTCCTTTCACCCACCATGTGTTGGACTCAACAATGCATTGCCTCACGCGCATTTGGGAC
The DNA here is from genome assembly GCA_017140595.1 of Eucalyptus curtisii. Lineage (NCBI taxonomy): Eukaryota > Viridiplantae > Streptophyta > Magnoliopsida > Myrtales > Myrtaceae > Eucalyptus > Eucalyptus curtisii. Next base: position 14,570,012 of record CM029497.1, read on the forward strand.
TTTGATTAAAGCCTTGGTCATCAACCCACTTGAGTCGGCCCTCGCCGTGAGAGAGGAAGGGTTGAGACATAAGGTATATTTCGCATTGCACTCTTATTTTTTAAACTTAGTTGAGTGGCCATTATAAGAAAATGGACCCCCGTAAGAATGGATCTTCCCTCTCTCGAGCCATGCATGAGGAGGTCTTCAGCTATTATTCAACTAGCTACATTCTAATTGATGCACAAAGAAGCTTAATTCGCCATATGTGTACTATGAAGTTCTTTCAATCATGAAATTCGAAAGTCTACTGAAGTAGACTTATGTGGACCTTAAACTTTTTATCACAAGAGCAACATAATCACACTCAGTATCATCTTACAAATATCACTTGCAGAATTTAAAAATTGTACACTATAATTGAGATACAGTTTGACTTTGAGAATTCACGTTATGGATACATTAAACAAATAAAATTTGTCTAGACACTTATTTGATATGCATAAGATGGATAGTATTAAATGGCTTTCCAAATGTAAATTTACACGTAGTCGATTAAGTCAAATCTCTATATATTTCACAACCTTACATTAATTTAATTTCTAAGCAGGACAAACATATATTTCGGATTTTACTTTGAATTTTAGCGAACTCGCTCTTGCCCTCCTCTATTTTGAGAAACTACCCTCCAACATATTGAAAAAAATAGTAACAACTATTGACATGGCAAAAAAAGAGCACGAAAATCAACGGCAATGAAAAAAGGGGAAAATGACTTGATAAAATAGTAACGACTATTGACATGGCAAAAAAAAAAAGCAGGAAAATCAAACAGCAATGACAAAAAAAAAAGGGGGAAATGACTTATTTTAAATTTATTGTATGATGTGAATTTAATCTTAATTTTTTGAATTTCCGAAAATCATGGACTTGTCATGGTCAGTCTTTCTATGTGACACATTGCTACGTTGGGTTTGCTCCTCTCTCTCTCTATGGGGGTGTTACTCCTTTCAAACTTTTTTCAAATGTGGATTGCTCTGATCCATTTGAGATCCGCGGCTACATTGTACCGAGATAAGAACGTGCGATCGATTCGACTAGTGCCCTCGATCTTGAATCTGCCAAAATGGTTGAAGCCAAATCCAACGCCTCAGAAGTTAACTTGCCAGTTGTCATCAATCTTTGTCGACAATTCTGCTTATCGAACTTCTCACATTTCTTTCAATTTCATGAAATTTTATCGTCAATATTCAATTTTTTCTCTGTAAAAAATTCCTTTTTGTTTGTATATTTAGAGAAGGGAGAGAAGAGGAAAAGGGCATAGGATTTAGCCTTTTTTAGAGGCCCTTCTCTTACATCAAATTTGCATTTTTGTTCGGGTCACCTTCCAATCGGTGGCTATAATCATTCGAAATCCATCTGTTTTCATTCTTTCTATTTTGCAAGGTCGACCCAATTCCCTTAAAAAGCACTAATTTTTTAGCGGTTTTAAATTTTGGACTGAACTTTTTTTAATGAAGCGACGGACAAAAATAAGAATCTGTATCTAAATTAGTGAATGCATGCTAGGAATAATTTAATTTAGTAGACAAATGCCTCCTATTTTTGCTATTTTAGGAACTAAATTGCTGAGATTATATGAAAGTTTAATGACCAAGTCCAAGAGTTCTATTTTCCCTTTTTCCTTTTAAGAAGTGATTTTCAAAACTAGGTGTTGACACCTAAATTTTGGCTACTTATTTAGTGATAAATTGCATAGAAAATTAGGGATCAATATTTAGCCTCTAAACAAAAATAACATAATTAAATTACATATAATATAGTTTTTAGTAGCATTCATCCTATTAAAGGCCTTGAGTGTAATTAGAATAAATCCTGAATTGATCAAGCCTATCATTAATTAAACCTGCAACATGCAAAATTCGGCTCAGCCCATCCACACCTGGGGCTGGCCAAAATTCACAATAGGGGAGGCTTTTTTTTTTTTTTTTGGTCGGAGGGGAGGCTTTAATTGGCCTATCTTTGTCTGTGTGATTAGAGAAGGGAGAGAAGAGGAAAAGGGCATAGGATTTAGCCTTTTTTAGAGGCCCTTTTCTTACATCGATTTAGCATTCTTGTGCAGGTCACCTTCCAAGCAGAGCTGCTTCAAATTTCCCAGCAGTTTTGTGTCTATCGGTGGCTATAATCACTCGAAATCTAATTTTTTTTTTTTCCCGTTCTTTTCGAAGTTGTCGAGCTTGACCAATTATCTTAAAAAGCACTAATTTTTGTGTGGTTTCAATTCTGGACCAAACTTTCTTTTCTGAAGAGGTGGACGAAAACATGAATCTCAGCTATACAAATCAGTGAATTCATGCAAGGGTAGTGTTATTGAATTGACGAATGCCTCCTATTACTGCTATTTTTGGGAACTAAATTGCTGAAATCATATGAAAGTTTAAAGATTTTATCTTTAAAAAATGTTTTTAAATACTGGCTTAGTGAAATTGCCAAGATTAGGAATTTGGGAAGCTGATTCACTCTTTTGTGAATTAAGGAAAAGGTGAAAAAGTGAAAACAAAATTCAGGGTATAAAAGAAGTACCGGAAGCTATGCTCCACTTGTCATTGGACTAACATTATGACCAGAAAAAGGAAAATAATCCGATTAAAATTCCCAATCAAGATCCTGCATTTGATGTAATTTACATATCCTTCCCTTCTCTTTTAGCAGTACATTGCATTATGCATGGCCACAGACTATCCTGATGAATATATATATTTATAAAAACATGTCTCACTCTTCTCCTTCCTCTCTCTCCCTCGTTCGAGTGGGGACTGATGCGTTTCTGAGAAGATCGACTCGTTTTTGCGTCAAGAACTCCAAATGGAGCCCTTAGCAGAAGAGGTTGATCCTGTCGGTGTCGAGTTTGACTCACTATGCTTCAAGGGTCCGAGATTGGCTTCTTGAAATATCGACCCATCGGCACGAAGGTTTAAATTATAGCCACAGGGTGTCGAGTCCTTTTTCTTAGGATTCCAATTGAAGTTCTTGAAACAACAAAGGTCCACCCTCCTGCAACACGATCAAGCTCCACTTCTGATTCGGAGGAGATCTTGAGAAGTAAGGAGTTGACGAAAAATCTCACCCTATAAACAATCATATAAATGGAGAGAAACTTCAATCATCTGACGAAGCAAGCCTTGACTTATGATGCGACTCAAACTAGAGATCCAAGCTGGTATCGTGGCCGTCGAAGACCGCGGTTAAATTCCCAGTCATTCTCGATCTAGTCTTCCTCACGAAATCCTCACGGCAAAAACAATCCTTTACTCTAGAGGCCTTGAATCCGATGAGATGTTTTGTAATCTGTCTGTCCTGAGGTTTGGCCATGCTGCTGGCTTCTGAAACCCTGTTCGCGGTTCGCTTGTAGGAGCTGAACCATTTGTTTTGCATGTAGCTATTCTTCCTCCATGGAGGCACGAGCAAGTCCCTCTTCTTCAAGGACTGCCTTATCGCTGTGCTCATTATCCTCACCACTTGCTTCAACTCCTCGGGCCGGCTGACAAATATTGCTGGAAATATTTTGAGTAATGAAGTGATGTGATCGGTCGGGCGAGCAATTTCGAATTCTCCTGCTAGGGAGACCTCAGCGATGTAGCGAGTATCATTTACATTAACATCGATGTATTGGTAATCTCCGGCTGGTAATCGGCTGGTCTTCTCCCATCTAGATTTGCAGAGACCTGGTGTATATCGATTTAGGAATTAGACACCAACATTTAACGATGTTCTATGGTGGATATAGTTTTTGAATGAAGTCGTTCAAAATAAGGTCATTAGATCCATGGAGTATAGCTACTCCAACAGTATTGCTCAACTAGTTCTGATTAATAAAGCAATGGAGCTGATCAAATCAAGTACAAGAAAACATAATTAATTTGTTTAAGAAATATACTAACCGGCGTCAAAGCCTTTGTCGCGAAGACGAGCTATCAATCGTCGCTTAAAATCATGCGACGACATATTCACTCGACCCCTCCCGATGAACTCGCAAGCGAGCTCAACTTCAGCTCCAATCTTCGCCTTCACTTCGTCACCATTGTAATCCCTCACGAAAATATCCTCCAACGTCTCCCTCGTCGATGACTCATCAGAATCGGACGAGCAATCGTCGAAGTCGTTGCCCTCACACTCTTCCTTGCTCAGCTTCTCATCATCATTATCCTCTTCGGCTTCAACCCTTCCTTCCTTCTCCATGAACGACGTCACGAGATCAGAGAGATCGGGAAAGCTCTCCGACGACACTGAATGCTCGCTCCCGCTGCTCTCACAGAGCCGAGCCGCTTCGTCGAACGCCGCGGCTACCCTCTTGAACTTGATGGGCAATACCTTGGCCATATCTTGAAATGAAGATGAGATTGGCCTCGCTGCCGATGTCGCTTCACTTTTTCTTTTGCTCTTTTTGGGAGAAAGTGATTTGAGAGTGAAGAAGATGGAGTGAGATTCCCCAATTACAGGTATTATATAAATACTAATGTGTGAAGCGGCTTTTGGTAGATTTGGAAGATTGTGGAAATGTTTTTTTTTTTTTTTTTAGGTTAAATGAAGAAGAAAAGACAAATAAACGAGGGTTCTATGCATGAGAAATGAAGAGATGTATGTAGCCGTGATTGAGGTGAGATTCAGACGCATGTGCTCATGTTCATGTCCACGTACATTCGTCCGATCAACGAATATTCGGTAGAAATGTCCTTCAGTAAGATCAATGAGCTCGAGCTCGTACTCGTGGTGTGCTCTCACTGGTCAACGATTCCGATCAACGAATATTCGGATGATACTCATCCCCCTGTGGAATCTCAACCAACTGCGCTGCTCATGGGTGGGTGATAATTATAGCTTTTGTCTCGTGTAAATGCCGCATTTTGTGCAGCGGTGGCTGCCACTGGTATTATCTGGTCACGCTACAGCGCAGTGCTTACTCCTGTAAGCATCTACAAAAAAAATGAGTTGCTTTTGCTGGATATGCTGACTGTATGCTGTAGAATACTGGCCACTGAGATTGTGGATGGATCTTCTTCTTTTCCTCAAGTAGCAAAATGAGGCTGTGTACTAGGATAGAAAGTAATACATAGATAAGTCTCTGAACCTAAGTGGCAATATCAAGGTTAAGATGATTAAAGCTCTCTTCGTTAGCTTGAGTAGGGTGTTTCAAATTCATATCTCAAACACCGATAACAGAATGAGAAGCCGTCGCCGGCTTGTGGAAATTATTGTTCCTTGCCTTGTTTCTGTCAGCTCGCAATGTTGTTGTCATTTTCCTCGGAGAAAATCCTCCATGGTACAGACCAGTGTTTGTCATACTAAATTGCAGAAAAATTTGAATCTCTTCGGTATAAATGTTGCTATGGCTGGGACAGGCCTCTATCAATTAGGGCGCAAAATTCGGTGAGTTTATACTTTCTATAGTATAGAAGTAAGTCGGAAAGTTTAGATATAAGTCAGCTTTTGTGATTATCTTATCACTTTTAGGAGTAGAACCCTTGACTATGCCAAATTTTCTGGTAATGTTTTTCATCTATCAATTTGGATGAAGGAATGGACTACCAAATCATTAACCTTTTAATTAGCAAGAGAAGTTCATTAACTTTCTAATCGTTGGTTTCTATACATTGAATAGGATCCTTTCCGTGTCTATCACCAGATTTATGGTGTGAAGACCTCGTATGTTTACTGATCTGGAATCCTACATAGCCATCCTTTTCACACTCCTGTTATATATGCCAATTAGAGGAAAAATTGTGTTAAATTTTGTCATCATATTTTCACAGCTCTACTTCTACTTCTCAGCTCCACAATATGTACCTAGCTAGGTAGTCTTCTGTTATCTATACTTCACTCGAATCACTTAAGAGTTCTTCAATTTAGATAGCCAGTCATGAGAAGATGTAAAAACAACCGAACCATATCAGTAAACCCCTAATAGCTTAGTAGTCTAGTTCCTGTGTTAATTATATTTACTGTAATGATCATGGAATTGCATGAGCGCCGGGCATTCAGTCCAGCTGCTTTGTGGTTCAGGCCCGCCAAATGAGATAAAGACCTTCTCCTGAGGTTCTTATTTCCTGTGTTTTCAGGCATGACTACTTCTCGGATGCTAAACCAGCCACCGTTAAAGAATGATGATAAAAAAATTGTCGAAGGGACTGGTGGTCAGGAGAATGCTGCTTTCTTGCCTTGTTTTTGCAATATCATCTCCACTTTGATGAATTCATTTTTGTTTGTGTGGTTTTGAGGTCTACCATATGTCTCTCGTTCTCATTGCACTATGCATTCACAAAATTTAGCAGTTTGGTAGATTAGCTATGTAGGGAGCACACAGTAGAAGTCCGATACCTTTATGTGGGGAGATTGTCGAGAGGGAGCCCATATCTAAATCCGTCACTCAAAAGCTTAAGCTAATGAATTATAAGTCAACTAAGATATATTAATTGCTACTCCACACCATACAATTCTGTTATGTGGGATTTCTCTAACTTAACTCACTCAAATGTACATCCTAATAAGTGGATGTCTCTTTGATCAGTAACCTGTTTCCCTTCCTTCCCAAATTCTCAATGATCCATTTCTATTTGTAACATCCACTGAGAATGATCTGCAGCAGGGCAGATCTTTGATTGCTCTATGTACGCATCCGCATTCGGTTTGTCTCTTTAGCCTTCCCACTTTGACACAGATTATTTATCAAGTAAATGGCGTCTTATGAGATAATCTTCCATAGTTCTGATTGATGATCTGATGTATATTGCCATGGAGTTTACATGTCAAGCGTTGAAATCTTTTGTTGATGCATAACCATATAACATAAGTCCATTGAAGTGAAAGCAGCACGCGAAGCTCGACTCGCCTCCCACATGATTCAATCTTAGATGACAGCATGCTTAAAGGAGTTGCTCAATGTGGGACTCTTGGATCGTTAAAAAATAATGTGGGACTCTTGGAGGCCTTGCTAGGGAGATTTTTTTTTTTTTTTTTTTTTTTTTTTTTTTTTTTTTTTTTTTTTTGGGGGGGGGGGGGGGGGGGGGGGGGTGGGGTGGAAGGGAGGGAGCGCATTAAGTGGCGGGGAAGGAAGGTGTGGAACTCTTGGAGCGACTCAGTCCCACATTGGGTGGAAAAAGAGACTAACAAATAGGCTACATCTCTCGGTAGCGAGGAACGAAGCAAATCCACGATGTTCTCTTGGCCAAAGGTGAGGTTGAATCGAGGCACTTTTTTATTCCATGAAAATATAAGTTTAAATTACATCTTTATATATATCCATTCGACGCGGTGCCCCTCGATCTTGAATATGCAAAAGCGGCTGTAGCCACATCCAACGCCTCAACAGTTTAACTGGTTGGTTGTTGTCAAACCTCCATTGACAACTCTGCTTACCGAACTTCTCGCATTTCTTTCCTTTTCACTGAGTTTTACCTAGGGGTGTGCAAAAGAACCGGGACCCGCCCGAAGCCGGTGGTTCTTGAGGGAACCAGTCCGGTTTCCGATTCCAATTTATGGGAACCGGTAGGTACCGGTCGGTTCCCGGTTCCATGGGCAGATCCGCCCACCCGGACCAAACCGATTATATTAAAATAATATATTAATTTTTAATATTAAAAATTACGTCCCAAGCAACTTATGCCTAAAACAACATGATGGTCAAATGCGAACATGAAAGACAATTCCAGCAAAAGATAACAACACACAATTGTACGCTTCTACACCAGATAGTGAACTTTCCAAAGCACATTCCATGTAATCACATGCGACTCAACCATGTATAGGATGGCCAGGACTAGAACACTCGAGATTCATTCGGGATGTATTTATCGGTGCCTGAAAGAACGGGATAATGAATCATGTGCACTCCTCAACTATATCACACTAGCCTAAGACCAGATTCCGATCTTGATTCTATCACCCTAGACACTTAACCAAAAAGAAATTCACTCAATCGCCCTAGGAGGCCGTAATGGAAAGAAACCCGAATTGTGACCACAAAAGACGAATGGAACAGTACCCAAAGCTGGAGCAAGAACGAAGCCAAAAACAATGCGGGGAAATCGATCCATAAAGTGAATCGTGAGAGCGAGAGCGAAAGACGGCATACCCATTAGAGCAGAACAGAAACAGAGGCAACCCAGAAGGGAGGGAGGAGTCGATAGCAGCAAGTCTGTCCATCCCTTTCTCTATTCAGCTCTCCATAAAATCGTTGTCGCCCTTGACAACAGCAGGTCTGTCCGTCCGTCCCTTTCTCTATTCAGCCCTTCGGAAAATCGCCGTCGCCCTCGACAGCAGCAAGTCCGTTTGTCCGTCCCTTTCGTTGTCTCGCTATTCGGCCCTCCGGTGTTGGTATTATTATTATTGTGAGACCAGTTCCATGGATCCACCCGGGAACCGAACCAGTTCCCGGGTGGATCCCGGTTTCAATTTTTCGAAACCGGTCCTTAGCGGGTGGTTTCGGTTCTAGGTCGAGAACCGCCCGCCCGGACCATGCACACCCCTAGTTTTACTGTCAAAATTCGAATTTTTCTTTCTGTAAAGATGTTCCCATTTTTTAGAGGCCCTTCTATTCCATCGAATCATTCCGGTCAACTTCCAAGCAAAGCCTCTTCAAATTTCCCAGCAGTTTTGTGTCTATCGGCGACTATAATCACTGGAAATTTAAATTTTTTTCATTCTTTTCGATGTTGCCGAGCTCAATCAGATTCTGTTAAAAATCACTAATTTTTGTGTAGTGTTAATTTGGACTTAGTTTTCTTTTCTGAAAAGGTGGACGAAAACAACAATCTCAGCTATCTAAATTAATAAATTCATGCAAGGGATAGTGTTATTGAGTTGACAAATGCTTCATATTACTGTCACTTTGGGAACTAAGGATCCGTTTGGTAACACTTCTATTACAGGAACAATTTCTTTTCAAAATTAATATTTTTTTATTTCTATTCCCCGAAACAATTTCTCAATAAAAGAACGCATTTGTTAATTATATAAAATTTTTATTCTTGAAATGCAAAAAGAATAGGATTGCGTTTGGTATGATACACAAAATTTTATATAATGTGGAATTTCTTTTAATTTTTTTCCTTATTATTCCTTGCCGCCACCAACCACTGCTGCTGACATCGGCTGTGGAGGTTGGTGGCAGCGGGTGGCGCGCAACATCATCAGCGATGGGGGTTGGCGGGAGGCGGCGACGACGGTCGGTCGGCCTACCGGCGAGCAACGACGTCGGTGATCATCGGCGGCAAGTGGCAGCGACAGCGGTAGTCGATCGATAGCAAGCAGTAGAGGGGGGTGGCGGTCGGCAAATAAGAAGAAAAGAAGGAAAAAAAAAAGAAAAGAGAAAACAACTTATTTCTAGAAATTGTTCCCGAGAATAAGAAGCCACTTTTTTCTACTTCTTATTTATGTTCCAAATTTATTCTCTGGCCACTTTTCTATTTCTGGGAATAGAAAAATTAATTGACGTTACTAAATGGATTTATGTTCTTTTTTTGTTTCGAAGAACTAAAGAACAAAAATTGGGATAAACAGAAACGTCGCCAAATAAGGCCTAAATTGTTGAAATCATATGAAAGTTTAAAAACTTTATATTTATAAAGTGTTTTTCAATACTGGGTTAGTGAAATTGCCAAGATCAGGAATTTGGGAAGCTGATTCCCTCTTTTGTAATTAAGGAAAAGACGGAAAAAGGGAAAATGAAATTCAGGGTATAAAAGAAGCACCGGAAGCCATGCTTGACTTGTCATTGGACCAAGATTGTGACCAGGAAAAGGAAAATAATCTGATTCAAATTTTCAATCAAAACCCTGCATTTAATCTAATTTGCCAATCCTACCCTTTTCTTATAGCAATATATTACATAACGCATGGCAACAGATCATCCTGATGAATATGTTTGTACAAAAACATGTCTCACTCTTCCTACTTTTATCTCCTTCCTCTCCCTCATTCGAGTTGGGGCCTGATGTCGTTTCTGAGAAGATCGATTCATTTTTGAGCCAAGAACTCCAAATGGAGCCCTTAGCAAAAGAAGTCGATCCCGTCGGTGTAGAGGTCGATCCTCTATGTTTCAAGGTCCGAGATTGGCGTCTTGAAATAAAGCGGGTCGACCCATCGTCGGAACGAAATTTCAATTATAGACATAGCGTCTCGACTCCTTTTGCTTATTGAAGTTCTTGAAACAACAAAGGTCCATCCTCTGGCAGCACGATCAAGTTCCACTTCTGATCGAGAGTTCTGAGGAGATCTTGAAAAGTAAAGAGTTGACGACAAATCTCGCCCTATAAACAATCACATATAAATGGTATAAATGGAGAGAAACTTCAATCATCTGACCAAGCAAACCTTAACCTATGCTGCGACTCAAACTAGAGATGCAAACTGGTGTTGTGGTCGTCGAAAACCGCGGTTAAATTCCCAGTAATTCTCGACCTAGTCTTCCTCGCAAAATCCTCGCGACAAAAACAATCCTTCATTCTAGAGGCCTCGAATCCGATGAGATGTTTCGTAATTTGTCTGTCCTGAGATTTGGCCATGCTGCCGGCTTCTGAAACCCTGTTAGTAGTTCGCTTGTAGGAGCCGAACCATTTGTTCTGCATGTAGCCATTCTTCCTCCATGGAGGCATAAGCAAGTCCCTCTTCTTCAAGGACTGCCTTATTGCAGTGCTCATTATCCTCACCACTTGCTTCAACTCCTCGGGCTGGCCGACAAATATTGGAGGAAATGATTTGAGCAATGAAGTGATGCGATCGGTCGGTCGAGCAATTTCGAATTCTCCTGCTAGGGAAACCTCGGCAATGTAACGAGTATTGTTTACATTAACGTCGATGTATTGATAATCTCCAGCTGGTATTCGGCCGGTCTTCTCCCATTTAGATTTGCATAGACCTGGTGTATAACGATGTAGGAATTAGACACCAACATCAAACTGTCCTATGGTGGATACAATGTTTGAATGAAGTCGTTCAATATAGGGTCATTGGATCTATTGAGTATAGCTACTCCAACAGAATTATTCTACTAGTTCTTATTATTAAAGCAATGGAGCTGATCAAATCAAGTACATGAAAACATAATTAATCTATTTAAGAAATATACTAACCGGCGTCCAAGCCTCTGTCGCGAAGACGAGCCATCAACCGTCGCTTAAAATCATGCGACGACATATTCGCTCGATCCCTCCCTATGAACTCGTGAGCGAGCTCTACTTCAGCTCCAATCTTCGCCTTCACTTCGTCACCATTGTAATCCCTCGCGAAAATCTCCTCCAACGTCTCCCTCGCCAATGACTCATCGGAATCGGACCAGCAATCATCGAAGTTGTTGCCCTCGCACTCCTCCTTGCTCAACTTCTCATCATCATCAGCATCCACCTCTCCGTCTTTGACCCTTCCTTCTCTCTCCATGAACGATGTCACGAGATCAGAGAGATCGGCAAAGCTCTCTGACGGCGCTGAATGCTCGCTCCCGCTGCTCTCGCAGAGCCGAGCCGCTTCGTCGAACGCGGCGGCTACCCTGTTGAACCTGATGGGCAATACTTTAGCCATATCTTCAAATGAAGATGAGATTGGCCTCGTTGCCGACGTCGCTTCACTTTTTCTTTCGCTCTCTTTGGGAGAGAGTGATTGAGAGAGTGAAGAAGATGGAGTGCGATTCTCCAATCACAGATGTTATAGAGATACTAATGTGTGAAGCGGCTTTTGGTAGATTTGAAAGGGCGTGGAATTTTATGTTAAAAGAAGAAGAAAGACAAAATAACGAGAGTTCTATGCATGACAATTGGAAGAGATGTATGTAGCCGTGATTGAGGTGAGATTCAGACGCATCTGCTCATGTTCACGTCCACGTACATTTGTGGGTCGGTTTGTCGAGAATGAACCAGGTCAAGTTTACTCAAATTATCATGTGCCTTTAATCTTTAATCATGTAGCTCTAATCATTCGAAAGTTGATTGAAGGTCCTCACTTCAGTTACGTTGCGGGAACATCGAATTCTATTGAAGATAATTAACTCACAATCCCACTTCAAATCTCATCAATCAGCTGAAGCGAAGGGGGATTTCGGCCATTGCATGACCCGACGGGTCCAATGAGAAAAAGACGCCCAGGATGGAGGCTATAAAAGTTGAAGAGTAAAGGCTGTTATTTCCTAATTTGCGTAGATATTCCAATTTAAGCAGGTTTCTTAATTTGAGTAGATTTCTTAATTTAATATTTCCTAGTTCATATGTCTTAGACTGTCTTTAAATAGGAGGTGCATGTAAGAATTTTCTTGATATGGGCCACATTAATTAAGATTATAATTATCCGTTTTACGGAGTTGATCTAATAAAGTGGGATATAAAGTTTCTTAACGGTCAAATATGGGCATGGCTTGTGTGGGCCGAATTGGGCCCGGCCCGTGATGAGAGGGTCTGTCCAAAATTCTATAAATAGGCTAAGGTCCCTCCTCTAGCCCTCACGATTTCGATTCAAAGACGCATACACCCACTCTCTCACATAAGGAACCCAAGTGAGGGGCAGTCTCATCGAGCCAGGGTATCGAGGGTCATAGAGGAGAAGATCTTCAGCGTCAAAGACTCGGATTGCTGTCGTTTTGCTTCAAAATCATGGATACAAAATCAGATACACAAATCTTCGACTTCTCCTTTAGGATGTTTCGAGATTCTAGCTATGTCGGTCTTGGGAGGCCATTCCGACGGCCTACATTTGGTATCAGAGCCTGCATAAACTAGAACTCGAACATAGGGAGTTTGCCCGTTTTGAAGAATTTATCCGCATGAAACTTGATTTTGATTGAATAATCGGATTAATCTTGTCGAGCCGAGTGCTTCAATATATGTTATGCCTCTCGCCGAGGCCAAACCAGCCGCCTATGGCTGTTTCAGACTTGACCCGAGCTCGGAAGGTTTTGCTTGTTTTTCATGATTTTTGGTCCGATGAAAGTGAATTTTTATTGGACAAATAGCTTCTACTCTTCAATACGATCATTTTGCTTGGTAGAACATTGTCAGACGATACCGGAAATGACCTCACGTGCCACCATGCGCTAAGGCGGTGCTGGGAGTCGGCAAAATGCGCCGCCACGCGACCTCGTGCCCGCACGCGTGTGCCAACACATAACGCGACGTGTGGACCGCCTTAGCGCATGGTGACGTCATCCGTGATGTCATCCCACCGCCTTCGCCACCGCCATGGACAACTGTCAGTGATGACGTTATGATGACGTCACATAAACCGCCTTACGTGCGATCGCCACGTGGCATGTGATGTCACTGATGACGTCACTATGGACCCGACCCGGTTTGACCGGGTCAACCCAACCTGGGTTGACTGGTTTGACCCGACCCGGGTTTACCGGGTTGACCCAACCCAATTGATCGTTGATCGGTCGGACCGGCTTTAGGTCGATTTCTGGGTGCCAGCGCGTGCAACTCACGCACCGCACACTCTAGTGACGCGTGAGGGCACTTGTGACGTCCGTTTGGCGCGTGGTTGATATGGACTTGCTCGTAAGTGAACTTCCTACCTTGTGGTGTATTTATTTGCATTTTTTGATGCCTTTAAGGATATGAAATTGTGCGTAAAATCATAAAGACGTGATTTTTGATGTAATTTTGGAATATTTCTGCATAGTTTGGGAAATACAAATACATGCTTATGATTATATCATCACTTAAGGAATATGTATAGTGTTGATTTATTATGTAGTATGTATTAGTGGATGGAGCAATGCAATTAGCATGACTTGTGATTTTAGTGACAAACATCCCCTGTCATCAAATCTAAAATCACTTGTGAAAGGTGAATGTGAGTCATAAAGTTATATCCCTAATATGAGAGAATTTTGATGATTCAGTTGGGTTGTGACCGCCAAAGTGGCACACTTGATTGGATTTGAGAAACATCGGTCTCACATTGTAATGGGATATCTCCTGTTCTGATGTATGATTATACTCCCAAAGGAGGTGATTGTGCGTTAGATTATGGAGGGATGCATGCATAGCATATGGTTGAAAAGTGACTAACCTTAGTGGTTCATACACCCAAAGGTGGTGAATTCGCAAAAGGTTAGAGTATGTTTTCATGGACCGCTGTCATGTGGAGAGTATACAATTGTATGTCATGTATTCTGCTCAAAGGTGCTTATATGATGATATATGTAGCTCTTGAGATGTGTGTTTAGTACTCACATGATGATAATTACATGTATTGCTTGCAAAATCAATCACATTCTCTGTAAATGGCAATTCCATTGCGATTGAGGTTCTTACTAGATCAAACTTCAAGAGATGGAAAGAAGATTTTCAGTTTGGGATGGAGTTGGCAGATGTTCATGTTGCTCTTACTGAGAATAGGCCGGTAGACCTTACTGATGCTAGTACAGAATTCTAGAAAGTATGTTTTGCTGCGTGGGAAAAGAGTAATAGAATTTGCTTGCTCATTATGAAACGGTCAATTCAGGAACATTTGATGAGTGGCTTGCCAACTGACTGTACTGTTAAGGATATGATGGAAGCCTTGGAGGCTAGGTATCGTGTCTCTTCCAATTCTGAGATAGGTACACTTATGCAATCACTCTTCAATATGAAGTATGATGGTTCGACTGGAGTTAGAGATTATGTGCTTAGGATGGTAGATCTTTAGTCAAAACTCCGAATTCTTCAGCTTGATATCCCTGAAACTTGCATTGTGCATCAAGCATTAAACACTCTTCTTCCTGATTTTGGAATTATCAAGATGAACTATAGTTCGCAAAATGAGGCTTGGTCAATCAATGACCTTATAGTTAGAGTGGTGGCAGAGGAAGAGAAATTGAAGAAAGAAAGAGGGCATCTTGCCTCGTATGCCTCTAGTTCTACCAGCAAAAAGGGTAAATGGATTGCACATCATAGAGGAAATCCTAAAGCTATAGGCGCTTATAACAATATAGCTCCTAAAAGAGGAAATCCTAAGCTATTGGTCCCTCCACCTCTATGGCTCCTAGAAAGGCACATTTTAAAAGGGAGGGTGTCCTTTGCTACTTTTGTAGGAAGAGGGGACGCATAAAGAAACACTGCGATAAAAATAAAGCTTGGTTGTCTAAAAATGAGCATAAATGTAATGGTTCTTTGGCACTTGTCTGTGAATCCAACCTATCTGAAGCCCCATCCAGTTCTTGGTGGCTAGATAGTGGTGCAACTAATCATGTTGCATTTACCATACAAGGATTCACAAACAGAAGGATGCCAAATCAGGATGAATCAAAGCTCACTGTGGGAAACAATGATAAGATCGACGTTGAGTTCGTGGGAGATGTCATTTTGATTTTAGATACTGGTTTTAATATGATATTAAGAAACACTTTTTATGTACATTCCTTTAGACAGAACTTAGTCTCCGTATCATGTTTGGATATGTGTGGTTACTCTTTTGAAATAAAGAACAATAATGTATCTATGTTCTTTAGTTCAAATAAGGTTGGGTGCTGAAACATGTTCAATGGATTGTACAGATTGTGTTTATCTCCCAATGATATATACGCCGCTAATACAGTTGAAAATGTTGTTCCCAAAAGACCTCTACCTAAGGAACAGTCTTATGCATTATGGCATAAACGACTAGGTCATATATCTAAAGAAAGAGTAGAAAGACTGATAAAGACACACATTCTGCCTACTCTTAAATGTGACCTAGAAACTTGCATAGATTGTTGTAGAGGAAAGATGACTAAGATAAAGAAGAAAACCACATTTCGAAGTTCTGACTTACTGGAAGTCATTCATACCGATATCAGTAGACCCTATACTACAACTTTGTGTAGAAAAGTTTATTTCATCACGTTTATCGATGATTATTCTCAATATGGTTACCTATTCCTGATTAAAGAAAAGTCTGAATCTCTTGACAAATTCAAGATTTTTATGACTGAAGTTGAGACACAGTTAGGAAAAGTAATAAAGGTGGTTACATCTGATTGAGATGGAGAATATTATGGTAGACATGGCAATGTTGGGCAAATTAAAGGGCCATTTGCTAGATACTTAGAGGATTCTGGGATAGTGGCTCAGTTCACTATGCTTGGAAGTCCTGAACAGAATGGTGTGGCTGAAAAGCGCAATCGTACTCTCATGGATATGGTAAGGTGTATGATGAGTAGGACTAATTTGCCTGACTTTTTCTGGGATGAGGCTTTAACAACAGCCATTTATATATTGAATTGTGTTCCTACCAAAGCTGTTACATTGACTCCTTTTGAATTATGAACTGGACGCAAACCAAGTTTGAATCATTTCAAGGTCTGGGGATGTCCTGCAGAAGTAAGATTGTATAATTCAACATTGGGTAAGTTGGAGGCTAAAACCACTCAATGCTACTTTGTATCTTACTCAGAACATTACAAGGGATATCCTTTTTATAATCCAAGTGGAGGAACAAGGATTGTGGAATCACAAACAGCCAAGTTTCTGGAATTTGATGTAGCCGAAGAGCATGATTGCTCGCAAATTAGTGAACATGACAACATGACGAGACCTGCTATGTCTTTTTCCTTACCTATGCGGATGATTATGGAGCCTACTATGCCACAAATTGAACCTATTAACACTGAGGATCCTATTGATGAAATGGCCACAGATGAAGTCCTTCAAGTTCCTCAGGCTCAAAATGAGCTTACAGTGGCTCCACTTAGGAGGTCTGCTAGGGAAAGGCGTTTAGCTATACCACCGGACTATATAGTCTTTTTAGGAGAACGTGATTACAATATAGGTTGCATTACAGATCCAGTGACCTATATGGACGATGTTTCCTGTCCTCAATCAAATTTGTGGTTGGATGCAATGAGAGATGAGATACAATCTATGAAATATAATGGCGTTTGGGAGCTTGTTGATTTATCGAAAGGTTGTAAACCCATAGGTTGCAAGTGGGTTTATAAGACTAAAAGAGATTCAAAAGGAAAGATTGAGAAATTTAAAGCCAGACTTGTGGCCAAAGGCTTCACTCAAAGAGAATGGATAGACTATGAAGCAACATTTTCTCCAGTTTCTTCTAAAGACTCCTTTAGAGTAATCATGGCGTTAGTAGCTCATTTTGATATAGAATTACACCAGATGGACTTTAAGATTGCTTTTTTTAAATGGAGATTTTGATTAGGAGGTTTATATGGTGCAACCTGAAGGTTTTATAGCAAATGATTTAGATAAGTTTGTATGTAAACTGAAGAAGGCTATTTATGGTCTCAAGCAAGCTTCTAGACAATGGTACTTGAAGTTTCACAATGTTGTTACTTCTTTTGGTTTTGTTGAGAACAAAGTAGATCAATGCATATACTGCAAGGTCAGTGGGAGGAAATTTATTTTTCTTATACTTTATGTAGATGACATTTTGCTTGCAAGTAGCGATATTGAATTGCTACGTGAAACAAAACAAATGTTGTCAAAAAATTTTGACATGAAAGACCTAGGTGAGGCATCTTTCGTTCTTGGGATTGAAATCCATAGGGATCGTTCTCGTCGTGTGTTAGGTTTATCTCAAAAGGCATATGTTGATCGTATTTTGGAGAGATTCAACATGCAGGATTGCAAGTTAGGAACCGTTCTTGTAGTTAAGGGTGACAAAGTAGCGATATTGGATTGCTATGTGAAACAAAACAAATGTTGTCAAAAAATTTTGACATGAAAGACCTAGGTGAGGCATCTTTCGTTCTTGAGATTGAAATCCATAGAGATCGTTCTCGTCGTGTGTTAGGTTTATCTCAAAAGGCATATGTTGATCGTATTTTGGAGAGATTCAACATGCAAGATTACAAGTTAGGAACCGTTCTTGTAGTTAAGGGTGACAAAGTAGCGATATTGGATTGCTACGTGAAACAAAACAAATGTTGTCAAAAAATTTTGACATGAAAGACCTAGGTGAGGCATCTTTCGTTCTTGGGATTGAAATCCATAGGGATCATTCTCGTCGTATGCTAGGTTTATCTCAAAGGCATATGTTGATCGTATTTTGGAGAGATTCAACATGCAGGATTGCAAGTTAGGAACCGTTCTTATAGTTATGGGTGACAAGCTAAGTCTCTCACAGTGTCCTCAATCAGATTTTGAGAAAAACCAAATGAAGGATGTGCCTTATGCTAATGCACTTGAAAGTATCATGTATGCTCAAGTTTGCACCAGACCAGACATCGCCTTTGTAACAGGGCTTTTGGGCAGATATCAGTCGAATCCAGGACACGATCATTGAGTTGCTGCCAAAAAGGTCTTGAGATACTTAAAAAGAACAAAAGATTATATGCTGATTTATGGATATGTCCATGATTTGCTATTGTTGGCATATTCAGATGCAGACTTTGCAGGTTGTGAGGATGATAGGAAGTCGACAACAGATATATATTCATGTTAGCAGGAGGCGCAGTATCATGGAAAAGTGAGAAACAGAAATCTATATCTTCCTCTACCATGCAAGCGGAGTTTATAGCATATTTTTCAGCTGCTACTCAAGCATTTTGGCTTCGAAACCTTATTAGGGAATTAACTGTATTTGATTTTGTGGATAGACCCATGCACTTATATTGTGATAACAATTATGCTGTGTTATTTGTTAATAACAACAGCAGTCTAAGAGGGTCTAAGCATATGGAGGTCAAGTTTTTGACCATAAAGGAAATAGTACAGAATGGTGACATTATAGTAGAGCATATTCCCACTAACGATATGTTGGCAGATCCACTGACTAAAGGCCTACGCCCTTGTGCATTTAAGCGACATGTCATGAACATGGGCTTGGGAGAATCGATGGATACTATCGTTTAGTGGGAGCTATTTCAGATTTGCTCTAATAAAGTTTACGTCTGTATTTTGTTACTTTTTGTAACATTTCAATATATGTCAACTCCTTTTGTATAAATTGTTATTGAGTTGTGTACATATATCTAAGGAAAATCTCAAGGTACTGTGTAAATCTTGAGTAAAAGCTAGGGGTATTCAGTTGTTAGCCTTGTACATATGTCTCAATTACACATAAAGAAAAGTTAACCATAAAGATAAGACATATGTGGGTTCATTAGAACCATAAAGATATTCTCTAGTGCCACATTCGGTTTTTTGTGACACTTAAGGTAAGAGAATAGTGATCGACAAATGGGATAACACATAAGGTAAAACTCTTTATGAGGTGTTATCGATTTGCCACACAATCCAATTAAATCCATATCAGTAAAGTTGATAGCATTTGTGACCATGGAATGCTCTGTATATGTATATGCAGTTACCGCCATGATCCAGTGTTGGAGACTTTATGGGATCGGATTGAATACTAAGGATTATCTCTAGATTAACATAAATGTGTGCACATACCGTATGATCTCAATTAATATAGCCCAAGTGGAAGAATGTAAGAATTTTCCTGATATGGGCCACATTAATTAAGATTATAATTATCCGTTTTACGGAGTTGATCTAATAAAGTGGGATATAAAGTTTCTTAACAATCAAATATGGGCCTGGCTTGTGTGAGCCGAATTGGGCCCGGCCTGTGATGAGAGAGCCCGTCCAAAATTCTATAAATAGGCTAAGGTCCCTCCTCTAGCCCTCACGATTGCGATTCAAAGACGCTTACACCCACTCTCTCACATAAGGAACCCAAGTGAGAGGCGGTCTCATCGAGCCAAGGTATCGAGAGTCATAAAGGAGGAGATCTTCAACGTCAAAGACTCGGATTGTTGTCGTTTTGCTTCAAAATCATGGATACAAAATCAGGTACACAAATCTTTGACTTCTCCTTTAGGATGTTTCGAGATTCTAGCTATGTCGGTCTTGGGAGGTTGTTCCAACGGCCTACAATGCATTCTCAATTGTAAGAATTCACAATTGAATTTGATAATATTTGAGAATTTTTCTCAAGTGAGTGATTTTTTTCAATTCTTGATCCATGTTAGAAAGTCTCAATTCTTTGGTGGTGAACTTAAATTTATTTATCCTTGGCTATGGAACATTCTTTTATGTTTTGGTGGTGAACTCTTACGTCCCCTAGTCTTATTCCCTCAAGCACACCAAACACTTTCACTCATGCCATCAAACACATTCAGCAGCTTCTCACAAACTCAGCATGTATCAAGTTGGTATTAGAACTTCTAGATTGAACAAGTTTTGGGCGAACCATTCCATTCTAGAAAAAAATATAGTATGAGTGGAGCAAGTCCTCAACATCAAGTGAGACATGGACAGCCGCGAAGACCTTTGGGCTGCGTTTGGCAGTCGAGATAAAATTCGGGATAGGATGTGATTTATCAAATCCTACGTTTGGTGCTCGCTCAGGATAGGATAAAGTCGGATATAATGGGGATATATATGGGATAAAATTGTCCCATGGGAGAGGTGGGATAAAGGTAGATAGGATTTCTAATGTCCATAATAGGAAAGTTATTTTTCTTGAATAACAAACTTATTAAATTAACAAAATTGAAATTATATTTCAATATAAATAATATTTGAATTCTAATTTAAGAAATTAAAAATAAAAAAATAAAAATTTATTTTTAATTAATCTGATTTTAATTTATATATTCAACTTTAATTCTATCTTATAATAAACTTTCAATCTATAAATTAAATATTCATATTTATTATATATTTTAGGTATTTTTGTATTTTAGGTATGTTAGTACAGTTACTATTTGATAAAATTTTATTAAAGAATGATGAAAGTGGAAAAAAGAAATAATAATGAAAATAATATAAAAAAGAGGAACAATAAAATAAAAATAAATTAAGGGATAGTGTTACGAGAGATTTTCATCATCCCTGTTTATAAACATTTGGGTTCATTTATAATGATATGCCATTTATATAAAATAAAAAAAAAATATACATGATATGATATGAACATATCCGACTTGAATATTGCAATTCACCAAACAATGGACGGGATATAAAAAAATCTCATAATTTCATATCATATTCTATCCAGTCCTATCCCGATTAGAAATCCGGACGACCAAACGTAGCCTTGGTTTATTGTCCTCAACATATAAAAATATTGCCTTCCAAGTAGGCACTAGGAGAATGACCGCGAAATTAAAATGAAATTACATGAATTTGAAGGTAGCCTCAATCTAGATGACTGTTAATTAGTTGTATGCTATTGAACAAGTACTTAACTTCAAGTCATACTTGAATGAAAATAAGAGTAAGATTTTCGTTCTTAAATTTAAAAGTATGCTTACTTTGGTGGGAAAACCTGACAAATTAGAGAATCAATTAAAAATGTGCTATTCTTACCTCTTACCCAAAAAAAAAAGATTAAAAATGGGGAAAAGTACCAAAAAAGTCTTAAACCTATTGCACTGGTACCAATTCAGTCCTAAACTTTTCAATTGGACTAATTCAGTCCATCCGGCCAATTTTGGCCGGCCGATGCTGACGTGGACGTTGGCCGGTGACCGGATGCTGACGTGGCAATTTTTATGATTTTTTTAATTATTTTTTCGAATTTTTTTATTAATTTTTTTTCTTTTTTGTTTTTTTCTTTTTTGCCTTCTTCCTGGTGGTGGCCGGCGAGCCTCCGCAAGGCTCACCGGTGGTGCTCGCGGCTGCGGGCGAGGGCCACAAAGCCCTCACCGCCGCCGGCTAGGGTCGTGGCCCTCGCCCTGCCTCTCCCAGGGCCGCCGGCAAGGCGGCTCCGCCGGATCCGGGCGAGCCCGAGCGGACCGGTGAGGGTCGCGACCCTCACTCGCCTCGCCCGGGGCCACGGGCGAGGCGGCTTAGCCCGGACCTAGGCGAGGCCAGGGCGAGGAGGTGGGGAGGGGAGGGGGAGAAGGCTTCGGCTTCAGCTTCGGCTTCACCGGGAAGGTCTTGGACACCTTCTTGGGTTCCTCCTCCATTGATGCGAATGTGAAAGCTCGAGCTCTTCTTTGGCCTCGCCGGCCGCAAGCGAGGCCGCTTCGCCCACGGCAAGGCCAAGGCGAGGCTGGCCTTGCCTAGATCCGGGCTAAGCCACCTCGCCCGCGGCCCTAGGTGAGGCCGAGAGAGAGCCGCGACCCTCGCCGACGGCTGGCGAGGGCCGCTCGGCCTCACCTAGGGCCGCGGGCAAGGCTAGCCTCGCCCAGATCCCGGCGAAGCCGCCTCGTCGGCGGCCTTGGGAGAGGCCGGCCGAGGGCCGGGACCCTCGCCGGCGGCAGGCGAGGGCTTCACGGCCCTTGCCTAGTGGCCGGCGAGCCTCACCGGAGGCTCGCCGGCCACCGCAGGAAGAAGGCAGGAAAAAAAAAAGAAAAAGAAAAAAATTAATAAAAAATCGAAAAAATAAAAAAAAAATCATAAAAATTGCCACATCAGCGTCCGGCCACCGGCCAACGTCCACATCAGCGTCGGCCGGCCAAAATTGGCCGGATGGACTGAATTGGTCTAATTGAAAAGTTTATGACTGAATTGGTACCAATATAATAGGTTTAGGACTTTTTTGGTACTTTTCCTGTTAAAAATGTTGGGTCAAATTTTAGAAAAAATTAACGGAACTTATGAAGAAGAGGTATTTGCCTTACAGCTATGAGCCCAACTTTTTTGTAAAGTTAAACTCTCTCAATTAACATGGTATGAGCATTGACGAGAATATTAGCAAGTTCAAACTACTCCTTGATGAGGTTTGATGCAAAAGAAATGCGAGAGAATACCAGTATTTGCCTCCTCGAAAGATTGAACAAGGATATCGCCCATTTGTTTGAGCTTCAATCATATTGGTCGTTTGAAGACATTAGCTAGAAAGCGATGAAAGTGGAGAAAGATAATGGTGTGGCGGGAGGTTTCCATCTACAAGAACATCCTCATTAATGGGTGCTTCTTCTAGCAAGGCAAAGATTATCTCGACAAAAGAGAAGTTAACTTAATTCGATAAAGAGTTCAAAAGATTAAAAGAAAAAAAGAAAAAAAAATCAGATGTTGGAGGTAGAAACTGCTTTAAGCATAGGCATTTGTGAGTTAATTGTCCTAATTGGAGAGTTATGACCCGCGAGAAATTAAGAAAATTGATTTGAAATCTCAAGAGGCTAGTAAGGATCAGATTAAGTTGAGTTCGGAGCCAAGGAGCAAGATGAGATTGTGGAAGAAGTTGATGAAGATGAGATTGCTGGGTAATTGACTTATTGCTATCTCTTTGGTCTTCTTAATTACATTAGTGATCATAACTTCACTTAGCTAATCACCTTGTCGCGGCATCTCCAATTCTTCACGAATTTCTCATCCTCCCTAACTCTCATTTTACCGAGGTTTATCTAGCTTCTATGAGTCTTCTCACTTTGTACTTGGATGTCGTTAATGGCGATAAAGCATCTCTTATATAAACATTACTTGAAGTAAGACAACATATACATTCATCAAATAATAATGGTAAATAGATGATTTTTTTCAACTTCAAAATAGTATTTAAGGTTCTCCCAACAAAAGTTAGCAAGATTAGGTTCTATTTGATACTATTCTTACGGATGCATGCCTTTTGTTCCGGGGGTTAAATTGGCAAATTGATAGGGACGCCAAGCATGATGGCCATAGGAACACCTACTTGTTCCACAAGACCTTGCACCTTTAAGCTCGTCTAATCCACAAAAACGACCTAAATCTTTTAACGATTTAATTCTAAATCTTTTAGCAATTTGTCGATTTAATCTTAAATCTTTTGACAATTTGCCAATTTAATTTTGCAATCAAATTTGATTGGAAATTGCTAATGTGGACCCCAGTCGTCCTATGTGGCACGATCGCCAAGGTGATGACTGCCACATGAGAGGGTTGACGAGGGCGGCCACCACCTCAAGCCAACAACCTATGCTAGCAATCAATGAGGCCCAACGATGACTAGTGGAGGGAAAAAAGAAAAAAAGAAAAGAAAAATGAAAAATGAAAAATGAAAAAATTCAGAAAATTAAAAAAATTGTCTACTTCAATGTTAGTCATACCACGTAGGACAATTGGTGCTTACTAGACTGCCATGTCAGCAATCTCTAGCGAAATTGACTGACATGATTGAACTTACAAATCGTCAAGAGATTTAGGACTAAATTAGCAAATCAACAAAAAATTTAAAACTAAAATGGCACAATTAAAAGGTTTAGCATTAAATTAGTTGTTGTATAGTAGGGTTAAGATTTTGTTTGGATAATATTCCCCATCAATTTAGGATAAGAAAAGGAAGCGAGTGGAAAATGGCTTTCAAAATGAAAGGGAACATTTAGGAGTGGCTAGTTATGACATTCAGTCTTTTCTAATGTTCCGAACATCTTCATGAGCATTATGAGTGAAATCCTTTGTCCTTTTATTGGTTGCTCTATGGTAGTTTATTTTAATGATATTCTTGTTATAGTAAGAGCGAGATCTTCGAAGTCTCAAGGAAAAAAAGCTCCAAGCCAAGATTGAAAAAAAAAAAATTCCGGCTGTTGTCTCCAAGCATCGTTTTCCTTGGCTAGTAGTTTCCAAATATGGGATTTTTGTAAATCAATCAAACATGGAGGCGATGAAGACGTGGTCAATTCCAAAATCTGTTTCTAATGCGAGGACCTTTCATGGTCTTACCTCTTCCTATTGCAAATTTCTGAAGAATTTGACCACTATCACGGCTCCTATCAAACGCACGAAGATGAAATCTTTTCAATGATTTAATGCTACCCACAATACTTTTAAAGTCATCAAACAAAGCTTTCCTAAAAACCTCTAATCTATTTCAGTGAGAAGTTGATAGGGTTAAGGAAGAATGATTCCACTTATGATAAGGAGTTGTTTGCCATTGTGAGAACTTTTGATCATTTGAGTCACAACATGAAGCTTAAATAGTTTGTTCCTCATTTTGATAGTGAGGTTTTCATGTACATTAGCGGTCAATGCAAACTCAATTCAAGACATATCAAATGAGTAGATTTTCTTCATTTCTTTTTCTTTTTCTTGAAAGAAAAGGATTGGCCACTTGATATAGTTTCTATTACGGTTTTTGTCAGCAACACTTATTTGTGGGTAGAAGTTTTCTAGAAAATCCACTAATCACAAAAGAAGATTGAATGGAATGCTTTAGCATCATATGCCAAAAATAAAGCAATACAGTTATTGACATTTGTGTTGTCATTTTAAAAGAAGATCGTCTGTGTTAAGATCCAAAGTTGGAATCTAATGCCTTTGTATCAATTTTTTAAATGTAAGTCCTCGTACTTTTTTCAGCTTAAATACCCACGTATGCACACATGATTATTCTATGGAGAAATTGTCCAAAAAATCTTAAATCTATTACACTTTTGTCAATTTGATCCAAAATCTTTCAATTTTACTTATTGAGTCTTATACCTTTTGACAATTTGCTAATCGAGTCCATTCAATCAATTTCGATCGGAAATTATAGATGTTTATATCAATTATCCTACGTGACACAGCCAACACTTACGTTGACATTTTAAATAATATTTTAATAATATTTTGAATATTTTCATAATTTTTTCTTCTTCTTTTTTCCTTTCTTTTCCTTTCCGGTGGCTAGCAAGCAATCACTGGCAAGCTAGCCTCACCTAGGCAAGCGTCAACCTTGCCAAACCTCACTTGGGCAAGAGTCAGTAAGGGCTCCCCTCGCCGAGCATCGCCTTGGTGAGAATGAGGCTGACATCAAGGCCGCCATTGCACCTCCATCCCATATCAATGCCAGCCCCTTGCCCGCTAGAGTGGTCGATGCGTCCCTCCATTGCTCTCTTTGCCACCATGCGCAAAGGTCGCGAGCCACAGAAATAGAAGTCATGGGTCGGTCTTGCCAAATTTGGCTTGGGTGAGGCCACCTTGGCCTCGCCTAGGCCTAGTCAATGATTGGCCTTGTCAAATATGGCAACGCTCACCCTTACCCAAGTGAGGCCCGACAATACCAACCCTTGCTTATAGTAGGCTAGGCTAGCCTTCAAGAAAGAAAAGGAAAGCGAAAAAAGGAAAAAGAAAAAAAATCAGAAAAAATATTAAAATAGTGTCCACATCAGCAGTAACCATGCCCATTGGATGATAACTATCTACATCAGCAATTTCTTGCCAAAATTAGCTGGATAGATTCAATTGGTAATACATGAAAATATTTAGAATTCAATTGGCAAAATTGAAAAAGTTTAAAACTGAATTGGTAAAAGTCCAATAGGTTTTATATACATGTGACGTATCAATTTTAGATGGAGTTTCGTGTTATATGACTTCTCATACAATCTCCCCATTATTCTGTCCCGATGCATTGATTAGACACAAACTGTGGTCTTTAATAATATATAACGTGAAACTCCGTCTGAAATTGATATGTCACATTTATCTAAAGAATTGTCTATCAAACGGGGCTCGAATTCTTCTTTAAATTGAAAAGCCAATGTACTGTGCGCATAAATCTTGTTTCAATCTCTAGATGGTCGTTCCGGCCACAAAACATCTATTGTGGCATGCGAAATTCGGATATTCTTATCTAAGAGCAAGGACTTACCGTTTTGGGAGCGTTCGGATTCTGTTCAATGGCGATTTTTCGATTCTTACCCCCAATCAATAAAATTCAATATAAATCCCCATTGAGATTATCTATGTGCAGCAATATGATTTTTGAGCCCGCGTCAGCCTGTCCCAAATATAAGGGTATGCCGAAGATCGACTTTCCACGGTGTGTTTCCAATAATTTCTTTATGTACTATATGAGGATTTAAAAGCATCTTAGTGTAATTACACAACTAAACTTATCTTAACCGAACTAAACTACAACGTATGTCAATTGCAATTTGCAAACACAACGTGAAATGAGAGACTCGAATTCATCATGATATGGACAAGATACTTATGTAACAACCAGTACTCCTACCACAATTAAATTCAAATTAATTTTCGTCTCACAAATAAAAAATCTCAAAATGATGCACTATGACATATTCACCCTACACTAATTTTAGTCTAAGTAAAAAACGCAAATTAACACCCCCAACCCAAATGTACCCTCTATTACCATATGGTCCAATAGTACCGTTAAAAAGGCGTGCATAAGAGATAATTATGATATAGATTCGTTATAAAGAATAATAGGATTCGACGTGAAAAATTCACAGATGTTCACCTATATGCATCTAAACAAAGGGTATATTGTCCATTGCAGAAATTCATATGCAAGATTGTCTTGATTATCCCAATACAGGCATGTTGGTAATCAAGAAACCTTGTGTCTAGAAGAACCATTCGACATTCTTGAAGAGCTAAAGTTGCATATTCCGATTTTATCACTTTAAGATAAATATGTCATGTGATACAAGTTTGGGATTTTTTATGATACAAATATTAGTTTAGGCTAACTGTGTTATGGCGGTACCGATTTGAGATTTTTTATGAGACAAAAGTTAGTTTGGGATGAATGTGTCATGAGTACTACCGGTTTGAAATATTTAATGGTATTGTTGTAAAATTAACCTGATTTTATGCGCCTTAATACTTCTTATATAGAGTCAAATCATCATCGGGTCAGACAAAATTCAAGCTACTTTTGCTGTGATACGGAAATAAGCATATCTTTGGCGCTGCTTGCTGCTTACTTAGGTTTACAATGTGTAAACTTGACCATCTAGCCCCTTAGCAAAAAAAAAAAAAAAAAACTTGACCATCTAGTCTTATTTATACTTTTGTCTTCATCTTTTTTAATTAATTGACCATTTTCTTTGCCCTTTATGCCCGCCATGGCGAACTCGCCCATTCCCTTTGACCAAAGAAGAGGAACTCTTCTTCGGGACTTTTCCAAGGCTTCAAAGCGCGTGAGGTCAAGTTGCATTTTACCCCTCAACGAATGGTCTCAATCTCATTTTAACCCCTGAATGATATTATTGTACCACTCAAAACCCCAGAACTTGATCCTAATGTCACCTAAACCTGATAACTCCAGCTTGTGTCAATTTAATTCAAATTGTCAACATTTTTTTGCATTTTTATGGACATTGGTTATAGCAATATGAACTTCCAGGGCAAAGCCAATTATCGCTAGAACCCGATCTCCAATGGGACCATGGTAGTTAATAACGAGGGTCCTATTCGGTGCCCATATCATTTAGTAGTTATGATTTGGATGGTCCATGATGGATTGGTCGAAATAGTGACTTCGAGACTCAACATGCTCATAAGCGAAAAAGAATAAATATGCTAAGCAAAATTTATCATGCTTTGGCAAGTTGAACCCAAGAAAGGTTGGTTTTTTAAGACCGTTTCCGTATTACCCTTTGAGTCGATTAAATCAAGGTGGGTTCGCTAAATTGCCACAACCATGATCACTCGTGTAAAAGAGAAGCTAGATGGCTCTTGTTTGCGTCGAAAAGGAGAATGAAGAACAGAAAAACAAGGCATGAATTTTACGCTTTAGAGCACAATAGGACTGATCATATGAAATTTAGGGCACAAGATGATAGAAATTGATCCACGAGGTTGCAAAATGAAAGAAAAAATCGGATTGAGGGTGGCAAAATGGAAGATTCCCTAATAAAATAAGAACCAAGTCGAAAGAGGCTTTAAATACAATTAATAACAATGGTTTTCTCCCCAGACCGTCTCTGCGTTCCATCTTTATTGTTTTCTTTCTCCTTTCTTATGCATGCAACGCCACCGATATTTCTTCCTTTGTGAACCTGGGACAGGCGATGTCAGTGTTCCACTTAGGAGGGGGAGATGGGGAGTTCGATTCCCCATCTTCTCGGGGCTCAAGTGGGAGCGCATGAGTGAAAAACAAGATTTCAGAACTTGCACACAGCATATAGTACATACAATGACTTGTAAAATAGATATAGGATAAGACTAGACAAAAATAAAATAAAATTCAAACCATGGTTTTCATATACATAATGCGAATCTCCATCCAAGTTAGCTAAGCCCATTTCTATCAAAAGAATTTTGGAATAAATACACTAAGGGTGCGTTTGTTTGTGTTTCTATTCTTTTTTTGTTCTAGGGAACAGAAATAGAAAAAACTATTTCTATTCCGAGGAACAATTTTTTAACAAAAGAACGCGTTTGGTAAACTTGTTCTTGGAATAAAAAAAGAACAGAAACATGTTTGGTAAATTTGTGTTCTTTTTTTGTTTCTTTTAATTTTTTAATATTTTTATTTTATTTTTCATTTTTTTCTTTCTTTTTCTTTTTTCTTTTTTTCTTCCTTGTGGCCGGTCGTCGGCGTCGGCCATGGCCGGCGACTGGCCGACGAGGGCCAACGGCCTCGCCCAGCCACGGCGAGGCTTGCTGACCCCCGATGAGGCCAAGCCTCGCCGTGGTTGGGCAAGGTTCGGCCTCGCCTTGGCTGGGCAAGCTCGGGCTCGCCCGGATCCGGCCAGCCGAGCCTCGCCGGTGGGCCGGGCGAGCTCGAGCTCGAGCTCGCCCAGCCAAGGCGAGGCCGAGTGTCGCTGGCTGGCACGAGGCCAAGCCTAGCCATGGCCGAGGCCGGCGACCGGCCAAAGAAAAAAAGAAGAAAAAAAAAAAAAGAAAAGAAAAGAGAGGAGAGAGAAAAGTTGTTCTTAAAAATTGTTCCAGAAACAATAAACAACTTTTTTTTTGTTTCTTGTTTATGTTCTTTTTTTGTTCCTAGGAACAAAAAATCAGATTTGGAACAAAAACGCAAACAAACGCGTTTCTGTTCTTTTTTTGTTCCCGAGAACAAAAAAACAAAATTTTTGTTCAAAAACAGAAACAAAGAACATAAACAAACATGCCCTAAAAGTCTTAAAATTTATCATAAAAGTACAATTGAGTATTAAAACTTTCAAAAAAGTACAATCAAGTACTAATGATGCATTTTGTGGAAAATAAATAATTTGAAGAATATTTTCCTAAAAATAATCAGTAGTTATTTAAAAAAATGAATGAACAAAAAATATTTTCATTCATAAATTGTCATCAATAATGAAAATGTTTTTCATTAACTATTTACTTCGAGTGATATAAGCGATTATTTTTAGAAAAATATTTTCCAAATCATTGATTTTCAAACAGAGCCTAAAACTTGTCGCAATCGAGTTATTTTATTAGCTCTATCCAATTAATTAAGTCAATAGAAGATGCCAATGCGACTTTTTTTTTTTATCATTTTCTCTCTCCTACGTGGCTTCTAAAATTATTTTCTCTTTTCTACATGGCCTATATTACTTACATAGACTAAAATAATCCAAAAAGGCCACGTGGGAGAGAAAATAATAAAAATAAAAACCACATAAGCTTTTTTCGTCAATCTAATTGGGTGGAGTGAACAAAAGGATTTGATTGCACAAATATGATAAATTTTAGCATTTAATTATACGTTTTGAAAGTCCTAGGATTTCATTGTACTTTCTTAATAAGTTTTAGAATATTTGATACACTTTTCTCAAGAATTTTCTATCGAACGGTGCATGTATTCACAGTCAATCCCTGTGAAAAAGGGTCCTGTTTTGAATTGAAAATCCAATATGCTGCGAGCATAAATCTGGGTTCCATCTTTACACGGTCACTCCATTCATTAAAGCAGAGGCTTGGCTAAGCTTTAGCTGTGATCCAGAAATAAGCATTGTCTTTAGCATATGCTTCCTTCTTCAGGTCTCTTCCAACGTGTAAAGTTGACCATCCTGTTTTATTTATGCTCTTTTCTCCTCCTTTTTAATTAAGCACTAATTATTTCTCTATGCCCGTTATACCCCTATTGGCGAACCCGCCCAAGAAGTTTGACTAAAGGGGACCCTTTCCAAGGCTTCGAACCGCGTGAGGCCAATTTGCATTTTGTTCCCCCTATAGAATGGTCTCAATTTCATTTTAACCCTTGAATTATATTCTTTGTATCAACCCCAGAACTTGATCTTGGGTCACCCCTTAAACCTAAGGACTATAGCTTGTGTCAATTTAATCCAAATTTGTCAACGGTTTTTCGCAGCTTTCGAGGATATTGGTTATAGAAATATTTGATCTCTTGAGCAAAAAGAATTATTACTAGAGCTCGATCTCCAATGGTATAGGTGAATCTCAGTCATTACCAATTATTATCCTATTTGGAGCCCATAACATCTAATGATTATAAATTTTATAGTCCATGATAGATTGGTCCAAATAATGATTTCGATGCTTGACTTGCTCATGAGTGAAAAAGATCAAATTATGCTATGCAAAAATTATCATGCTCGGGCAAGCTGAACTAAGAAGGGTCATCTTTTCTATATCATGCCATTTTTACCCTTCAAAGAGATTTGAGGTGGTTTGATTGAATTGCCAAATCCATGATCACTCGTGCAAGAGAGAAGCTAGATAGGTCTTGCTCGCCCCCACAAAAAGATAAGAAATAAAAAAGGAATAAGTGCAATAGAAATCCTAAAACTTGTTACGAAAATGCAATTGAGTCCTAAACTTACAAAAAATACAATCAAGTCCTAAAACTTGTCAAATTGGTTCAATTGAGTCATAAAATTAATACCGTCAGATTTACTAATGGAAAATGCTGATGTGGCGCGGATGTAATATTTTAAATGATTTTTTATTTTCCATGTGGCTTTTAAAAATTATTTTTTATTCAAAATTAGATTTAAAAACTAAAAAAGAAAAGCTAAAATTTATTTTTAAAAATGTTTAAAAAAAAAAAAGACAAAATGGCAGCTCCTCCACCGCCACCCATCACCGGAGGGGCCAAGCCAAGCCGCGCCGGCCTTGGGCGGAGGTCGCCGACCGCCGCCCAACCAAGGCGAGGGCGAGGGCGCCCAGATCTAGGCACGCTGGCCCTCATGGGGGGCCGACGACCGTCGCCCGCCCTGGGCGAGGCCTCGTCAGCCCTCACTCGGAGCCAGCGACCGTCGCTCGCCTAGGGCAGGTGAGGCTCACCCAGATCCGGGTGAAGGCCGGCATGCCCAAATCTGGGCGCCCTTGCCCGCACCAGCAAGGGTTGCCGACCCTCACCTGGGGCCGGCGAGGCCTCACCCGGTCGGGCGGCGGCTAGTGACCTCCGCCCAAGGTTGGCAACCGTCGCCGACCCTCCGGCGATAGGCGGCGCAGTGGCAGTGAAGCTGCCATTTTCTCTTCTTCTTTTTTTAAACAATTTTTTAAAAATAAATTTTAATTTTTAAATCTTTTTTTTAAAATTGAATAAAAAATAATTTTATAAAACCACATGGACAATAAGTCACGTCCGCGTCACGTCATTATTTTCCATTAGTAAGTCGACGGTATTAACTTTGTGACTAATTGAACCAATTTGATAAGTTTTAGAACTTGATTGTACTTTTTACAAGTTTTAAGACTCAATTGCATTTTCATAACAATTTTTAAGACTTTTATTACATTTATCCCAAAAAAAAAAATCAAGTCAAGCAAGTTCCGTTTCGGACGGTTTGGAGCATAATAGGACTGGTTCTATGAAATTTTGGGGTATAAAATCGGAACTGAGGGAGCAAAATAGGAATTCTAGTAATAAAAAAAGGAACAAAGTCCAAAGGAAGCATTAGATGCTTAATAGCAATAGTTTTCTATTTAGGGAAAACCTTAATGAAATCGAATTTTTTTTCTTTTTAATTTTCTAATGATATGCCACTTCCTGCGCCTCCCTCTCCCTCCTCCCTCCCTCGATGGTTGAAAAGGAGATTCTATTGCAGCTTCTTTAATCGCCTCCCTCCTCTCCATCCCTCCCTTCCTCCCTCTCCCTCTCGATCTCGACGGCAGGAACGCGAACGAACGCAGAATAGGGCGAAACAAGGGTCAAAGCGGCGAACTTTGACGCGTTCCCACGTGACCCACCAAGGTTTGCTGCTCCAATTCGTGCTGTTCGTTGTTGGGTTTCTCTTGGATTCGTGTTTGAATTCTTGTATCTCCTAAAGTTTTGATTTTTTCGGAGGGTTTAACTTGGATCCGTTCGTAGCCCGTTCGTAGCCCGTGTTGGAACTGCATTTTGAGAGCGAATTGTTTGTCCTGGTCCATGTTACATGAGATCCGAACTTTGGCAGTGCCAATTGTTTGTGATTATTCGGATGGGTCAAACTTGTGAGGATGCTTTGGCACTAGATCCTAGGTTTTGTTCTGTATTAGGTTTTGAGATGGGCTCTTTGGGTAGTCATTGAGGTGGAGGACTTCATTTTGAATGATGTTAGTGGGAAATCAGGCTTCAGTTTTGTGGATTCAGCAAAACCTGAAGTTTGTGGCATTCTGGAGTTTTGCTGCTTTAGTTTTGTGGATTGAGCAAAAGCGGAAATCCCTGTGAGTGTAGAGTTTGTTGTTGATGGAGCTTTGCGTGATGTTCTAATTTTGTCAGCATTTCTTGTTTCTAATAAACCGCGGATTTTTGTTTTTGACTTCTCGTGGCATATGGTCAATAAAAGCAGCGGTTCTTTTTTAATGTGCTCTCTCTCAATTTTAATGTGGTTATGGACATCGGAGTTGCTTTTGTTGTGCTCTAGTCTTGTAGTCTCCGCAGTCTGATAGAATGACAACTTTCAGCACCGATATAGGTGCTGGTGATTCCTTGCTAGTTTCTGGGTAGTTGGGTGTTTTTATATGTTGAGCCGATTTCCTGTTGTTTCCCATGGTTATTTCCATTTCATCAAAAAATATTCCTGCTTATGAGTGAGAGAGAACTTTTAGGGTTTTACATTAGTAGATAAATAATTTTTTAAGGGTTTGTGAGCTTGTTCTCACTACGTCCTGTAATCTGTTTGTTATGCAAGTCGGTAGCTTGAAATTTTTAACACACACGAAATGTACTTATATGTAGATGTTGTGTTGTAGCGTAATGTCTCATGGGTGATACGACCTCCTGTCCGTGACAAATGCACATGCATGCACACGCATAGTATCTTTGTGGCTTATGGAAGTTGTGACTCTCTCAGTGAGATTATGATCTAATGAACAATGAAATGTCTTTTGATACTCGTGTCATGTGTGTTTTGGACCATTTATGACAATTGGAATGAGCTACTTTGTATTGGAGGACTTCAGCAGAGGTTTTTTTGCCTGCCTATAGAAAGTCGAGCATTCTTTTTACATGATAATCTTCTAGGATGTTTTTCTCCATATTGGATCTTATTCTAACATACAACTACTGTAAACTTATCATCTGTCGATAATCTGAAACTCAATGCATTGGAGTATTGTGTAAGTGTCAAATTTATTCTCGACATTATCTTGTTATATGCAGGGACAGTTTTATTTTGAGATCGAGTTAATTTTCCGTGTGACATTTAGTTGGATCTATATATAAATTCATCCTACCTGTGGGAGAATGGCGGATGGAAATTCAAGTTTCTGGGGCCCAGTGACATCCACTAAAGAGTGTTGTGAGCAGAATTATGCCTATTCTTCGTATATCGCTGAATTTTTCAACACAGTATCAAACATTCCCTGCATTGTTTTGGCACTGACTGGTCTGATCAATGCCCTAAGACAACGATTTGAGAAGAGATTCAGTGTCCTTCACATTTCGAATATGGTACTTGCTATGGGAAGCATGCTATATCATGCTACCTTGCAACGAGTGTAAGTAACTTTCTTAATCCTGCATTACATTGAATCAATCTGTTGCCCATGAGAATCATTCCATGGTTAGGTTTTCTGCATCATGTAGTAGATGAGATGTTTAAACCACCAAATCAGATTAAGTGGTTCCTCATAAATGAATCCAATACTTTTGCCCCGTAAACATCCAGGGCATAACTTTGGAGGAAATATTGAATATCGTGACAGAGTAGCCCTTAAAGTGTTTATTCTTTTCCTGAGATCAAGGATCTCTTGCTTGTTGGATAGTGTTTTACCTGGGCATTAGGCATGGGTTTAGCTTCCACAATTATTGTCCCCTGCCTTGTGTCTATTTTGTGACTTCAGCAGAGTAGCCTGTATTATGTCCCTATAACTTTGAAATGTTAAGGACAAAAGAAGTATCTGACACATTAAATAGCCCAGTTTTGATAAATGGAATCACATTTACAACAACTGCGGATAGATCTTGGCTTGTCTCATATAGTTGGCTTTATTATAATTGCAATCATCATTCTTATGTACACACTAGTATGAAGTGCATGGTTTTGCATGTTACAGGAGTTCTGGATGCCGCCGATTCTTTTATTTTTGTTTGATAGGCTTGAAATATGTTGTGGCATTGGCTTCCTGCTTGACTTATCATAGATTGGTTTGCATCCTGATAGCCTGTTAATGGTATCTGTCTTCAAGTTGGTCAGATGACTATCATTAGAAAATATTTTGTTTTGTAAGCTTAATAGATATGTGGATGCGATTTGTTAAATCTTTATCAGGCAACAACAAAGCGATGAAACTCCAATGGTATGGGAAATCTTGCTGTATATGTACATCCTCTATTCTCCAGATTGGCACTATCGCAGTACAATGCCCACATTCCTCTTCCTCTATGGTGCTGTCTTTGCCATTGGACATTCATTCTTCAATTTTGGCATTGGCTTCAAGATTCACTATGTGGCCCTCTGTCTACTGTGCATTCCCCGAACGTACAAGTATTATATAAAAACTGCTGATGCCTCAGCTAAACAACTTGCCAAGCTGTATGTAGCAACCCTTGTTCTCGGTAGCATATGCGGGCTGTGTGATCGCTTCTTCTGCAAGCAAATATCTTCTTGGCCCATCAATCCTCAGGGGCACGCGCTATGGCATGTCTTCATGGGTTTCAATTCGTACTATGCAAATACATTCTTGATGTTTTGCCGAGCTCAGCAACTGAAGTGGTCACCAAAGGTGGTTTATTTCATGGGGATTTTGCCCTATGTGAAGATTGAGAAGCCTAAAGTCCAATGAGATATATCAGAAAGGCGGATTGACTTTTATGTTCTCGGGGATAGTTTGAGAGTTTTGAAACAGAGACGGGGGCAGGCAAGCAATTGCGGAGTTTACTTTTGCTCCTTTTCTTGGTATTTATTTGGTTACACTATGTCATCTACTGGCTTTTGCACTTGAAAACAGGGAACGTGTACCATATTCAATTCACGTTTCTGTTTGTAGGATGCAACTGTTCTGCTCGCAAACCAAGCATGTGTTATGTAACAGCTGTGGATTCAGACTCCCATCTTTTTTGGTTATTAGTGTGTTGTTAGTTTGAGTCTTTGACTGCTTTTTAATGCTGGAGAACAGTCGGGTTGATACTGAAGCAGGATTTTGTTTTCAATGACTACATAGGACTACCCTAATTGAAGGGATAGGAGTTTTTGTACTGGAATTTTGCACGCTCTTGGTTGCCACTTCCTATTTTTTGCACTTAAATGAGCTATTGTGAATTCCCAGTACTTCTTTTCTGTTGAAGCAGGCAAAGCCTGAATTCCGTAAATCACCATAAAAAGATTAACGCATGCGCAAGCAGAGGCATATACCCTGGCACAGAGAGTGATTTGTGAGCTGAATGATCTGATGAATAAACAATGGACATGGATGTTTGTTCGAATGCTGAAGCGACACAGATCTTAGCTTGTGTCGATTCTGTTGTGTTCTAAACCTGAGTAATTTGCACTTTTTTCGATCATATAAAACACATGATATAAGTATGCTATTCCCCAGTGGTTTTATGTGGGTAAAGACTGAAGATACGTTTAAGGAATGTGTCAAAGGCTCAAATTGCATCATCGCGTAAGGGGGACGTTACAGTATACTATAAAGAAAAAGCATGTTAAAATTTTCCTGAGTGACAACACTAGTCGCTTATCATTTTCTGCAAGCAAACGTGAACCATTACGATGCTCATTTTGGCGCCAATAGAAAAGCCAACACAGATCGAAAGATATGAGAGCAAAGCATACCCATTCCATTCCGATCTCACTCCCTCTTACCCAAAAAGCGAAAGTACTTAATAACGACTCCATTAGCCCGCACAAGAAGAAAGATGAAACTGTGTAATGAGAACATAAAGAAGGATTCGCTGAGTGATAAGGGAAAGGGGCAATCATCCGGTGGAACAACCTAAATCTTTTCCCTTGCTAAACATAAATCCCATGTAGTCCGATAATCGGGCATCTGATGCTCCTCAATTATCAGAATTCAGACAAAGTGGTGCTAAGTGCGGTCCCTCCAAAGGGGACGAATAGAGTAAAAGAGGACAAAAGAAGCAGACTCAAGTTTCACAGACCGATATAGCTAATCGAGACTTCACCTACATGATTGGTTAGCATACACTGTACAGAACATTCATCCGACAAAAAGCCTCCATTTGCAGTCTTAAATGCTGCAAATGCTAGACAGAAACGACACCATATACAGTGTTCTTTTGTCACTGAGCTCCTGCAGACATACTATGCTCAGTGCCGATGGCTGACGATAAGTCGACAAAGCAAAGTCCGTGCACACTGCAATGCTTACTTATGATTGAGCGGTCATCGTCTCGTTGATAATTTGCCCAAGCTTCGTGAACAGGGATTGCTGCTCCTCGAGAGTAAGGTTCATTAGAATCTGCAAGATATCAACAAGCAGACATTCTCAATGGGAAACTGAGTTTCAACATAATATGTTCGATAGAGTAATAAAAGATATATACATGTCGTCATACCTGCCCTAAGATCGTCTCGACTGACAAGTTCATAGCCACTACAAAGGACTGATGGTAGATATATGCAAACACAGCCATCACCATCTAAAGTAGAGAAGTTGACTTAGTAAAGCAGAAGAAGCATGCAGCACAAAACATATTTCTCAGACAATGCACACTAGCCAACTGAAATGGTGAAACTCAGAAACATAACAGAGAACAAGAAATCGCTGAACCTATGCAACTACAAATGATACAAGAGAATGTTCTGAGTTAATTATTATGTCACCTGACAATCCATTCTATCTGTTATTCCACCATGTCCTGGAATACTGTCACCAAAATCCTGTGGCACAAAGGAGCAAAATGGAGTGTCAAGACCTGAGTACAATATGTGTCGGACCATTAGGATTGTTCTAAATTACAAACCTTGATCTTGAAGGCACGTTTAAACCCGCTTGCGAAGAAGCCTCCAAAAGGTGCTATAATGGACGCAAATAGACCAAGACAGAGAGCATGCCATTGGACTGGCATTATTGCCACCTCTTTCCATGGAAACTGATCATTAACAACAAACTAAGTCACTCAATCTAAACATTTCTTGAGTATAATGCCAACTCTCTTAGATCCGTTTCTCACAAGTTTCTTTTAGGCAAACCAATTGCTCAAACAGCTCAAACATATAAGGAAAGGACTAATCAGGCCAGAATTTACAAGCTGCTGAGGACACTCATTAGTAAACTGAATTGACAATCGGAATTTAAGCAGGGAAAGACATTGTGCATCCCAAAAATCAAAATCACAAAGGACATCTCTAGTTCAAGCATCAACTTATTAAAAAAAGCAATAAAATTGAGAGCAATTGACTCACCAATTGAGCAAACCATCTGGGTAGAGTGTAATACTCTAGCCTGAAAAATGGATCAGGATCACACTGAAGCCAACCAGTAGATAAATCCTGCAATGATCCAGACAAGATAATGAAGAACTGAGGTGATTCTGAAGCAGAACCTGATTCAAATAAAAGTTTATAGTAGTGATTACCTTCCTCGGACATGTTAGCCACTGGAAACGGCCCATAATACTAGCTAGCTGCATATACATGAAAACATACCATGATTACCACCATAAAACTGAATCTGGTCATGGTTACCAGCAAAAAAAAGACTATACATAGGCCAATATGGGACCAGATACCCTCAAAGCATGAATATCTCAAAAGGAGAAGTTAGGACCTCTCCAGACAGGTTCAAATGCAAAAAAATCTTAAAATCAAAGTGAGGTGCCTCAATAAAGTCTGAAGGATATGGCAAACAGTACCTTCCAGGAACCAACAATATTATTTCAACAGACATTTAAGATCAAAGTTGCAAAAAGTGTCCCACCAAGGAGTTTAAAGGAAATTCCAGTCCATCCCTAGAAACTCATTGGAATGGAGTCAGCACGGGTCCACTATAACACATATAAAATCCAAAATAGACGTCCTTTATTGGTTTATTCATCTATATGAAACACAAATTACACATACGAATTTGGAAATGCACAAAGAGCAATGCCATAAATACCAATCTGATGAAAACCAAAATAGACCTCATATCCTACCATGACATAAACAGTATTGTGAAGAGCATGAATTGAGTTAAAGTCTTCTTCCATCACGCCAAACCAAAACACAGGGAAGCATTTGGGTACTATTACGTGCACAAATGCAAACCAAAACGACACAAGACATAGGTACAGTGAGACATCTTGACAACTCACCAGAAATGCAGAAATCATAGTAGTAAAAGATGCTCCTATAAATCCCTCCCAAGTTTTCTTTGGAGACAACTTGATCAATGGGGTTCTTCCAAAAAAGAAGCCAAAGACATACGCGGCGATGTCATTGATCACTATAAGCGTTGCTGGAAGAAGAAACCTGCAGGACCAATAACACTATTGCGTCAATGACGTATAATTTCATGCCATTGATTACCAAATAGGCAACTAGAAACTGAAAGTTTTATCACGAAAGAATGACAGCTTCAAGTATACACTCAAATACTTCTCGTGACAGATTACTCTACACGGCAAGGATACTCGACAGATAAAAAAATCAAAACCTTTAGACCACTCCACTGATGTTAAACCACATGAAAAATGTGAATAAGGCATCAAATGTCAGATGTTGGCAAAAAAATCTCTACAAGGATAGAATATGTCAAATATCCTTACATGGGAAACAAATCAAGGGTGAATCCCAGCTAGTGATTTTCAAAAATGAATATCGCATATTTCTTCGAGATACCTATCAAAGCCCTTCATGAATCAGTCATAGGATATCTATCCACGATTACTGAAGAGTTCCATCAAATTTATGTCCAGTCTCTCCAAATTAAAATGGAAGATGATCTTGAAAAATTATTCATAGCTGTAAGTAAACAGAAGGGGTGTAAACAAGAGAGGGGACGCAAACATAGAGACATATAAGAAATCCTGAAGGCATCTTAAAGTATCATTTTCAATCTCAAAAAACCATAACACCAAAAATAGCTTGCTTTTGTTTTCATGGAACATCAATTGTGCAAAGCAAAGATTTCAACAAATGAAGGAGCTACCGAGGAGGAATTATATCCAACATTTTTGTAATACTTCTTTTGACTATGCATACGTTCCACAATGCAGTGATAATCCAAGATGATGAAATGAGGACATAATCGCTTAACCATGCACCTTGCAGAACTCTAAGAGAAAAACCTGAGAGCAGACACTTCAATCTTTTCTTTTGATGTAAAGCCGACACTTCAATCATGAAGGAGAGATAATGACAAATAAATAAATAAATAAATAAAAAGAATACACAACAGTTCCAGGCCCACAAGAATACGATATCGAACCTAGGATAGGAAGTGGACATAACAAGCACAGATGAATAAGTCACATGAACTTAAATATAGGAGAAGTGCAGGGCTCAAGGACACAAATGACAACACTTTGGGCTCAGACTACAAATTCGAGTTTGACATGCATCTTTACATGCTTTCAAATAGATGAAAGGATCGGAAAAGATCTTTCCTTTTCTAGATGTAGTGACTCACCAGAATATTCCCTCAAAGATGTTGGCAACAGTAAAAGCAGACTGAGTAAACACCACAATGAGAATCATGTGTGTCCAAGCATACTGGCTAAATTGATACTTGTACATCTTCTTCTTCAAAGTAACAATGAACCACACGAAGCCTGAGTCAAGTTAACAAGGACTACCTATATCAGCAATTTTTCATAGCCAAAAGCAGCAGACCAAGAACACCAGCCATTTGTACATCAATATTATCCATTTCCATGCTACCATGTCCAATACATGTGCGCAATATGAGAAGCCATCCATGTGGCAACACAGGAAAAAACGATAATTCCATTACAGTTTTGAGCAACATCTCAATAATTGAAGTGAATTTAAGAGGATTCAGTCGGATTAACAAACGGAGTTAGCCCACATTAGAATGCTTGTAATGTTTTCACGTGCGTAATGTTGTTGATCGGGGCATGGCATTAATAGAATCAACATGGTTAAGGAAGTGTGTTTGAAACCACCCTTATACCGACATTTAGTACCTATGAATTACCTTCCATTCTTCCCTAGCAAAATACTTTTCTGTGGACAACTATGGAATTTGAAGAAAGAACTTAGTTCACAATGACCAATCTCAATTTCCTCAATTAACTGTAAACTACACACTGACATCATGCAGAACATGACAGTCAGACAGGCTACATCAGATCATCCACACGGGCATATATACAGTAAAGTACAGCCATCACATTTGTTCAAGTCATTTTGAACATTTAATACGCACCTGCAATGTACAAGGCGTAACAGGCAATCATATGATACTTGACAAGTTTGCTGACGAGCTTATATAAAACCATATCCGTTGTTACAGTGTTGACTAGTTGTTGACTGAGAATGCGTCCATATACAAATAACATTGCGGTGAAGAAAAAGTGCCTGAACAAAGACATGTGAATAAGAACCGATTCTCATAATAAGCCTCAACAATACTGATTACTTGCATAGTAACCCTACAAATGAATCAGTATGTGTAGATTTTAATCTATGCAATACCAGTTCAACATCCTAAATCCTGGGAGTTGTCTGTCTTCATGGGATCTCCTTAGTAGATTGAAAAGTTCTTTTGCCATAAAAATTTGTATGACGACAATCATGGCAGCGATGTATAGGTGACCCATGTAAATAACTAACGCAAATCCCCCGATCATCCACATAGTTGAGTAAGTCCGGATCAACATCGATCGGTACTTATTTTGATCGTTAACAAGCAAATGGGATCCATTTGCTTTACTAGCTTCTTGAAAACCCTGGACAACATGAAAATAAACGATACCCTTATTAGACAACGGCAGCATTCAAACGCAGCAACAGCTGATAAAGAAAGCTTCGATTAACAAACCTCACTGGAACGCTTGCGATGCCGAACCCGAGGCGTTTGAGAACCACTGTTCTGCATAGCTCTACTTTGCGATTATCGCTCAATGGCAAACGCATATACTCTCGAAGTGATTCTGGCTAATTTCACGTAATGAGCTGCTACCTAATAGTACCAGTCAAATGAATGCAAATTACTTAATACAGTTCATTACAATAACACAATCAGATAGATAATGATATGTCAACAAGAAAAAGAACAAATGCACAAACTGGAGTATAAACCGATTCAAAACAATTCCGAGCCGAATTAACTTGTCCCCAACAACTGAAATGCAACTTACCTCACTCCTTGCGAAAGCAACTCAGCTAATCACTACTACCATCTTCAGTCACTAACAACAATTATCTCCTCATGATTTCTCCCCATCTCGGGCAAGTACAGATTCTAAAAACAGAGCAACATTAGCTCAAGAACACACCGACCCAACACGACACGACCAAAATCCAACACGAATTCCATCGAAATCACGCCCCCACGCCAGAGAACACCAGGAGAGAAACCTCACGGCACGAAAACAAGCCAAACCCAACAAAGAAAACCACGAGAAAGAACGAAAAGGAGCTTGATTTGCATCCAAATCACGCGCTCTCGAACGTACCCAAGAACCGCTACCAAGAAAGCGCCGCGAAAAACACCCACGAACCCACGTAATGGAAAGTGGGGAGGAGTGAATTATAACCCGGTTCTTGCTTCCAGAACGAGAGATCCCGCGAGAGGAGCCGGGGCGAATAATGGAGGGACAAGAAGCGACGCCTCAGAGAGAGAGAGAGAGAGAGAGAGGGAGAGGGAACGGAAGTGGGAATTTTCTTTTTCTGCTCTCTCTCCTTTCGTTTCTAATTTTGTGGAGGAAAAACCAGAAAGAATCGAAAACGGTGCTCGGAAAAAAAAAAAATCGCTCCTTTTTGGCCCCTTTTTTTTTTTTCAACTTTCGATTTTCTTATTCTGCTGCAGTAAGAAGTTCTGCAGAAGAGAGAGGGAGAGAGGAGAGAGAGGGGGGCGGAACCTAACACGTGGAAGATGGAGAGGGCGTGACACGTGGAGGTCCTGCAGTCTCAGGCTGGCTTTGGGAGTATTAAAATTGCAATTGAGAATTATTTACAAAAGTGAAGCATCCTTCACGAAAATATTTAGATCTAAATTATTATTGATGGTGAGAATATTTTTTATTAATTAATTATTTCAATCGATACAAGTAATTTGTTTTAGAAAAATATTTATCAATTTTTTTTTAGCAAAAAGAATGGAGCTTTAAAGTTTCAATGAAGAGCTGTCCCTTTATGAGGAGAATCCCACACAGAAAAATTTGCGTCCATCGCAAAGTTTAGTCTAATGGAATATGAGATAAAACAGTGTCTCAGGAGAAAAGGCCAGGAATCGGACAATGGAGAAAAGAACGGTGGCCAGTAATCCTAGGACATATCTAATATTAAAGAATATATTCGGTGAGTACCGAATAACAAAAAGTGACCTAATGTAATAAAACGTTGTCGAGCTTTACACTCATCGATCTTTATCAAAGCTTATGCCAACGGTATCATTCATTTAAAAAAGAAAAAAGAAAAAGTGGGTCTTTAGGCTAGGACTTCGTTCTTCTTGATACAGATGACTATAAAGTATATAAAGCATATTCGTTTCGCAAAAAAAGAGCATTTAGAAAAAAATTTCTCAAAAATAATTGTTTATCTTGTTTAGAAAAATTAGTCAATGAAAAATGTTTTCATCATCGATAATGATTTATGGGTGATGAAGATTTTTTTCTGGGTGATGAAGATTTTTTTCATTCACTTATTTTTATAAGTGATAACTTTTCAGAAAATATTTTCCAAATTATTCATTTTTCACAAAACAAGCGCACCCATTATAAAATCCCGATTCTCGAAAATCCAAAGTTAATGTTATTTAGGCTTAATTACATCTCCACAAGGAGGGAGGCGGGTGCACTAGAATCGGACCAATCAGAGAATCATAGACAGTTGCTAGTTTCATGTTTTTGAAATTGAGAATAATCGGTTTGGTTTCCGATTCCAAGTGCTAAACTGAATTGCTCGAATTGGATCCATGTGTTTTTTTTTTTATTGTAACCTTTTTCTTTTCTTTTAAAGAGTGAAGAAAAAGAAATGATCAAGATCCTAAATCGGACGGTCCAACTCAAGAACCCGATCCAATTCCTAATTCTAGGTGGAATCAGCTCAATTCGAAAACCGATCACTACTAATCTCCACTTCTATTATTCATGGTCTACGAGTTCAAACCTAGTTGGGTGTGAATCGGTCCAGAAACTATCTGCAAACGTGGACCCCCACGTCCAATTTAGACACGTTTCTATGGTGTGACACATCTGGAAAACGCTGGTTTGGATGTTACCCGCCGCCTGACCGTTTAGGATAAGATGTTGGGGACTCTCTCTTCTCGTGTATCATGACAGCGAAGCCTAGGGAAAATTAAAAGTCAATGCTAGTTCGAAGTTCATCCTAGGGTTCTAATGATTGGAGTTATTTAACTGGTCACTAACCTTGATAAAGAATTCAACCTTCCATGTGATCGTACGTGATTGTAAAGTAAATAATAATACCTCAATTGGTGGGGCCATTTGTCTTAGACCGGAGGAACAAGAAATTTGGAAGAAGCATAACACAGATATAACCTAAATTACAATTCGACGCGACGAGATAGGTATTAAATAGAGGTGTTAGTTTAATAAAATAAACTGTTTAAAAGCACGCGTGCTTATTTAATGAGGTAGACTAACGTCTAGATATGACAAAGAGGCTATACATGTACTACAAATTACCATTTAAAAGAGAAGAGATGTATGATTATGCATTGTTTGATAATCATTCTATTTCTTCACTTT
The DNA here is from genome assembly GCA_017140595.1 of Eucalyptus curtisii. Lineage (NCBI taxonomy): Eukaryota > Viridiplantae > Streptophyta > Magnoliopsida > Myrtales > Myrtaceae > Eucalyptus > Eucalyptus curtisii. The sequence goes on from CM029497.1 coordinate 14,614,805, forward strand.
TTTGTTCATTTGTTCTCCTAAACAGAAAATAAATAACGTTTAGTAACGTTAGCTAATTTTTTATTCTCCAAATAAATCAATAGTCAGGGAATGAATTTAAAAGAGAAACAAGAAGTAGAAAAAATCTTCCTCTTTATTCCCAGAAATAAAAAGAGAAATAAGACCATTTTATAAAAACAAGGACAATTATCAAAATAGTTTAAAATGTATTATATTTTTTTCTAATTCAGTCAAAAAAAATTTGTTAATTCAGTTCCAAACCATTTTGTAATTATTATGTATATTCAATTCATCCGACTAACATTAACCTGGATAATTTTTAATTTTTTGAATTTGTTTTGAATTTTTCTTTTTCTTTTTCTTTTTTTCCTTTTTTTCCCCCTTCTTTCTTCTTCCTTCCTTTGGCTAGCGAGCACGGGCTAAGGCGACCCTCGCTTATTGATAGTGAGATTGGGACCTATCCATGGCCGACGAGGCTCTCCCAAGCTAAAGGTCGTGTGAGGTCACGCCTTTCGACCTCGCAGCCTCTGGCAAGGCACAATCTCGCTAGATTTGACAAGGTCAGGTATCGCCCATGGCCAACAAGGCTCAACCCTCACCAACCACTAGTAGCCCTCACGTCCGGTGAGGGTCGAGCCTCACCGGCCCAATAGGCGGCCTTGGCGAGGTCACCCAACGATAGCTAGCCTTCGTTGAGGTCGACGATCGTTTGGAGGAAAGAGAAGGAAGTGAAGAAAAAAAAAGAAAGAGAAACAAAACAAAAATAATAATAATAAAATAGAATTAAATAAAATATTGTTTAAAAAATTATCCACGTCAATATAAGTCGAACAGTCATAATTGAGTGAATTGATTAAATTGGCACAATCGCAAAGGTTCAAGACTAAATTGGCAAAAAAAAATTATTTAGAACTAAATTAGAAAAATTGCAACAATTCTATGACTTTTTTAGTAATTTTTCCTATAAAAACAAACTCAATGTAACTTAATACTCGTTTTTACACAATCAACATAATATCCGGTCTCCTAACCTGATTCGTGTTCCCATTTTTCATAATAAAAAAAAAATTAGAAATTTAGGAAAAAAATAGAAATTTGAGTAGTTTTACCAAATCTTAGTGCTAATTCTAATTTACAATTAGTTTAGCATTAACAAATGTGAAAATCTTTTGATAAAACCACTGAAATCTGCCCCAGTGGCCACCCTTCCAATATGGAAGGGGGAGGTGGGGGGTTCGAACCCCCACCTTCTTAGGGAAATTAGGGTGGGGACGATATAGTTTCAAAAGTGGATTTCGACTCCCACGGGTCAAAAGTCTAAGAGTGAAAGTTAGGATTTTACTACATGGATTTTTGAATGCTGTTTTCTTTTAGAGACAATACCGGGTTGAGAAAGCATGGTGACTTCGATTTTCTTCCCTTAAGATTCTATTGGAAACATCCTTTATGATCGTTGCAATTCTGTTTTAATAAATTAGATGGCTTTTGTTCTCCATGAATTTCTGATGTCATTTGCTTGAAGGTTTGATGAGTTTGTGCAAATAAGTGCACCAAGATCACCTCCATCCTCAATTGTTCCATTATTGCCCATTCTACCGAGCAACATTTGATTTCCTTCTTGCAACTAAAAAAACTCAAAATGTTTATGCACTTGTTTATTGTAATGCCCATATATTTACTATCAACCTCCTCACAATATGAGTTATAAACCAGTGGGATTATCCACTATCATTTCTCGCCATCCATCTTTGACTAACTACTACATTGAATTTTGTAAGGCCATATTAAAATATCTTGATCAATTAAATCCTTCCAAAAGTCCAATTTTATTCAAACATGAATTGTTAAGTCTCTATTAAATTTTTTATAATTAACATAACAAAATTGGGGATATAAATTTTTAAAGGGCATACGGAACGCATTTATGTTATTTTTCTATTTCAAAAAAAAAAAAAAGAAATTTTGTGCAATCTGATCAGAAACTGGTCCAATGAATAAAAATAGAGAAAACAATCTTTGAATAGAAATTTTTCTCGATAATAGAAATGTTACGAAACGCACCATTTGTTAAAATATGTCTTGAGTTTGAGCCTAAAATGAAAATCTGAATATTTCAAATTGGATATTTTGCAAACCTCCGAAATCTTGTAATGCATATTACGACAATTTTCTTTTATGAGCATGGAGTTAATTATCAATGTTCATTGAGCAAGGAATAAAAATAAAAAGGAAAGGACTCACAGTTTGCTTCCACGGAGTCAATGAAAGAAAATAGATAAAAAAGGAAAGTTGACCAGACGCTTTTCAAACTTTCCTTTCCGTGTTGAAGTTTGCTTTAGGAAGGGTTATCCTGATCTTGTTTGAAACAGAACATATATGTGGGCTATTCTTTAATTGCAAGAGAGCAAGTTGTTATCGTTGATACGAAGTCTTGGAGCGTCGAGAGATTGCTTGAGAAACGTGGGCTATTTTCGTGTCGTTTGCACGGCGAATCTTATTCATGAATGACATCCAAGAAGTATTAGTGTTCAAGCCAATTAAATCTTGTGAGATCAAAATTGGTTCAATTCTTTCGTGAGATTAAGAGGATATTTCGTAAGGAATTGTGAGACTAAACATTACGTGAGTTATTTGATGTAATTGGAGCATGGGAAATACCGTAAGTGCTTGAGGGACTTAAGTGTTATTGTAATCTCCGTGTATCGCTTAATTTATAATGAAATTCATTGTTGCTTTCCCTATTGACATAAACCATGTAAATTTGGCGTCCGATTTATTTTCTTGTTCTTTATTTTATTATTCGATCGTTCGTTTTCCACAACACTTTTGATGTGTTTTTAAAGAAAATATGCGTTCTATGTTAAAAGTAATTATACTATATATAGAAACAAAGAATTAGCTTTTATTTTATGAAAAATAGTAGAAGCTTTGACTTTATGCCAAAGCGGCATAATTTTCAACCTTGTAAGAGAACCATCGATCTTAGTATGTAAGGCAGCACTGATTTAAACTTGAAAATTAAACATCACAAGTAAATCAAAGAGTAATAATTATTATTGGTACAATTAAAAACAAAATTTGGTACGATATACCAATATGCGTGACAACCAAAAGCTGATATGTGCAAATGATGATCTCATCCCCCACAATGCTTAATCAGACAATAGTTAAATATGATTAAATACATAATGAGTTTGCATCACTTTGGAATCGATGAGAAAAATAAATATGAATCAGTTGATAAATAAATCTAGACTGTAACATAATGACATGTATTATAAATGTAAACATGTGCTTAGGTAATATAGAGAAGAATGAAAAATTATCTAGAAATGTTTTCTTTTTTTCTTGCTTTTACATGGGTTTTAGAGGAAGTAGCTCTTCATGCCAAAGATCTGCGTTTGTCTACAACTTAAATTGGGGCATTAGCAAGAAAGCACGATCCATAGGGTATACACACGCACAAAATTGCAGGGTTCGCAGAATTTCGAGGCTGCGAGTAGAACTTCTCCAGGTCATAGTTCGTATGATGACGGATATTTGCATTGAAGATCATTTTGAAAGGAGAAGAGGAGGGGGGGAGGTTGGGGGTGTTGTCTGGGAGAGAACTTACTTCAACCAGAACAAGGACGTCTTCTTTAGATGAGATCATGAAGTCCCTGGTGAAATAAACAGTTCTTGGAACACCAACGTCATAATGAGTGCGTTCAAGTCTCTCTTCCAACTCGGGAGAGAGAGAGAGCTTACTTCAACGGCTGACCCAGAACAAGGACGTCTTCTTTAGATGAGATCATGAAATCCCTGCTGAAATAAACAGTTCTTGGAGCACCAACGTCATAACGAGTGCGTTCAAGTCTCTCTTTCAACTCGGGAGAGAGAAAGAGCTTACTTCAACGGCTGAAGTAAAGAAGCCCCCTTTCATTGCGTCCGGCAATACCACTTATCACCCCCTCTCTCCTCTCACTTCTGGCTCGTTCCCCCTAGGACAGCTCCCAAAATGTCAGGTACAAAGGTATTTTGGTCGTTTGCTACGTTCGTTCCTCCCACAATACAGCTCATTGCATCTATCGCCACAAGTCTAGAGGAAGGGAAGCGAAATGAACGGCCTTTGCCGGTTTCCTAGCATGGAGCTACCTCGCTCATCTCTCGCATCTACTCTGGTTGATGAGCTATTTAATTTGAGTAACTAAGTGATGTTGATTATGAACCTAAAGTGAACTTAAACTATATTAAAAAAAAAAGGCGAAAACTCTTTTTAACTTAGAGGAGAGCTTCTATTTTATTCCTTTCTCCCTTTTCAATACTATGCACGTTTTCAAAGAAAAAGCAAATAGAAGAAAGGACAAAAAAGAAATGCACGTTTTCAAGGAAACGAAATGAAAGCAAAATAGGGAAATAAAAAAAGCCCTCATTCATTGGATCTAGCAATACCACCCACCACCCCATCCCTCTCCTTTCTCTTTTGGCTCACTCCGCTTGAGGACAGCTCCACAAATGTAAGGTACAAAGGCATTTGTAATGTTTACTGTCATTTGCCATGCTTGTTGTGCCCATAGCACAGCTAATAGCATCTCGCGCCTCAAGTCTAAAGGAAGGAAAGCAAAATGAATGACTTTTGCTAGTTTCCAAGCATGGAGCTATATCGCTTGCCTCTAGCCTATACTCAAGTTGATGAGCTATCTCACATGCATTGGGTCTGGTATACCACCCACCACCCCGTCTCTCTCCTTTCTCTTCTTGCTTATTCCCCCTAAAGACAACTCCAAAGATGTACTATACAAAGTTTGCTGTCATTTGTTGCGCTTGTTGCTCTCACAGTACAGCTAATTACATCTCTCGCCTTACGTCTAGAGAAAGAGAAGCGAAATGAACAACCCTCACCAATTTCCTAGCATAGAGGTACCTTACTTGCCTCCACTTGCTACTCTGGTTGATGAGCTATCTAACTTGATTGACTAAGTGATCTTGATTACGATCCTAGCGTGTACATAAACTATCTATATATATATAACAAAACAAAAAACAAAAAAGCGGAAGCTCTTGTCAACCCAAAGGAGAAAAAGCAAATCGAAGAAAGAACAAAAAAAATGCACGTTTTTGAGGAAGCAAAAGGAAAGCAAAACAGGGACATAAAGAAACCCCCATTCATTGGGCCTAGCAATACCACGCCACCCCAAATCTCCTCTTTTTTTTTTGCTACTTCCTACTTAGGACTGCTCCAAAGATGTAAGGTGCGAAGGCATTTTGTAACATCTGCTATCATTTGATGCACTCGTTCCCCCCACAATATAGCTAATTGCATCTCCCGTTCAAGTCTAAATGAAGGGAAACGAAATGAACGACCTTTGCCGGTTTCTTGGCATAGACCTACCTCGCTCACCTCCAGCATCTACTCTAGGTGATGAGCTATGTAACCCGATTGACTAGATGATGTTGATTATGATCCTAGAGTGTACTTAAATGATATATTAAAAGAAAAGAAAAAAAGCTAAAACTCTTTTCAGTTCAAACGAGGGTTTCTATTTTGTTCCTCTCCCCCTCTCAAATACCCTACATGTTTTGAAAGAAAAGCAAATAGAATAAAGGACGAAAAAAAAAATTGCGCATTTCCGAGGGAGTGAAATGAACACGAAATGGGGAAATAAAGAAGCTCCCATTCATTGGGTCTGACAATACCACCCACCACCCCGTCTCTCTCCTCTCTCTTCTAGCTTATTCCCCATTAGGATAGTTTTAAAGATGCAAGGTACAAAGTTGTAATGTTTGTTATCATTTGCTATGTTAGTGTCGCGACCTACCCCTAGGGGAAAGGAATAGGTTTAGGGGTATTGCCTAAAGGACGGGCCATTGGCCTGATTGACAGCTTGGGCTCTCCTAAGCCCCATACCTCGATATATCGGAGTGTTCTCAAGAATTTCGCAATAAGGAGTCGCCACTAGCCTATTGGGGTCGGCTAGAAATCAAGTGATGTATGAGAGTGTATCTCACTTCCTACGCAACCAGAGAATCTAGGGTCGGGGACTTGATTACACTAATTAACCAATTAGTGCCCTTTCAGTACCTAATCTTGTTCATTTTAAAAGAAAATATTTTTGTCAAGCAGTTTTGATTGATTTTATACCTATCTACTAACATGTGAGGTGATCATGAGAGTACGTAATCATTAAAGTAATAATTTGCAACTAAAATCCTAATTGCAGTAAATTTTAGCACGTGCAATTAAATATTCGCAAACATAATTAAATATGCAAATTAAACATGTGATATAATCAATATGCGAGCAAATAAAGGCCTAAGTACACTAAGAAGGCAAGACATGACAATTCCAACAAACCCTACATTATTAATTTTCGAATTTTTTTTAAATATATATTTTTGGAAAAAATATATTTTTTTTTTGGCGAACCGGGTCAGGCTGGGTCTGACCTGGTCAGGGCGAGTCGGGTCAGACTCGCCCAAGTCCGAACCGGTTGGGGCAGGTTGGATACCCGCCCGAAAGGACCAGGCCTGACCAAGGGTGGTCGGGCCTTTGCCTAGTTTGGGGATTGGGCCCAAACGGGCCCAACCCCTTTCTTTGGAAAAGAGAAAGGCCCCCCTCGTAGGCCCACAATGAAAGAGGCCGAGTGGGCCAGATCTGGCCCAGCTCAACCCGTGACCTTGTTCAGCGGCTGTTCAGTCGCGACAGGGGATGGCGACGACGTGCGGCACAAGCAGCTTCTCCGGCTAAGGCTGCGGTGATGCTGCCTCGACTAGGTGGGCGGGGGCCAACTCTCAACCTTTGAGGTCGGGGGTTTCGGCGGCGGTAGCGACAAGGGCCGCTTCGGGGCGAGCTTCGACGACGGTGTATTTGAGGGGTCGCGGCCCCATTCCTCCCCAGCTCCGGCGACGCAGCTCCAGGGACTCGACCTAATCGACACGTAGAAGAGAGAGGGGAGAGATAGAGAGAAAGAGGGACGCGACCAAGGCCCTAAACAACAAAAACGGGGGCGGGTTTCATTTGGGCATTTCATCGAATAGGTGGAGCGCTCTACGGATCCTAAGGGGTTTTGGCTCGGTCGAGGCCTGAGCGCAGGTCCTAAACTCCAGAGAAACATGCCAAAATATCAAGGAAAGCAATGGAGGACGGGTGGTGGCCGGAGCTCGCCCGAACTGGTCGAGGTGAGCTTCGGCCGGCTTAGTTCCGAGGAGCGCTCACCAAGTGTTTGTTAAAATACCAACCCGGGTTCCGAGGAGACGGCAGCAGTCGGCGTCGGTTGGGTGGCTCACTGGCTGCAGTAGGGCATCCTGGGGACGCATCGGCGGCAGTAGCGGTGGCCCGGAGACTCCTCTCCTTTCCCTCCCTCTCCCTCTCGATTCTCCCCTTCTTCTCTTCTCTCCTTCTCAGTTCCCTCCCCTGTCCTCTCTTCTCTCCTTCTCGATTTCCTCCCCGTCCTCTCTCTCTTCTCCGTCTTCTCTGCCCCGCTCCTGCTCTGCTCTACTCCTACGCTGCTCCTATCTTCTCTGCTCCTTCTCTGTTGCTGCTCTGCTACTGTCTTTTCTCTTTGCAGGTTTGGGCGAGAAGAACGAACAGGAGGAGGACAACCAGCTAGGGCACACTAGGCTGAAGGAGAAAAAGGCCGGGCCCAACGCAGGGGAAAAGGGAAGAGAGGCGGGCCGGGCCAAGGTCCGATCCGGCCCGACTCGGCCTCTCTCGCCCCCCTTTGTTTTTTTTGTTTTTTTGTTATTTTTTTAATATGTATTTGGAAAGACAAATTAGGTGTCAACTGCTAGTTCTCCCAAAGTACAGCTAATTGCATCTCTCGCCTCTTGTATAGAGGAAGGGAAGCGAAATCAACAACCTTTGTCAGTTTCTCGGCATGGAGCTACCTCGCTCACCTTGAGCTTCTATTCTGACCGATGAGCAATAGAACTTGATTGACTAAGTGATGTTGATTACGATCTTAGAGTGTACTTAAACCTAAAAAAAAAAAACACAAATTCTTTTCAACTCAAATAAGGGCTTCTGTTTAGTTCCTCTCTCCCTTTTCATTACCGTACACGTTTTCAAAGAAAAAGCAAATGGAAGAAAGGAGAAAAAATAAATGTACATTTTCGAGGAAGCAAAATGAAAGCAAAATAGGGAAATAAAAAAAACTCCACATTCATTGGGTTTGGCAATACCACACACCACCCCATCTGTCTCCTCTCTCTTCTGGCTCATTCCCTCTTAGGATAGCTCCAAAGATGTCAAGTACAAAGGCATTTTGTCACGTTTGTTGTGGTTTGCTACGCTTATTCCCCTCGCATTACAGTTGATTGCATCTCTCACATTAGGTCTAGAGAAAGGGAAGCGAAATAAATGACCTTTGCCAGTTTCCTGGCATGGAGCTACCTCGCTTGCCTCTAGCTTCCACTCTGACTGATGAGCTATCCAACTTGATTGACTATGTGATGTTAATTACGATCCTAGAGGGTACTTAAACTGTATAAGAAAAAAAATCAGACAAAAAGCAGAAACTCTTTTTAACTCAGATGAGGACTTCTGTTTTGTTCCTCTCTCCCTTTTCAATACCATGCACGTTTTCAAAGAAAAAGCAAATAAAAGAAAGGACAAAAGAAATGCACGTTTCTAAGGAAGCGAAATGAAAGCAAAACAGGGAATTAAAGAAGCCCCGATTCATTAGGTCTGGCAATACCACCAACCACCCCGTCTTTCTCCTCTCTCTTCTGGTTCATTCCCTCTCAGGATAGCTCTGAAGATGTAAGGTACGTAGGCTTTTTGTAACATTTGCTGTCATTCACCGCAATTGTTCCTGCCATAGTATAGTTAATTGCATCTCTCACCTCATGTTTAGAGGGAGGGAAGCGAAATGTACGACGTTCGCCAGTTTCGTGGCATGGAACTACCTCGCTCGCCTCCTGATTTAAAAAAAAAAAAAAAAAAAAATCGGAAACTCTTTTCAACTAAGACGAGAGCTTATGTTCAGTTTCTCTCTCTCTTTTCAATACCCTTCATGTATTCAAAGAAAAAGCAAATTGAAGAAAGGAGAAAAAAGAAATGCATGTTTTCGAGGAAGCGAAATGAAAGAAAAACAGGGAAATAAAGATGCCCACATTCATTGGATCTGACAATACCACCCACCACCCCGTCTCTCTCCTCTCTCTTCTAGCTCATTCCCCATGAGGATAGCTCCAAACATGTAAGGTACACAGGCATTTTGTAACATTCATTGTCATTTTCTGCACTCGTTCCCCCACAGTATAGTTAATTGCATCTCTTGCCTCAAGTCTAGAGTAAGGGAAGCAAAATGAACGACCTTTGCCAGTTTCCTGGCATGGAGCTACGTCGCTCGCCTCTAGCTTTTACTTTGGCTGATGAGCTATCTAACTTGATTGACTAAGTGATGGGGATTATGTTTTTTAAAACAAAAAACAAAATGCAAAAACTCCTTTCAAGTTAGACGAAGGACAAAGGCTTCTATTTTATTCCTCTCTCCTTTTTCAATTCCATGCACATTTTCAAAGAAAAAACAAATGGAGGAAAGGACAAAAAAGAAATGCATGTCTCCGAGGAAGCGAAATGAAAGCAAAATAGGGAATTAAAGAAGCTCCTAGTCATTAGGTCCGACAATACTGCACTATCCCGTTTCTCTCCTATCTCTTTTGGCTTATTCCTCCTTTAGACAGCTCCAAAGATGTGAGGTACAAAGGCAATCTGTAACATATGTTGTCATTTACTATGCTTATTCTCCCCTCAATACAGCTTATTGCATATCTTGCCTCAAGTCTAGAGGAAAGGAAGCGAAATGAACGACCATTGCCCGTTTCTTGGCATAGAGTTGCCTCACTCACCTCCAACTTCTACTCTAGTTGACGAGTTATCTGACTTGATTGACTATGTAATGTTGATTATGATTCTAAAGTGTACTCGAACTATATTAAAAAAAAAAAAAGACGAAAACTCTTTTAAACTCATATGTGGGCTTTTGCTCCGTTCTTCTCTCCCTTTTCGATACTATGCACATTTTCAAAGAAATAGCAAATGGAAGAAAGGAAAAAAAAGAAACCCACGTTTCCGAGAAAGCAAAACAGGGAAATTGAAGCCTCCATTCAGTGGGTCTGGGAATACCACCCACCATCCCATCTCTCTCCTCCCTCTTCTGACTCATCTCCCTTTAGGATAGCTCCACAGATGTAAGGTACAAAGGTATTTTATAACATTTGCTGTCATTTCCAGCGCTCGTTCCCCCCACAGTATAGTTAATTGCATCTTTCGCCTCAGGTCTAGAGAAAAGGAAGCGACGACCTTTGCCAGTTTCTTAGCATAGAGCTGCCTTGCTCGCCTTCAGCTTCTACTCTAGCTGTTAAGCTACTAACTTGATTGACTAAGTGATGTTGATTTCGATCCTAGAGTGTATCTAAACGACTAAAAGGAAAAACAAACAAGAAGCGGAAACTCTTTTCAGCTCAGACGAGGGCTTTTATTCTAGTCTTCTCTCCTTTTTAAATACTACCCATGTTTTCAAAGAAAAAGCAAATGGAAGAAAGGACAAAAAAGAAATGCACATTTCTGAGGAAGCGAAATGAAAGCAAAATATAAACAAGCCCCCATTAAGTAGGTCTGGTAATACCGCCCGTCGCCCTGTCTCTCTCCTCTCTCTTTTGGCTTATTCACCCTTAGGACAACTCCATAGAAATACGGTACAAGGGCATTTTGTAATGTTTGCTATTATTTGCTACGCTCGTTTGCCTCACAGTACATCTAATTGCATCTCTCCCCTCAGGTTTAAAGGAAGGGAAGCAAAATGGACGACATTTACTAATTTCCTAGCATGGAGCTACCTCGCTCGCCTCTAGGTTCTTCTTTTGCTAATGAGCTATCTAACTTGATTGACCAAGTGATGTTGATTATGATGTTAGTATGTACCTTAACTATATTAAAAAAAAAAACAAAACTCAAAAACTTTTTTCAGCTTAGGCGAGGACTTTTGTTCTAGTCCTCCCTCCCTTTTTGTTAACATGAAAGTTGTCAAACAAAACGCAAATGGAATAAAGGATAATAAAAAAAAAATGCACTTTTCTGAGGAAGAGAAATGAAAGCAAAACAAGGAAATAAAGAAGCCCCCATTCATTGGGTCTGGCAATACCACCTACCATCCTGTCTCTCTCCTCTTTCTTGTAGTTTTTTCCTCCCAAGGACAGCTCCAAAGATGTAAGGTACGAAGGCATTTTGTAACGTTTGTTGTAATTCTTGTTCCCCCCAAAGTACAGCTAATTGCATCTTCCGCCTCAAGTCTAAAGGAAGGGAAGAGAAACGAACGACCTTTGCTAGTTTTTTGGTACGAAGCTACCTCGCTCGCCTTGAGTTTCTACTCTGGCTGATGAGCTATCTCACTTGATTGACTAAGTGATGTCAATTACGATCCTAGAGTGTATCTAAATTATATGAAGAAAAACACAAACAAAAAGTGGAAACTCTTTTCATCTCAGATGAGAGCTTTTGTTCTGTTCCTCTCTTCCTTTTCAATATCATGCACGTTTTCAAAGAAAAAGGCAAATGGAAGAAAGGACAAAAAATAAATGCATGTTTATGAGGCGAAATGAAAGCAAAATAGGGAAATAAAGAAGCCCCCATTCATTAGGTCTGACAGTACCACACACCACTTCGTCTCTCTACTCTCTTTTGGCTCATTCCGCCTTGATACTACTCCAAAGATGTAAAGTACAAAGGCATTTTGTAACGTTTGCTACCATTTGCTGCGCTTGTTCCCCCCTCATACAGCTAATTGCATCTCTCGCCTCAAGTCTTGAGAAAGGGAAGCGAAATGAATGACCTTTGCCAATTTCCTAGCATGAAGGTACCTCGTTCGCCTCCAAGTTCTACTCTGGCTGATGAGCAATCTAACTTGATTGACTAAGTGATGTTAATTACGATCCTAGAGTGTACTTAAACGATATAAAAACAAAAAGCGGAAACTCTTTTCAACTCAAACGAGGGCTCTGTTCAGTTCCTCTCTCCCTTTTTAATACCCTGTACATTTTCAAAGAAAAAACAAAATAGGGAAATAAAGAAGCCCCATTCATTGGGTCTGGCAATTCCACTCACTACCCCCTCTCTCCTCTCTTTTCTAGTTCATTCCCCCTCAGTGCAACTCCAAATATGTAAGGTGCAAAGGCATTTTTGTAACATTTGCTTCATTTGCTGCGCTCTTTCCCCCTATATTACAACTAATTGCATCTCTCGCCTTAGGTTTAGAAGAAGGAAAACGAAATGAACGACCTTTGCTAGTTTCCTAGCATAGAGCGACCTCGTTTGCCTCCAGCTTCTACTCTGGCTGATGAATTATCTAACTTGATTGATTAAGTAATGTTGATTACGATATATATATAGAGCGAAAACTCTTTTCAACTTAAACAAGAGATTCTGTTCTATTCCTTTCTTCCTTTTCCATACCATGCATGTTTTCAAAGTAAAGCAAATGGAAGAAATGACAAAAAAGAAATGCACGTTTCCAAGGAAGCGAAATGAAAACAAAATAGGAAATTAAAAAATGCTACATTCATTGGGTCTAGCAATATCACCCACCACCCCATCTCTCTCCTCTCTCTTCTAGCTCATTTCCCCTCAAGACAGCTCCAAAGATGTAAGGTATAAAGGCATTTTGTAACATTTGCTATCATTTGCTGAGATTCTTTCCCCTACAATATTGCTAATTGCATCTCTTTCCTGAGGTCCAGAGGAAAGGAAGTGAAATGAATGCATGAAGCTACATCACTCGCTTCTAGCTTCTACTCTGGCTGATGAGTTATCTTACTTGATCGACTAAGTGATGCTGATTACTTAAACTATTAAAAAAAAAAAAAGAACAAACAAAAAGCGGAAACTCTTTTCAACTCAGACGAGAGCTTCTATTCTGTTCCTCTCTCCCTTTTCAATACGATTCACATTTTCAAAAAAAAAAAATGCAAATGGAAGAAATGACAAAAAAGAAATGCACGTTTCTGAGGAAGCGAAATGAAAGCAAAACAGGGAAATAAAGAAGCCCGAATTCATTAGGTCTGGCTATACCACCCACCACCCCGTCTCTCTCCTCTCTCTTCTGGCTCATTCACCCTCAGGACAACTCCAAAGATGTAAAGTACAATGGCTTTTTGTAACGTTTTCTATCATTTGTTGTACTCGTTCCCCCCACAATACTATTAATTACATCTCTTGCCTTAGGTCTAAAGGAAGAGAAGCGAAATGAATGACAGTTGCTATTTTCCTAATGAGCTATCTAACTTGATTGATTACGATCATAGAGTGTACTAAACTATATAAAAAAAAAAAACAAAACAAAAAGTGGAAATTCTTTTTAACTCAGACGAGAGCTTTTGTTCTGTTCCTTTCTCCCATTTCAATACCTTGCATGTTTTTTTTTTTTTAAAAAAAAAAAAGCAAATGAAAGAAAGTACAAAAAAGAAATGCACTTTTCCAAGGAAGCGAAATGAAAGCAAAATAGGGAAATAAAGAAGCCCCCATCCTTTAGGTCTCCCGATACCACCCACCACCCCGTCTCTCTTCTTTCCTTTCTGGCTCATTTTCCCTCTGGACAGCTCCAAAGATATAAAGTATAATGGCATTTTGTAATGTTTGATTTTATTTGATGTGCTCGTTTCTCCCACAGTACAACTAATTGTATTTATTGCCTCTACTCTAGAGGTAGAGAAGCGAAATGAATGACCTTTGCTAGTTTCCTGACATGGAGCTACCTCGCTCGCCTCCAGCTTCTACTTTGGCTGATGAGCTATCTAACTTAATTACTAAGTAATGTTGATCACAATCCTAAAGTGTACTTAAACTACCAAAAAAAAAAAAAAAAACGAAAGTTCTTTTCAACTCAGACGAGAGCTTCTGTTCTGTTCCTCTTTCCCTTTTCCATACCATGCACGTTTTCAAAGTAAAAGCAAATGGAAGAAAGGACAAAAAAAAAATTAAGGTTTTTGAGAAAGCGAAATGAAAGCAAAACAAGAAAATAAAGAAGCCCCTCATTCATTGGGTCTAATAATACCGCCCACCATCCTATCTCTCTCCTCTCCTTTCTAGCTCATTCCCCCTTAGGACAGCTCCAAAGTTGTACGGTACAAAGGAATTTTGTAATGTTTACTGTCATTTGCTGTGCTCGTTCCCCCCACAATTCAGCTGATTACCTCTCTCGCCTCAAGTCTAGAGGAAGGGAAGCAAAATGAACGACATTTGCTAATTTCCCGACATGGAGCTACCTCACTCACCTCGAGCTTCTATTATGGCTGATGAGCTATCTAACTTGACTGACTAAGTATCACAGGCAATGTTTTTATGTTGATTACTATCCTAGAGTGTACTTAAACTATATATATATATATATATATATATATATATATATATATAAACAAACAAAAGGGAAAAGAGACACCGCAAATAAATCTTAGTTTTTTTTTTTTTTTTAAAACGATTCGAGGGTCATATCCTATTTGACTATTTCATAAACCACTTTTAATGAATTTAGCATTGCTTTTTAGAAATTATTTTGCTACATTAATTAATTAGTTCATGGCATTAAATTGATAAATGAGTAAAGACAATGCTGGCCACTTTATTTCAATCGCCCCCGCTAAGAAAAAAAAAATTGTTATACGATTCATTTGGGAAGTCGATGTAAGTAGGATTGAATAAAAGTACTCAGGAATATTCTAGATACATTTAATTAGTAGTATTTTGGATCATAATATAAATAAGAAAAAAAGTTCAAAATTGATTTGAGTAAACTATAGTGCCCGCATAACTAAGTAACTTTAACCATTGTTTTAGCGATCTTAAGTAAAGTTGTCTAACTAGATAGGCCAATGATAATGCCATCATTATCCTTGATAAACATTGCGAGAGGATGGAAAATTATATAATGCAAAACATTGAAAGAAGAAGAAAATCCGCTTATAGATAATTCCAAAAAGCTTCAATCCGATATCAAGGTAGAGTTGTCATCTCAAAATGTTTAAATATCTGTTTGTTTGAATGAAAAAAATTTATGCAAATTAACTTTATGGACTTTTATGCTTTTAGTTTACCGAAAATGATCAGTCAATGAAAAATCATTTACAATCAAAGAAAATGTACATTTTAAAGTTAGGAGAATGAATTCTTTAACATAAAAAGGGGAAAACATTTTCCTAGAAAGTGCTTAAAAATTACATTTTTGTTTAATAGCTTGAAGGTTTAGCATTTATCAACAATCCTACAAAAAATCTCACATTATATTGAAAATAAGATATCGAGTAGATTAAATTTTTCCAGTCTTATATGTCTCCCTGTATATATTTCCACTCTTGATTGCACCAAATTTTGCACTATCGAAATGTATTTGCCTTAAAAAAACTGGGATATTAGATTTAGACTTTATTCCAGAGCACGTGGCATTCAAACCTTTCATTTGATTTATCCTTACGAATGGTTAAGATTTGTTACGCACACATCCATGTAGCTCAGTTAATGCTAATCCACAAGATGGCGAGCTTGAACTCCAAGGATATTCTACATAAGAGACGTGATTTGAACAAAGGATTTGCAATATGTGTACCAAACTTTCGACTCTTATGACTCATTAATATGTATAGACATGCAATCTTCACGACCATGCCAGTACAAAATGATATAAATGATACCAAATGATGAAAAAAATATAATGAAAAGAGTGGAAGTGGATTGGTGTTTTGCACTCAACTATTTGACTCAGATTTTTTTTCAAGAGATTGCAACCCATTATATTTATATTTAATATTTATACATTGCATTTGATTAGCAATGGCCACTAGTTTAAGGGCAAAGGCACGGGATTTTCCGGTTTTGTAAGTAGAGATCCAAAACCAGCTCCCCTCTCGCACCGTCTTTGGACGGACGGTGTTCGTCGCCGCCAAATTCTTGTGTATCACATGGATTGGCTCGCCTAATTTCTTTTTTGTAGGAGGAGTTATGCTTGCATAAATGAGTAGCTTCATGTAGTAGTTGTGAGAATAAAACTAATATTAGACCCATGTTTGTTGTTAATTATTTGTCTTATGATTTTATTTATTATGATTAGCCCTATGGATCCTTAATTTTTCATTTAGGTTTTAATATTTTCTTAAGTATATTTAAAAAAAAAACATGGTGGGTCGAGTAAGAAGAGAAGTGTTCAATAGAATATTTATACATTGCATTTGATTAACAATGGCCATAGGGCAAAGGCACGGGATTTCCCTAGGCGATGCCTGACCCAAGCACGGTTGGCTAGTGTTTTTCTTAAGTATATTTTTCAAATTCTAAAACTTACAAAAAATGCAATTAAATCCTATAATTTATCAAATTAGTGCAATCGATTTCTTCCATTAACTGTGTAACTTGGCTGATAAAAATGCCAACATAGTTCTGTTTTAACATTTTCTTTTTCCTACGTGGCGACAACTTCAACTAGAACAAGGGCGTTTTCTCCAGGTGAGTGCATTGGAGTCTCTGCTGACTGGGTAGTTCTTGGAGTTTTAACTTCAAAATGAGTGCCTTGAAGTCTCTCACCCAACCCTAATACCTTCTTCTCCTTCTCCTTCCTTCGTCCGCTCCCTCAAGAAGCCCCACGCCTTCCTTTTCCTCCTCTCCGCCCTCACTTGAACCTTTCTCTGCGCCTTTGGAGCAGCTCCCCCTCGTCCTCCGCCACCTCCTGCTTCTCTTCTTGCAATAACAGTGAGAGGAGCAGGATGGGACGACCACCGCAAGGCTAATCTTGTCAGGTTTCCACGAAGTTCCTCGAGTGATAAGAGAGGGTCGCTCCTTGATGCTGCCTCCGTCGCACTTGATTCCGGCATGCAAGGTTTCTCTCTTTGTCGCTCTAGATTATGGTTGCATGTGAACGGCAGAGCCTCGTTGAGTTAGCTTGTTGTTGATCTCGTGTCCTTTTGGTTGATGATTTAATACATTTTGTTTTTCAACATAGTGCAGACTCTTAGTGTATCTGCCGATGCAACTGTGAATTTTAGTTCTGGTTACCCGCGGGGTGATTGCCCCGTTGTGCTGGTGACTGTTGTTTACACAAATATTTTTTATTTTGTATTTTGACAATTGGTAATGTCCTCTTTCTGTGTATCAGCAGATATATTTAAGAAAAACAAATTCTGATGAAAAACCATTAGAGAAAAAAGTTGAATTGTTTACAACCTATAATAATATTTATATTATGAAAATATAATTCGAAAGAACCATATCTAAAATTTAATGATATAACATGTTAACCCTTATATTATATGAATCCTACATGTTTCTTTAAGAAAATAAAAGCAAATTTTTATTTTCAAATGACGGATAATAATTTCTGGTTCATTTTCAGATTTAGCCAAATTCCGATTCTTCAGAAAATAGTTTTCAGAATTGTCAAATTTTCCGCAACACAAATAGAATATTAATGCTAAGATTTTCTCAGAAAATATTTCGATTTCCTTCAAAAAATGACTTCTTGAAATACATTTTGCAAAAATGTTAAAAATTCCGCTTAGAGCGGTGATCATAAGTGAGTTTTTAAAATACACAAAAAAAGTTAGGGCAGATCAAAGAGAAATATTGCGTAGGCCGGTCGCTCAATGTCACCATGGGTTGGCCCATTCAATTGTGACAACTGGACTGAAAAAGTAAAAAAGAAAAATCGTAAAGCAAGTCAACATTAGAAGTGGGTTCCACACTATGCCGCCTCTTTCACTTGCCGCTGCCAATAAACACTCAATAAAAATCTATGTTCGGTCGGTTCTTTAGACAACCTACTCGACTTTGATATGTCTTTAGGTAGCTAGCAGGTGTCATGAAGCTTGCCTGGATTCAGAATAACCAATTTCACCAGCCCTACGATCAATTTTCCACTTGCCCCACATCACGTTCATCTTCTTCTTAGCTTCAAATCTTCACATTGCTAGAGGTGCCTATTTGCCTCCCCATTCCCACAACTTTCGGATTTTTTTGCCTTGGAGATCTCCGAATTAAGCAAATTGTGGCATGGAATCCTGGTGCTCCATTTCTTGTTCCCCTTCTTGAACTCTTCTTCCCAAGTGAGAAGCAAGCTCGCAGAAACAATAAACTTCGGGCAGGAATAATGGAAGAGCTCAAGATACACGTGGAGAAAAAGTATGGTCAAGCAAGTCTTTCCGGTGCCTGGAGCGTGAGATATGATGCGATGCACCCAACAACGTCCTAAGGCTCAGAGTTGGTCAATTCATTTAGATCAGTAGACCCTACTAGGTTCTTCCATACAAACTCAAAGTCCTCTAGCTGGTGCGGATACATCTTACTCCCGTCACAAGGGATGATGTCCAAAACAGAGCCCTCTGATGAGAGTTCGACAGAGTCATTTCCAGAAGGCTGAAGACAAACCCCTTAAAACAGAGACAAATTCCCTCTGATGAGCAACATTTCGTGCCTGAAGTCTTGTGTAGAATTTTTCCTACAGAATAAAAGGAAGAAAGGAACAGAAGAACAAGAAAATGACGATCTTCAAAGATTTTAGTGGATGGACATACAATGAGGAGAACGTCAAAACTGGGGAGCAAAACAGTTAATCTAGGGGAGTAATGGTCAATAACGTAGCCAGTCTAACTGTGAAGTGTGGGTATTTCTAAAACGTTATAAAACAGTAATAGTCATGGAACTTGGTAAATCAACAGGACTTACAAAAAAGATGATAGAAAATATGTGAAAACATGCTTTTATCTCGAGGTGTATCTAATTACACGAGGCAAATCAAACCAATTTACACAAGAGGCTGCAATGAGGACATTGATTTGATTTGCGTAATCAGATACAACTCGAGATAAATATGTTTTGCCATCTTTTCTACCCTCTTTTGTAAGTTCTGTTGCTTTAGTTGGTTTACCAAGTTGCGAGCTGGTATTTTACGGCTGTTAATAGTTAGTGCAAAAGAAATTGCGGTGTCAGTTTGTCAGGACTAGTGCTTACTGTTGTAACCAATGAGCTGAATCTGGAATCAATTATCTGTAAAATGTTCTTAAGCAATGGCCGGGTGAAGGTTGTCTATACCTACCATCTTATCATGACGGAATTGCAGAATGCGACAAGTGCTGGAACAGATTGAAAGGATAGATTGTCTAAGCTGGTTTTCTCTCTGACGGACAAGGAAAACGGTGAGAGAAGAAAAGTCGGTGTGGTTGCCAAAGACAAAATATTGGACAAGATGACTTCCAGCAAAAGCCTCGAGGATTTGTTTGATCCGATACTTCACCATCCAAAGGATTCCGATGCGGTCGAGAAATTTGACTATGAGGCCTTCCCAATCCCATGACTGGTCGTGCGAGTGTGTCTGCCTGGACGATCTGAAGTTGAGAGCTGGTTTCTTATGGCTGTTAATAGTTGGTGCATAAGAAGTTGCGGTGTCAATTTGTCAGGTCTTGTGCTTACTGTTGTAACCAATGAGCCGAATCTGTAATCAAACATCTGTAAAGTTTACTTAAGCAATGGTCGAAGTATGGATTCCCTTCTTATCTCTCTCCTGTGCTGATTCTTCTCTTTTCTGATTCTCTCAAAACTCTGCTTCATTAGTATTGTCATAGTGCAATTTTAGCTAGTCTTTTTGGAGGCTAGAAAATTTGCATTCTCGAGGCTAGAAAATTTGCATTCTCAACGTCCAAAGAGCTGGGAAAGTATATGCAGAATTGATTACTCCCCGCGCTGAATTCATATCCATTTCTGGTCGGAGCAACAGAGAGGCAAAAATGCAGTTCGCAGGTAAAGTTTGCTTTATGATTCTGCTTTTTTTCAATTTAATCTGCACCAACTAATCAGAATTATTCTGTCTAGTTTACGTGAATGGAATCCATCATCTAGACAGTTTTCCTGGTGATACTCGTTTGAGTGTAAATTTTGATTTGCTTTTTCAGCTAGTTTGTACAGGGCAGCAGAGTCTGGACTCTAGAGGGTGAGGTGTTCTTTAGTTTTCCTCAATGGCAAGCATTTGGAAAAGAGAGAATGTATTGAACCAAAGAGATGAGACATAAGCTGTTCAATAGTTTCCTCGCGATTTCTCCTTCACTACAAGGACTTGGCACAGCTTTCTCTGGCGATATCCTTTCGGAAAGAAAAGCATGGCCCGAAGGGAGGCTGAGCTGAGAGGTATGTTCACCCACAGCAACTTGGCACTGTCTCAGTAGTTTCTTTTTATCGAACTTGGTTTCGATCTTATGAGATGGTTGATGCATTACTGTCTCGGTGCGCCCGCAAGCACATGAATGTACAAATCGAAAAAGCGGCTTAACTCAAAGTTTCATAGACAACGAAACCACCAAATGTCGAATCATTCTTGTGCAATTGGACATTCTGAAAGCATAGACTGAAAGGGCATTGTATTTGGCCAAGCGATGACAAATGTGAAAGAGATCCTAGATCTCCTACTCCGGAGCCAGAAAAGAGAGATTGCTAATTTATTTTACAAAAACAAAGGAAAAAAGAAGGAAACAACAGAACAAAGACCATTGAAGAACTCGTTCATTCTACTCCAGAACCCATTGAGGGCTTGAATCCTAAGTCCTCGATGGAGAAGGAGCAATTAATTGGTGATAGTTCGCAATTGACTTCAAATACCGAGAATACTCAAAAATAGATTGACGGGGTTCTTGATGGCATTCTAAAATTCAAGTTCTGATCCAATTTCTTTGGCCATGCAATAATTAATAAAGCATCATCCAACAGCAAGCCAATATTCCAAGATGTCCGAAAGTCGTGAACTTCATGGAATATCTTGACCGTGAGGGTCAAATTGATGAAAATCCAAAGGACCAAGATGAAATAGGAGGAACTGATCACCATAGTGCCATTGTGCTCGTTGACAAGTTTCGGCGAACATGGAAAAGACCATCTACAAACCCATAGCAGATCGCTGAAGATTAGGAAAGAAAACAATTGTATGCCTCAAGCTTGATGGAGACAACTCTTTTGATGTTGGGAAGAACTGGGAACCATCGGGAAGCACCGATACTCTTCGGGAGCCTTCGTGTCGTGTCGGACACTTTAACACGTGTCTGACACTCTCCGACATTCTTGGACACTCTCCGACACTCAGTTAACACGTGTTAGAAAATTCGACACATGATCAATTTTTTCCGACATGCGAGTTTTCAACACACGATTCTAACATGGGATGTCAATTTTAAAAATTTTCAATAAATGAAGGGTCAAATATATATATATATATATATAAAAAAATTAAAATCAATAATAAAAATAACAAATTAGGAAAGAAGAAAAATCTAATATTTTTTTCTCTTCTCTTTTGACTTTCACTTTCCATAATACATAATTTACCCTCAATTTTTTTCTTTTTTCTTTCGACATGTCTAATACGCAAGTCTAGAATGTGAATTACTTTTTTTTCTTTCCAATTTTTATGGATTTATTGAAATATAATTGAATTTGTCAAATTGAAATAATGAAGGATATTAATAAATGGAGACTTAATGTTTTTAGTATAAATTTATTATAGGATTTTATTATTATTTATTTATTTATGAATTTGAATCAGATTAATTTGATTGAAATAATTATAAAAATAATAATTTATTATTTATATATAAAATATACATATAATATACAAAGTGTCCCAACGTGTTGGAATTCTCTATTTTTTAAGAAATGACATGTCGACGTGTCGTGTCATGAGTCGGTGTCGGTGCGACTAAGAGGAAGAACAAAAGACGACGAGGTTGAGTTGATCGTAATTTGAGCAGCAAGGAAGAGGGAAGAAAACATGAGAGTAATGTTGGGTAGAAATGATGGGAAACTGGACTAAGGAAAATGGAAAATAATGGGTAAAGAGATGGTAGAGAAGATGGAAAATTACCAATTCAATTCTAAACGTATTGGACAAATACCAATTTAGTTTTTTTTTTTCAATTTTGTCAATATAGTTCTAAATCTTTGTGCAAAATTCTAATATAGTCATTTCAATCAATTGACACTGAAAAATGTGGAAAAGACAATCCACATAAGATGTTGGTTTGAGTTAAGTTATCAATGTCAGCGTACCACACAGCTCTCGATTACTAGAAACCCATTAACATTTGTACAACAGGTTTATGACCCATTTGATGATTATCCCATAGAGAAGAAGGAAAATTGGATATGTATCAGCCATTGTTGAGATAAAATAGGAGCAAAAGGAAGTGTTAATTTGGAGTAGAGATGATGAAGAATTTTTTATGTTTTTCTTCTCTGATACCATCTTAATCTTTTGAATTAGAGACAGAAAGCAGTATAGTATTTATGGTTGTTGGATTCTAATTAGGGTGGGAAGATATGTATTTATAAGAGTAACTACAATTAGAGTACAGATGGAAATTTAATTCAAAAAGGCACTATAATAAATATCAATTACATAAGGATAGGGTGGGGGAGAGAGAGAGAGAGAACTTTTTTAGTATTCAAGGGTAATTTTATAGCTATCGAGTCGATTAAGATAAGTGACTATTTAAAGATTTGACAAGAGATGGTTACACTACAGTAGAAACCTCCTCACTCTCCTTATCGGGGAGCGCTTAAATACATTAATGGGTCATGCAGTTATGATATGCACAATTTAGCAATTGTAAATTTCAAAAGAATGTTGTTCGGAAACAAAAGAGTAGTGGCAGTATATAATAAATCCGATTTAATTCGTCTTTTTTCTTATATTCAGAAATTTGAATTTCCCTGGAAGCACCGTGCTGAAATATTCTCTCCTCTAGAAACATGAAATGTCCAACTTGGCTACAAGCACTTCGTTCGTCTGTTTCTTGTTTGCTCCAAAGGACATGTCGAAAAGGCGGCTCGATCCAAGGTGTTGTAGACAACCAAACCAAACAAATCTCCATTCATTCTTTTCCAATTGGATATCCTAAAGGCAAAAGCATTGAATCTAGCCAAGCGACAACAAATATGGTTGACATCCTAAGTGACCTACTCAGGGAGCCAAAACAAGAAAGATGGCTGGCATTTGTTTTATCAAAGCAAAGGAAAGAAGCTACATAAAAAAAGGCGGCCGTGGGAGAAACCTGTGGATTTTTTATGACTGATGTTGTTCTTGTCTTAACGAACACTGCGCATTATAATTACATCAACCCTAACTTTGTTATTGTCACCGAATTTGTCCAAACAGCATCCACCTTGGAACACGTCGTGGCATAACACGTGAAGCAAGGAATCCTCACGTAAATATGCCATATCCCAAGACGAGAACTTAACCTAGTTAGCTGTCATATGATAATACTCCCATGCAAAAAGATACGAAAGCACAAGAGCGAAACTACTACAAAGACATGATGATGACACCTCCTGATAAGAACGGACAGATAGAGATTATTACTAAGTCACAGTAGAGACCTCCGCCTCCGGAACCCTACATAATCTGCTCGAGAACACTCGATTCGATCTGTTTCTCATCCAACCATTCATCGATACATTACTATTCTTTATTCTTCCCTTAATTATTGGTGCCGTTCGTTTAGAGAGGCGGGGCGGAAGTCCGACCATGGGTTCGGTGCTGAGCACTAACAATCCGAGGAGAAGGCATCCGAATTTTGAGAAGGCCAGCCCTGATGATGACAACAGTTCGATTGCGGGACAGGAGTGCTTAAGCGTGAAGAAGTTCCATTGGAAAAAGAAGAGGACTTACCGAGAACCGCGATGTGAATCGCCGCCACCTGATCAGAAAATCACGACAATGGTCAAAAGTTTGACTTTGAGGGAATGGATTTTGTCTTCTCCTAGTAGAGAACCGGAATGCATCAGCGGACGTGAGCCCTTCGTGTTCTCCCCAACCTTCAAGAGGGTGTTTCCATCTTCTCCAGAGGTCGATGAAACTTCAATATCAATGACAGCTATGCCGTGTAAGGCCAGGGACCGTTTTTCGTTGGAGAGGCCATTGAAGATTAGTGGAGAAGATGATAGAGAAGAAGAGCTTCGGTTTCCATTTGCAGGACTGAAAGTGGGAGGACTAAGAAGAAAGTGAGCTTCAGGTTGCCTGAAGAGGCTGATATCATCATCTTTTACTCTCCAAGGGATGAGTACTGAATTTGATGATGCCAATGATGACCATAAAGAGATGAATCAAAGATTAATGACCCAAGGAAACGGCGAAATCATGTCTCAAGAAATTACTTACGATTCATTTTTTATTGATGAGATATGATGAACAGAATCAATCAATTTGCAGGAATTACTTGAATTCTTGCTGTTTTTCTTTTTATGATTGGTTTGATTAAACTAGAGTGAGCATAGAAAACATCTTAATATCCTGTGTTGTATGCCTCGTAATGGGACTGATCTAATGTGCAATACTGCAATGAGACGTCCTATATTTTCCGTACATAATTTCTTTTGTATTGTCCTCTTATGAAAGAAAAGTAGCCCTTTCATTTTAATTTGATTTTCGACGTTTTGTTTTAGTTTCTATGTAGTAGTGCGATAGTTTTTTTGTGTCAAAACACCCAATTTCTCTTACTATCTGGATAGTATAATTTAAATTCGCCTTCAATTTATTCGTAGTTTTTCTAAATTTAAAAAAAACTATTTTTACTTTGAAAGGGCTTATCGGCCTCTACTTGTACACTCAGTTTGGACAGGGTGATTAGGAAGTAAAAGAAGGAAATTGAAAGATTATGAGGGAAAAGAAAAGAAAAAGGAAATGATTTGAAGAGATTGAGATAAGATGTTGTTTCGATCCTAGCAAGGGTAAAGAAAAGGAAAGAGTTTATTATGACATAAATTTCTTTTCGTGTATTGATAGATAGATGTAAACCCAGGGTATAAATGAGGAAGAAGAATATATTAACTTGTCATTACACAAATCCATTCAAATCCTCCATATTTGGACAGATTCAGAGGCTTTTAAAGTGTACGTCAAATTAGGGTTGAGCACAAAAGTTAGTGACCTCGAAAGCTCGGGACTGATCCGACCCAAAATCTTGGACTTGAAAAGGCCTGACTCGGATTTTTTTCTTTTCGGCTCGAAAAGAAAAGAAAAGGAGTGCATTATCACCTTGAAAACTTTCGTTATTTTTCTTTTTGGGCTGGTCCAAGCCTTTGGGCCTGAGATGCTTAGGCCCCAAATGGCCCACTTATAATAGAAGTGATTTTTGAGGCCGACAATGTAATAACCAATATAATTTTAATGTTTTTTAAAAAAAATTAAAATTTAGCGCAAGTCCAAATTAGCCCAATCTAGCTCGTTTCGGGCTTATTTATTTAAATTTGGGGCAGGCCATGCCAAAAGAAGCATTGAGGATCGACCTACCCGACCTGAGCTCATCCTTACATGAAATTGACCAGACTAATCCCTTACGATTAAAAAAAAAAAAAACTTTCGCTCCAACCAAAAATGGTTGTAGTTTTAGTTTTCGTGAGGAGAGGAGGGAGATCTAAAATTTTCTCTCCATAGTCCTCAACTCACCCAAACGGAGAACTAGGACTGAAAATGGTTGTCTTTACTTTTCTATGAAGTCCAAGGATGGAAGAAAGAACTCCATCTTTCGACAAGTGGAACCTCAAGATGCCTTTCAGTAGGCCTATGCCATGGACCTTTAGGCAAACGCAACGCCATAAGGGCCCAAAAGACAAGTTTAGATTAGAATTTTTTTTCTAAAAAGTCCTAAATCTATTGTATTTTTGTCAATTTAATCATAAACCCTCCAATTTTCCCAATTGAATCATAAAATTTTTCACTTTTTGTCAATTGAATCTATTCAGCTAATTTTATGTGGAAATTGCTAATGTAAACACCGGCAATGCAATGTAGAACAGTCAATATTGACATGGACGTCAACGTCCACATTAGCAAATTCCGATCAAAATTAGCCGGATCGACTCAATTGGCAAAAAATGGCAATGTTTAGAACTCAATTATAAAATTTATGACTGAATTAGCAGAAATGCAATAAATTTAAGACTTTTTGGACAATTATCCCTTTAGATGGGTATGAGTAAAGGGTAAGTTGAAATTCTGCCTGAATGAACTTGAGCCAAGCTCACACAATCAAAAAATAGTACCTACCTTTTGTTCATCGACAAGCCCAAACATGACCGGTTAGGCATGACCTTGGGGCCTGGCTATTTCGTCCTTATTTAGACTTCATTTATTTCATGGAAAATGAATGATTTGAAAAATATTCTCATAAAATGAAAGTTTGTATCGTTTAAAATAATTAGTTAATAAAATATTTTTCATTATCAATAAAAATTTATGTTTAAATATTTTCGTAGATGATGAAAATATATTTTGTTTATTTATTTTTGTAAGCAATAGAAGCAATTAATTTTTAGAAAAATATTTGTCAAATTATTTATTTTTCACAAAACAAATGTGATCGCCTCTACAATGGAGATGCCAAGGTTAGTTTAACTAACTACGTGTCTTCAGTTTATTTTGGTTAGGTCCTCTTGAAGGACCATATCATCCTCCACCAAAGCAATTGCAGTTACGATAATGACAGTCGAACTTGGAAATGATCAACGTATCGATATTGAACGAATGTCTAAAATGAGGACAAACTGTCACATGTGAAGGACGAGACTTGCGTTTTAAAATCAAAATGGAATATAATGATCCATTAGTCCTTTTCGCCATACATTCTTGCGAAAGAAACTTAGTGGCTAAGGCAACTAGCTAGCCAACTACACAACAACACCTACAAAGCAACCGAGGAAGTAATTTCTATAAATAAACGGAATGGACTGTCTATGTCGCAAAATTAGGTCCGTTGTCTTATCCCATATCTTAGTTTATGCCACGGTTTAATGAAAGTTTCGGTTCGAATGGTGCACTGTTGATGGAAAACTTTGCCCCTAAGGCCTTAGGTGGACTCGAATGAAAAGTTGCTATTGCTAGATCCAATATGCTCCTTGGAGTCGCCTCCTGTGACCATGGATTGACATCTTCGAGAAAGAAGACATGGTGTGTTATTGAAGTGTCGCTTTAACTTGAAACAAGCATATATCTTTACGAGAACCTCCGTAGAGGCTAAGATCTATCACTAAGGCGGAAAGAGACCGACATCCAAGCGGAGCCATGCCGCTCAAGTCCCCGATTTCTTCTTTCTGACGAGCAAACCTTTGATTGGGCGTTGGTGAGCGGTTTCCATGCATAATGCATATAATCGACTCAATATGATCATAGCACGCGTGTATGTTGATAAACGATACAAAACCAACATTCAACTCGCATCCCCCACTTGATTGTTGGTTGAACTCAGCATGATTTCGGTAAACATTAGGCCTATAGTTGCTCATGTTTAATATTTGTACACTCTGTTTACTTCGTAGAAAATCAAGAACTAGAGAACATTTTTCCTGAAAATGACTATTTATATCTCTTACAAAATGGATGATTGAAAAAAGTTTTATCGTTCATGAAAATATTTAGGCATAAATTATTGCCGATAATGAAGTACTTTATATTAATTAATTATTTTAAACAATACAAATAATTAATTTTAGGAAAATGATTTCTAATTTTTTATTTTTCTCAATAAAATGGATTTGTAAAGTAGTAAAAAATGGGAAAAGTACCAAAAAAGTCTTAAACATATTGCATTAGTACCAATTCAGTCCTAGACCTTTCAATTGGATTAATTTAGTCTTAAGCATTTTCATATTGATATCAATTTAGCCATGAACATTTCAATTGGACTATTTTAGTCTTAAACATTTTCATATTGGTATCAATTGAGTCTATTCAGCCAATTTTGGCCAGGTGGCGTTGACATGGATGCTGGCTGGGGGCCGGACGCTAATGTGACAATTTTTGAATAATTTTTCAAATTTTTTTTCTTTTCTTTTTCTTTTTTTTCCCTTTATTTTCTTTTTCCTTTTCTTTTCCTTCTTCTTCCTCCTTACACTTTCTCGCAATGGCCGGCAAACCTCAGGTGAGGGCCACCGCTAGCGAGGGTTGCAGCCCTCACCCGGCCTCGCCCAAGTCTACAGGCAAGGTGGCTTTGTCCATATCTGGACGAGGCCAATCTTGCCCTGGCCTTACTGCGAGCGAATGCGGCCTCGCCCACGATTGGCAAGGCCATGGCAGCCATTGCTAGGCCTAACCCGTGGTTGGCAAGGCCATGGTGGCCATCGCTAGGGCTTGGACGAAGGCCGCCATGGCCTCACTAGCTGTGAGCGAGGCTACCTTTGCCCGCGACAAGGCTAGGGTGAAGCCACCTCACGCGCGGCCTTGGGCAAGGTGGATGAGGGCAGCAAGCCTAGTCAAGGAGGAAGAGGAAGAAAAAGAAAAGAAAAAATTAATAAAAAAATTATTTAAAAATTATCACGTCAGCGTCTGGTTATCGGCCGGCGTCCATGTCAAAACCGACTAGTGTCCATGTCAGCACTGGTTAGCAAAATTTGCCAAATGGATTGAATTGATACCCATATGAAAAAGTTTAAGACTAAATTAATCTCATTGAAAAATCTAGGATTGAATGAAAATATTTATGACTAAATTGATCTAATTGAAAGGTTTAAAATTGTGCAGCAAAAGAAAGGTTTAAAATTGAATTGGTATCAATACAATAGGTTTATGAGTTTTTTTTTTTTTTATACTTTTTCCAATAAAAAATAGATGCCAAATCTAAATCATGCATGCATACAAGGAAACGCCACCAACAACATATGATGCTGCCCCTTGTCCTAGAGTCCCCACAGCGAATAAGGTTTAGCGATAGGAAGGGATGGACAATAAAGTCGAAAGAAAGGTGGCCGATCAATTAATTGAATTTCAGTAAGTGGGCTCAACGCATAGCTGGCTAGGCGGGTACGTTAGCATATACCATAGGAAGTGATTCCCTTTTTCTCCTAGCCTTTCATCTTAGCATTGTAAAGATGACAAGAGAGTCCTTTAAATCGTTTTGGAGAAGGATTATTCGAAGCCTCTGTCTTTTGAAAAGTCATACAGATATTAAAGTTAACTTCTGATATTTATATGTCAAAGTGATTTGACAAGCTGTTATTAAACTTTTTACACCTCGCTTGTTTGAAAGGACTTACATTTTTATTACATCATTTAACATACCAATTTAATGAGTCTATTTGAGTATATCTAACATATTTTGCATCATACTGGCAAAGAAGATAGAACTAGGGACTAAAATAATTTGTGAAATTTGTCTTCCCCTATTTTCAATCTTCTGTTTATGTGTGGAATTTGCCCAATGCATTAGTTTCATTTACAAAAATTTAGTTTTGTTATAATTTTGGATCAAATGAATAAAACAATACAAAAAATGCTCTAAAACCTACCTCCTAACAACCCAAAAGAAACGCAAAAATGCATTTTTACCTTTCTATAGTTTAACTCAGAGTACCACAAGAGAAAGGGGAGGCCAGAATGTCTGTCACATCCAATTTCTTCCATACCCAT
This sequence comes from Eucalyptus curtisii, assembly GCA_017140595.1. Classification (NCBI taxonomy): domain Eukaryota; kingdom Viridiplantae; phylum Streptophyta; class Magnoliopsida; order Myrtales; family Myrtaceae; genus Eucalyptus; species Eucalyptus curtisii. The sequence goes on from CM029497.1 coordinate 14,644,201, forward strand.
GATGTTTGAAAGGTGGAGATTTTCGGCATTGGGGTTAAGTGTAAAAAATGCACAAGGTTTAATACAACTGATTTGTAAGAGTGATATTAGTGTGTTTGTGTTAGGAATCTGCAAATGGAATGATTATTGTCTTGAAGTATCTCTGAAGATAGGGTTAGCCTAATGCAAACAAATTGAGGGCTGATACTATTCTTTTGATGAGGGCCATGGCACGCCAAAAATAGTTATAGCACTAAAGGGATTTGTATGTCTTTCTCAAGGGATTGGATGCTTGAGCTAAATTAGACATGGTATAATCAATGATGGGGATGTGGTTTGCCATATTATCCTTAGAACAAATGTATCAAGAAAAGGGTGGCCTAGTGTTTCGGCTCATCAGCTACCACACAGGCTTCTCCTTAGCCGGGAAAGTTTCACCCCATAACAAATGGCATCAAAGCAAAATTCCCAAATTGTCTGAGCAAATGCCGATAATAGATTTGTTGCCACAATCTCAACATGAAGAGAAAAAAATACGTTGGTTTGCTAAGATTAGGACAAGCTTAATAGGTGAAAGAAAGTGCTACCGAGGGAGCGCAACTAGCTTAGCACTTGGCAAGCAAAGCACAAATGACTAGAGATTAGCCTACAACTTTAATTGGGAGGAGCCACCGATGAAGTGGAGAGTGACATGTTCTATTAGGCAAGTGTTTGTCATTCATGTCCATGGGAGCAGCAATGATGGTTGAAGAACGGAAGGGATAGATTATCCCATAATGATGGCATTTGAAAATTGGGCGGGAAAATGTGGGGCTGGTCTCCTCGATGCAGATTGGTTTGTAACTCATGCTCCTCAACTAATCATAGCCGCAATAAGTTGAAGTTAGCTATTGTTTTGAAATGATTTGCATGTCTTACTTGAAGAATTGGCTGTCGAAGTTAAGGGTGTGGTGCAATCAATAATGAGGATGTGATTAACCAAAACAATCTATCGTGGAAAGGTTGGCCTAATGTTCTAGCTTATTAAGCGTCATGGGCTTGTCCTTGGAGGAAAGTTTTATCTAATGACACGAGTGCACACTTCCACACCAAAGACGGACAGGAGAAATTTTATGTGATGTCGGATTGATAGCAGGATCAATCCAAGTCGAACCCTTTTGCAATTAGTCCAAACCCATGAACATCCATCCATGCCAAACTTGTCCCAACCTCTAAGACAAGTTTTTAAAATGGAGCAAGAAACTCATCCTAACCATAACAAATAAGAAGTCGAAGTTGGTCGAACCCTTTCAGCTAGGGCCATTCAATTTTGCAAATCGGGTATGAGCATGGATACTAGCACGAAATAAATGGCAACACTACCTAAACAACCCGCTGTTTCCAAAATCAAGCATTAGGATAACGTAATGAGATCCCATATGGTGAAGTAACGATTATTGAATTTCGGGGCTGAAGGACCGCTGGAAACTTCTGCAAGATAACGTGGAACAGGCCTCTCCGCCACAGATGAGGCTGGCCAATGGCGGGAAGCGCTCTTCGCTTGGATGGGAGTGCCAAAAACGCAGCTTCGTTAGCACAGTAGGCGAGGAGGGGGAGGGGCCGCTGTCCGCGCCAACTACCATTCAAGAACGTCACGTACGCCTCACGACAGGGGAAAGTGCCACGAAGCTCGCTTTAATTACGACCACCATCGCCCGTTGCTTTTTAACTCCCGAGAAAGAGAGAGACAGAGAGAGGGCAGAGAGAGTGAGAGAGATTTTTTCTGTTCTTCTTGCTTCTGGGTTAAGCGACAGAGGCCAATCGGAACGGCGATGGCGGCGAGGGCGGCGGTGGTATCGGCGGCGGTTCTCGTCCTGGTCAGCCTCAACGCGAGGTGGGTGGGAGCTCAGGTGCACCACGTGGTCGGCGGCGACCGCGGCTGGGACGCCTCGAGCGGCGTCGGGTCCTGGTCCGCCGGTAGGGTCTTCATGGTCGGAGACAAGCTCTGTACGCAACACTCTCAACCCTGTCTTCTCCCTTCCTCCCTCCTCCTCTTACTTTTTCCAGAATGCGGACAAGAAAAAGTTAGATAGAGAGCCGCAAATATTCCGAGCGTTCTAAAGCAGTTACAATCACAAAGCGCGCTCGTTCACGTGCTGGCATTTCGTCCGTTCCTCTTTAGCTGCGTACTTTCTAGGCTCATTGTGCGGAAAGTAGGATGTGGGTATTACGCGGGAGGTTTAGTTAGCAACAGAGATTGTGTCTTTTTCTGATTTAACGATAAGAACGCTAGCAGGTTGAGATGCATCGTCTGCAACTGCCGACTGCTTGTCCATGAATGTTTTGCTCTGTTTTCTGGCTCTCCGACCTTCAGGGTCGGAGACAAGCTCTGTACGTAACACCCTCAAGCCTCTCTTCTCCTCCCTCCTCCTCCTCCCCCTTTTACTTTTTCCAGAATCCGGAAGAGAAAAAGAGATAAACAGAGAGCCGAAAATATTCCAAACGTTTCGAAAGCAGTCACGATCGCGGCGCGCTTGTTCACGTGCTGGCATTTCGTCCGTTTCTCTCTATCCTATTCTGCTTGACTTTCTGGTTCATTGTGCCGAAAGTAGGATGTGGGTATTACGTGGGAGGTTTAGTTAGCAACAAATATCATGTCTTTTTCTGAGTTCACAAGAAGAACACCCGGCAGGTTTAGACAAATCATCGGCAACTGCAGACCGCTTATCCATGGATGTTCTGCTCTGTGTTCTGACTCTCCTGGGAATGAGCAGTAATTCATATTCTATTAAAGAAAGATATATTATCACATTCCCTCGATTATTCAACTACTTTTTATCTCGTCAAGCTACTGAAACTAAGACGCTATGGGGTTCTTGGAGTTCGGGCTCCCTTTTCTTTATTGCGACTGACGATAAACAGGGGAAAGAAAAGAGATGAAAGGGGTTGTTGTCTGCTTGGGCAGGGTTCGCCTACTCGGCAGCGCAGGAGCGCATCGTGGAGCTGATGACCAGGGCCGAGTACGAGTCGTGCGACGTGCGCAACCCGATCCGGATGTACACCGACGGCCTCGACAGCATCCCCCTGAAGGAGCGCGGCGCACGCTACTTCGCGAGCAGCCGGGAGGAGAGCTGCAAGCTCGGCCTGAAGCTCCACGTGGAGGTCCAGCCGCAGGGGGCCCCCGACGCCTCCAAGGTGGCCACCTCCGAGGCGGCCGTTCTCGCGGCCGACGCGCCCACGACGCCGTCCGCCGCACCGGCCGGTCGCGACGGCTGGCTCGCCGCGGTCGTGGCCGCCGGACTGGGGCTCTTTGTTGTAGGGCTATTTTAGTACGTTCGGAAGGATGTTTAGGCCCGGCCCAAAATATGTCATTGTCTGGGCCGAATCATGTAAGGCCCAGCTTATCGATTTGAACCTTTCTTTATATTTTTTTTTCTATTTTTTTTTTGGGTTTTCTGGGCTTTTTCAGCTTGTGAAGGTCTTTAGGACAATTGCCGCTTCTCTTCTGTTCTCATTTCCGTTTTCCGTGGAATGGCGTAGTTTTTAGCAATACGTGGTATCTAAAGACTCTTTTGCTCATTAGGAGAGGTGGACGTAGCCCAACACTTCGGTTTCGAGAGATTTATCCAATTTAATGTACAACTTTGCCAGCAAATCTTGAACCGAGATATATGAAACTTGTCTTGTTTCAAGTATATCATATCAATGAATAACGTGTAAATCCATTTCGAACACGGGAGTTCTGTCACTTATGGAAATCTCATCCTATCGATATATCATGTAGATCTTGTATGCAATCTAATCTTGTCCTGTCGGTATATCATGTAGATCTTGTATGTAGTCAAGTGTCATGTCCAAGGTTGTTTGTTTGTTTGTTTGTTTGTTTGTTTTTGAAATAAAGAAAATGGCAATATTACTTGTTATGTTTCCCGTCTTAGGCCTTCTAATTAAGCCATCCAATGAAACATCCTTATCAAGCAAATGCGGAATTGGGGACCAGTCTCCTTGTCTCCTCTGTAGAGTTGCTATGCAACCTTCTTAGCTACTCTCGCTAACGTGGCGAAGTTATCGTCCTCGGACGGCTACTGCCTAATGCAGGCCGATTGCGCCGCTCGAATATTCTCCCTGTCAAGCGAGATTGAGTGAAAGTAATAAGATTGGCTGTACAACATTCCTTGAAGCTACTGCCAAACTATACTTCCACACATGATAATCTTTTGCATTACCAATTACCTTTTTGACTTATCGTACTCTATTAGTATGTGTAATCGATTTCAGGGTAGGTGAGTAGTGGAAACTAACCCGTTAAATGTACCATTATTTATTCACTTTTTTATTTTTTTGCGTAATTATTTTGTCATATACATTATCTTTGCAAAAGTTATCAATTTGGACACTAAGATGGCCTTGTATAGGGAATGCTCGTTCTGGTTATTTTTTTTTCTTTTTTATTTGTAAAAGTTCTCAATAAATAGACTTGTAGGGTTTTGTTTTGAAATGATTCAAAACCACTGCAAATCGAACTGGTAAGGCTAATTTCCAATTTCTTTTACTTGAAAAAATTGAATTGAACTCATATGAACTGACATTAAAGTCAATTCAAATAAGTTTCTAAGTTAAATAGATTTGACTGTTCACCTCTAATCAAAACTATTTTTATAAGCTATATTGATTAGTTCATTCCGTGCTCAATCACTACACATGTCTGACTGGATACTAACACTAAAATCGTTATTCTAAATTGTGTCACAATCAAGAGAATGCCAAACAACCTTCACACTAAAAATCATCGAAATTGACCCGTTCAGGGTGGCCTATCCATCGCGGTCGGGCCAAGAGGAGGGCAGCGTTTCGTCCCTATCCGCGGAGCTTGCGGTCCCGTTCGTGGCTCGCAGAAGAGCCGTGATCCCTCAGCTCCATCGCATCGAACGGTTCGGCGGCCAAGCCGAAGAAGACGACCCAAAGCGAACCGGTTTGACCAGCAACTGAGCTGACGGGGACAAGACCGTGGGGCGGCCGAGTCACACTTGAATCACCCGCTCGAACAATCATCCGCTAAATCCGCCGGACCCACCTAGTCACACCAATCCCACGTTGTCTTAAAAAATCCCCACCATCCTGATCCTGTACATTAAATTAAAACAAATTTAAAAGAAGATTCAAAATTTACTTAGGCTTAGAGGATGGTCCGTTGAAGGAGAGATGGCTGGAGCGGTCAGATCACCACGTGTGTCACATTCCGGCCGTTGATCCCAGCTACCTCACCGGTCCCCCTACTTCTCCCTATTATTTTCTAAACTCCTCCCTATAGAAAACCCAATTACAATACGGCTATAGAACCTTATCTATGAAAAAGTTCATACCACAAAAAGAATCATTAATTAATACCTCCATGTCACATTTAATCCAAATTCATTTTCGTACCACATTAAATCCTGCACTGATATATCCGCAATAGATCAATCCTAGAATATTTTTTATATAATAAAAAATCTCAAACTAATACACCCATGACAAATTTATCAAAATAGAAGCAAAATTAGAGATTTCAACATATTTTCCATTGGTGAAGAAATTTTAGGGCAAAATTAATAAAATTAATAGATCTGCCAATCTTAGCTTATTTTCTTCGGATCACACTTCCCCAAAGCGACGTTGTTTAGAAGAGCCATTTATGTCAATTTTGCACATCAAATTCACATCACATCCCAATATATCATTCGAGTTATTTGTTGAGTGTGTTTCCATCACAGCAATTCAATCAGAATATTGAAAAAATTAATGGGTGCATCGATTTAGAAATTTTGGAAAATGAACATTAATCCGGTACGTGTCGGTTTGTGATTCCAGAATTAATTTGGGACCATAAAATTTGTCATATTATTATTTTGAATAAAGAATATTTTATTGGCCGATATTATTGTACCGCCCAAGATTGCTCCATAAACAATTCACCAAACATAAAGAAAGTGACTCTAATTCCGTTGCTTATATCACTTCTCTTCCTTCCTTCACTCTCCCACCACTCCCAAAATACTCTCCGCCATAACCACCGCCGCGGCCGCCTTCCGTCGGAGCTCCGGCGACACCGCGCTCGTCTCGATGGCCCTCAAGTCCTTCATCGACGTCGGCCCCGGCTCCCACTTCCCGATCCAGAACCTCCCGTTCGGCGTCTTCCGTCCCGACGGCGGCTCGCCGGCCCGGCCCGGGGTCGCGATCGGGGACCAAGTCCTGGACCTCTCCGCCGTCGCCTCCGCCGGCCTCTTCGGCGGCGCGGCCCTCGCCGGGTCCGACTGCTTCCACCAGGTTCGGGTTTTCCCGCGAGCTCGTCTCGCGCCTCGTTTGCTTCCCGCGGGAACTGTACGGCGAGTCTTCAGACAATTTTACTTTTTTCGCTTCTGATTGTTTAGCAGGACTGATTACTCCTTGGCGTGTTGTTTATCTGTTTAAATTTTGAATTTTGTTGCTTTTTGACTTGCTGAAGAATCGGAAATGCTCTGTTTCCGATAGTTTTTCTGCTCATGAAGCCAATGTGAAGTCTATCCCTTCGTAATGATCGATAATTAGTTGGTCAATTGCGTGAAATTTTAGGAAGTCTTCGTTTTCTGAAGGTTTTAGGAGTATACTGTTGGCTCTCTCGTCCTGTCACTAAATAAGAACTCTTGGGATCTCTTTATGTTGGGTGAACTGCATTTGGAAAAGGGTAGTAGGAGTTGAATGATTGATTTTGGCCTGGTTTTGTTGCCAGCCTAACCTTAACAAGTTCTTGGCATTGGGGCGGCCTGCATGGAGGGAAGCTCGCGCCACACTGCAAAAGATACTGTCATGTATGTCATCTACATTTGGTGAAGTGCAATTTCTGATGGGTCATCCCCATAAAGGCGTGAACCTAAGGATGGAGCTTTTTTAATTTCCAGTAGATTTATGTGCCTATGGTGCTTCAAGAAGGGAGCTCCTGGCACCCCTTGAGGCATATTGTTTGTTTTGTATGAAGTGATGGAAATTTTTAAATTTTACTCAGCGACTGAACCTGTGCTGCGTGACAATGCTGAGTTGAGGAAAAAATCACTTTTCCCCATGGTGAGACATGCTTTCAGCTAGAATTCATTTTCCTATTGATAGATTACACTGTCTCTAATGATGTTTATATTTGAATTTTCAGGACAAGGTGGAGATGGTTCTTCCTATTGCCATTGGTGACTATACGGACTTCTTTTCATCGATGCATCATGCAAAGAACTGCGGGACCATATTTCGCGGGCCACAGAATCCAATTCCTCAAAATTGGTATGTTCATCTGATCGGAAAGGTTCTCTCTCTTTTCATTCCCAACTCAATCTCAGAAAAAGTAGTAAAAAAATGCTTGTATTTGCTGGTTTTCAGGTTCCATCTTCCCATCGCTTATCATGGACGGGCATCATCCATTGTTATATCTGGAACAAACATCTTTCGACCAAGGTACTTTAGTGATTAGTCATAGTTCTCTCTGCCCATTCACAGGAGAAAAGACACAGCAAAAGTATGGTGTATGTTGAATTCACACCTCTGGGCTGTAAAATGGACAATCTTTATTCGAGCGTAATTCCACATGCCTGGAGTCTTCCCTAGATAATTGGGGCCTGCTGTTTCTGCATCTAGTGTCTGTTATGGAAGAATATATTAGAATGTCAATTTGATTCCTCAGTTGCATTGTTGGAGCTCCCATTGTTTATGATTAGATTCACCACATCTTTATAATTTTCCCCCTCTGTCACAGAGGTCAAGGTTACCCCAGCGGTGACTCTCCGCCTTATTTTGGACCTTCCTTGAAGCTAGACTTTGAGCTAGAAATGGTAAGTTTCATTCTCTGAATATTAGAACTGCTTTTTCTTGCCAATGGTTATATAGAATTGAAGAAACAAATGTAATAGCTTATGGCTTGCTTTTTATCCAATAAACTGACTTCCTGTGTACCCAAGTATTTTAGTACATAATTGCACCTCTTATCCTCTGTCTTTGTTGTATTTGATGGCAGGCTGCTGTAGTTGGTCCTGGAAATGAATTGGGGAAGCCCATTGATGTCAACAATGCTGCCGATCACATATTTGGACTTGTGTTAATGAATGATTGGAGTGGTATGTGCAACTTCTTTATGTTTTTATGTATTTCCAGTTATTGTATTTGTGTTTTACTTAGAAGAAGTTTGGTTTTGCAGCTAGAGACATTCAAGCTTGGGAATATGTGCCTCTTGGGCCTTTTCTTGGAAAAAGTTTCGGTAAATGATCTGTATTTTCAGATGCTAACATTTCATTATGTAATTAAAAGTGATCGCTAAGCTGCACACTACAGTCGCCGAAATTGTACTTGTGCCAAAATTTGACAGTAATCAATGAAGGTCATTTTATTGTGTGGAGATGGCATGAAGGGCGGATATTAAACCTAGTCTTTGGTTTTTGTTGTAAATGTTTCTAGGTACCACAATATCCCCTTGGATTGTGACCCTAGAAGCTCTAGAAGCTTTTGCATGCGAGGCACTCAAACAGGTAAAAACATTCCTTATTGCTTCAGTAAGTTCTCTATTCTGGCGTCAAACTTTGCTGGTCTCGGGCAGTATGCTGCATTATATCCTTTGTGATTTTCAGGAGCCAAAGCCATTGCCGTATCTGGCGGAAAAAATATCCAATAATTATGACATATCTTTGGAGGTGATACCCTAACACCATTCCTATCAGCCAGTAATAACTTGTATTAATTGTTCTACATCTTCCATACTGGGCGGTCTGATGCATTCGTGTGTTCAATGGAAACTTTTATTACTGCAAACAGGTTCAGATCAAACCTGCTGGACAAAAAGATTCCTGTACTGTCACGAAGAGTAATTTCAAGAACTTGTAAGTCATCTCAAGTTTCAGCTGGTGAAAAATAATGCTCTGAGAATTTTTGGACACTGTTTAATAGGATTATAACGGTTCTAGCAGCTACCCCTAAGCATTTTATTATCATTCCATGTTCATCAGCTGCGATGCCACTGGTTCCTTGAAAAGCGGTGCTATCATCTCAAAATAATAAATCTTCCACTTTAAAAAATTGTATGAGGGACTGACAAACTGGACGGTGTCAAAATATTTGATTAGCATGCCTTATTTCTTTCTATGCATGTTATCGGTAGAATCATATAGCCTGATCCTCTTTCCTTTATTTCCTTGCACTTCTCTTTAGACACCCTCTTTAAACTTTATTTTTCCTTCTTCCTCAAGACAAATGGCTTTCCTTCTTATAGACTCTTGACTCTTGCATATGGAGCGCATGGACTTCATTGCTCAATTTTCAGCTGAATGAGTGAGTGGAATTTATTGCTCGAATTAATGACACCCTAACAAACCTAGTAAGCTAGGCATCACCCTAAAGAACCTAGTAAGCTAGGCATCCCTGATCCCAAACTTTCACTCTACTTGTGGGTGGGTTTCGAACCGAGACCCATTTCAGTTACTTCCCACCTACCAATAGTATGATTAAAATCATGTCGTAACATGGCGGAATTTCTACAAATTAGTACCCTATGAAGAAAGTATCCCAAGTTTTATGTGCAATTTTCGGTGCTGGGTTTGTGTGAGCTCATCTATCTTGAATTACGTACCGGGTGTTTAGAAAATTGTAACAGTGAGCTTTTCATGTTTACGATGGCAGGTATAATGCTCTCTGTGAATTTATTCTGTATATCCTTATCTGCCTCCATAATTCATGATTTCCTTATGTTGTACAGATATTGGACAGTGACGCAACAACTTGCACACCATACAATCAATGGCTGCAACTTAAGGCCAGGCGATATCCTTGGGACAGGAACTATTAGTGGACCGGTATTGTTTTATTTATCTATATCTTCCTACAACTTCCGTTTAGTGTCAAACCCATTGCTTCTAGTCTTATTCAGTCGAATTATAGCATAGCCGGAATGTGTGTTGAACAATTCTCTGTTTTTGTCTACTAATTTGTATAGGAACCGGAATCTCTGGGATGCTTGCTGGAGCTGACTTGGAACGGACAGAAACCCCTGTCACTGAATGGGACACCGCGCAAATTTCTTGAAGATGGAGATGAAGTAACCATTACTGGCCTTTGCAAAGTAAGCTTCTCAGCTTCTTTTTCGTTTGGTTTCCAATTTCAAAGACAACATTGTTTTTTAATTTTCGGCTCGAAACTGCTTCTGAAATTTAAGATGACATATTGATAGTCTTGCTGCCGGGTTAGTCTGTGAACGTTCTAATTTCTGATCCCCGTGCAGGGAGATGGATACACCGTCGGATTTGGGACATGCTCTGGAAAGGTTGTTCCGGCACCTCAGTGAGTCTATCAGCAGCGGCGGCAGAGGGCATTGTTGTTCTTATTAGTACTAGAGTGAGAGTCCCTTATGAAGTCGCTGAACTGTCCAGTTGCATCCTATTTGTGGAACTCTACTAATGTACACTTTGGCTAATAAAAAGTGCTCTCTATCTATCTATCTATCTCGCGCGCGCGCATTGGATATTCATACGGGCTGAAGCTTGAGTTTCCAATCAATTGGCTTGGATGGAGGCTCTGGGACTTCGCTGCCTTTTCGAACTAAATCCTAATACAGTGTGAATTCTCTAACAATGGAGTTTGGCATGTATTAGACAAGTTTGTGGGTATAGAAAAAGCAGATGGGCCCACGTGAGCTGAATAGCATGCATGGCCCACTAGCCCACAAGAAGGACGAAAATGGTCCGTTGCCAACGGGACGGTCCGTTCTCAATTCTTCTTCCCATTATGCGCCAAAAAGCATTCAAGAAAGCAACTTACTCCCTCACTTTCCTCTCTCTGTCTCCCTATCTGTCTCTCCCCCCGTGTCTGCCATGAAATCAGCTCGCAAGCTCAGCTTCTCCTCCTCCGCCTCCTCGCCCACCGCCACCGCCACCGTCACCGTCACCTCCCCAGATGAGCAATTCATCCCCCCTCCGCCGCCCAACATCACCCTCCACCTCCAACCCAACCAAGCCCATTCCCGGGCCGCCACCAAGATCCAGTCCGCCTACCGCGCCCACCTGATCCGCACCCTCTACAAGACCATCTCCACCGTCGACTCCGCCGCCGACCGCCTCCAGCGCCGGATCCAGCGGCAGGACACCGTCGACGCCCTCCGGGGCAGCCGCCTCGAGAGGGCGAGGATAGAGGAGGAGCTGATGAGGCTGCTGCTGAGGCTGGACTCGGTGCCCGGCGGGATCGATCAGGCGTTGAGGGAGGGGAGGAGGAAGGTGAGCCGCCGGATCGTGGGGCTGCAGGAGATCGTCGACGGGGTGTGCTGCGGCGGGGGGGCGGCGGTGGAGGGCGGCGGCGGCGACAATTGGTGGGGGTGGTGCGAGAGGGTGGAGGAGGAGGTGTGTAGGGAGAGAGGAGGGGAGGAGCTGGAGAGGTACTGCGCCAACTACTTGGGGTTTCGTTGCTTGGAGAGATTTCTTCACGAGCCCTGAGTTTCGCCGCTCTTGTTCTTCCTCTTACAATATCACTTTTTCTGTTCGTTTCCTTATTTTTTATGGCTTGTGACTCGTGCCAATAGATCTATATGCTCGTGTTCTTATCCGTTCTTGAATCTTGTAGGTTCTTCTATTTTGTCTTCAAGTTTGTAATTATTCAATCAGTGCAAATTACTAAATTAGAACTATGGTCAAGAGAAGTGCATAGTGTAAGCGGATTTTTTTGTTTTTTTTTTTTTTTTGAAACTTTGAATTCAGCCGAAGTCTAATGACTGATTTTAGTCCATTGGATCTTGAGAATTATGTGCTAGCCATTATGTAGTTGCTACGTACCTCAAGGGGTGTATTCAATTTTAGTCGAGTTGATATATAGTGCCATGTCCGAGCTTGGCTCGAGTCGAATCACATGCTCAGTGAGTGCCATCGAGTGTAGAAACCTTTGAACTAGATAAATGGAAGTCGTGCGACTAAATAAAAAGAAGGTACCTAATTATTTGTTGAATTTGATGAGCTATATTCGACCATCGTCCATAAACATATGAGCTTTTGGCAATTCTTAGCTACCCATCCACGAATATTTAATTTTACTTCAGTTTAGGCACCTTGTTAAGGATTAAGAAAAGTACAAAAAAAGTTCTAAACCTATTATATTTATGCCAATTTAATCTTAAAATTTTCAATTATGTTAATTTAGTTCTAAATCTTTTCATAATTTCCTAACTGAGTCATTTTTATCAATTTTGGCTATAAATAATTGATGCGGATGTTGACCGTTCTATGTAGTACGGCCATAGTTGATATGCACAAAATTGATAACTTTAAAAAAAAACATTTGAATTTTTTATTAGTTGGCTTCGGGTGTGGCCCTTGCCCCGAGCCATTGTGCCACCAACTCCAGGAGGCTAGAATTTGCGAGGGCAAGGGCCTAGGCCAAGGTGACAACCCTCGCCCAGTGGTGAGAGGGTCGTGGGCCAAAATAAAAGGGAAAAAAAGAAAAGAAAAGAAAAGAAATATTATTAAAAAATATCCATATAAGTGCCAACCATGTCATATAGAATAGTTGTCATTAATTTGAGTGATTTCCGGTTAAAATTGATTGGATGGACTCAATTGGTAAATTAATTAATTAAATTGACAAAATGTGAACAAATTTAACACTAAATTAACACATGCCATTGCAATAGGTTTTTTTTTTTTTTTTTTTCAAATACTTTTACGTTAGTTATTCATTGTATCCGAAGGACCTAGCTTTCTACAAACAGCTGATAGCCAACCCAGTCTCACCACCGAACCGAAGTTATTGTCAAGTGACATCACGTATGGACTGGATAATTGTAGGCCTGCTTGTTTGTCATAATTACAAGCAATTTTCTATTTTTCCCATCAAAATTTACAATATTATTTGGATTTTTTTTTAAATGTGATTGGAAGTACATGGATCCCTAAAATTAAGTGTAAACTAGTGGCAAAATTGAATGATTAAAAGTGAGACTAGCAGTGAAAAAGCCATAATTGACAATATTGATTACTACGAAGAAATTTTCAGTTCAGTTGTATTGGTCGAAATTGTAAGATTAGCATTAGCTATTGCAAATTGTTATGATTGAAAACTTCGTTAGCTAGACGTCAAAAATGCATTTTTGCATGAAGACCTACAAAAATATAAGTGGGGGCAACCATTAGAATATTATGTATTAAATGATTCTAAATTGGTTTGAAAAAGGAGAAAAGGAAATCCATGGATAAGGACGCATCGCATCTTGTTTATCCAATGGTCGACATTTGTTCGTTCTTTTTTCTTCTAGTGTCCTTTTTCTTTCTATCCTTCTCTCTCTTCTTCCTTCCATCTTTTCTTCTCCGTCCTTTCGAGCAAACCACCATGGTTGAAGGTCCAAGCACGTTGTCGCCAAGCCGTTGTCTTCCATCACCGCTGCGATCCCTCACCATTGCGCCTCGAGCCGCTGGTGGCTCGATGCTAAGAATTTCCCCGAGAGCCTCCCCAATACCCCTGAGTTGAGGTATTGTCTATTTTGATCCATCCATTTAAATGCTTATAGTTTTTCCTTTAGCATTCGATGTTAAAAGATGCTTTTTGTGAGTATTTAGACAGAAGAACACTAGAAAGTATAAAAAGTTATGAACAACGCTAACTTTAATATGAAAAAAATTTGCCGGCTCACTTAAGTATCGAATCAAAGAAAAAAATCATTTAAGTGCCAATGACAAGAAATTGCAATCAAATTGATTATGTGGCACTTATAATTGATTTGACAATTTTTTTAAAAATTCTAGTCACGTGGCATTTTCACGTGGCGTGCTTGGTATTAAAGTGATAGCGTTTTAACAATGATTGGCGTTGAAGTGATAATTTTAAACAAAATTTGGCACTTAAATGATTGTTATTTACAACTTTTAAACGACATAGTTTAGAGGTCCGGCGATCTAACTTGGAGTTGGCACTTAAATGATTTTTTTTTAAGTAGCATTTAAGAAATTCGAAATTTTTTTTAATACTAAAGTGAGCACCGTACCTGTCATTTTCCAATTTAAAATCCAAAAATGTTTCAACTTTAGGCATGGTCCTTTCACTGTCCTTGAAGTCTTTTAAAACTAAGTCCTCATTCAATTCCCCGTCATTTGACGGTTACCTACTCCCTGCCCTTGTTTGGACCGGGTGGGACCATAGATCTGTGGCTGTGAGACCACCATTGAGCCTATGCCGGAAATCGTGGCCTCCAACTTGGAGATGAGACTAACAGGTGACGCGGTGGAGAGGACGGGCTGAAACGCGCAGCTGTGGCCATTTCAGGGGCTGCTGGTCTTGTCTTTGGAGTTGGGATAACAATGAGTAATGAGGATGGTGGCGGAGCACGGCGGAGTTGGCGGAGAGGGAGAGGAGACAGAAATCGGGGGTGAAGGTTTTACTTTGTGGCATGTATTTTCAGAGATGTTGGTGGGAGTTTTGATAATGGAGAGCATTTTTGGGAGATGTGGACTGATCTAAGCTCTCAATTGGGTTGCTGAGGTATAAGGGTGCATTTGGTTCAGCATTCTCAATTGACTTTCAGCTTTCAAAGCTCATTGGGGAAATGCTGGATTATTTGGCAACTATTTTGAAGTAACTTTCAAGTAAAAGTCAGTATTGGAAAGGCCGAAAGCCCACTACTAATAACTAGCATTGAGCTTTTAACATTTGGCCAAATGTCGAGACTTTTTTTTTATAAAACTACCCTCATCCATTCTTCAAATTTCTGATTTTGCCATTGTTATTATTTTTTAAATGATTAAAAAATCAAATATATATAAATGCTAAAAAAAATCAAATATATATATTTTTCTAAATAGACCAACCCTTTGCGAGATCGGCAAAGGGCTATGGTCGCCGGCAAGCTAGATTTGGCACTGGCAGCTATCGATCGAGGTCGCCCGAGCGAGGGTTGTGCGACCTTAGCGAGGGTTGCTAGAGATCGCACGACCTCGGGTGACTCAGGCAACCGTCGCTTGGGTCTTGGGGCCTCAGGCAGCCCTTACCTAGGTCCTGCGAGGGTCATGCGACGGCAACCGTTGGTTACCATCGCTTGCTTGATAAAATTGGACTATATAAAGACACAAATAATGTTAAAACTTTTAAAGCAAGCATTTAAGTATCATATATTTTAAAAATAAATCACTTAAGTTACATAGTGTTTTTTTTTTTTACTGAGAATTTCTATATGACATTGATTTCTAGCAAATCACATTGGTGATTTAATATTAAATTAATACCACAATGGATTTTTGAGTAAGGAATATCATCGATATAATTTTAGGAATTTGTTTTTTAGAAGTTATGCCACCAATTTTGGAGCAAACATGGTAATCTCTAAATTTCACAGTTTTATTATTCGATTAGAATTTAAACAAGCATACCGGTTGAAGGAAAAGGATTTAAACCATGTATGGATGGATCTTGCACACATTCATCAAGAGGTCAAGATATTTTGAGGTTTCATGTGTGTTGACCTTTGGACCAGCATTTAATCAATGGTTCATTGGAAGTCATGGTCTTTATAACACTTTTACTCGATGATGTTTGGCTCTAAAAATTTCTAACCCATTGTAGGTCATGGACCAATTTTTCAGCCTTTTCTTCTTTTGACTAACAAGCCTTCAACTTTTTTTTTTATTGGAAATGACAAGCCTTCAACATATAAAGAGAAAGATTCTTATAATTTCAATCACACCACGTGTAAAGCGGGTTGCGCATCCCAAATGATAGTGACCTTAGTGGAATCAATTCTCAAAACACAAATTGCACTCTCCCTTCAATCATGCACTCATAAGCTAAGAACATCCGACGCTTGTGTAAACAAAAATCATGGAGCTTAATTATTATTTTATATTGAACACCCGCCGCCTTGGTCTTTTTATTTTTTTAAATTATATTTTTTAAATTATATATATATATGATTCTTTTAGCATTATTGTCAAAACTTATATTTCAAAAGTTGCATATATTATTTTTTTTTCAATTTTAAACAAATAAAAATTAAAAAATTAATATTACTCACTCTAAGGGCTTTTCAAATGTGTTTTCTATTGAAAGACATTTCTCTCAAAGTTGTTTCTCAAAACATAATTTACCAAACATCCTTTGCATTTACCTAAAGTCCTTTAAGTTAAACTGTTTTGCATTTTCCCAATGAACTTTCAAAATGCTGAATCAAATGCACCTTAAGAGGGTTGAACTTAAGATGTAACTTTAATTCTAACTTTGGATTATCCTAATTCAAAAGGTTAATTGAAAAGGACGGCTCGAAAATTCGATAAAAGTATGAAAAAAAAATCTTAAATACATTGCATAAATTCCAATTCAGTTCTAAACATTTCAATTGAATAAATTTAGTCATAATTTTCATATTGGTATCAATCTAGTCCATCAGGCTAATTTAGGCCAAAAATTGATGACATGGATGCTGGCTGTCCTAATAGCACCGTCAATACTGATGTGGACATTTTTTTCCTACTTTTTTTTTATTAGTTTTCTCTTTTCTATTTCATTTTCCTTTTTTTTTCTTCTTTTTTCCTTTTTCTTTTTTACTATGGCCAACGACTAAAATGTTCACCTAAGTACTGGCCATTCTATACATGGCACGGCAGACGTCCATGTCAATAATTTCTGACCTAAATTAGCCTAATGAATTGAATTTGTATTAATATGAAAATGTTTAGAATTAAATTAGTCTAATTGAAAGGTTTGTGATTAAATTGGTTTCAATGCAATATACTTAGGACTTTTTAAATACTTTTTCCAAAAATTCATTGCTTACATTGACAACAATTAGCTAAGCCAACCATTTATGTCGCTATTAATCAACATCAATTATATACCAAATGCACGTCAAGTCTACAATCAATACCATCACCTACTCGCTTTCATGATAAAGCTAAATCCCACGACGGTCCAAGAGAGGTACTGCGCCAACTACTTGGGGTTTCGTTGCTTGGAGAGATTTCTTCACGAGC
Source organism: Eucalyptus curtisii (assembly GCA_017140595.1). NCBI lineage: Eukaryota > Viridiplantae > Streptophyta > Magnoliopsida > Myrtales > Myrtaceae > Eucalyptus > Eucalyptus curtisii. Next base: position 14,661,135 of record CM029497.1, read on the forward strand.
CCTGAGTTTCGCCGCTCTTGTTCTTCCTCTTACAATATCACTTTTTCTGTTCGTTTCCTTTTTTTATGGTTTGTGACTCGTGGCAATAGATCTATACACTCGTGTTCTTCAGTTCTTGAATCTTGTAGGTTCTTCTATTTTGTCTTCAAGTTTTCAATCAATGCAAATTACGAAATTAGAACTGTGGTCAAGAGAAGTGCATAGTGTAAGCGGCATTCTTTTTTTTTTTTTTTTGGAGAAACTTTGATTACCCCGAACTCTAATGACTAATTTAAGTCCATTAGATTTTGAGAATTATGTGCTAGCCATTATGTAGTTACTATGTAGCTTAAGGGGCGCATTCATTTGAGTCGAGTTGATATATAGTGCCAAGTCCGAGCTTGGCTCAACTCGCCATCGAGTATTGAAACCTTCGAACTAGATAATTGGAAGGCATGCAACTAATTAAAAAAGAAGGTCAGTAGTGACTCGTGGACCACATCAAAGAGTGGGTTGAATTTTCCTTAGGTAAAGAATAGTATCATTTGATACTTTGTAATACCTAATTAGTTATTGAATTTGATGAGCTACTCGACCATTGCCCGGAAACGTATGAGCTTTTGTCACTTCTTAGCTACCCATGCACGAATATTTACTTTTCCTCCAGTTTAGGCTCCTAGTTAGGTATTAGAAAAAGTATAAAAAAAAAGTTCTAAATTTATTATATTTGTGTCAATTCAATCATAAATCATTCAAATATGCCATTTTAATCCTAAACATTTTCACAATTTCCCAATTGAGTTATTTTTGTCAATTTTGGCTAGCAATTGCTTACATGGATGCTTGCTATCTTACATAATACGATCATGACTGATATCAACAATCTTTACAAATTTTTTACAAATATATTTGAATCTTTTATTGGCCGGCGAGGGTTGTTGCCCTTGCCCAAGGCCATCATGGCCTCACACAAATCTAGGCAAGGGTTACCTTGCCCATGGCCGACATAGCTATAATGGCCTTGCCTAGAGCCATTGTGGCCCCACCAATGGGGAGGCTAGATTTGGCAAGGACCTGGACAAGGGTGGTGACCCTCGCCCAGTGGCTAGAGGGTCATTCGTCAAAATGAAAGGAAAAAAATTAAGAAAAAAACAAAAAACAAAAAAATTAAAAAATTATTAAAAATATTCACATAAGATGTCATATAGGATGATTGATATTTACATTAGCAATTTCTGAGTAAAATTAATTGGATGGACTTAATTGACAGAATAATGGACTCTATTGATAAAATGTGAACAACGTTTGGCACTAAATTAATCCATCTAATTGTAATGAGTGTAATTTTTTTTTTTTGAAACTACTTTTCCCGTTGGCTATTCATTGTATCTGAAGTAACTAGCTTTCTACAAACAGCTGATAGCCAAACCAGCCTCACCACCTAACCAAAATTATTATTGAGTGTTATCACGTATGGACTATGGATTATTGTAGCCATGCTTGTTTGTCATTAATTAAAAACAACTTTCTAATTTTCTCATCAAAATTTACAATATTATTTTGATTTTAAAAAATATGTGATTGGGAGTAAGTGGGTTTTTCAAATTAAGTATAAACTGGATGTCACAATTGAAAGATAGAAAACAAGATGAATAGTGGAAAATGTTATAATCAACAATTTGATTAGATTCTTTACCAAAAAAAAAAAATAATTTGATTAGATTATGAAGAAACCTTCAGCTTAATTGTAAAGGTTGAAACTGTAAGATTAGCATTAACTATTGCAAGCTACTATGATCAGAAGCTTCATTAACTAGATGTCAAGAATGCATTTTTGCATAGAGATCTACAAAAATATAGGTGGGCCAACCATTAGAATATTATGTCTTAGATGATTGTAAATTGGTTTGAAAAAGGAGAAAGGAAATCCACGGATGAGGACACATCGCATCTAGATGATCCAATGGTTGACATTTGTCCATTTTTTTTCCGCGCCCTTTTTCTTTCTATCCTTCTTTCTCTTCTTCCTTTATCTTTTCTTCTCCGTCCTTTCGAGCAAACCACCATGGTTGAAGGTCCAAGCACGTTGTCGCCAAGCCGTTGTCTTCCGTCACCACTACGAGCCCTCGCCATTGCGCCTCGAGCCGCTGGTGGCTCGACACTAAGAATTTCCCCGAGAGCCTCCCCAATACCTCTGAGTTGAGATATTGTCTATTTTGATCAATCCATTTAAAGCCTCATAGATTTTCCTTTAGCGTCCAATGTTTAAGTATTTAGATAGAAGAACATTAGAAAGTGTAAAAAGTTATGTACAACACTCACTTTAATATGAAAACTTTTTGTCAACTCACTTAAGTATCGAATTGGAAAAAAAATAATCATTTAAGTGTCAATGACAAGAAATTCTGACCAAATTAATTACGTAGTACTTGTAATTGACTTGACAAATTTTTTAAAAATTCCAGTCCATGTGGCATTTTCACGTGGTGTGCTTGGTATTAAAGTGATAGCGTTTTAACAATGATTAGCACCGAAGTGATAATTTTAAACAAAATTTGACACTTAAATGATTATTATTTACAATTTTTAAATGACATAGTTTAGGGGTCCGATGACCTAACTCGAAATTGACACTTAAATAATTATTTTTTTTTATAAAATGACACTTAAAAGAATCAAATTTTTTTTAATATTAAAGTGAGCGCCGTACGCTTTAAGTGTCCTTCTCCTATTTAAAATTCAAAAATGTTTCAGCTTTAGGCATGGTCCTGTCACTGTCCTAGAAGTCTTTTAAAAGTAAGTCCTCATTCAATTCGCCATCATTTGATGGTTACCGACTCCCTGCCCTTGTTTGGACCGGGTGTGACCACAGATCTGTGGCTGTGAGACCACCATTGAGCCTATGCCGGAAATCGGGGCCTCCAACTTGGAGATGAGATTAACAGGTGACGCGGTGGAGAGGACGGGCTGAGGGGCGCAGCTGTGGCCGCTTCAGGGGCTGCTAGGCTTGTCTTTCCAGTTGGGATGGCAATGAGTAATGAGGATGGTGGCGGAGCGCGGCGGAGTTGGCGGAGAGGGAGAGGAGACAGAACCTGGGGGTGAAGGTCATACTTTGTGGGCATGTATTTTCAGAGAATGTGGTGGGAGTTTTGGTCACGGAGGGCATTTTTGGGAGATGTGGACTGATCTAAGCTTTCAATTGGGTTGCTGAGGTGTAAGAGGGTTGAATTTAAGATGTAACTTTACTTCTACATTCGGATTATCCTAATTCAAAAGGTTAATTGAGAAGTGACCGCTTGAAAATTCGAAAAAAAGTATAAAAATAATCCTAAATTTGTTACATTAGTAGTAATTTAGTTTTAAATCTTTTTAGTCCTAGATACTTTTACATCGGCACCAATTCAGTCCATCGGGCTAATTTTTTCCGAAAATTGATGATATAGACGCTGGTCGTCCTACGTGGCACCAATTTAGTCTTAGATACTTTTACATCGGCACCAATTCAATCCATTGGGCTAATTTTTTCCGGAAATTGGTGACATAGACGCCGGTTATTTTACGTGACACGACTGGCATTGATGTTGATATTTTTTTCTTCATTTTTATTTATTTCTTCTTTCCTTTTTCCTTTTCCTTTTTTTTTTCCCTCTTTTCCTTCTTTCCTTTTTTTTCCTCCATTATGGCTAGTGACTAAAATGTCCACGTCAACGTCGACCATCCTATGTGACACGGCTGACCTCCATTGACGACAATTAGCTAAGCCAACCATTTATGTCGCTATTAATCAACATCAATTATATATTGGATGCACGTCAAGTCTACAATCAATACCATCAGCTACTCGCTTTCATGATGGAGCTGTATCCCACGACGCTCCAAGTCCTCTTCACAAAGTCCACGACAGCCGTGGCCTCTCTACGCGCCTTGTCCTCCGCGTCGCACCACAATAGGGCCGGCAGGAACAGCCATAATGCTGTCGCGAGGATGAAACCGACCGCCATCGCTCCCGACACCGCCCTCGGCAGGCGGAATCTGCCGGCGAGCGCTTTCTTGGCTGCGATCTCGGCGGCCACACAGAGGCCGTGCAAGAGGAAGAAGGAGGTGACCACCCACCTCGGCTCCTTACGTCCGATGTAGTAGAAAATGAGCTCGTGCATCAGCGCCGAGACCAGGAAGCACGCAAATGATGCTGGCAGGGCGGCCCACTTCCCCCCGATCACCCAGCTGGAGACGGATCTGGTTTGAGACAAGGAAGAGAACGATGCATTCAATGAGTTCTACTACTTTGCAAGCCATTTTTTTTTTTTTTTACTTATCGTGTTTTTTTTTTTACTGTCTAGCATTTACTGACTTTTTTTTTTTTACGGTCCATTAGATAGTACGCATTTATATTATGCAGTCGACATTATTTTTCATGTACAAGTATGAAAATATAACATGGATATGACAAATGAATCTGTTTTAGTGTAGAGAAATTTTGACATTATGAGCTTTACCCTCATGTCTGTCTTATTATGTTTTCGTACATGCAATGAAGTCTTGTACATAAACAATGAAAGCATATTGATCCATATCGAAATGATACAAAATTCAATTCGGTACAATGAGTAACGATGTATGTATTTTTTTTTTTTTTTTTGGTAAGGAACGATGTATCTATTTGTATCCTTAAAAAAAGACAATTATGCAGTCGACATTATTTTTCATGTACAAGTATGAAAATATAACATAGATATGACAAATGAATCTGTTTTAGTGTAGAGAAATTTTGACATTATGTGCTTTATCCTCATGTATGTCTTATTATGCTTTCGTACATGCAATGAAGTCTTGTACATAAACAATGAAAGCATATTGATCCATATTGAAATGATACAAAATTCAATTCGGTACAATGAGTAACGATGTATCTATTTTTTTTTTGGTAAGGAACGATGAATCTATTTGTATCCTTAAAAAAGACAAAGTAAATAGCGTCTCACCTAACAGGTAAATATACGGCAGGGCGGAGTATATCCGTGACCATGAGGTTCCATCTCCTCCCCCAGAAGTCCTGCAGTGAGGTTGAGAGGTATGGCTCTTCGAATTGCGGCTCGAGCCTGATGCCGATAAGTGCTCGGACCATGGCTCCAACCACGGCCAGGGACACCTCTAGCCCGACGTACACGTGCACCAAATACATCAAGCTGATGATCACCGGATGAACTCGATCCTTCCTCTCATAGGCAGGCAAAAAGGCAACTATCACCAGGCACTTGACGACGTAATTCATCGGCGATTTGAGGCCTCTCTCGTTGATCTCCGAACACGGGCACTCTTCATTTTTGGTGCTCTCAACTGGGTTGTGAATCTTGATGGGAAGGCAGGCGACGGGAATGAAGTATGCCAAAGAGCAAGACCGGCTAGGTGACAACGGTCCTTTGCCGAAGGCAAAGAGGATGAGCTTGAAGTTGCAGAGCCAAGCGATGAAGAACGAGGTGAGGCCTCCGAGGGAGATGGTGGTGAGGCTAAGAGGGAGGATGAAGAAGAGGATGATGACCGGCGAGATGGCCAAGAGCCTCTTGGTTCCGCTGGGGACGGTCTTAGAGATGGTGTGGCAGTAGGTGAGAGAGATCACCACCAAGGTCCAGACCGACATGAAGTTGCTGATCTCTCCCTCCATGTTTGGTTACTTGGCACAGACTAGAATAGCGAAGCTTGCATAAATAGTGAGCGTCGTATGAGTGAAGAAGGGTCATAGAACTATGCTGTAGCTCTCTCTTTTCTCTCTCTCTCTCTCTCTAGCTTGAGACAAAGGCCTTAAATTCGCAATTATAGGAGTCGTTGGGAGGGCAGGTGTGGCCCTCGGGGCTTGAAGACTCTGTCAACTAAATTTCACGTACGAATTCGCGTGGACAATGGCGGTCCAGCTACACCTGTTTCTTAGTCAATGTCGGTCCTACTGAGGAAGGAAAAAGGTTGTGGAACCGCAAGGTTGACCGTTTGTTTTTGCTAATGTGGTGCGTGGCGAAAGGGAGCCATCAGTTTTGAATAGAAATTGCATAGTACCGAGTATTATTAGACTTGGTAGTGAAAAATATGTTGCTTTGTTATCATATGTGCGTGCAATCAAATTTAATCGGCTTCAGAGAAAACTCCCATGTCGAGTATGAATATCAACCTCCTCACATCACAAGTGGAAATCATGGATTTTGTTAAGGGTCTGGTCGATTGGCTCTGTCGATGATTAATTAGAATGAAGGAGTCTGGAATTCGTGGGGTCAATTTTTTTAGATCGAACCACAAGAATCTAAGAACAGAAGCGGAATTTAGAGACTTCCAGTCAAATTTGGCGACAGACTAAGATTGTATGCATATTTTCAAGTCATATTGATAGAAAAGAAAAAAGTCATTGAGGCATATACATGAGCTGACATATAAGTAATTTACTACATATGTTCCAGAAGAATTGCTCACGATGCATTTTAATCACTAAATATTGGAGAAAATAAGCATGAAGATGATTTAGGCATTCCACGTAAGTGCCTTTGTCCAGTTTCAATGCATTGAAACAATGAGCTTGAAGTCGTAGTTGTGGCGGGAAGAGTATCAAAAAAGTCATCAACCTATGTTATTAGTACTAATTCAGTCTTAAATATTTTAATTGAACCAATTTAGTCATAAACTTTTTTATATTGATACCAATTTAGTCATTTTGACTAATTTTGACATGCTGGTGTTGACGTGGATGCCAGTCGGCGAACACTGACATGGCAATTTTTAAACAATCTTTTATTAGTTTTTTTTCCCTTTTCCTCTTCCTCCTCATGGCTTCTTCTCCTGTAGTGGCCGGCAAGCCTCCGTAGCCCTTGTCCCTGGCTAATGAGGGCTTCGCGGCCCTCGCCTAGTGGCTAGCGAGCCACTAGAGGCTCACTGGCCACTGTAGGAGAATAAGCCATGAAGAAGAAGAGGAAAAGGGGGGAAAGGGGAAAAAATGAAAAAATTAATAAAAAATTCGAAAAAATAAAAATTTATTTAAAAATTACAACTTCAAAGTACACCGGCCAACTAGCATTCACATTAGCGTCGATCGGCTAAAATTAGCTGGAATGATTAAATTAGTATAACTATGAAAAGTTTTAAGACTAAATTTCAATTAAAAAATTTATGACTAAATTGGTATCAATGCATATATTTAAGACTTTTTTAATATATTTCCCCAGCTATGGCCATGACTTGGAGGCCTAAAATGTTACAAAGACAATGGACTTGGAAAACTCACCGAGGGGCGGCGATGACGATGAGCGCAAAGATGATGGGTGGTGGGCGGTAGGCGGTGGAGAGAGAGTTTGTGTGCCTGCGAGAGAGAAATTCAAAATGTGGGTGTGACTTTTTATCATTTTTCCCCTTTTTTTAAGTTGATTGGGCGGGAAAAATCTTGCCTGTTTCATCGCCTTACCATTATTTTTTCATATTTTAAAATCATTTATTTAAGGAATCCATCCTATAAGAATTATTGGAAAGGTCGATTGGTGTATCATACGCCAGATTGTCAAATGATTGTGATATACGTATCTCCTGAGATTACGAGGGTCTAAGAAAGGCGTGGACGGCCCCCCATCCACCTTTTTAGCATGATAAGCTGTGTCCAAAACCATTCTCTTTCTCTCTCTTTCTTTATGATATTCTTGACGGAGCCATCCACAATAATGAATTCAATTTTTGGACAGATTTGTAATGATTGTGGGAAATTGAAAAACAAACATGAATTATATTTGATTTTACTCATTTTAAAACCCACTCGACATAAGTTTATTTCATTTCTTGCTCGGGTTTCCGCATTTTCTTTTGCTTTCCCTCTTTTCCTTCCTTCTTTTGTATATGAGAAATTCCACATTTTGCAGATGTCAGCAGGATAAAGTCAATTTTTATCACAAATGATTGAAAAAACTTCAATTTCTAGAAGAAATATATGAAATAGCTCAAAATCTTTTATTAAAATATTCTTTCATTTAATGATTAATACCCTAAAAAATTTCAAACTAGTATATTTGCGACAAATTTACTTAAAATTAATTTTTTGACTACAAAAACCCCAAACTAGTATACTCGTGACAAATATACCTCAAATTGATTTTTTGACCATAAAAAACCCCAAGTTGATATATTTGTGACAAATTTATCTAAAATTAATTTTTTAACCATAAAAAATTTCAAAATGGTACACTTGTGATAATTTTACCCTCCATTAGCTTCCGTCAAATTAAAGGTTAAATTTGCCGATTTAGATGGCACATGGTGACGTAGTATGGTGACTCTAAGAGTCCTAGAAATAGATAAAACAGGGAAATACTTAGGTATTCCCTCGGATTGGAGAGGCTAAAAAAAAGATATCTTTGCATGGATTCTTGCCGGAGTAAATGTGACATCCCGAAATTTAGGCCTATTTCGAGTGTTGAATTTTCGAGGGTTTCCATATTTAATTAGTGGACGTCGTCTCATCGTCCGTCGAATTAGCGGCGAGCCCGAAATTTCGAAAAAAGAAATTATCGGATGAAAAATCGGAAATTGGAAGAGAAAGAAAAATGATATTATTATTATTATTATTATTATTATTATTATTATTATTATTATTATTATTATTATTATTATTATTATTATTATATTTTCTCTCTCATTTTCTTTCTCTCTCCTCTTTCTACTCTCCGCTTCCTCCTCCTTCGGCCGAAATTTCTTTCCTCCCTTTTCTTTTCTCTTTCTTCTCTTTCTCCCCTCCTTCACGTTTTCTACCCCCTCCTTCGCATGCAATTTCCTCTCCCTCTCTTTTCTTCTCTTTTTCTTCTCTCCCTCATCTCCCTATGTTTCCCCCCTCTTTCCCACGAAATTTCCTCCCCCTTTCTTTTCTTCTCTCTTTCTTCTTTTTCTCCTTCTCCCTCTCCCACTTTTCCACCCCCACACTTACGCCAACTTTTCTACTGCAATTTCCCCCTCAACTTCCTCTCCTTTACTTTATTGTTTCTCTCTTCTCTTTCCCCCTTCCTTCTCTCGACAACTCCCCTCCCTTCTTCTTTTATTTTTCTTGTTGGAAAATAATACAGAGAATACACACTGTTTGTTGTAATCAGAATATAAAATTGGAGGTGAGGTACGGATATCCAAATTTCCTTAAGGCGATTAGTTCCTGCCAAAGGTGCTCCGCAGATTCACGAACTATGCCTCCCAAGATACAACACCTCGAACCTGTTTGGATTAGCACTATGCAAACAGGACTCAGTCGAACCGTTCAATTGAACCAAGACACTCGAAAAAACAGAAGAGTAGAAGAATATATCAAAGCCTTTTGGAATCGAGTCGGAAAAACCAAAAACCAAAAGCCGTAATGAAGCTCTATGCTCCCATCTATTTATAGAGATTTTTAGTTCATGTACATAAGAGATACATGAATTAAATAGACGCATGTATCCACGAAGTTCATGAATCAAGAGATACATGAAACCAAGAGATTCATGAATCCAAAGACACGTGAATTCAAGAGATTCGCGAACTCTATAAATACATGAACTAACAGATACATGAATCTAGGAAATTCATGAATTCAATAGATACGTGAACAGAAAAATTTAGGAAATTCATGAATCCAAAAGAGATACGTGAATAGAAAAGACATATCTTAATTTATTGGCTTTCGTTGATCCATTAACCATAATTACAACAATCCCCCACATTAATGGATCAACAAAACATTTTTGACTCGAAGGAGACTGAGCATGTCTGTTGAAATACACCGCATCAAGATAGGTAGCTTTCGCTTTGAACCTTCTTTAGTGAAAGCCTACCGGACTTACTTAACTAGTTGATGGACTAAGCCTTGAATCGCCAGTTGTTTGTGTAAGCCTAGACAATAAACCTCACACGGAGTATTTCCAATTCAAGATTGGTTCTCGGTTGTGTTCGTTATTTCGGCCTTGAACCTCTCGGGATTCATGCGTGCTTTAGAAAATCTAGCCTTTAAAGATTTTCATAGAGTCGGCCAGCTCCACGCATATAGGTGCATTCCTATTAAAGATATCCTACCATATCTCACTTGAATGTGACATTCCAAGTTATAGGAATCATTAAACGCATAGCGTACCCTTAATAACGCTGTAGGAAAGCACTGTTGCATCATAGGAATGGGAGACGGTGCTTACACTAGAGTTTCCAAAATTTGCGTTGTCCTATTGAACCTAGTCCATGGGATCTCCAATCGCATAGGTTAGGTTTCCACCCTGGAATCTCTTTATTGGGTTAAGGCTTTTAAACCCATTCCCCTCGATGCGCAGTTTATCTGTTCTTTTGACAAACCTTTTGTCAGCGGATCCGCAATATTTTCCTTTGACTTTACAAAGTCTAAAGAAATTATTCCATTTGAGAGCAACTGCCTTACGGTATTGTATCTACGACGAATGTGTCTAGACTTACCGTTATAAATCACATTATGCGCCCTTGCAATCGCCGCTTGATTGTCATAATGTATGCAAATTGCAGGCATAGGTTTTGGCCAAACACCCCCACACTTTTAGAAAATTGCAGGATGGCAACTTTCCATTCCATAACTCGTATGGAGATTTACCTGTCTTTTTGTGGGGTATTTTATTAAGAATATAATTTGCAATTAAAATTGCCTCCCCCCACAAGTTCTGAGGTAAACCTGAACTTAAAAGCATGGCGTTAGCCATCTCCTTTAGTGTCATGTTCAATCGTTCAACAACTCCATTTTGTTGTGGAGTATAAGGTGCAGTCGTTTGGAGAATTATTTCAAAACTAGCACAAAACTCTTTGAAATTGATTGAACTATATTCTCCTCCTCTATCAGACCTAAGCACTTTGATTCGTTTATCAAGTTGGTTTTCAACTTCATTTTTATACTTGACAAACATGCTCATAGTCTCATCTTTGCTAGTTAGTAAATAAACATAGCAAAATTTAGTACAGTCATCCACAAATGTGATGAAGTACTTCTTTCCACCTCTATTTTCTACAAACTTTAAATCACATAGATCACTATGGATTAATTGTAGAGGTTCACTTGTTCTTTCAATGGATTTGAAAGGTTTCTTGGCAAACTTGGCCTCAACACAAGTCTCACACTTGTAATGGGCATCCAACTCAAATCTTGGAATTAACCCCAAGTTTGCTATTCTCTTCATTGTACCATAGTTTACATGTCCTAATCTACCATGCCATAGATAAGGAGACACAACAGTGTAAATTGAAGACTTTTCTTTTTTAATAGTCTTTGGGTACACATACTTTGAGTTTACATCAATGACAGCCACATTAGCTTTAAACAGGTCATTACACAAGTACCCTTTCCCCCACATACATCCCTCCTTTTGATAGTACAAATTTTTCAGATTCAAATACAACTTTGAAACCCTTCTTGACAAGTATGAGGCCATAAATTAGGTTTTTCCGAATCTCTCGTACATGCAGTACATTCGGCATGGCAACCTCCTTGCCAGATGTAAACTTCAGGATCACCTTTCCTCTTCCGGCAATCTTTGCTGATGCTGAGTTAGCCATATAAAGCTTCTCATCTTCAAAAGCCTTCTCATAAGATGAGAACATGTGTTTATCCGCACATATGTGATTTGTGGCACATGTGTCTAGCCACCAGCCATTAGTGTTCGACACTAGAGCTGCTTTGGACATCACCACAGCAGACAATCTCTCATTAGCTGTAACTAGAGGTGTTGCCATCACAGTAGGCAAGGTTCGTTGAACTATCCTTCCAGAAACGAAGCCAAAAGCCATTTGGCTTGTACTGTTCTGAAAAAACAGTCCCGGGCATACCAGTCGTATGACTTGTACCCGCACCACCAAAATTGGTGTTGGCCCAAGGGCCCGTAGCATTGGCTGCTACAAATTCAGACCCTGAGGGTTGAACATCTTCCATAGCAACGGTCGAATCGACCATAGGAACGTCTCCTGAAACATTCGGGACATTGAAGGGCACTTGATTGTTTCCAGCCATCTCAATAATCTGATAAGAACAACAAACAGTGAGTGACATAATCGCCTTAAGATTGTTGGAAAATAATACAGAGAATACACACTGTTTGTTGTAATCAGAATATAAAATTGGAGGTGAGGTACAGATATCCGAATCTCCTTAAGGCGATTAGTTCCTGCCAAAGGTGCTCCGCAGATTCACGAACTATGCCTTCCAAGATACAACACCTCGAACTGTTTGGATTAGCACTATGCAAACGGGACTCGCCGAACCGTTCAATTGAACCAGCACACTCAGAAAAAACAGAAGAGTAGAAGAATATATCAAAGCCTTTTGGAATCGAGTCGGAAAAACCAAAAACCAAAAGCCGTAATGAAGCTCTATGCTCCCATCTATTTATAGAGATTTTTAGTTCATGTACATAAGAGATACATGAATTAAATAGACGCATGTATCCACGAAGTTCATGAATCAAGAGATACATGAAACCAAGAGATTCATGAATCCAAAGACACGTGAATTCAAGAGATTCGCGAACTCTATAAATACATGAACTAACAGATACATGAATCTAGGAAATTCATGAATTCAATAGATACGTGAACAGAAAAATTTAGGAAATTCATGAATCCAAAAGAGATACGTGAATAGAAAAGACGTATCTTAATTTATTGGCTTTCGTTGATCCATTAACCATAATTACAACATTTCTCTCCCTTCTCTCTTTCTCTTCTCCCCCTCACACATTTTCCCTTCTACCGTAGCACCCCCATCTTCTTTCACCTCCATTTATTTGCTTTTATTTTCTCTAACTTCATCACTTACTTGTCTCACCACCGTCGTCCATTTCCACCACCACCACGCCACCATCATCCTCACGGTTGCACGCCATCCGTCTAATCGAGCACCCCTGGCCTTGAGCTCAACTTCGACAAACCGTTGCCGGGAGTTCTTCAATCCACAACTAAGTAAGTTAGTCTCCTAAATCTAGATTAGGGGCTGAGTACCTTATTTAGGAGTTCCTATGGATATGATAGAGGTAGATGATGTTATACATGGATGGATTTTGGTTAGCGATGTTAGGTTAGCCATAGAAAAGCTTGGTTGTGGTTTAGAAGGCAAGACAACCACCATGGATGAAGATTCAACCAAGAACAGAAGCTGGTTCTTGAAACAGTTTCCTGGACGTGCGCGTTTTGCTAATTTTGTAGAAGACTGTGTGCTGCGATTTTGAAGAAAATTCCATCTGAAGAAATTTTGTAGACATCTTAAAAAATAACATATATTTTTCTCAAAATTTTTGGAAATTAAAAAGATGACGATTTTAACTACGTCATCCTTGAAGCAGTAATTCGGACAGTTCTGTAAACCGTGACCTGTTATAATTCTGAGGGCTGTTACTGACCTTTAGAGGTCGAATTTCCAGTCGGTTTCTTCATGGAAGTTGTTCGTTAAAACTTCTAATTTAACATACTCGAATTTCAAATCAAACGGACCAGATTTCAACCCAAAACCGAACTGATTTCAATGAGTTAGGCTCTCTGGAACTGGACCCGATTTTTGTGCTGGATAGAGAGAATTTCTGGGCCGAATCCAGAAGGATCTAGATCTCGGTGTCTTCATGAAAAATGTTTTTTATGTGTTGTCTAGCACGCATCCAAATTTGAGAATTTTTCGAGCTCAGATGAGTGGGTTTCTGATTTAGAATTTGGGAGAGCGTTATTGGGCAGTTTCCTGTCAATTTGGGTTAGTAAGAGTGTATGCTTGTGTTGAAGTATTCTTGCTGTAAAATTGCCTAATTGATGCTGTGAATGCTATGTGAAATTGATTATTGAAGTGTAACATTGATTATATGCATTCATGACATGAAATTCCGTCACAAGCCTTTGGGGCCGGACGATGCTCCTTCAGGAATGCCCCAAGTCAATGGATGCAGGTCGCAGTGGAGGCTGGACCGATGCTCTTAATCGAAATACCGTCTAGATGTAGATGTTGCCGCGCTCAATGGTGTGAGGCAACGCCCGGCTATGCCGGAGGACTGCTATTTGTCACGTGGGCCGAGGCCTGTGAATTGAAACCATTTGAGATACATGATTGATTGAAAGGGAGGGACCTAATTAGGAGACGGAATTATGTGATGCGGTATGGGACGTGCCATAATAGTTTAGTCTAGTAATTGGGGGCTCGTGTAATTATGTTGACATTTATGTCCTTACATATGTACATATTAAAGTATTCTGATGATATATGATCTCGATATCTTATGTATGATTTGATTGACACTAACATGCAGGAAAGTACTGGTATTAAGAAAGTGTGAGAAAGGTGATTAGATTGCATGTTGAGTGTACCCTTCTCCTAATATAGATTTAGGGGATTGACTTGCTGAGATGTGATCTCACCCCTTAGTGGACTAACATTTTCAGGTCCCTAGTTGGAGGGTGGAGAGGCAAGAGGCAGAGGTCTATAGGTAGTGGAGTACGGATGCCTTGGTAGCTTCTACCAGATAGTGACGGGTCTGCCGTTAGGTCTGGATAGTGGGTGACTACTCACCCTAGTCTATTGAAGAGTCTGGCAGGGTTGTACATAGAGACCTGACCCCATGGGCGAAGAGCTCAGAGCGTAGTTAGCCTAGGAGCTTTTCATTTTGAAACACTCCATGTTTTGTTAGACTCTTCTGTATTTGAATGCTATAGTAAGAGTAAGTGCGGTTTGTAATACGTGTATGGTTTGTAAAAATATAATCCTGTGTTTGCTATCTCATTTCTGTGTTGTTGGGAGAATATGATTTCGCTTCCGCACGCTTGATAAACAAATGGGTCGGCAACGGGTTCTGGGATGTTGCAAAATTTTATATCGACCACGGAGGGATGTGCATGTGCTCGGAGTCGGGTCATGATAGTAAATATGAAGTTAAAGAGTTGGAATGATAACTTGCTGTCCAAATCAGGCAAGGAGATATTAATTAAATCAGTGGTGCAGGCTATTCCACAATATGCTATGTCCATTTTCAAAATCCCTGTGTCAATCTGCAAAGCTATTGAAGGGAAAATTGCAAATTTCTGGTGGCGGAAGGGCAACAAAGTTGCTGGAATTCACTGGAAAAAAATGGGATAAATTGAAACTTAGGAAGGAGGAAGGAGGTCTCGGCTTTGAAGACCTCCTGGATTTCAACAAGGTGATGTTAGGTAAGCAAGCATGGCGAATTTCTCAGCAACCTTCTTCCCTTCTAAGTCAACTAATGAAGGGCCTTTACTATCCACAATGTGATTTTTGGAAAGCTGGAAAAGGTTCCAGACCTTCATGGGGATGACAAAGTATTGTCTTGGGGAGAGACTCGATAGCTCCTCAAGTTATGTGGACCGTTGGCAATGGACAGATTATTTCGGTGAGAGAAGACAAATGGTTAAAAAGCGGACCAATTGGTGGGCCAGCGACAAGACATGAGCTTGAGAAAGTGGGTGCATTAATAGAACAAAGTGATGGAAAATGGAATGAGGAAATGATAAGATTGCTGTTCGACGACCAAAGAGTTCAGGAAATCCTTGCAACCCCTATAGGATTACCTACTACAACAGATAAAATGGTGTGGACAAACAACAAAACAGGGATTTATTCGGTGAAAAGCGGCTATCTCAACATTAGAAATCAAGCAGCAAATCCGATAACCACATCGGCATCTTCCTCTCACCAAGCAAAGCCAAACCTCTGGAAATTTATTTGGAAATCTAAAACCCTACCTAGAGTTAAACAGTTTCTATGGAATGCTTGCCAAAATGCATTATCTACAGTGGACAACTTACATAGGAGGAGAATTGTACCTGATCCGCTATGCCCAATCTGCAAAAAGGAAGTTGAGACAATTGAACATGCTTTATTGCTCTGCCCTTGGACAATCAAGTTATGGCGAGCTAGCCCTTTGCACATCCAAATTTCAAGACTCGGGTTAACACGACTCGATGAATGGCTATACTTGAAAAAAGAAAATCCAAACAGTGCCCAAAAATTCGACCTAATCGCCACTACTATGTGGTGCATTTGGAAAGATCGGAACCGGTTTATTTTCGAGCATCATCCCCTGCATCCGAACCAGACCCTGTCAAAAGCAATAGCTCTATATGAGAACTACACAACATGCAACAGCAAAGCAACAACAACGAAGAACAAAGACACCCACACGCAACGATGGCAACCACTGAACAAGGACGCCTTGAGCATCAATATCGATGCTTCTTTTGTCCGGGAAGAAGGCGTAGAACCAAATCTGGAGGAGAACAAAGAAGCAGCCGAACATAGATCAATACCAGATATGGAGGAAAACAGGGGAGCGACCAAGTATAGGGGCGCCACCGACGTCTCCGCTGTTCGGAATGAAGGCTCTGCGCAAGATATGGAGGAGAACAGAGACACGGCAACCAGAACTGACAAAACAACATCAGATCTTGGGGAACACAGAGGAGAGGCCGCGAACAGGGGCGCCATTGCCTGTATCTGCCGCGATTCTCGGGGCCGCCTGGTTGCCGAATTCTCCAAGATGGTCGATGTCTCCTCGGCTGAACAAGCTAAAGCCCTAGCCCTCTCGGAAACCCTAGATTTCCTCTCCCCCGAAGCAAACAGAACTATCCAAGTACATTCTGACTGCTTGCTGCTCGTGCAAGCAGTTCACAAAGCGTTAGAACCAAGTTGGGAAGTGGCAGGGCTGGTGGATCCGATCCAAGAAAAAATAAAACACTTTTCGGGCCTGTCTTTGGCCCACTGCAGCAGAGAGTCTAACGGGCCCGCAGACTGGACATCAAGAGCACAAAGAGAGAACTACCTCCCTTGAAACTAGGTAACCAATCCCTCGACAGCCTTAATCGATTTACTATGTGCTGATGTCTCTGATGTAATTGCTCCGAACTTATCTAAGTAAATGAATAGATCTTGCATTTTCGACCAAAAAAAAAAAAGTAAGAGCAAGTGGTTTTTTATGAAATAAAAAAACTTGAGAACATAATTTGTACTTTGGACCTAAAGTTGGGGTTTTTCATAAGACAAAAAGGAGTTTAGAGTAGAATTAGGATTTGAGTTAAAGTTGAGGATTTTTTTTTTTTTTTTTTTTTTTGAGAATTAAGCCCATTTATATGGCCGCATTTGTTTTTCACCTGGACCAATAGTATTTGGTTTTATGGTCTTCGTTGTCAAAACTACCAAGTTTCATCCATTTTATCTTCACATATCAATATTACACCTCTAATAAGATTGTTTTCATTTCCCCTCTTTTTAATAAAAAATGATTAGTGACTGCGTGGCATCTGCAAAGTCTAATTGTTTCCTATTATGAAAGTTGTTTTAATTTTCTTTCCTTTAATTAAGCTGTACATTAAATATTGTACTTGATTGTATCTGATCTTATATGGCTATTCTTATCCAAAAGTAAGAGAGAAAATTAAAAGGTAATATCCGATATCCTTTGTTCTTTGTCCTTAAATCAATGGTTCCGCTCAAAAAGCACGGGTGTCAGCACTACAAGCTGAATCCCTAGCTTGTTTTCAGACCCTCAAGTACTTCTCCAAGCGGACTGATCTGATCTTCAAGCTTGAATCAGACGACTTAAGTGGGATAACCTCTCTCGTGGAAGAAGTGATTTGCCCCGTGGGAAGTCTCCGCACTTATCACAGAATGCTACGTCTATTTTGGCCTCTTTTCCAACCATGAAGATAGTACATTGTCCTAGAAGAATAAATAGACTTGCGGATGGGCTCGCAAAGGCCGCTGGATGTAATTATCTCCCACAAAAACTGGATATCCAGCCCCCCACTTGCACTTTGGGAGCTCATCTGCTTTGATTACCCTTCTCATGTAATTGGGCCCGTTCTTAATGAATGAAAATCTCGTTTATGACCCCCCCCCCCCAAAAAAAAAAAGAAGAAGAAGATAAATTGCAAAAAAGGTCATTATTAAATTCGCATCAATTAATGTTACCTTCGGATTTGGCATGTAATTGTATATGAACGTGTTAATTCGTGTAAGAAATTGCCAGCTCTCAGTCACCAATGACCAAAACAACTTAAAGGGTATGGATTATACGTTCACCGATGGGTAACACATATCTCAAGGGTAATTTAAAGGGAAAATCTCAAATAAGGACCCAAAGTGCCTTCCTTTTTTCAAAAGAGGACCTGAAGTGAAGTCTGTTTCAAATAAGGATCCAAAGTGGTCATTTAGGTTGCGCATGACAAAATTTCTGAAACAGAAATTGATTTCTGGCCAGAAATCAATTTCTCAATTTCTATTCCCCGGACAAGTTTTTGAGCAAAGAAACCCGTTTGATAACGACTCAAAAGAAATCCGTTTGATAACAGAATAAAATTTCTATTTATAGGAATATAAATTGATTAGATAACAACATAGGAAATCCTCAAATACAAAATAATAGTTGAAATAATACTAATACATTACAAAAGTTGAAAATATAATTTCATGGAATTTCCGGCATATTATTATCCCTTGCCATTTTATTGGCAATGGTTCTCCTAAGCGTATTTATTTAATTTCCCTCCTCGGTTAATGTATCGTTTGCAAGCTCATCCTACGTAGATTCAGACAAGTACTGCGGAAGCATGAATATGGGTGCCATCAATGGCGCCTGTATAGCCCTGTCATTTTATCAAAGACTAGTATTATACAAGATTATCATTAAAATAAAATTGATGGTGTAAAAGAATATATGAGAATTCTACCTTGAAGTAACGTTTATAGTTAGGAACCAATCGGGGGAAGGTCGGTTTATTTTGATTCTCGAATTGAATCAGTCCAGATGCTCATCTCTAATTTCTTTATCGTTGCTCAATGAACCTTTAATGGCCCTTGCATAGCAAAGAGAGGGATTCTCTTGAATCTCTTGCCTTCGAATTAAAATTCAAGATTGTGTAACAATCTAATTATTTTGATTTTGCAAGAATTTTGAATCCGTAAGGAAACAAGGTTAAATTTCTAGGCACGTTTTTTATTCATCTATTACGTAAGAACTTTTTCTTCAATTGGCCATGCGCGTGCCCTTTTCTAGGAGGAAATAACCCCTTTGTTTTTAAGTAAGCATTTAAGAACTTTGGTCGTTTTTGAAAATTGGGGACCCATTCGATTGCCTTTCATCCTAAAGAGGAAGTTATTTAAAAAAAATTGAAAAACAAAACACGATCAAAATAAGAAAAAGAAAATTAACAATAATTTGGAAGTTGTGGTTATGAGTGAATTAAGTTAGCAAGAAAGCACAAGGTTCTTTTATATGGTTTGATTTCAGCTTCGATTTCTATTTCGAAACCGAGAAGTTAAAAATTTCAGCTTCTAATTTCTTCAATTTCTCTATTTTCGGAATAGAAATGCTTTTAAATAGAGAAATCAAATTGCGTTACCAAACGGATTTGTTCCAAACTGTTCCGGGAACGAGAAAAAAGAAATCGAGAAATAGAAATTTTGTCATGCGCGCCCTTAGTCTCAAAGAAGGACCTCACTCGTCGGCCGGTGAACAGATGCATTTCCGATTCATATTCCGATGGCTTGATCAGGGGTATTTTTGTCCATTTTTTTTAAAAAATTTCGGTTGTCTTGTTTTTTTTTTTTTTTTTTTTTGGGTCTATGGTTGCACTTTGTTCATCTCTCTCACGATCCCCAAGCAAAGCCAGTCATAGAGAGAGAAAGAGAGAGAAAGGAAGCATTGAAGAGGGAGCCAACATGTTCTCTCTCTTCTTCCTCCTCCTCCCTCTCCTCGCCGCTTTCGCTCCGCATCCGTACGGCAACGTCTCGTGCCACATCGACTGCGGCGGCCACGCCCCCGCCATCGACTCCTTCAACACCACATGGCTTCCCGACCACTACTTCACCGGCGGCAGCGCCGCCGTCGTCTCGGAGCCCTTCCGCTTCCATGAGCCCTAGGAGAAGACGCTCGCTACTTCCCCCTCTCCTCCGGCAAGAAGAACTGCTACGTCCTCCCCGGCCTCCCCTTTGGCCGCTACTACCTCCGCACCTTCACCGTCTACGACAACTACGACGGCAAGTCCCACCCTCGAGCTTCGACGCCTCCGTCGAGGGCACCTCGTCTTCACCGGCGCTCCCCAGCCCTCCCCGACCTCGCCGGCGCCTACTCCGACCTCTTCGCCTTCGTCTACGACGGCGAGGCCGACGTCTGCTTCTACAACATTGCCACCGACCCCCGGTCGGATCCCCGTCGCTCGTCTAGGTCGATCCTCTGTCTTATCCGCGTCCGTGGGCAGCGATTTCATCCTGGTCAACTACGGGAGATTAGACTGCGACGCCGGTTAGTGGGGGTCGGGTTTCAGCGACGACGCCGACTACTTCAGCCGGTCTTGGCAGTTGGATTACAACGTCCGGACCGCCGCCACGCGTAGAATCATCGACGCCATCTTGACCGCGAGCAGCATCGCAGGGACCAATCAGCAGCCCAATTATTTCCCCATGAAATTGTACCAGACCGTGGTGACGACCGGTCAAATGGGGCCATGAAGTATGAATTGGAGGTGGACGCCAGGCTGGATTACCTGTTGTGGTTCCACTTCGCGGAGATCGATCCATGGGTGAACAAGGCGGGCCAGAGGGTGTTCGATGTCCTGGTGAACAGAGCGAACGCGACCAAGATTGATATCTATAAGGAGGTCGGGCAATTCGCGGCTTTCGATTGGCATTACACCGTGAAGAATTTGACTGTTTTGAATGTGAAGCTGGTGCATGTTGTTGGTGCCCCCATTGCTTAGCGGAATTGATAACTACGCGCTGGTCCCTACCGCCGTTGAGGTCACCCTTGCCAGATTTGGCAAGGGTCGGTATGCAAGCCCTCGCCGCGGTCGGCGAGGGCTTGGTGGCCCTCGCCCACCGCCGGCGATGGGTGTCCAGCCCTCGTCGGCCCTCACCAACGGCTGGCGCTTGCCGGCCCTTCCCAAGTTCAATGGTCTTGAGAAGAAGACGAAGAGGGGATGAAGAAGATGATGAATAGTGCAACCATCGACCCAAAAAAAAAAAAAAAAAAAAAAAGAAACAAGACAACCGAAAATTTTTAAAAGAAATGGACAAAAATACCCTTGATCAAGCTATCGGAATATGAATTGGAAATGCATTTGTTCATAGGTCGGCGAGTGAGGTCTTTTTTTGAGACTAAATGACCACTTTGGGTCTTTATTTGAGATAGATTTCACTCTAAGTCCTCTTTTGAGAAAAGGAAGGCACTTTGGGTCCTTATTTGGGATTTTTCCTAATTTAAATAACAGGTTAGTTTTACTTTTTGTTGGGTAACTTATTTGTTTTGGTTTTAATCCTTGTTTTGGAACTACTCAGCAGTGACAAGGTTGAGAGAGTTGGCGGCCCATTAAGATCAAACAGGATATCATTGTGAAGCCTGGAGTGCCAGCAACTGCAGCACCGACGAGTTCAAGACAAAGCTACAACCTAGCAGCAACAAAGCAGAGTCCGTGGAGTCAATTACCCCTCTTTCGAGTTTTATCAGTACTCTTGAAAAAGCGACCCGGACTTTCATACTCGCAATATCAAATGGCAACATGAACATTTGCAGTCGGTAACCTGATCTTCACAAGTCGACAAGCAAAGAGAAATGTTTACTCAAGTCGTCTCACTATAAATAGTTTTTTAATTTTTGATTTTTTGCCTCTAAAGAATTAGAGAAAGTAGATGCCATGATTCAAACACAAAGGAAAATCAAGCTGGATCAAAACAGAAGAGTCTCCTTAAAAAAAAAAAAAAACCAATATAAAACTACAGAGACTAATTAAATGAGTAGTGTTGGGGAAAATGCAGGGCAAGGCAATCAGCGTAATTTTGGGGGCCTTTTGTCAGCCAACTTTACTTTTTATTGTCGGCCATGTAGCGATTTGCTAGTTCTCATCGACTTCCAGCACTTTGCTTTTCGGTCTTCTTAGGAGTCATGTAACAATTACAAGTTTTATAAAAGAAAGAGAACCATTCTCTTTTCACACATGGTGCTGAAAGAGATAGAACCATCGATAGACCAAGCAAAACGACTATGGCTAGCTCAGACGCAGGATGTTACCACGAAGATAGAGTAGTAGGTGGTCCTTAGCTTTAGAGGATCCTGTTCTCATCCATCAATAGCATTTGACTTTATGGTCTTCGTCGTGATGTATTACGACTTTTTGCTTTGGCTATTTTCTCATAGATCCATGGCGTTTGATTAGTGTCCTCTCACTACTCTGTTAATGAATGACGGAAAAGAGGTCCAAGGAAAAGGTTACCGAGAGCAACTCCTGCAGTTATTACATTAGCAACTCCATTAAGTTCTTATTTTAATCTCAGCATCAAAGCCAAATTCATGCATTTTTCTGGACAATAGGAGACGATCCAATTTTCACTTGGACTAACTAATCCATACAGATGTGTGTAAAAGCTTCGTTTGCACGTATCGAGGTAGTCTCCACCACACGATGAAGAACGTGGCCTTACAAATACGTTTGAGCATAAGAAGAATACTCCAAAATTAATACATACTTAGTCGCATATAAATCAAAATATAAACCAAACAATTTGATCACTTAACTAATCATTACTCGAGGATTTAAATTTGTGTTTATGTTGCTCTACATATTTGTTGAAAGAAATTCAACGGACATTTATCGTTGTAAAGTAATACAAAAACACGTATTGTAGGAAGAAAACGGAAGTAGGCGAGCTTCTAAAATGATATAATTGAATACATCTTGAGAAAATAAAACAAGAAAAAGGAAGAAAAGGACAAAATAGTTCATATTCTTGGTGAGTGGGAGGGGAATCCTAACCATTTCTGCCATGCGCACCCACATGCGCTCGCAAAAACACACAGATGGAAAATTACTAAAACTGTATTAAATTTATTGTAATTGTGCAAATTCAAATATAAATTTTTTGGTTAATTCAGTCTAAAATTTTTGTATTTGTATCAATTTAATCTATCTAGCCAATTTAGTTGGTTGGCACTAATGTGGACCCTAGTTAGCATCGACTATCTGGTCGATGCTAATATGGTAAATTTCTAATTTTTTGATTTTTGATTTATTTTTCCTTTCTCATTCTTTTTGTTTTTATTTTTTCCTTCTTCCCTTGGCCGGTCGCAGACTAGTTAGAGGTTAGGGCCGACAAGGTCGACCTTGTTGACCAATGCGGGTGAGGGCAAGTTTGCTTTTGTCGTAGCTGGACGAGGTCAAGTTTGCCTAGCCATGGTGAGGCTAGCCCTCACTAGTGTCGGTGAGGCTAGCCCTCGCTAGTGTTGGTGAGGGTGAGCCTCCCTAGTGACTGGCGAGGTCGACCTTACCGGCCCTAGCCTCTGGCCAATCTAGTAATCAGCCATAGGAAGAAGGAAAAAAAAAAAAACAAAAAGAAAGAGAGAAAAAATCGAAAAAAAAATTAAAAAGAGTTAAGAAATCCAAGTGACAAGTGCTGGCTGATATTTACTGTGAGTGCTAGTATGAACACCTAGAGGGGGGTGAATAGGTGTGAAAACAATTTTTCGCAAAGAACAGTGAAAATGTTTTACTTTTGAAACAAAGTCTGAAGAACAACATACGTTGAACTAGTTTCAGTCTTTAGTAGTTAAATAGAACTACGAGGAAAATAAAGAAGTTTAGGGAAGAGAATATGAACACCGAATTTATAATGGTTTGGCTTAGATTAAGCCTACGTTCACTCTCCCACGCTGACAGTCTTCTTGCTGGATTTCACTAAGAAACAAAAGAGAATTTCCTGTCTTGCGATCTCGACTTTACAGTGAAGAGTCTCTACTGCTCTCTCACGAAGTCACGCTATGAGTTTCTCTCTTTTGAATACAACTTTGAGTTTAGAGTAAGAAGTAACAAGGAAAAGATAAGCTTCAAACTTTGGATTTTTCTCTTTCATGCACTCTATCGAACAACTGGAGAGTCCTCCTTAAACACTCCTTCACGCCTTTTGACCGTTGGCACTTTTCAAATGAATTCTTCCAATCAACCAATTGGACAAAATCAATTAAGGAGATCTCGAGCATTTTGAAGATTGTGATGAAAGCCTGTCAATCCTGTTCGCCCATACAATCAGGATCTTGGTTTCCATAAGTAGATTCTTACCAAAAATACTTGCTCTTCAAAAAGATTTGGTGTATCCAAATTGATTCCAATAAAGATATCCAATCTTGTAGGTGATATATCTAACTAGGAGTCCATATGTAATCCATACGAACCAATATCTTAAAGAGAGAAAGATAATCCCTTATTTGGAAAAGTCTTCATCCTTCACTTTCGTTTAGTCTGGAATATGTCAGAGTGAGCAGATTTTGACACAAAGTCTAGGCATCTTCAAACTTTGACAAAGTCTGGAATTTTTTAGAATAGACTTTAGATAAGTTTTGTCAGCTTCAAAACATCAAAAGAGTTTTCTCCAACAATCTCTCCCTTTTTTATGGTGACAAAACTTCCCTGCAGATTTACAAATTTATAACCTGCAAAACAACTCTTAGCAGTACATGATAACTTATAAGGAAAGTTAGTGAAGGATCTGGATAGCATTGATTCTGCAACCACAGAAAACATGTTAATCTTGAAAACATAAAACACATATCAAGATTTAACCATCCTCATCCATCACAACTGCAAGAATTGCTGCAAAATAAGTGTTTAAAACAAATCAAATCTGCATAAAGTAAAAGGTTGAACGAAAATTAAATTGAGTTCAAGTTCAAATCTGCAAATTCTCCCCCTTTTTGTCAACAGCAAAAAGTGGAGAAAGTCAAAATAGAGATTATAAAAAGAATCAAGGCTGTCTGGGAAGTCGAACAAGCTAGAAATCCCACATTAGCTGCACTGATTCCTCAATCTTCTGACACTGGAGATGAACATTCTGTGCTTGATTCTGCATAGTCTTGATAAGCTGACGAGTCTATTCATGCTCGACTTGATTTTGGGCAACAGTCTGAGATACTTGCTGATTCAGAGTCTGGACCTGAGTATCTAAGGACTGTACCTTTTCAGTGTGAAAGTTTGAGGAGGATCTCAACGCAGTGTGAAGCTTCTGCATCTCAATCTCCAAAGCATATTGCTGAGCCTTTACTTCCAAAAGAAGCTCGATCATCCTTGGATAATCAACATTTGGTTCTGTTTGCGCATTGGCCTAAGCGAATTGAGTTCGAGGAGAATGAGAGGAGGGAACATCAACTTGCCTAGTTCCATGACTTGGTGTGAATTCTTCAATGTCTGCTTTAGGAAATTGAGAAGCATAAACATCTTTTGGGTGTGCAGGAGATCTACTGATACCATCACTCGTAAAAGGAGAAGAAGTCTTCTCAGCATCTCCCCCTGTTTTGGTGCCTACAGGAGAAGAAGTGATTTCTTCTTCTCGAGTCTTCTCGTTTTCAGGACTAGGTGATGTTCATCTTCAGTTTGTGCTCCAATTTGGCAACTCGAGTCGCCGTAATCGTAGATAAAGATATGGCAATGGTTGCCTCATAAGATTTATCCGCATGTCCTCTTCTTTCTTCATCTTCTCTTCTTTCTTATGCTCTTCCTGCTTCTTCACTTGCTTCTTTTTCTTGCTCTGTTTCTTCTCTTTCTATTCCTTCTGGTTGCAATGGCTTCTTAGGACCAACAAAACCTCGAAGATTCTTCAAGGCAATTGCAGAAATGGTGAGATCGTCATCATCATCCTCTTCGTCCTGCAAGATGAGAGATATTCTCTTCTTTACTGGTTCACTCGCAACTTCTTTGCATTTTCTTTTCTTTGCAGCAGAATCTACTTTGGTTTTGCTGGAGGACTCCTTCTTCATGCGTTCAATAACCTTGTTTAGATCTTTCGGCCTCATTTTCGAAATCATTTGTAGTCTTATGACCATAGGAGCAACAGTTCTGGAGCAAAATGAGGCAGGAAACTCAATTTGGAAATGTCTAAACAGTTCGGTAACCAACACAGAATAAGGTAACTGCCCTTGTCCTTTACAACAATGTGCATGTGCATCAAGATAGTGTGTGGGAGTGAAAATCTCATCCCATTGTAGATTGCAAATATCAGCCGTTTTTCGAACTTGGAAACATCAGTTTTTAATGCAGCCTTTGGTCTGATGCAGTTAATGACAACTTTATATAACAGAACATTTGAGGCTAATAGTCTAGAATAAGTGATACCTCCTTCTAGTATTCTGTCCTTGACAAGGTATCTCATTGCTTGACCAAAAGAGACATTTATTGGTTAAAAACCACTTCTTTCCACCCCAATAATGTCAGCCAATGTGTCTATGTCCACCACATAGTCTTTATCAAGAAAAGATAGGTTCGAATAGAAATACGCAGTCAATTTTGGATAAGCAATAGTAGTCTCAGAACAAAAATTCTCTAGTTGAAGAAAGGCTAACTTGTCCCTTAAGTTAACCCTGATCGAGTCCAGGAAGTCAAAATCTGTAGTACGCTGGTTCATCACCCCTCTCTTCAACAGCTATGAGTGAACCTTTTTGTGTTCTTTAGAATGAAACAGTCTCGTCCTTTCTCCAGGAACATCTGTAGCCACACCCTTTCTTGGTTGAAAATTAGAATAAAATCTCTCATCGTCATCCTTATTCTCAGAATGATTAGAACCAAACTTAGGGTCTGCAGGAAAATAAAGGAAGGCATAGTCTGCCGATCCTTTAGGTGCTATGCCTAACTCTTCCATCCTTCTTAAGAACAAGGTCTCGTTCTTATAACATTTCTCTCTTAAAAACTCATCGATAAAAGTCATGGGAGTAGGTCTTGAGGCTTTGAGAGGTTCGGCATCTTCTATAACTTCCTCTTCCAAAGGCTGGCGCGGAACATTCTGTGTAGAGTGCTGCGAAGAGTGCTGTGTAGAGTCTTCATTAGTAAGATCGAAATGCGTCAACCCTTCCGGCATGCTTCTCGGGCCTTAATTAGCAATTTGGGATGATTTCCTTTGGTAAGACATTCTTGCAGACTTGGTGGATTTCTCAAGCAGGTTCGAGTGAAAAAGATAGAAACTTGCGGAACAAACTTGAGAGTAAAAACGAGAGAGTAGAGAGTCTGTATTTTAGGGTTTGGAAAAAGTGCTTCGAAAGAAATACAATAGGGTATATATATATATATAGAAAATGAAAAGTCACAAAGAGATAGTCGAACCGTCGCAAGGAAAAAATAAACTGCCCTTTTTAAAAATAAACTGAAAATAAAAACTGCCAAAAATTCAAAAATTCGAAAAAGATAACTTCCAAAAGTAAAATAGACAAACAACGATTCGGATACTCATACCTTTTAATTCCAAAAATAAAATACCTGGATTCGAGACTTTACTGAAGTAGTGTCTGGAAAGTTTGAGTCTGGCCACTTTAGACTTTACTCTGAAATAGAAATAATATTTAGTTTGGTGCGAATAGACTCAAATAGATTTTTCTCCAGAGGCTTCGTGAAGATGTCTACTAGCTGATTCTTTGAATCAATGAACTGAATCATAATCTCCCCATTTTTGACATGATCTCTTATAAAGTGAAGTCGAATTTCTATGTACTTAGCCCTCAAATGGAGAATTGGGTTCTTGGTGAGATTGATAGCACTAATGTTGTCACATTTGATCTCGGTACATGATTCTTCAATCCTAAAGTCTCTCAGTTGTTGTCTTATTCATAGGATTTGAGAGCAACAACTCCCAAGAGCAACATACTCTGCTTCTGCAGTTGAAAGAGCCACGATACTTTACTTCCTTGAGAACCAAGATACCAACATATTTCCTAGCAGTTGACAAGTGCTAGATGTGCTCTTTCTATCGACTTTACAACCCGCTAAATCAACATCTAAATATCCAAGAAGAGTAAAGTATCATTCTTTTGGATACCACAGACCCAGCTTTGGACAGGTCGTAACATATTTAGTAATGCATTTTACAGCACTTAGATGAGATTCTCTTAGGTCAGACTGAAATATTGCACAGATACAAACATTAAATAAAATATTAGGTCTAGAAGCAGTAAGGTAAAGAAGTGAACCGATAATGCTTCTGTATAGTTTCTAATCTACTTTCTTTCCATCTTCATCATTTTTCCAGTTTCGAAGAACTTGACATTGGAGTATATGTTTTCTTGCAATTCTCCAATCCAAATTTCTTGCTGAGATCTTTGGCATATTTTTCTTGGTGAATGAATACACTTTTCTTTGATTGTTTAACTTGCAATCCGAGAAAGAAAGTTTACTCACCCATCATGCTCATCTCGAATTCATCCTGCATAGATCTTGAAAATTTCTTGCAAAGACTTTCATTAGGCGAACCAAAAATAATATCATCTACATAAATTTGTACCAGTAGAAAGTCTTTTCCTTCTTTCTTTATAAACAAAGTTCTATCAACCTTTCCCTTTTCAAAACCATTCTGAGTTAAAAACTTACTTAACCCCTCATACTAGGCTCAAGGTGCTTGCTTCAGTCCATATAAGTCATTTTTCAGTCTGTAGACTATGTCTGGCTTTCTTGGATTTTCAAATCCTGGTGGTTATTCCACATAGATTTCTTCTTATATGAACCTATTCAGGAATACACTTTTGACATCCATATGGAAATAACCTGAAATTTTTATAGCAAGCAAAAGCAAGTAATAGTCTAATTGCTTCTAACCTCGCTACTGGTGCATAGGTCTCGTCATAGTCTATCAATTCTTCCTATGTATATCATTTTGCCACGATTCTAGATTTATTTCTGACCACTTTACCATTCTTATTCATCTTGTTCCTGAAAACCCATTTCGTTCCAATAATGCATTTGCCTTTGGGTTTTTGAATCAGCTCCCATACATTGTTGATGCCGAATTGTCTGAGTTCTTCTTGCATAGCTTCTATCCAGCTTTCATCAGACAGGGCTTCGTTTACACTTTTTGGTTTTATCTCATAAACAAGTGCTAGAGCACTAGACTCTTCTCTTCCTTTGGATCTGGTGCGAACTCCTTCATCAATGTTGCTAATAATGAGTTCTTTGGGATGACTTGACTTGTGTTTCCAGTTGCTGCTTGGTTTGACAATTGGTTGTTCTTCTGAATTGGTTGAATATTCTCGTTTTGCTTGTTGCTGTTCTTCAGAAGTCTGAACCTTTTCGAGGGAAATAGACTTTGTAAAGTCTGGAGCAGGTTCAGATTCTTTAAGTTGAGTCTGGTCTGGTAGATTCTACACATAATCTTGAAACTTCACGTTCATAGATTTTTCTACGGATTGAGTCTTCTTGTTAAAGACTCTATAAGCCTTGCTTGAAGTCGAATAACCAAGGAAGATTCCTTCATCTGACTTTGCTTCGAACTTTCCAGATCAATCATTTGCATTCTTCAGAATGAAACATTTACAGCCAAAGACATAAAAGTAGGAAACATTTGGCTTCTTTCCTTTATATACTTCATAAGGAGTTTTCTCTAGAATAGGCCTTAAAAATACTATTTTTTTTTATGACCCAGGGGACCCGTACAGGCGATAGCCGATGAGCCAACCTGGGGTGATGCTAGCGGAGGACCCACCACCCCGGCATCACACTTAAGACACAAAATGCCTCCACTGGGTTTCGAACCCTTCACCTTTAGGGAAGGATCAACGGAGCTCTTAACCAGCGGAGCGGCCACGGCCGGTGGTCTCAAGAATACTATATTTATAATATAACAAGCTGTAGAAACTGCTTCCACCCAAAATTGAGAAGATATTTTGCTCTCTATTAAGAGAGTTCTGGCCATCTCTTGTAAGGATCTGTTCTTCCTTTCCACAATCCCATTTTGTTCTGGAGTGTATGGAGAAGAGAAAACATGCTGAAAACCAGATTCATCACAGAACTTAGTAAAGTCCTGATTCTCAAACTCATATCCATGGTCAGTTCTTATGATCGAAAACAATAACTTTTTTCATTCTGAACCTTCTTGGCAAACTTCGAGAAATAAGAGAAGGTTTTAGACTTACTTGCCAAAAAGTAGACCCAAGTGAAGCGAGAGTAATCATCCACAATTACTAAACAATACTTCTTTCCACCAATACTTTGATTTCTGATTGGACCAAAAAGATCCATATGAAGAAGCTGCAGAGCTCGATTGGTAGAGACTTGATTCACATATTTAAAGGAGCTTCTAACTTGTTTTCCCAGAGTGCACAACTCATTCTTATGGTAAGCCAGATTAGGATGTCCTCGAACAAGCTTCTTAGAAGAAATTTTGGCAATTTGCTTCAAGTTAACATGACCAAGCTTCCGATGCCAGAGACTTGCTTCATCTTGAATGTAAATAAGACACTGAGAACTTTCTGGGTTTACATCCATAAGGTATATATTGCCATTTCTTCGCCTAATGAAAGACTGAGAGAAGTCTTGACTTGTTCCTGAACAAATACCTTCTTGGAAGTTTATTTTGAAACCAGTATCGCAAAGCTGACTTATGCTTTGCAGATTATAGTTCAATCATTCCACCAAAGAAACGTTATTGATAGTCAGGCTTCCAATCTTCACAGTTCCGTATCCTACGATCTTTCCTTTGCTGTTTCCTCCAAATGAACTTTTCATCCATTCAGTCTAACAAGCTTTATAAAGCACCTTGAGTCTCCTGTCATATGTCTCGAACAACCACTATCCAAATACCATTTGATTTTCCTTTTGATAGTGACCTGCAATCAAAAAATGAATTTTGGTACCCAGATTTTCTTGGGTCTAGGAGGGTTAGTATTAAAAACAGTCTTAACCCAGTCATTCTTAACTGGTCTCGAAATCTTGGGACATTCTTTCTCGAAATGTTCTATGCTGTTACACTTTAAACATTTGAGTGCACTTCAGCCAACGGGTTTTACAAAAGCTTTTTGAAAATGATTTTTGTAAAATGCTTTTGTAGGTCTTTGTTTGATTCTTTCCTTTACTTTAGGAAAATCGATTAATGGAACAGTTTCTGAAGTCATACCTAAACCAGATTTGTTAAAGTAGGGTATTTGAATTGAAAGAATTTTCTCCAGTCTCTTGGATCCTTTTGAAAATCTTTTTGTTATATTTGAGATATCACTTTTCAAAAAAAGTATTTTCCTTTGAGAGAGAATTAGAATTTTCTTTCAAAATATCAAAACTTGTTTTCAGACTTTCAAATTTTTCTTTCCAAGAAACTTCATATTGCCTGAGTTTAGAATTCTCCCTTTTTAGTTCAGAAATCCTTTTAAGAGAGGATTTGAGACTGAGACAAAGTTCATCTATGTATTTAACGACTTTGACAGGAATTTTTGAATCACTAACCTTAATTTCATTATGTAAATCTGAATCAGAGTCTATTTCTGATTTTGAGTCTAAGTCGAAATGAGCCATTAAACATATGTTGGCATATTCTTCTTCGCTTTCCTCACACTCGGTGTCACTCCAAGTTTCAGCTTTGAGTGCCTTCTTGTACTTCTCAGTCTTTCCTTTCTTCTTCTTCAACAGAGGACAGTTTCTTGCATTTGAAGCATATTACATTTTTGCTGGTCTCATTGTCCTCAGTTGGTCTCTTCTGGAAATTTTGCGTGTTCTGCTTCTTCCAGTTGAATCTTCTTCCCTTTCTATTCAACTTTCTGAATTTCTTGATCATGAGTGCCAGCTCTTTGTCGTCCATGTCATCATCTGAATCTGTATAATCAGAATCAACGTTAGACTTTAAAGCAATTGACTTCTTACCTTTAGGATCTTCTTCATCATTTATTTGTTCCACTTCGTACGACTGAAGTGTGCCTATCAATTCATCAACTGATAGAGGCATGATCCTCTGGATTTCTCTAATTGAAGTTTTCACATGATTCCAGTATTTCGAAAGCCCACACAGCAGCTTATTGACTTTCATTGGTCCTGAGATTGGTTGACCTTGATAACCCACGCCATTTACAATTTTGTAAAGCGACTAAACATATCAGTGATAGATTCTTCAGGCTTCATTATGAAGGTTTCATATTGTCCGAGCACAATGTTTATTTTGGTTTCCTTCACGTGGTCAGTTCCTTCGTATGTAATATGCAATCTATCCCAAACTTGTTTTGTTGTTTCACAAGAAGAAATTCGGTTATACTCAGTATGAGATAAGGCACAGTACAAATAGTAGATTGCTTTCGCATCAAGAGCTTGTCTCTTGGTAAATTCAGCTCGTGTTGCTTTGTCAGCATCAATGACTTCTTTTCCTTAATCTGAAACTGATGTTGCTTTAGGGTTGATCCATTTTTCTACAACATCCCATTCCAGTGGATCCCTGGATCTGAGAAATGCCTTCATCTTGTTTTT
Organism: Eucalyptus curtisii; assembly: GCA_017140595.1. Classification (NCBI taxonomy): domain Eukaryota; kingdom Viridiplantae; phylum Streptophyta; class Magnoliopsida; order Myrtales; family Myrtaceae; genus Eucalyptus; species Eucalyptus curtisii. The sequence continues at coordinate 14,693,319 of CM029497.1, forward strand.
CTAAACATTGTACTCATTTCCATCGAAGTAAAGAGGTCTAGTGTTGCTCCAACCTTCAACCAAACCTGGAGCCAAATTACTAGCCATAGAGGATCTTTAACTTAGAAGTAAAAACTTCAATAATTAAACACACATGCTCTGATACCAATTGTGAGTGCTAGTATGAACACCTAGAGGGGGTGAATAGGTGTGAAAACAAATTTTCACAAAGAACAGTGAAAATGTTTTACTTTTGAAACTGAGTCTAAAGAATAACAGACTTTTAACTAATTTAGTTTTTAGCAGTTAAATAGAACTACGAGCAAAATAAAGAAGTTCAGGGAAGAGAATATGAACATAGAATTTATAGTGGTTCAACTTATATCCAGCATATGTCCACTTTCCCACGCTGATAGCCTTCTGACTAGATTCCACTAAGAAACAAAATAAAATTTACAGTCTTGCGATCTTGACTTTACAGTGAAGAGTCTCTACTACTCTCTCATGAAGTCACATTATGAGTTTCTCTCTTTTGAATACAGCTTTAAGTTTAGAGTAAGAAGTAACAAGGAAAAGATAAGCTTCAAACTTTGGATTTTTCTCTTTCACGTAGTCTATCGAACAGCTGGAGAGTCCTCCTTAAATACTCCTCCATGCCTTCTCGACCATTGGCACTTTCCAAATGAATTCTTCTAATCAACCCGTTGGACAAAATCAATCAAGGAGATCTCGAACCGTTTGAGGATTGTGATGAAAGCCCGTCAATTCTAGTCGCCCATACAATCAGGATATTGGTTTCCATAAGTAGATTCTTACAAAAAATACTTGCCCTTCAAAAAGGATATCCAATCTTGTAGGTGATATATCCAACCAGGAGTCCATATATAATCCATACGAACCAATCCCTTAAAGAAAGAATGATAATCCCTTATCTGGAAAAGTCTTCATCATTCACTTTCGTTCAATCTGGAATATGTCAGAGTGGGCAGACTTTGACATAAAATCTGGGTGTCTTCAGACTTTGACAAAATCTGGGAGTCTTCAGACTTTGACACAAAAGTCTAGAATTCTTCAGAATAGACTTTGGATAAGTTTTGTCAGTTTCAAAACATCAAAGGAGTTTTCTCCAACATGTTTCGCTTCCGCATGTGCATTAAAATGAATGGATCGGCGACGCGTCCTAGGACGTCGCAAATTTTATCGACCATCGAGGGATGGGCACGCGCTCAAGATTCGGGCGTGACACTTTAGAAATCGTCAAAATCATTTGGAGACGTTTCTCCAATATATGCAAGACATTAATTTCTCACTTTCTTGAACCTTGTCATGAATTGGTCTACTGACTCATCTTATATTGTTTAATAGTAGCCAAGTCAGCAATAGACACAATGGGAACTGACTGACATAATTGGTTATGAAATTGTGTCTCCCTCTACTCTAAAAAATGCACAAAGTTGGCAAGTAGAGACGTATACCACGTGAAGGCAATCATGGACAACAATAGGGGAACTGACCTTAACTTCCAACAATCGGCATGCGATGCATCGTCACATTACATCTTGAACCGACTAACATGTTCCACTGTCGATTGGTCATCTTCATCGAAAAAAAAAAGGTTGAACTCAAGCATTTTGAAACCACTTGGATAAGGTATCTCGTCCACCCATTCTAGATAGGGCTTCCTATGTATGGCTTGATATTCCCCTAATAATACCGCAAATCTTGTATTGCTTGATCTACTATCAGCAGGACGTTCTAGGGATCTTGACCAGGAATTACTTGGGGGATTTGCCTCTCGGGTAGAGGTGGTGGTCTAACTTGGTTGTCGAATCCCATGTTTAGTCCTAAAGCAAAGTATACTGGTTTAGGCATCACGACCTTTGCACTACAGGTTTTTGGCCGTTCTACCCCTAGGTGGAGACGGTGGTCTAGCTTGGTTATCAATAACAACAATAGGCTTGTATGGGACAGGTGCTATGTTGAACTAGGGAACTACCCAATTGATCTCGCATAGTCGACCAAGGGTAGTGGCCCAACTAGCTCTATGTTATCCACATTTGGCAACGGTATATTTTGCTGAGCATTTTGATTCACCAAGTTGCCATTATTGTTACCACTTAGGTTCCTTTGAATAAGATTAGGCATATCACTTTTGCCGATTGGCAATGTCCCACTGGTCTAGATCATACCAACAATTTCACCCTTTTGTAAAACTCTAATTGTTGGTGAAGGTGGTACAATTTGTCCAACGATACTAAAAGAAACTTAAGTAGTATAAGATGAACATAACCATATGGTGCAAGATTAGTGGGATTACTTGTATATGAACTGAATGGCTCAATGCTCCGAATCCATACACAACTTCTCGTAAGGTGTTGACAATCATTGGCTCGACCATGTTGATGAAGTATTTCATCAGTTGATTAGTTGTTTCATTGTGATGCTCGTTAAGAATTCTCCTTATAATAGCGAACATTACAGGATTTGGCTCTAACTCCCTTCTTTACTCATCGTTGAGTTGTCTTGAAATATCGATATCTCCACCTTGTTGTTACTCTGCCATCGGTTGCGTAGGCAATGATTTAGAGCATCCTACTCTATCATTATACGGTTGCTGTGACAAGTTGTTACTGTCAGCATTGTCAAAATTGAGTTGATTCCTTGTTCTCACCATCGTATCTCCTCCAATTAACTACATTAGTCCTACCATGCGTGCCAAAAAGATGTTTAACCGGAATTGATCCTATAATGAAGTATCTTTCACCAAAAATCATTCTTCAGGTTTTATTAAAGAAGATAGGTTATGTGGTGACTCCGAACAGAAAATATCACAGGTAGACAAGAAATAACTACATGCCTCACTTCAAACAAAACTGTACATACACAAATTATGACAAAGCTTGGAGTATATAGACACTACAATGGAACAAAACAGAAACAAACCATGTTAGAATTTAATCAATTATAAAACTTGAGAACACAAAGATGCTACATCGAAATTTAATCGATAATGCAACTCCCAAGATAGAGATACACATCGAAATTTAATCAATGACACAAGTTTGAAAATTAAAGTATAGTATAGGAAAGTAAAGATAATTGAAACATTGAATTTTTGTTTGATTTGCACGAGGAAGAGAGGGGGGGGAGCTCTAGTGGATGATCGACATTATTTATATAGGTTTTGCATAACTACTCTTGAGGAGTTTTCCACAAGTCGTATCTATGTTCTTTCACCTACCAAAGTTCTGTGCCCATAGTCCCACAATGTCATTATCTCTTCCTTAGATCGTTGACCCTTTGAAAATGTGTGCCCATTGCTCCATCATCTCTATCACTTCGTTTTTCAACAATTTCCTCTTGTAATTGCAACTTGATACTTGGTATGTGCCTAACTTTCCCTTGATGCCTAATAGCTCAACAATCTCATCAATTGATATATTTGTCTTTCATCGTTCGCTATACATCACCATATTGACAATTGATTGGCAATAATCATAAATGTGCATCGATATCAATATCAATCTTTGCAGTCGTCAATGATGGGTAATGTGCTCGACAATATTCAAGATCTAATGAAGTGCATACATATCGAGGGCTTAATCATTTGTTGGTGTAAATAGGTGAGAAAGAGAGTAATAAAATAAATTATTTGAGCAAAAAGAGCAATGAATAGAGAAAAGCAATAATATATGGAATGGGATAAATGTATGAATTATGAAAGTGTGATTCCTTGACTTCTGCTCATGTCATGCCATATTCACTGTTCTTTCGACCCGTTGCACATGCGGCCAGCAACTGGATGCACGACAGTTGATATAATAATATAAGATGGTAGATGGCAGTGGTGAAGACGGTAAAGAGACGATAACGTTTGATTCCTTGGCTTCCGCACAGTGGGCCTGCAATTGTGGCCACATCTTCGGTTTTTCTTTTCTTCATCAACCAACAGATGGTCTTTGTCGTGACGACTTTACAACCATTTTCTCAGACTCATAGCAACTGCTTTATCATTTCCTCATCATGAGTTATCGCGACCTTTTTCTTTGTTAAGATCATCGGCCGGCAGAGAGAGAGAGAGAGAGAGAGATTTGCTAAGTTCAACAATCTACTGCCATGGAAAACTCATATGAAGGATCATCAGGAAGCAAGTACCAAGTGTTCTTGAGCTTCAGAGGACCCGACACTCGGGAGGGATTTACGGACGTCCTCTTCCATTACTTGACTGATGCTGGAATATGCATCTTCCGAGACGATGAAGAGCTCCGTGTGGGTGAAAGGATCAATGGATCGCTTCAGCAAGCAATCGACAACTCTCGGATCTATATACCCATTTTCTCTCGGAACTACGCTTCGAGTCAATGATGTCTCCGTGAGCTCACTCATATTTTGGCAAACACCTCTAGATCAAAAGATAATAAAAAGATCTTACCTATTTTTTTTCGATGTGGAACCTGATGATGTTAAGCTAAAAACTGCACTGTATAGTGATGTCATCCTAAGTTTGCAGTGCGAGAAGGAGTGGAGCAATGAGGAAGTGGATGCATGGAGAAAGGCTCTCAAGGAGGTTGGTGCGATAAAGGGGTGGAAAGTGAAGAAGTACAATGGGTAAGCTAGCTGCTTTAAAGATGCTTGTTTCTCCAATGATATTAAAGCTTGATCATAGACGTAAAAATTTCGGCATGATCGAGACCTGACTTTTATTACAGTAATGCTAAATGATTGTGGGCAAACGGTTATATTAATAGCTACGATGTCAAAAGTATATATATAACCGCTTTCGAAGGTCGTCTTTTGATGGGTGAATAATGATATTAATAGCTAGGTAGCTAAATTAATATTTGATTGTGGCCAATGGGAGGAAAAAGAATAGGATAATGAAATGCCATGTTCTTTTTATCTAATCATTTAATCTTTCAAAAGGTTAAACATTTCTCCTCTTGAATATACCATACCCGGTGCTTGAATTGCATCACTTCTAGTTAGGTAGTAATGAGTTGGCATTTTTCCCCCAATGAAATGTTTTTCCATTATGGCAGTCATGGGAAAGTGATCAAATCAATAGTCGAGGAGGTCGTGGAAAAGTTGAAGACAAAACATAGATTGGTAACTGAACATTTAGTTGGAATTGATGATCGAGTGGTAGCTGTAAGCAAATTGTTTGACATCTACTCTAGTGATGTACGGTTCATTCAAATTCATGGGATGGGGGTGTTGGTAAAACGACTCTCGTCGGGGTTGTCTTCAACCAATTCTCTTCTCATTTTGAAAAGTATTGTTGTTTTCTTGAAGATGGTCAAGCAAAGTCATCAAGTATTGGCTTAGTTGAGTTGCAGAAGAAGTTATTGATGGAAATCGGCGTTAGTGCAGGAACAAGAAGCATTGACGAAATTGATTTTGGAATGAAGAGGATTGGAGAAGTACTTCACAATAAGAAAGTACTCATTGTACTTGATGATGTTGATAATAGTGAGCAAGTGAAGAAATTAATTGGAAATGGTACTCTGTATCCAGGATCAAGAATATTAATTACAATTAGAGATAGAGATGTTATGCAAAGCTATAAATTAGAGTATCATATTTTAGAGTACGAAATGGAGGTGATGAGTATTGATCATGCTCTCAAGTTTTTTAGCAAGCATGCTTTTCATAGAAACTCTCCTCCAAAAGATTATAGTGATCTCTCTAGGGAAATTATATTTACTACGGGGACACTTCCATTGGCTCTTGAAGTAATTGGTTCACTCCTCTATCAAAAACCACAAGACGAATGGGAAAAGACATTGGAGGAGTTGAGAAAAGCACCTTGCACTAATGTTTATAAAAAGTTGAAGATTAGCTATGATGCCTTAAGTTTCGAGCAACAACAATTTTCCTCGATATTGCTTGCTTTTTCATTCATGAGGATAAGACGAATGCAATTTACATGTGGGAAGATTGTGGACTTCTTCGAAAGGATGGGGTTGATGTCCTCAACAATAGGTGTTTGATAAAAATTGCAAAGAATAATATGTTTCGAATGCATGATTAACTTAGAGTTCTTGGAAGAGAAATTGTTCGTGAAGAAGATCGAATGAATCCCGAAAATCGTAGCAGGTTATGGATTCACAAGGAGGTCCTTGGTGCAATAAAAACAAAGGAGGTAAAGTACCTCATAGGAAATCAATAGTTTCTCTGCTAGAAAATCCTCAATGCTGCACTAGGATGCTCTCTCTCTCTCTCTCTCTCTCTTTTTTTTTTTTTTTTTCTCAATTTCCATTCTTTTCCTCTGAAAAGGAATACTAAATGGCATCATTCCCTACTCTCATTTTCAGATGAAGAAGAGCATTCAAGTACTTGATCTTGATCTACGCAAAAGCAATCTTAAGGACATAACAAGTGAAGAGATCAGAAAATTTGAAGATCTAAGGTGCCTCAAATTAAAAGGGGGAACCTTTGGTGGTGACTTAGCGAATTCTCTTACTAACTTAAGATGGATTTTTTGGAGCGATCCTCCTCAAACATCTAAGCCAACCAATTTGCACTTAAAGAATGTGGTTGTTCTTGTACTTTCACACAATGACTTCATAGATAATTCAAAACTACAAAGTTTAATCCAGGTATGAAATATGTATATATTTTTTATTTTATTTTTCAAAGTAATATCTAATTGTTGAATCATTGAATATTGCATTCATTTTGACAGATGGCAAGACATTTGAAAGTTCTTTCTCTTGAAAGTTGTCATAATATATCCAGAACACAGGACTTTTCTAGTTGGCCAAATTTAGAGAGGCTTACTTTTGATGATTGTTTTTGATTAAGGGAAATTGATGGCTCTATTGGGAACTTGAGGCATTTGATTGACCTAAAGATTCATAGTTGTTCTCTTGAAGGTTTGCCTGAAGAAATTGGGGACCTAGAGAATCTAAAGCACTTCTCTGCACAAAGGTGTGAAATGAAGAAACTCCCAGATTCCATATGGAAGTTGAAAGCATTACGTGAGGTGTACTTTTTAGACAATTTTGACAGATCAAGCTCCACATATTCATGGGAGTTACCTAGTGCTATTGGAATGCTTCAAAAATTGGAAGTGCTTCTAGTCAATTGTCTTGAATTAAAAGGTCAAATTCCTCCCGAAATCGGAAGTTTGTCTTGTCTAAGAATCCTAAATCTGTCACATACTCGTGTTAATGAAGTTCCGAAGACCATTAGCATGATTTGCTGCCTGAAAAGGTTGGAGTTAATGGATTGTGAGGAGATTCAAGAGTTGTTAGCACTCCCAATAAGTTTAACCCATCTATGTGTGTCATCTAAATCATTGCGGGTAGTCCCGGATCTCTCAAACTTGATTAATTTGGTTGAGCTGGATCTAAATAACAATGGAGAAGGAGGAGATAAACTTTGTACCGGTGAGTTATGGTGGATTGGGAGGTTATCCTAATTGACTAAATTGAGCTTAAGACTTCAAAATGTCCCTGCTCCTGCTGAGTTAGATTCCCTTCCTCTGCTTAGCCAACTTGATATGTTTGGAATGGACATGCAAACCTGTCCGCGACTTCCCTTGTCTTTGCAAAAACTAGGCCTCGATAATTTTAGTCCTATTGTGTCAATCTTTCCGAACTTGAGAAATTTGTCATGTTTCAAGCTCTGTAGGTCGCCAATGCAAGAATTTCAACTCGATGGGCTTCAACTTCCACATCTAAGGCAGTTGATTGTGCAACTCTGTGTACCCCTCAAAAGATTGACGCTATCAAGCATGAAGAAGTTGAAAGATGTAGTGGCCGGGAGAAGTCCAAAGCTAGTTGAGATCCAATTTTCTGGGATTTTCGAGTCACTGGAGGATTTGACTATTGAAAGGTGCAAGTCCTTTCAAAGGTTAGTTTATGTGGGAGAAGTAGGGAGTGATAATAGTGAGTCTGCTAATGAGATGAGTGAAGGAAGACTAATCCTTCCATTGAGAGCCTTAAATAAGTTGAAAAGCTTCGAACTGCAGGGGTCTGATAAGGTACGCGAGATTCAAATTGTCGATGCAGTGAATCGTGGGAAGTCTTCAAAGTTTGGAGTTGTCCTTTGTTGCAAAGTCTTTGGGGCTTACCGAACTTAAAGAACCTACGGTCTTTAATCATCAATTACTGCAAAAGGCTACAAGTTGTCGAGGGCCTCAACGAGTTGGAGGTTTTGCGCCGGTTAGTACTTAGCGATTGCCAATCGTTGGAATGGTTGATTGATGTATCGATCACCAAATTGCCAAACTTTTGCCAATTGGAAATTACGTGAGGTTGAGGGAGGATTTGAGGGCTCCATCCAATCTTTTAAGAATTATAAGGTGAACCGAACATTCTCTTTATGTTTTTTCGGTTTTCTTGACACAACTATTCAAAAACATGAATCCAGATTTTAGGCAGATTTGCAATGGTCGTGGGGAATTGAAAAGCAATCAAAGCAACATGAATTGAATTTGGTCTCACTTATTTTAAAACTCAGTTGACAGGTTGTGCTTTCTTATTTTCTTTTTTCTGTTGTTTTTCCTTTTTTGTATATGAGACTATTCTATATTTGCAGCAAGTCTAGGGGAGAAGGTCAGTTTTCATTACAAATGATTAAAAAATCTTCAATGTCTAGGATAAATACAGAATAGCTCAGAGTCTCTTGTTGAAATGTTCTTTTTATTTTATATGGAGCGAATTGTATTGCGTGGGTACTTTTTAAATAATAAACTCCACTTTATTGTGCATTTTTTCCTTGATGATGTTAATTATGGAGATGAATTCAGTGATTTTGCGATTTCTGCTGTGAAAATGAAACATTAAGAGAATCAGATACTGATTGAAAATCTCGAAACAATCCTGGTAACTGAGGTATTTCAAGAACACAGCTTCCATGGTCCTCCTGATCCACCAATCAAGTGACTTATGCCCTTGATGGAATTAAGAGTGACTTGAATTTGCATGTGGTGGGGGTCGGCCATCTAGGATGTGTGTTTCAAAAACGCCTAAAATACTTGCTTAAGATTTTATAGTTTGATTAAAAACCACTTCAAACAGGAACAGGAACAGGAACAGAAAAGCCTCTCCAAACAGGAAGAGGAACCGGAAAGGCACTTCAAACAGGAACAGGAAAGTCACTCCAAACAGGAAGAGCAGCACTTTAAGCAGGAACAGGAAGAGGAATTAAAGCCGAGGAGAAGGCTGGGGGGAGTGTCGTTCAAATGCCTGAGCTTTAACAGTTTGAGTCGGTGCTCCTTCCATAAAGGAACCGGAAAGGGCCCTCTTTGAAGGGAGTCGGAGGACGCTCGCCATCAAGTCAGAATGAAGTTGGCTAGAAGCAGAGCTAGAGAGTATAGAACACTCAGAAGTGCATAGGAAGCTATACTCTGCTCATCAAGGTAATTAACGCCAATGGCGTCTAGCAAAACAGATCCAGAAGATATCACCGTTGGCCGAGAATAAAGGCCGCCTTATCTGTGTTGTGTATGTGGCCTATTGTTTTGCCCTTCAAGGCATTTGTTTCTTAATTAGTCCGTGCTTTTAAGCTCGGGCTTTAGCTCCCAAAAGTTGAGAGTACTCATGGCCTAAGGCGTCAAAACCAAGGCCCTCGATCACTGGCTTATGTTGTTCATTAGGGAGTTTTTATTGTCAGTTTTTTAACGTTACTTGTAGTTTCTTGACTTGGATTTGAAAGTTCTCTCTAGAGGATATGGCCCTAATCGAGTTTCTTCCTTCTGTACCTTCTTCTAAATGGGGGAACCTTCGTATTTTCAACTTAGCGAATCATCTGACCAAATTAAGATGGATAATTATGTCATTCTTTTTTTGTTCTTTTTAACAAATATGCGATCGTTTGTCTGATGAATAATCACGTTCACATTTTACAGATGGCAGTGAAATTAAGAATCCATTTTTTTCTGCGTTGTTCTCACATAATCACAGCACTGGACTTCTTTGGATGCTTGACTGTAGAATGGCCTACTTTCCAAAATCATCCTATTTTGAGGAAAATTGACAGCTCTATTGAGAAGTAAAATGACCTAATCGACTTGAATATCAATGGTTGCCGTCATCTTGAAGATTTGGCCAATGAAATCAGAGGCCTCGTGAATCTTCGGTGCTTCACATAAGGGTGGTGTTGTCGAAGATTTCATATGGAAGTTGATATCGGGACATAACTTGCATTTTTCAACTGAGTACTTCGAATCAATTTCATCTCCATACAAAGCACAGGAGTTGCCTAGGGCCATGGGAATGTTTGGGAATCTTGGAATGCTTGAAGGCATGACTTGATATTTGAAAGGTTGACTTCCTTCCGGAATCAGAAGTTTGCCCTTTCCAAGAATCTTATGCTTGTCCTACACTTATATCAGTGAAGTTCCGGAGACAGAATGATTGGCTGCAAATGCTCGAGTTAATAGAATGTGATGAGGCTCAAGAACTGATGACGCTTCCAGCAAGTTTAAACAATCTACAAGTGTTATTTAATTTGTTGCGGTTACTGCTCATGTGATCCAGTTGGACCTACATGATGGCTCTAGTTGGAGAGAAGGAGATAAAATTTGTGCCGGTGACTTCAGGTGAATTAGGAGGTTAACCAAACTGAATAAATTGAGCTTGAAACTTCTCAATGTCCCGGCTCCTACTGATTTCTCAGTTAAAGGGATTTCATTCGTCTAGGTTGGACCGGCAATCAATGGCAACTTCCATCGTATCTGTTAAATTTAAGCGTTAATAACTTCAATCTAACTGTGTCACTCTCATCCAAAATAGAAAGTCAAGTTTTGAGCCAAGTGCAAGAAATTCAGCTCAACAGGCCTCAGCTTCAAAATTTAACCAAGTTGGTTCTGAAAAGCTGTGAACACTTCAACAGATTCATGCTATCAGGCATGATAAAGCTCAAAACCGTCCGAGTAGAATATTGCCCAAAGCTAGTTGAGATCCAATTTGCCGGATCTTTGAATCATTGGAGGGATTTTCTATAATCCGGTGCGAGTCCTTTGGAAGGTTAGCTTGTGCGGATGAGTAGAGTTTGCTAATGAATTGATTATTTGTTTGCTAAATTCAAGTATTCTGTACGTAGGAATCACAGGAAGGGTTTGGGGCCTCAGATTGTCATCTCGTGCAAAGTGTTGGTGGTTTATCAAACTTAAAAATCTCGAGTATTTATATATCTGTGAGTGTGATGGGGATAAGGGTTGTTGAGGGCCTCGACGAGTTAGAATATTTGAATCAGTTAAAAACTCATTGATGCAGATCAATGGAAAGGCTGATTGAGCTATCAGGAACATAATTGCTGAAGGATTGCAACATAGATATCCTCCGCTGCGGGAAATTAGCTAAGCCTAAGAAACGATCCGTTGGCTCCTTCCAAACTTACAAGCATTATGAGGTGAGTTTGAACCTTCTCCTCTCTCTTTTTTACTCACCTTTTTTCTTTATAAATAGTTACTATTGCATTAGTCTGTCCCTGTTTGCTTAGTACTCCCATCTCTATATCACTTATTACGTAGTAAACACTTGATGTGTTGATATAATCCCAAGATCGCTTTTCTCACCTTTCCTACTGTGGATTGAAATTTCTAATAATCTCTTTTGTGCTATCCACTGCAATATAAGACAATGCAAGGTGAAAAGAAAGCAGAGTTTAATTTACGGAACATAAACTTGCAGGGTTGAGATGGACGGACGTGGTGCTACCTTTAACACCGTTTTCACATCTTGCTGTATTTGAGACCTGACGCGATTTTGTTGTGAGCCTGAAACCTGAACTTGAGGCTTTAACGGCTGCGCTCTTTCGAAGTAAACCTCAAGCCTTTGGGTTTTCCATTCTCAGGAATTGGCAGTAGTATATCAGGTGAGCAGGGAGATACTACTGCAATGCCCACAATCTTGACATCTGGTTCCAGTATTGTGAAGTAATGATGAGAAGAAAATGATAAGTGACAATTGAATTAGGATCACCATTAGAAGATAAGGAATTCACAATCACTGACTGAATCAAGTCGTCATTCAAGCTGTGGATCAACCAGAGATATGCAGTTACAAGGCCATCATTCAATTTGCTAAAGACATCAAGAAAAAGTTCATCTCAGCTTTGATTCAATTTGCGGAAACAACACTCAGAAAAATATAAAAAACTTTGTAACAGCAATGACGGCCAATTGGAACTCGAGAGAAATTTGTGTTCAATAAAAATTATGACAAGCAGAAAGCCACAACACAAGTCTGTCCTCTACCATCCGGCGTGATATGTAGAAACAGACACTACTGACAGTGAAGAACCGGACAGACGGATTCCCTCAGCCAAAGTTCGCTATGAAAGCTCCTCCTTTGAAAGAGATTCTTCCTTTTTTGTATTAGAAGTCCGCTTTCTCAAGCAAAAAGAGATCTTTCATATTGAGACTAAAAGACTCATTAGATAAACCTCCTCATACACTGAACACCTTACCACATACAGGAGCCATAGACCTCACCCTTTCTCGAGACACAAATTTTCGGTCATCTTATGAAGTTGGGAAGCTTGCTTTTAGAGAGATCATAGCTAGTGTAATAGCACCTTTTGAAGTATTCCCACATATTTAGGGGAGTCCAAAAAAAAGGCAACTCCTCTACAAGAACCATTCAAACTCACAAAAGAAAAACAACTAAGCCTCATCCGGCAAAGTTTGGTAGGCTGTATGAATCATTTTATGTTGTTGTACTTTTGTTCCATCTAGAGTCTCCTGTACGATCAAAGTACGAACGTTTGAGCACTGAACAGGTAGATTTCTGCAGAGAGGCTCTGATGAAGGTTGATACAAGGGGTGGGAAGCCAAGAAATTCAATGGGTGAACTAGCTGCATTCTAACTTTCTAAGATTGCCATCGAGCACAAGACCAAACGGTGAGGGAGTCGGGTGGGGTGGGAAGGTTTAATTTCCGGGGTTCGATTTTCACGTTTAGCAAAGAGGCGGAGCAAAAATCTAAGAATGAAATGAGATTTAGAGCAAGATAGACCAAAAAAGAAAAATCCATTTTAAGATCCTTACTTCCCTAAATATTTTTTTTCCTGTTTGCAAAGACTACGCAATTTATAAAAGGAACGGGACATGCTAGATGTAGATAAGAGGAGACAAATCAAAGACATAAGAATCATGCAAGAGCTGCTAAAATTTTCTGAAAAGAAAAGAAAATATATATATATGAAACCCCACCAACGCTTCTTCAAGTCTCTTCACGAACTTTAACAGAAATCCACCAACGAGCCAGTTCCAAATTCAAATATTAAATTTGAGGGCTATTACTGGATATAGAGAAAGCAGCGCATGGCCTTAAATATATGTCACAAACTCAAGTAAAAGTGTAGGAATTGTATTTTCTTCATTGAATTGTACATTGTTACAGGGATGTATATATTATACAAGAAGATTCAATAAAGAAGTAAAGAAAATATTTCTATCCAGAAAATATTCCTAGTCCTAAAATAAATACAATCCAAATCAATTACAATCTTCAATTCGATTTCATATCTTCAAAGCATATCTTCTTTCAACACTCCCCCTCAAGCCGGTGGCTTGTATATATCCAAGACACCAAGCTTGTTTAGAAGATATGTATGCTACCTTTGGCAAAGAGGTTTAGTAAATATATCTGCAGGTTGCTCCGTGGTTCTAATCCCTCTTGTCTCAATGACACCTTCCTTGATCTTCTCTCGTGTAAAATGGCAATCAACTTCTATATGTTTGGTCCTCTCATGTAATATGGGATTTGCTGCAAGTTTGATTGCTGAATCATTATCACAAAAGAGTAGTGTTGGACCTCTAACTTGTATCCCAAGATCCTGAAGTAGACCTCGTAACCATACCACCTCACAGACAGTCTTTGCCATAGACCGATACTCAGCTTCTGTTGATGACAATGATACAGTGGATTGCTTCTTTGTCTTCCATGAAAGCAGTGACTCCCCAAATTTAATACAGAAACCAATAATAGATCTCCTGCTCATAGGACATGTAGCATAATCCGAATCACAATAGGCTATCATCTCCATATTGCACTTTCGAGAAAGAAGTATTCCTAGTCCTGGACATCTCTTCAAATATTTTACCACCTTCAAGGCTGCATTCATGTGAGATTGCTTTGGATTTGTGCATGAACCGGCTAAGAGTCCGTACAAAAGATAGCGAGATGTCCGGCCTAGTCATGGTGAGATAGATAAGTTTTCCAACAAGTCTTGGTAACTTGTCGGATCCTTCGAGTAATGGATCATCGAGAAAGACGTCCCAAAGCGTCATAATCAACATTGGTTAATTTTGCATTCTGTTCAATAGGAATGACTGCCGGTTTGCATCCCGATAATCCCGCTTCTGATATAATTTCCATCACAAATTTTCTTTGGCTAAGAGAAATCCCCTGATCAGAACGAGCTATCTCTATTCCAAGAAAGTATTTAGGTGGCCCTAAATCTTTGATATGAAAAGAGGAATGTAGATACTCTTTAAGCTTCCTCACAGCGGAATCATCATTTCCCATAATAAGTATGTCGTCAACATAAATCATCAAGTAGATAGACGACGTACCTTTTGTCCAAGTGAAGAGAGCATAATCATGCTTGGACTGCTTAAATCCAGCACCCGTGAGTGCATTAGTAAACTTGGCATACCACTGCCGAGAAGCCTGTTTTAAACCGTAAAGAGATTTGCGGAGACGACATACCTTAGACTCCCCCTGTCTCCGTAATCCTTGTGGAAGATCCATATAAATCTCCTCTTCCAGATCACCATGAAGAAAGGCATTATGGACGTCCATTTGATGTAACGTCCAGTTGCGAAAAGCAGCAACCAATAAGAAAGAGCGAACCGTGACATCCTTGGCTACTGGAGAAAAGGTCTCATGGTAGTCAAATCCTTCTCTCTGTGTGAACCCCTTGGCTACCAACCGGGCCTTGTACCTTTCCACAGAACCATCTGCTTTATATTTAATCTTATATACCCATTTACAACCAATGGGCTTACGATAAGGAGGTAATGATACGATATCCCAAGTGTGATTGTCAATCAGGGCTTTAAGTTCTGCTTCCATGGCCTTTTGCCAGCGTGGATCATGTACAGCCTCATGATAACTAGACGATTCTTGTTCCTCAAAAATGCGGCTAATGCAACATAAATGTTCTGATGACAACTGATCAAAAGACACATAGGAGGAGATAGGGTAACGAGTACCTGACGATTTTGATGAAGAACAGATAAAATCTTTTGTCCAAGCTGGTGGACGAGTGACTCGACCAGATCATCGAGGTGGCTCAGTTAATACATCCAACGATGGTTCTTCAATATTTGCAGATTCTATGGAATTGATCACTTGAGGTTCCTCTTCTATGAAATCCTTCTCGAATGAATCTCCAGTAGAGTGCTCATCAGGTGGCGAAGGTGATACTGCATCCACTATTTGCTGTCTTGGAGGAGAAGTAATAACATAGGATCCTCCAGAAGATAAATCTTCTTCTGACAAAAATCTACGATTAGTGTCTACATCGTTTTTAGACATGGGAGCAGAATTCCGGAAAGGGAAAGTATCTTCATGAAAAACCACATCTCTGCTGATAAAGAATTCCCTAGTAGACTGTTCATAAACTCGATAACCCTTTTTAAGATTGGTATACCCCATGAATATGCACTGCCGAGCACGAGGGGCCATTTTATCCCGAGGCCCTATCGTAGTCACATAACGAGACAACCAAACACTCGAAGATGACTCAAATCTGGTTTCTTTCCATATAATAATTCAAATGGAGTTCTTCCTTTCAAAACCCTAGATGGCATACGATTTATCGATATCTTTGCGGTGACTACACAATCTCCCCAGAAGTTCTCTGATATAGATGCTTGGAATTTTAGGGCCCGTGCCACTTCCAAAAGATGACGGTGCTTTCTCTCTACAACTCCATTCTGCTGTGGTGTATAAGTGCAAGTACTTTCATGCAAAATTCCACTTGAGGAAAAGAAAGAAGCACATTCACCATTGAAGAATTCCTTTCCATTATCAGTACGGATGCGACGAATTGACTTTCCAAATTGAGTTTTGGATAAAGAAATAAAAATTCTAAGGTGAGATAGAACTTGATTTTTGGATTGTATGAGAAAGACCCAGGTGACACGTGAGAAATCATCCACAATTGTGAGAAAGAACCGTGAACCGTCATGATTTAAGGTATGATATGGTCCCCAAACATCAGCATGAATTAAAGAAAAAATGCTATCAACACGAGTGTTACTAGTTGGAAAGGAGGAACGAGTTTGTTTCGCCAAAGGACAAATAGGACACTGAGGATAAGGGAAAGAGGCAGTGTGACCCAATCTTTGATGATAAAGGGACTTTTTATTGCTAGCAACATTACACATTGATTTATTGAAAGCAACAGAAGAGGTAAAATTGCTTGGAAGATCGATCCAAAAATACAATCCTTGATAGATTCTACCCAAGCCCATCAGATTGCCAATCGAAAGGGCTTGAAATAGACATTTATCAGAGTCAAACAAGGCATGACAGGAATTTTCTGCACAGGCTCGAGAGACTGATATGAGATTAAATTGGAAACTAGGGACATAAAGGACATTTTTAAGACTGATGAGTGGGCTAAGATTCACGGTCCCGGTCATATCAACATGTGTGGTGTTTCCATTCGGAAGTTGTACTGATATAGGAAAGGATAATTTCTTAATATTGGAAAAAAATTTCTGATTGCAGACAATATGATCACTAGCTCCAGTATCAATAATCCAGGTATCCTTTGTAATTGAGTTCATCAGACAATAAGAAATACCTGTGAAACTCCCTGCCTTGTCAGAAGCATCCAACTTCTTTAAAGCTTCCATCAGCTCCTGATATTCCCCATGAGAAATTGATTTGTCTGCTGATTTTCCCAATACCTGTAAAACAGTTGAAAATTTCCCTTTCTCTTTTTCTCCAGGTTTACCATGAAGCTTCCAGCAATTTTCAACCGTGTGATGTGGGCGTTTACAATAATCACGTATGCTTACCCCTTCCCTTTTGATTATTTTTTGTGAAGGAATTGGGCCTGTTCACGACATGGGCCATCGTCGCTCCATACGGCCCATCAGAAATTGCGAGGAAGTTACCTCGCGGCCTTTCAGAATAGATTGGATAACGCCCGCGTGGGCCGTCTGGCCCATATGCATTTGAACCGCGTGGGCCGTTCGATTCCATCAGCCCCTTGCTTCCAGAGCCGTCGGATCCAGCGCCTCCAGGGAACGATCGAGAGCCGTCCGATCGATCAAACGCATCGTCGCCGCTTGTTATTGAGCGATACCCCCTAGGGTTTTCCTCATGAAACCCTAGATTGGTTTCGAGAGCCTCTCTTCCTCCCGTGGCCCTCTGTAGCGGGCGAGAAAATCTTTTCGCCGCCAGAGCCACGCTCTCGCTATTTTTGCCGTAATCGACTGCTCTCTGTTGGCTTTCTTCTTGAACAGCAAGTTGGTAGATGCGGTCAAGGGTCGGCATCGGCTCCATGGTCAAGATCTGTGACCGAAACGAAAGGTAGGTTTCGTTTAATATGAGGAGAAAACGTATTGCCTTCTCTCTGTCCCGCATCTTTTTGTATTCCTGCAAGATAGGTTCTGGCCAGTCGATTTTCTCCTCGGCTGCCTCCAATTCATTCCACAGACCTGAAATTTTGTTGAAAATCGCAGCAACAATCATATTTCCCTGTTTTAAATCTGAGATCTGTTGCGTCAAAGAGAAAATTTTCACTTGATCTAATTTTCCAAACATCTCTTTGATGTTTTCCCACATCTGTTTCGAGTCCTCCGTCGGGGGAAGACCGGCCGCGACCTCGGAAGCGATGCAATTTCCGATCCACGTTTGGACCAATTGATTGCATTTCTTCCAGAGTCGTGCCATTCGCTCGTCGGATGGAACCGGAACCGTTCCGTCAATAAATCCCTCTTTATCTTTCGTTACTAGTGCGTGCCGGAACTCGCGCGACCAATTTGAGTAATTATCCGATCCGGTTAACTGTTGAGCGATAAGCTTCAGTTCTGGACCGTCGGCATTAGTTGTGAAAAGAGGGTCGCCGGGCTCCGGCCGGCCGCTGGCAGCGAAGATCTGGTATGGAAGAAACCCTGGTGGCGGATTTGGGTAGGTATTTGCCCCAAAACCCGATCCGCCAGATCCGGTTGTAGAATCCGCATTGGAAAAAAACGGACCCGGGTAGGGATTCGTTCCCATACCCGGTTCGGTCGACCCGCCTATCTGCTGTGGATTGATGGTTGCGCCTGCCCCGTTGTTGGTTGGTAGGCCTCCATCAGTTCGCACACCATCTCGATAACCCGGCGATGATGTATTTGGGCTTGGCCCATAGTACCAAGGATACGGTACCCATTGGTAAGGCGGCCCCGAATAGGGCTGCCCCATATTAAACTGAGCCGGAGCAGTTCCCCACTGCACATGCTGAGGAGGATTCTGTGGCTGAATTTGTTCCTAAGATACTGTGATCATCGCCGAGGATTCATGGATCTGAGGAGGTGGCAGCGTTGTTTCTCCTGTGAACTAATCATCGGATCCTGAGGTAAGGGCTTGTGGATTTGCCATGATGACAATTTCCTAAGAACTCTGCAACAATTCTGTCTTGCAGATTAATTCTTGAAAGCTGGATGAAGAATTTCCTGTCGGGTGCTGTTTTGTTCTGCGGAAGTTGCAGCAACAAGAAACAGAGAAGACTGATTTGTTCTGCGAAGGGTTGCAGCAACAGAGGTTGATTCTAGTGCGGAAGCAATGTCAAGATCAAGACATGCTCTGATACCATGTGAGATTTTGTGGGACCACTGCCAACTGTTCTAAAAGCTTAAGCTATTAGATGAATGCGTAGTTTATTATTTAAATATTGTAACACTCCCCCTTACGTTTAGTCTGGTCTTTTTTTTTGCCTAGTACTAGGCGTGGAAATTTAATTGGGAAGGCAAATAGGGGCCTGGAAGATTCGAACTCAGGACCTCCTAGCTCTGATACCATGTCACAAACTCAAGTAAAAGTGTAGGAATTGTATTTTCTTCATTGAATTGTACACTGTTACAGGGATGTATATATTATACAAGAAGATTCAATAAAGAAGTAAAGAAAATATTTCTATCCAGAAAATATTCCTAGTCCTAAAATAAATACAATCCAAATCAATTACAATCTTCAATTCGATTTCATATCTTCAAAGCATATCTTCTTTCAACAATATAAAACCCTCATAAAATGAGAAGCGTCTGTTTCTTTTAAAGAAGAAATCATGCTCAAGTTTTCTTTAATTTTGGTAAAGAAGAGCATTTTTGGGAGATGTGGACTGATCTAGGCCCTCAATGGGGCTGCCGATGTGTCTTTATTGTGTAAAGGTGGCTGAATTTAAGATGTAAATTCATTTGGTCCCGGCACCGTCCTCAACGGACGTAATTTACCGGTGATGGCTTTTGCGGCGGCAGTCTCGATGGCCACACTGAGGCCATGCGGGAGGAAGAAGGAGGCAACCACCTGCCTCACCTTATAAATGATGATAATAGAAAATCTGCTCATGCACACGAATGACGCCGGCAGTGGAGACCACTTCCTTCCATGGACTTGCTATGACGGAAGGAAGAGACAATGCATTGCAGATTATAAGCGCGAGAGATAACCTGTTTTATAAATCAAATTCCGTTTTAGAGAAAGATTTTTTTTTTATTTTTTTATTCCCTGAATGAGTTTTTGAACAAAAATACGTATTTAATAACGATACAAAATTTCTACTTCTTGAGTGGTGGCAATGACAAATAGCGACATCGAACGGTAGCTGATGGACGGCGGTCGATGGATGGTGACCAATGACTAGCGGTGATAGATGGCGAGCGGCGACAGGTGGGCAGCTGACTAGTAGTGAGGAAGAGCGATGAGAAGGGTTTTTATTTCTCATTTTTATCCTAAAATTAAAAAAGTAAAAATCTTTTACTTCTCAATTCTATTTAAAATATATTTTTGGACCAAAAATTTGTTCTAGAAATAGAAAAAAAATTACTTTACCAAACGGATTTCTATTCCAAATCTAATTTTGGAAACAAAAGAATAGTTCTAGCAAAAAATAAAATGATTATTATGCGCTCTCTAATTTTCTAGACTAAGATGGATACACATGTAGACTTTGTAGATTCAACGAATGGCTAGCGAATACTTAAGTTAATGGGTCATATTCAAACATCCAATCACAACTATTACTTTACAAGTCATTTGTGGTACGAAGTCTTCGCAAGTCTAGAATTTATTTTTTGTCGAATAATCTAGCATTTTCTGAGCTTTCCTTTTGATAGACCATTAGATAGTATATAATTGTATTATGTAGTTAACATTCCATATTTCCTGTATAAGCAAAACCGGTCTACGAGCACCACTCGATTGGATGTATATATAATAACGATCAGAGCTGAGTGAGTTATGACTGAAAATTCAATTCAGTGCAATGATCAAGGATGAAATTAATTGTATCTTAAAAAGCTAAAGAAAAGTGGCGTCTCGACTCTCACCTAACAGGTACATATACAGTAGGTTGAAGCATACTGTTGGTCATGAGGTTCCATCTCCAATTTATTTAAGGAATCCATCCTATAAGAATTATTGGAAAGGTTGATTGATGTATCATGCACTAAATTGCCAAATGATTGCGACATACGTATTATCTCAAAACCCACTCGACATAAGTTTGTTTCAGTTTTTGCTGGTGTTTCCTCATTTTCTTTTGCTTTCCCCCTTTTATTTCCTTCTTTTGTATATAGCGACGTTCCATATTTTGCAGAAGTCAGCGGATAAACTTCTATACCTAGAATAAATATATGAAATAGCTCAAAGTCACTTGTTAAAATGTTCTTTTTATTTTATATGGAGCGAGTTGTTTATTTTAGAGCATTTTTACGCAATATACTCCACTTATGATGTCCATTCTTACGCAATACTATTGATTGCGGAGATGAGTTTGATGATTTGCGATTTCTAAGGTGAAGACAAAACATCAAAAGAATAAGATATTCATTGTAGAGCACAAACAATTTTTGCTAACGGAAGTGTTTGAAGAACGCCACTTACATGGTCCACTATCCAATAATCAAGTGAAGCATTTGATCAGTGGTTGAGTGTTACTTGAATTTGCATCTGGTTGGGGTTAGGGGTGCCAAAAGCAAATAGAAATTGAATAGAAATTTTGTGCATTTTCGATTCAGTTTGGTTTTCAATTTAGATAATGAAAAAAATAATCAATTTTTTTCCGGTTCAGGTTATTTCGGTTTGATTTGATTAACTGAGCCAAACCGAAATTCTCAACAAAAATTGAACACCCAACTTAAAATTTCTCTTCTTTCTCACCTCTTATTCAGCTCCGTTCCAATACACAAAGCGAAAAAAGGAAAACCGAAAAACTAAATTGAACCAAAGCGTTGACACACCTAGTTGGGTCGGCCAACTGGGAAGTGTGTTCCAAACATACCTAAAATATATAATATTTTTCCTTCTGAAAAACTGAATTCTAATTGATAGATGATATATTTCTGCATCCTCTCCTATCTTTGACAGTTTGCTTGGAGGCCCCTTCAAACAGGAATTAAAGCTGTCGATTTTTTTAGGCATTTAATTTTTTGAATCAAGATTTCATTTCAGGTAGAGGGTACGGTCAAGTTCTGCTACTTGAGTCTTGGTTTTTAACTTGTGCTACAATTTAGTCCATTATGTACGTGAAAGCTTCTTAATTTATCTAGATATGGAACACCACCAGTTTTCATCAAAGTTTTGATGCACCTGACAATACAAATTATATTTATGTGTAAGCGAATTCCACAAAGATGAGATTTTAATCAAGCTGTGCTTATAACTCCGCTAGATAGAAAGGTCCAATAAAGCAGGAGGAAAGGCTTTATTTAGTTGGTAGCCCTGATCATTTTCTGATAATAACATATTATTTCTTGAGAGAAACTAATATCTTATGCAGATAACATGTCAGGCTAATCAAATATCTTATTCATATCATGGATCAGGTTCGCTATGAGCTAAAGACTGGTGGATAGCCTCATGTGAAATTGTTTGCATTTGGTGACGTAGAAAAATGGAACTCATGCGATGTGAATAATCTGCACACAATTCCGTTCCTTAATCGCTACATGGATCGCACATGATTCAAGATATATTTTTAAATGAGATTGTTTCCTCTTATATATAGATCCTTTGTTGTATTTCAATCTAATCAAATCCATCTAATACTTATATGTTGGACTTTCGTAGGTATCTTTTGAGGAATTTGGAACATCTTCTATTTATTTTCTGATATATAGTATACATTGACAAAGAGATCAAACACGACAGACAATAGTTGATAAGCATCACTACTTATCTGACTGCATAATATTAAGCATGTATTCTTTTTCTGCCTTGGATTTTATATTTCAGGAATCGCGCTTTCATTGGACTTATAGGTGTTCCAGAGTTTCCATTGAGAATTGATGATTTCTTTTTGTTTTGTCGATCAAACTCTCGAACAGAGAAGTGCATCGAAGAATGATTTTTGCTTGGGACACAAAGTTATTGATATCTAAATTTTGATAACTCATTTAGGCATTTTATTATATAAGAAAATTAGGGATCGGACTTGAGCCCTAAACAAAAATTTTATGGTCTTGCACTTCTACATTTAGAAATCCAGGGGCGCCTTGACATAAAACATCGACTTATGGCGAGACTGCGAACTTTCAAAGCTTAAGCCCATTCTGCAAACAATTGTCCATGCTCGTGGACGAGGTCGCCCTCGTGATCGATTGTTTAATCAAAGTCTCTCATCATGAATGAGGTAAATTGCGATGGATGACCAAAAAGCGTAAAAGATGTATAAGCTGCAGATCTTCGAGCTCGGCCATACCGTCAATCGACATTGTCATCTTCAAGAGCAAAAGAAAAGAGAGAGTCTGCTGGAGGAGCTCAGCAAATAAACAAGAAGAAGAACAAAGAAGAAATGAAACCAGTCGGTGAGGTGAATAATACAAGAAGAAAAGAAAAGAAAAAAGAAAGAAGGAAACAAGCACGGGCCACCCACAGGACATGGCAGAAACCGAGGGATAAGAAGATCAGAAGACGTGGGCGTGGCGTGAGGAAGGGAGAAAATCAGAGGATAAAGAGGATTTGGTCTGGCAGGGCATGGGGGTGGAAGATATTCACACGCGACCATCCCAGACCCATCGCTACCAGACCGTGACCTCCGCTGTTTTCCGGTGATTCCAGCGTCCATGACTAGTTCCCGGTGACGTCCTCAGCAAGTCCCGGCGTCTCGGCAACTCCTCCATCGAGCCCAGACCTGCAGCTGTCCCAGAACCGCACCCAGTGGCTATACCTGAGCGCCCTACCTGCATTTCCGGCGAAGACCCAGCAGCTTTCGTGTCATCGGCAAGTCCCTGGTGTCCACTAGCCACCGCCGGGACTCCTCGAAGCCCTCATCACCTTCGTCCCCAGTTTTCCCGAAGCTCGCGTTTGATTGTTCTGTTCTCCCCTGCCTCTCGGCCAGAAGGACCGAAGAGCTTGATTCTTGCCTGAGCTTCGTCCGTCAGAACTAGCTTCATTGGTGGACGGCACCAGGTGCTCCAACTGACGATTCGAGCGCCCATCTCAGGTCCGGGTCATGGATAAACCGCAGCAGCTGCAGGTTTGTATCGAGACCTATGAACATGGTTTGAAGTAACTGGTTTGGACAATCTAATGCGCACCGACCGTTCGACCAAATGCATAAATCAAGTTTCAATCTTGAATGGTTGATTCGAGCATGATTAGGGTGATTTTTGTGTTCTGAGCTCGTCCATGTGCATGTAGGTCAATCATAGGTCAGTTTGATGCATTTAAATTATTTTTCAATTTTTAATAGTGTAATACAAAATAAATTTAAAAAACAAAAAAATCTGAAAATTTTCCCCCAAAAAAGAAAGAAATGTAAGATAGCATTAAATTAGGGCAAAAAAATGAAATTTGCGGGATTTGCCTAATTCTGTAAAGTGTGCTATTTTCAAGCGTTTTATGGAGATAATCAGTTATGTAAATAATCTATTTTGCTTAAATTAGAATTATTTAGTGTAATTTCATACATGTTTATATTCTCATTTCACTCACGAGGGTCTTGTCCCAAGGCATAATAACAATGCCATGAAATTCTTTTTGCCTAACTTGTATCAGGTTTTCATTTCCTCACCTTTATTTAGAGTTTTAATTACGTGGATGTTTAAATAATCACTTCGCACTTCAATAACTTGCTTGTTAATCTGCTTTTCTAGAATGGTTAGGACTAGCCTATGACCATAATGAACCCTTAAAAAACATATCTATGATCACCTAGCGAATTCGATACCTTATGACATAATCTGTAATCAAGAATGTATGACCATTTAGATAAATAACCTTCCAAGTTAGTGATATCATAGGTGCACTTATAGATATTAGCATAATCAAGTCCCCGAACTAGAATCTTTAGTTGTGTGGGAAACGAGATAAATCTTCCGTGTCTCATTTGGTTTTCAACCCACTTCAACTGGCTAATGGTGTGTCCTTAACATGGCATTAAAAGGCTATGTTTGAGACCTCATCTGGATCTTGGGATCCCTAAGTTGTAAAGTGACTAGAGGGTAGAGTCGGGCTCAAGACTTGATAAAAATGTTGGTCAACAAGGGAGTGTGAGACGTGTGAGCATCGGCACGTTAAAATAAGGAGTATATCCCAGCAAGCTGTCTAAAACTTAGGCTAAAAAGAACTTAAAATGAAAATCCAACTTTGTACGAGATATGGGTTTGGAAGAGCCTATGCTTAATTGATAGCCCATTTAGTTCGTCTTTGGGTATTATCTCTAAACCTAATTCTTTGCCCGTTGTCGGTGACAAAAGAGGAAGGTTGAGACGAAAGTAGGATAGAACTAGTAAAAAGTTGGGCCTTTCTAGTCTTTTGCTATATATTTCCACTCCCTCGGCCATTTAGATAGCCCTATTCCCCAAAAAACTGCCACCCTTAGGTCATGTTCTAATTTTATCCTAAACTACTTTTTGTCCCATAAAAAACTTTAGACTTTGGGTCTTATCTCTATTCTACCCAGAACTTTTTTTTGTCTCATAAAGAACCACTAATTTTTACTTGAGTCCCAAATCTACCCCCGCTAACCATCCATCCAAAATATTTTGTAATAGGGTAGATGGAAAACTCCCAAGCACGAGTTATTTGAGTGTCCCGAGTGTGAGCTCTCCAAACGCAAGCTTAGACCTCGAGAGATTGAAAATTGAGCACAAAATCAAAGATGCCCAAGTGAGATAGACTGAATACTCTCTTAAAAATAAGAGCAATTGTTAAAGGCTAACCCTAATTGGTCTTGTTTTTATCCAAATTTCAAATCCAAGAAGACATCATTTGGATTGACATGAAAATCCATATGCAAAAAACTGTCTTCTTGGATTAGAGATTTGAGAAAACTAGAGCAATAATAAGGAAATACCACATATGATCACTAAGGACAATTTTAGACGTTGCCTGAACAGGTATTGATATGAGACTTAAGTAAAAGTTAGTGATTTTTAATGAGATAAACAAAATTTAGGATAGAATTTGGATTGGACATAAAGTTGGGGTTTTCCATAAAACAAACAAGAGTTTATAATAGAATTGGGACTGAGCTAAAGTTGAGGTTATTTTGAGAATAAAGCTAATTTCTATAGCCACATCAGGTTTTTTACATGGACCAATAGCTTTTGGTTTTATGGTCTTCGTCGTCAAAACTACCAACTTTCTGTTTCAACCATTTTATCTTCACATATCAATATTGCACCTATAATAAGATTGTTTTCATTTTCCCTATATTTAAGCTATAATTAGACGTTATACTTGATTTATGCTTGATAATGAGTGATGTGGCAATAACTGATTTCATTGTGCTTGGGTGCGAACATCCAATATTTTTTTTTTTTTTTTTGTCGAAATCTTTAGTTGTTGACTACTTATAGATCACATAATACTCCTACTCCCAAATAAAATTATTTTCTTAAGTATTATATTTATACGAAAATCGAGTGGCCACCAGCCATATCATTCACAGCCGTTTTTTAATTTGCAATTATCATCTACATTGTCAAGAAGCGATAGAAAGAATATACTAATGCAGCATGAAATACAAAAAAACCTACTCCATTTGTGGTATCTAGGGAAATCGCAGGTGAATTCCCTAGTTGCCAAAGATTCGGCATATAACTTTAAAAAATTATTCTGAGATAATCAGAAGAACCGCAAAAGTTATTTTGTCAATTTTTTTTTTTTAACAATGGGATTGTGTATAATTACCTTTTGGGGTTTAAACAACCCAATTACTATTTGTCAATCTCACTTTTTTTCCAAAAAAGTCCCTTAAAGTCTTCATACATCAAGCTAGCTTAAGTTCTCAATATTTCTAGCATTGCCTAACATTTCATGATTAATAAAAAATAATTAGTGAATGCGTGGCATCTGCAAAGTCCCGTTGTTTCCTATTCTGAAAGTTGTTTTAATTTTCTTTCCTTTAATTAAGCTGCACATTAAATATTATTCTTGACCGTATTAGATCTTATATGGATTTTAATATCCAAAAGTAAGGAAGAAAATTAAAAGATAAATATCCGATATCCTTAAAAGGTAATATCCAGTATCCTTCATCCTTCGTCCTTAAACAGCTTAATGATGTTGATATTGGAGAAACGATATGCCTCAATCATGAGTTCGACAGCTAAGCTTGTGCTTGTCATTTCTTTATACCTGACTAGTTATGCAGGAAATATTTGGGGGAAGACACATGTTGAGATCATTAACAATATGCCGGGTAGAACTACTTTAACAGTTCATTGCAAATCCAAGGATGACGATCTCGGAATCCAGCATATAACGACTAGTTGGGGATTCTCATTTCAACCTAGTATCTCTGGATGGACTTTGTTCTTTTGCAGTTTTGCATGGCCAGGTCAGTTTCAAAGGTTCGATAAATACGTGCAAGGCAGGGACCAGAATTTTTGCACCCAGTGTAAGTGGAAGATCTCGCCAAATGGTCCTTGTATGCTTAATTGGTCTACCGGACAGTTTGATATTTGTTATCCTTGAAATCCTCCTTCATCGTTGGGGGGTAAAACCTCTTAGTTTAATGTATGTGGAGGAAGAAGATGCGGTGAACTCATAACTCATACATCACAAGTTAGATGGAATGAGAATCATCTTTATTTAAATAAATATACACACAAATTTGTGTGCTCTCTTCTAATATATTCACCATTTTGATTTTGATTTCCATCTCTTTCTTGATAATGTTGTCTCTTCATTTTGTGTCATTCTATTTGTACTTATTACTGGACCATGTTTGCTATCGCTATCAAATTGTTTCAATGTAAATCATTTTAAATTAAAAAAGCTTAAAAAGTGTGAAGCCATATTGGTTTCGAATGTTAATGCTAGCGTCGTATCAAGAATCAACATTCTTGAGCTCAATTGGAAACATTTTTTAGTTGATGATGCTTTGGGCGTTAATCTAGGAGTGATCCTAAAAGCGATTTGGCAATTCGCAATGGCCAGTTCGGGTGTAGGCCATGGGCCATGTAAGAGGAAAATTTGCATTTTCAACTTTGACTTCTAATAATGCTCCTCCTCAACCGAAGAAAGTGAAGATTGTAGGCTATACTGTCGGAATTGGAAACGATGCCATGCTTCTAAAGGAGAAGGGTATGGAACATTCATTATTGGACGTAGAGTAGAAGGGATGTAGCTCTTGGCTCAAAAGGTGCAATTGTCGCTTGTTACAGATTAGTTTGTTTTCTTTTTTTC
The DNA here is from genome assembly GCA_017140595.1 of Eucalyptus curtisii. Lineage (NCBI taxonomy): Eukaryota > Viridiplantae > Streptophyta > Magnoliopsida > Myrtales > Myrtaceae > Eucalyptus > Eucalyptus curtisii. Next base: position 14,721,112 of record CM029497.1, read on the forward strand.
ATAATGTAATTGTATTTGAGATCATTCAACTAAGATATTCTATATTGCAAACTTCTTCGGATATCTTGATGTGAACCGATGCATATCATCTTTTATGGAATGAGAATCATCTTTGTTAAATAATCACATGCATGTGTAAATTCCGTTTCCTATGTACTCATGATTTTACATTTGTTTGGCATCTCTTTGTTTTGTGTCATTCTACTTGTACTTATTACTTGTATTGTTCCTTATCACTATCACAATATTTCTATGTTAATCTTTCTTAATAAAAACAAGTTAATAAGTTTCAAACCATGTCATTTTGAATTCTGTAATGCTGGTATCGTATCACGAATCAACACCCTTGAGTTTATAAGAACGTAAACTAATAATCATGTTGACAAATCTGGAAAAAAAACAGATCATGAGAAACATTTTTGAGTGGACGATATTTTGGGCCAATGATCTTATAGTGATCCCAAAAGCAATCTAGTAAAGAGAGATTTGCAATGGCCAATTCAGAGGTAGGGCATGTGAGAATATAATCACATTCTTAGCCTTGACTTCATCAAAAAAAGGAAAATTTCTAATTAAGGGCATGAAATGGAGTCATTTTTTTAAAAAAAAAGAGCCTAAAGGGTCTGAAGTAGCCAAATTAATTTCAAATAAGGGCCTAGGGTCACCGGAGGACCATTTCCAACGACTTGATGGGGGCAATTTGGTCAAAATATGCGATTGGATAAAAAATTGAGGAAATCTCCAAATGATTTTCTATTTTTCACGTTTTCTTCCCTCCTCTCCCCGTTGCTCTTGCCTGATCCTTGGCCATGCTGCTCCCGATCTTCCCCGCTTACCTGATCCTCGGCCGCACAGCTTACGGTCTTCGCCGCTCGCCCAATCCTCTTCACTGCTCGCCCAATCCTCGCGAGCTACAGTTTGTCGTTCACCGTTCACCATCGGCTCTTTTTTCCCAGATTCATTGTCCATAATCTTTAAGTCGTCCACAAGCTTCACGTCCGTCGTCTCGTCGGCAAGCTTCACTCACTTTCAATTGAGGTCAGTGTCGTTCATATTGGTGCAGTCGGTTTAAGGGAATGCTATTTTAGCTTGTTGAAACGACATGTGGCCTAGGCATGTTCACCTGTCACGCCCCGATCCTCCAAGCGCGTGCCCATCCTTCGGTGGTCGATTAAATAGCGACGTCCCAGGACGCGTCGCCGACCCATTCATTTTAATGCGCATGCGGAAGCGAATGAATATACCTTAAGGTTCACAAGCGGCTGAATATTTATTCCATAAGGGCTTATTCGATCCAATCGTACCACGTAATCATAAATCCCCAGACAATAGAAAGATGGGATAGAAAAGCAAGGCCAAATTTTTCGAAAACCAAACCACACCTTTATACATATCACATCAAGTCATATACAATACTAGCCGATATATATATATATATATATATATATATATATATATATATATATATATATATAATATAAGATCTCGCAAAAAAAGGGGGTAGAGGGTCGTAGATTCTCTAAGCGTTCGAGTCCTCTACTGAATACTCCGGGGACTCTAGATCCGAAAGACTCGGGTCCACCACTGAACCACCAGGAGGATGTGCCGTGCCTTTTCCAAAAGCAACCTCCAGCACCGACATAAGGACCTCATACTCCGATATGGGACCCTCTCTCTGTCCATTCTGCTCACGACGATACTATGATCTATATTGATGGGCTACCTTATGGGGTAGACCCGCATCAACCCAGACCACGGACCTCACGAGTTCATAGACCCATCCCCTCGGGTTCCCATGAAGCGGAATATAACACCTCTGCTCGGTGACCTTCTTCGGTTGGCCAAAATGCTCGGGAGGAGCTACCATATAAGGATCTGAAAATGTTATCTCACAACGGGATGAGACGACGTCTCAGCAAGTTCACCCCCTAAACTCCAACTAGGAAGGAAATACGCCCCAAGGGCTGCCTAAGTTCAAACACAAGTCAGAGGACTTACTTTTGCCTCAGTTCCTTTTTGCAAGTCAGTACAATTTATAAATCATCCAATTAGTTCAATTCAGATCAACATCGATCAGTCGACTTACTCGACTCCATATCATCGATACCATCTCTCAGTCATTCCATTCAATACTATCTATAAAGTCCGATCACATCAAGGACTACTCACCCTAAGTTGAAGGTAGATAGTATAGCTCACTCTAAGCTGATAAATAGTGTACTGCTCACACTAAGCTAATATATCGAGGCCCTCGGGCTAATATAGTATACAGACAATACTCACCAGAAGCTGCTAAGGTATATTGCTCACGCTAAGCTGATATATCAAAGCCCTTAGGCTGATATAGTATAGCTATGATGCTCACTCTAAATTGATAAATAGTATACTGCTTACACTAAGCTGACATATCAAGGCCCATAGGCTGATATAGTATAATGTTCTCACCAACTGAAAATTTCACCATTTTTATCATTCTCGATAAAAATAATCATATGTGGGTACACGGTCGGCCTTAGCCAAAATACAATATTTTCCCCTTTTGAAAATCCCACTAATTTCAATAGTCCACAAACACATTTTTGGCGTTATAAATTGACGTATAATTAACTCCATAAGTGGAGATTAGTGAGTAAACTCACTGGATTTGCAAGCCAGTGAGTTCACTTCAACGGGGACGCGAAGATGAGCCACAAACTCCAAAGCGGGGGCACCAAGCGAGGCTGGGAATGGCTCGGAAATGGGCCCCGAAACTCCAAGACCCTTGCTGGGTTTCAACTCTGTGGCTGGGCTAAACAAGCTGGTCCAATGGCTGAAACGGCAAGGCTGATGGACCAAAGGCTAGGCGAACGAGCGGAGGGGGTTGGTGAAGCTTCACAGCGGCGGGACGGGCGACCAGGAGCTTCGACGGGTTGGACGGTGACCTGAGGCAGTTCGGGGATGGCGAGACAAAGGTGGAGGACGCACAGGGAGGAGGGACGACGCGCGACAGGCTCGCGGCTGGCGTGCGGCACGCAACGGCGAACGGCAGGCCTGGCGGTGGTCGGACGGGCATGCGACGGGCAAGGAAGGCTGCTGGTTCGGTTCTCTGGTTTTTCGAGGCTTCAAGCTTGTTGGAAATGGAGGGGTCGGCTGAATGGAGAAGAAGGGGGGACAACAAGTCAAGAGGGTCCCTCCAAGCTTCACTTCTATCATCCTCTTGTCTCCTTGAAGAGGCCCCACCATGGATGAGCCGGCTCCTTAGCCAAAAGCAGACCAACAAGCTTCCTTAGGAAGCTAATGAGATGGTCCAAAGGTTGAGGGCAAAGGGGCTACGAATTTTGGAGTGTCTCCCTCCAAATTGAACCAAATCCCCTTCAAATTAAGCAAATTTGACGGCCATAAATTCCACCATCGATTCCTCGATCAAATTGACATTTTTTTCTCGCCAATAGATCCAACTCGCATCCCAAAAATGCGATAAAAAATGGTCCCCTGAATTTTCCAAACAAAAACGGCCCTAATTTGACTTTTCGCCAAAAATCTCGGTTTGCGAAAAATCTTTGAAAGATGAGTCGACGTTCCTAAAATGACTCGTGACAAGACGGAACTTTCAATTTCGAAATCGGATTCAAATTCGCGGTTAATTTCAATCGGCGCGATTTTAGTGTGACCTAGCCTACCGGGTAGTTTTCAGAAATTTTTAGTGCAATTGACATGTGGTCGATTTTCTTCGAGCCACAATGTACCTCTTCGACACATTGGCGACTCTCGGTGGTCGTGAAAATCTCGAGGTTTCAAATACGGACACAAGGTACAAAAATGACAGAAAAATCAACCTAAAGGCGATCGATGAGAATTTTGCAATTTGGTGGAATCACCCACGTTTAGCCACACATCTCAGTCGAACCGACTTATCTCTGATCTCTAATCGATATTTACTGTGCCGTAATGATATCTGCAGATGAGCACGGTTGAGTAGTCGATTCCTTGTCAAATTCTCATGTCTATTGCGTTAAAATCCATTAATGACTTCCCAGATAGTCTAGTTATCTCAGGAGTGATCAGCTCATAGAATAGCATTATACGTGCGTCGATGAAATGCCCGATTTATCTAATTGAAAACAGAATTGAAATTTCAGGATGTCACATCACCAATGGCGCTAAGGCTCTAGTCCCAAGCCCGAATGTTTGTTCAAAGTACAGTCACAAAGCCTACTCCTCTTTCGCGAGCAATTCTTGTGAAAGACCCGAGTTCCGATCCTCTCTTCGATGCTCCTCGGTCTATTCATATCACGGCAATCCCAAAAGAAAGGAATTTCCATTCCTCCTAATGTCCTTCGAAAAATTGATCCAAGCTGGCGAGGGGGGTTTCTCATTCGGAGCAAATTTGGGATTGCCTCGCACCAGCGTTGCTCTAGCAAAAGCTTTTGTTCTGTCCTCTGACTTCAACGGCTGGCTTTTCTCGTTGTGATCTATGAAATGTTTGTTCATGCGGCAGAGGTGCTCATTGGTGAATTTAACAGTAAGATTAGTGACTTCTAATGTTTTGGAGCTGTGTGGACAAAAGCTTGAGTTGCGAATTTTGGACATTGCAGAAAATGAAGTGGAAATTCTTCATCTTTGTCAATTTTTTATGGCATCCTTAAGTTAGTAATTTGACTTTGTTATTGTTAGTAAGCTAGATATCAACTTCTCTGATTAATGCTTTTGTGGTAATCTACAGGAAGGGATGAATTCTTCAATGGGCTTCCAATATCTTCTGATGGAAAAGAGACTACTCTGTCTAATAAATTTTGCGGAGTCATTGGAAGACTTGCGGCTCAAGCTGTGGGCATGTCATGAAATATCACATCAATGTCGATTGTTTTTTAAGTGAAGGCAACGAGCAGGAAGTTGCTTTTGCAGAGGGAAGTGAGTAGCTGCAGAAGCTGGAGGAAGAGCTTTGAGGGAAGAAATTTTCAGCGGAGACACCATTGAATATCTAGACATCACAATTGGATGGTTGGACAATCTACTCAGGGTCTTCGAGGAAATTTTCAGTCTCAAAGGGTTGAAGGTGAGAGGTTTCCATTTCTATTTGTATGGATGAAGGAGTTCTCAGATTCTCTAGGAATCAAAGATTGTTGGCCAGCCCATAACAAGCTCATCCCCGAGTGCGTTGCTCTTCGTCAAGTGTTTCGCATGAAATTGTCATGGACTTGACCTATATATATATATATATATATATTATGAAGGGTGTTAAGACTCATGTGACTGTCAGCTTTCATCTCCATATTCCAAAATAAATGATATGTTGCACTTACTACTGATCTTTTGAACCAGTTTTCCCTTCAAGTACAAAATAGTTTGCTATCACAGATGATACGTTTCCATATGCAAAATAGTTTTCCCTTCAGTGCATGCTAGAGACAAAATTGATTTGAATTAAGTGACCAATGGAATATTTGCTGGTTCAGGACAGGAAACGATCGAACAGCTCAGAGTAAAATTTACAAAGTTGCCAGCACTTGTCTACTGGTTAGTTGTTCATCCTGGGCTATGTCATTAATATACAACATAGTGTATTGACCAATGAGTGTAGATTGGCATCCCATTGAGCTTTCAAAGAAGTGACGACAATCGCTTGAAACTTGGAATAACGCCACTAAAGCAAATTATGGAACTTCATTTAGTAATTAGCAGATCAAATATGATAAACTTGCCACATAGTTCTACTTGCTCTGAATAAGCAAGAAAACCAAAAGAAAACAAAAAATAACAACCACGCGAATATCGTAGAGTTAACAGACATCATGAACAGCAACAAAAGATTTTATTTGGGAAATTAGAACATGTACCACTCAACCATTCCATCAGCTTGCCATCTTGATAAATCAATATAAAGCATGTTGTGAATGCAGCACAAACATAATAAAGGAGAGAACTAGGGACAAGAATGACAAGCCTTCATGCAGAAAGTTAAGTCTGCACAAAAAATTTTCAAAAGAAACATGCTGAGCGAAGATGATTTCTCAATTTGTAAAATTGTGCTGCACAACTTATAAATAGTCCAATCTGTAGATGGAGGGCTCACAGAGTTTCATCTAACAAATAGATGCATTAACATTGTTAAATCCAATCCAAGTAGCTGCATTGAGGCCTCCAACAGACAATATGAACTGAATCTAGGATGCTGCACCTTTCCTGAGACCTTAAGATACGGAACTCACTTCACAAATGGAACCCCAAAAGATAGTTGGCTCATATTCCTCATAATCTTGCTCGAAGAATTGTCTCAGCGAAAACTCTTCATAAGGTGACCGTGCTGCAAATAAGTGCCAAACTTGTGTTGCGAAGGCAAACATCAATACGGGATTGCACGGTATTATTTGAGTCCTGATCGACCAAATGAAGAATGCTCAATATCCAGGATGACGGATGAAACAAAAGATTCCATTAGCTATAAGCTTGTGATGATCCTCATGATGAGTTTTGATCAAATGGGTGAATGCCCCCCATCACTTCTAATCGCCAACTTCCTAATGATTCCCCCAACTACAATCGTGGCAAAGCCCGGATTGCTGATCCACCAGCATTCTTCCAAAGCTGGAAAATTACTCCACCAGAGAAAACAACATTGCAACAAGATGATTCCAGCAAGAGGAGCAGGCTTTTTGACTGTGATTGGAACAGACATTTGGGTTTGGGAAGAGAGCCTCAGTGCCATTGGTGTGATGTTCCGCGACATGCCCATACCTAGGCGACGTGTTGTTTCAACAAGCTAAAATAGCTTTCCTTTTAACGGATTGCACCGATATGAACGACACTGACCTCGATTGAATATGAGTGAAGCTTGCAGACGAGACAACGGACTTGAAACTCGTGGACGACTTAAAGATTTTGTGGATGATGAATCTAGCAAAGAAGAGCCTACAGTGAACGGCGAACGGCGGACTGAAGCCCATGAGGAGTGGGTGAGGAGTGATGAGGATCAGGCGAGCGGTGAAGACCCAAGTGGCATGGCCCAGGATTAGGCGAGCGGCGAAGACTGAGAGTGGCGTGACCAAGGATGAGGTGAGAGCAATGGGGGAGAGGAAGGAAGAAAACATGAAAAAAGAAAATCATTTGGGGATTTTCTTCAATTTTTCATCCAATCGCAAATTTTGATTAAATTACCCTTGTTTAAATTGCCAGAAATGGCCCTCTGATGAGCCTAGGCCCTTATTTGAGACTGACTCGACCACTTTAGACCCTTTTATGAAACATAATCCACTTTAGGCCCTCTTTTGAGAAAATGACCCCACTTCGGATTCTTAATTGGAAATTTCCCTAAAAAATATTATTCAAATTTGAGCTCATAAAGTAAATAAGATTCAAGTAAGCTATCTAAAAGCTTTTTCTTATTTTGTACATAAATTTGATATGAAATTACTGATATGACAATTTAATCATTGTCAACCATCTTACAAAGCACGCCAAGGATCTAACATAGATAAAATTGCTCAAAATGATGTCGTTTTGAGTAGTTTTATGAATTTTCTGGTTTTTTCTTACTTTTTTTTCTCTCGTTTTACTTTACTCTTTTTTTTTTTCCTTCTTTTCTCTTTCTACTCTTCTGATTGACGAGGAGGATGTCATTAAGATGAAGTTTTACAACAATGATCTTAGGCAGTTAAGGAAGATGCACTGGAAACGAGAAACCGATATACATGACATAGTTTTTTTTCTTCTTATAGAGGTCCCAGCATTTGGTAGGCTCAGTCCATTTTCTAATTATTTAAAATTCCTTCCATAGATCTAGCTCCTTCGACAAGGAGGCGATTGTCTCTGTCATGGGACTTCCAGGTTCGGTAGATATACCAGGAACATATTGCGAATTCGAACCCTTTTCTCCCTTTATTTGTTGATAATCTTCCATGTCATGTGAGATTTTCATTTTCATTTCTGATTACCGTTTGTCCTCTTCTTTTCTGAAAGAGGAAGGGAAATCTTCAAGCCATCACCATGGCCGCACCGCGGTGGCTGTTGGCCAGGCTGAGCGACCATGGACGACAACCATCGACAATAATGTCCTATCTCTTATGATGAAGCAAGCTATTGAAGCAGGCACACTCTGTGGGGATCCGACTGAATAGAAATTGCCCCACTCTCTCCCACTTGCTATTTGCAGACGACTCGATATTTTTCCTAAACGGAACAATCCTGGAATGCCAAAATCTGGCGACTATCCTTCACCAATATTGTTACGCATCAGGTCAAGCTATAAATTTAAATAAATCTGGAATATTTTTCAGCAAAGGGTGTCCAGAACAACTACGGAGAAACATGGCGACGGAAGTTCCCGAAATTATGAAAACAGGGAAATATTTAGGAATCCCTTCGGACTGGGGTGCATCCAAGAAAGAGGCATTTGCTTGGATTCTTGCTAAAGTAAACATGAAGTTGGAGAGTTGGAAGGAAAATTTGCTATCCAAAGCCGGTAAGGAAATACTTCTTAAAGCAGTAGTGCAGGCTATACCCCAGTATGCGATGTCAATTTTTAAAATCCCCGTATCTATTCTCAAAGCTATTGAAAAGAGAATAGCGAGGTTTTGGTGGCGAAACAACAACAAAGAGGCTGGGTTACACTGGAGAAATTGGGAGACTCTCAAGCTCCGAAAAGAGGAGGGTGGGCTCGGCTTTAAGGATCTACTCACCTTCAACATCGCCATGCTAGGAAAACAAGCTTGGCGTCTCTCTCTAGACCCTGATAGTCTATGGAGCCAAATCATGAAAGGGTTATATTTTCCCAACTGCAATTTCTGGCAAGCAGGAAGAGGCTCGCACCCATCATGGGGTTGGCAGAGTTTACTTGCAGGAAGAGAAGCGATCAGCCCTCATGTTAAATGGGTAGTGGGGAATGGCCAGAAAATCTCTATTAGAGAGGATAAATGGCTGAACAGGGGACCAATTGCAGGACCAGCGAGAAGGAATGAACCTTGCAAAGTGGCGGAGTTGATAGATTTTGAAGCTGGTAAGTGGAAAGAAGATCTCTTGCGGTCAATATTTGATCTTCAGACGGTATCGGAAATACTTGCTATCCCTATCGGCCTCCCTACTTCAGAAGATAGAATGGTCTGGATAAACAATAAGTCTGGAAATTACACGGTGAAGAGTGGATACTTGATGCACAGAAAACGTAAACTGCCCTCAAATGATCACACGCCAACAACATCCCACCAATTTAACCCAGATCTTTGGAAACAAATCTGGAATGCAGCTATACAACCGAAAATAAAATTCTTCCTATGGAGTGCATGTCAGAATGCGTTACCTACATTGGATAACCTATACAAGAGGAAGGTCGTACCTGCCCCTGTGTGTCCAATATGCAACGTTGAACCGGAGACTATCGAGCATACACTCCTCCTCTGCCCATGGACAACACAGCTTTGGAACAACCCATCCCTGCAAGTTGAAGTGAACCGAGTGGGTTTAACCCGTTTTGATAAATGGCTATATAATGCTCACACAAGCTTAAGAAACTCACAATGCTTTGATCTGATTGCGACGACTCTATGGTGCATATGGAAGGATAGAAACCATTTTATATTCAGAAAGAGCCCCCTCAATTCTCACCACACCCTGTTTAGAGCCAGATCATTAATAGAAAGCTATGCCACATGGAACTCGAAACCAAGAAGGCAGAAGCATGGCGACAACTTACAGAGCAAATGGCAGCCCCCGAACCCTGGCGTACTCAAAATCAATATAGATGCATCGTTTGGACAAGCTTCCACAGCATACACAACAACAGACTCAAATAAGGAATACTCACTGCCAAGTATTGGACATCATTCGGTCTTACCTCGGACACCAGTCAGGCCTAGAACCCCCTCAACCACCACTCCCACAAGTCCTGGTTTAACCTGGGCAGCAGTTCAAGCTAGTTCAGAAGATATTCAAAGTCCACAAAGAAATATAGAAAATGTCAGTCACGCTTCAGGTATAAACAACGTCCCCCAAATCTCGAGCACCGGTGAGAATATGTTTCGAACTGAACCAAATCAGAAAACACACAGAGCACAAACCTGGGAATGTCGACCCCTGCACCCAACCAGCAGATTGGACCAAACAACCCTTATCAGACAGTGCTTGAAACATCCTCCATTATCATGCAAACAGACCATAGAAGACAGAGGATCACCGAATCTGATGAATGAATCTGATGTTGCCACACTTCAACTACCTATACGCCATGTGATTAATTGTGAGGTGGATTCGAACCAAGACGTTGGCGATGATTGCTTCGAGCAAACCAGCAGGGCCCTGAGTCTGGACAACTCCCTTGTCCACTTAGCAACTCATATGCAGATCACAGGGGAAAAAGAGTTCTGAAAGGAAAACAGAGTGATGACAGCAGCTGCCCTCACACGAACCCAGATCTGATAGAGAAAGAAAACAGTGGAATCTCCAACAAAAGGCAACAAAATCCCCTCTCCGATGCTAGCCCCACCTGTAGCAGCCAAGTTGCAATTGTCCCGTCTCTGTCCAAAGTGGTGGACAATGAACGAAGATGCAGAACATATTTGGGAAAAGCGGAGGCAGACGGTGGTACCCGCAACATACGTGGGTCGGAAGAGAGGTTCGAGAGTGAAGACTGCAGTATTTTTAAAGCCAGCTTCGAGAAAGAGATGGAACAGCGCAGATCTGAGAATGCAGCAGGATGTGAGTGCTCCACGAATCCAGATCTGGTTATTGAAGACGAAGGCCGCGCTTCAGACTCCCAGCTGTGGCGTGTATATGCAGGGACGCTCTTGGAAGGGTCATTGATGGGATTCCTAAATCTATAGAGGCAAAATCAGCTGAAATAGCATAGGCTCAAGCGCTGGTCGAAACCCTAGACTTTATCTCCTCAAAGATTGCCCCGAATAGACCAGAAAGAGAGATAATTATTCACTCTGACTGTAGTACGCTGGTGGATGCGGTTCTCTCTGCAGAAACCCTAAGTTGGGAGGTTCAGCCTTTAGTGGATAGGGCAAAGCGTAAACTGGAAGACTGCTCAGGTATTTTCTTAGCCCATTGCAATCGAGATACGAACAAAGTGACTGACTGGCTAGCCAAAGCCCAACGAATGAGTTGCCTTAATAGAAATTGGGTTAATAGTCCCCCGTCTGCTCTTTTGGATTTATTATGTGCTGATGCTAGAGAAGTTTGTACTAAAAACTTTTCTTACTAATGCATTTCAGTATGTTTGTTCAAAAAAAAAAAACTTCTAGACAGTTTTGTAACGATTGTGGGAAATTGAAAAACAATCGAACAGACATAAATTAAATTTGGTCTCACTTATTTTAAAATCCACTACTCCATATAAGTTTATTTCATTTTCCACTCGTGTTTTCTCATTTACTTTTGTTTTTCCCCTTTTCTTTCCTTCTTTCGTACAGAGGAAGTTCCATATTTTGCAGAAGTCTACGGGAATTCTAAGATTAGGTATATCATTAAAAAGAAAGCTAAAAGGATGCAAACTAGTTACAATTGGTATACCAATTATAAATTACACCTCTAAGTGTTCACAAAGAGTCATTCGAACACTTTATCTCTCACATAAACAAATGCCTTCCCTTTAAGTATAATCCGTAGATCAATCTTGCTAACTTTTAAGATCAACACTCAATTGACCGCAACGCAAGAATGCTCGATATGCTTTCAGTTTCTCTTGTTTCAAGCACTCGATGACAAGCAACATTGTTCTCATACTTTGTCCTTATAGGCATCCAAAAAGCAAATGTTACACTTGAATCCATCGCCCATTATGTTCATCCGTGTTCATATAAAAAAATCTCGTGGAATAAGACCAAACCTTGGTAGAATTTGCCAACCAACTTTTGGTTTGGCCAAATCTTTTGTCACACAACAAATCGGATGACTATTGTTAAGTTATTAAAAGCAATAACTATGAAAACCTTAAATTGAATACGAGCTTTTGAGAAGACACTTCTTGATTTTTGATGTCCCATTAGTTATCTGATGATTCTTTAGTTCAGCGGCTGCAATAGAATAACGTCACTCCTAGGAAACAAATAGAAAAGATGAGACTGTGTCGCAGTATGCTGGAATTGTATCATGAATGAAAGTTATGACTCGATTATTATTTTGCAATTTATCCTGTTAAAATGAGTTTCCTTCATGACAACCAAGGTGAACTAATCAAGTAAGGTCATTGAGGTGGTTGCGGATAAGTTTAAGATAAACATAAGTTTGTTGATTGAAAAATCAATTGGGATTAGTGATTGAGTTGTAGTAGTAAGTCACTCATTAGATGTTGACTTTGGCGATGAGCATCTCATTCAATGGCATGGGGGTATCAATAAAACGGCTCTTGCCCAAGGTCGTCTTCATCAAATTTCTACTCAATTTGGGAAGTGTTGCTGCCTCCTTGATAATGTTTGAGAAAAGTCGTTAACAATTGATAATGTTCCATTAGCATGCTTCTCCAGTAATTTTGATGTGAAACTAATTGATGGGTCCGCGCATAAAGCACGGGTGTCTTCAGCTCTACAAGCTGAAACCCTAACTTGTCTTCAAACCCTCCTGTATTTCTCCAAACGAACCGATCTGATCAACGAGCTTGAGTCAGGCTACTTAAGTTGGATAGCCTCTCTCGTGGAAGAAGTGATCTGCCCGTGGGAAGTCTCAGCACCTGTCACATAAGGCAAGTCTCTCTTGGCCTTTTTTTCCAAACATGAAGATGGTCCATTGTCCCAAAGGAATAGATAGGCTTGCGAATTGGGCCGCAAAGGCCCGTAGATGTAATTATCTCCCACCTAACTGGATTTCCAAGCCCCCACTTGCACTGGGGGAGCTCACCTGCTTTGATGCCCTTTTTTCATGTAATTGGACCCGTTCTTTATGAATGAAAAGCTTGTCTATGACAACAAAAGAAAAAAAAGAAGATGAATTGCCAAAAAGGTCTATTAAATTCGCATCAATTAATGTCACATTCGGGGTTGCCATGTAAGTATGTATGAACGTGTTAATCCGTGTTAAAAATTGCCAGTTCTCTGTCACCAATGACCAAAACGAGAGTATGGATTATACATTCAAACATAGGTAGCACATATCTCAAGGGTAATTTAAATTACAGGTTAGTTTTACTTTTCGTTGGGAAACTTATTTGTTTTGGTTTTAATCCTTGTTTTGGAACCACTCAGCAGTGACAAGGTTGAGATAATTGGCGGCCCATTAAGATCAAACAGGGGATCACTGTGAAGCCCAGAATGCCAGCATCTTCAGCACCGACGAGTTTGAGACAAAGCTAAAACCGAGTAGTGGCGAAACAGAGCCTTAGAGTCGCTCATCCCTCTTTCCAGTTTTATCAGTATTCGTGAAAAAGCGACCCGAACTTTCATACTTGCACTTTTAGATGCCAACATGAGCATTTGCAATTTGTAACTTGATGTTCATAAGGTGAGAAGCAGATATAAACATTGGCTCAAATTGTCTCAATTTAAATTGTTTCTTAATTTCGATTTTTTGCTTCTCAAAGATTAAAGGAAAACTGGATGTCATGATTAAAACACAAGGAAAATCAAACTGGACCAAAACATAAAAGTTTCCTTAAAAAAGAAAATACAAAACTCCAGAGATTAATTAATTGAGTACTGTCGAGGAAAAAGTCATTGCCCAGGCAGAGCAATCAGCGTAATTTGGGGCTTTTTGTCAGCGGACTTCACGGTTCTTTGTCGGCCACATAGCAATGGGGTCGTTCTCATCGTCGACTACAGCACTTTGCTTTTCGGTCTCCCAAGGAGTAGTACAATAATTTCGACTTTTATAAAAGAAAGAGAGCCATTCTTCCTCTTTACTCGCATGGAGTCGGGAGAGAGAGAGAGAGAGAGAGAGAGAGAGCGCCATGGATAGACCAAGAAAAGAAGCTATGGCTAGCTCAGACACAGGGTTACCAGGAAGATAGAGTAGCAGGTGTTACTGAACTTTAGAGGACCCGCTCTTATCCGCCAATAGCATTTGACGTTATGGTCTTCGACGTGATATATAATGACTTTCTGCTTTTAACTATTTTCTCATGGACCCGCGATGGCATTCGATTGGTTGCCTATTACTACTCGGTTAATGAATGGCAGAGAGAGGCCCAAGCACAACGTTACTGATGGCATCTCCTGCAGTAGTTACATTAGCAACTTCATTGAGTTTTTAGTTTCATCTCAGCGTCAAGAGCTAAATTCATACATTTTTCTGGACAACGCGAGACAATCCAACTTTCACTTGGACTAATTAATCCATGCGGACATGTGTAAAAGCTTTGTTCGCACGTATCGGGATAGTCTCCACCACACGATGAAGAACGTGGCCTTACAGATTGGTCTTGGCATGGGAATACTGTAATTTTAAAACATTTTTTTTTCACACCCAAAGCAATATAAAAACCAAACATTTGATTACTTAACTAATCATTGTTCGAGGATTGAAATTTGCATTGTTCTATAAATTCATTGAAAAAATCCGACGAAATTTATCTTTAGCAATTTACTTTATTCTAGAAACAAGACGGAAGACAATCATGCATACAATCACATCACTAGATTTTAGAAACAGCATCTTTAGCAATGCTAAAGCCTCTGTTTCCCAGATTGAGCAGTCTAACCAAACCTTTGAGCTTTGACGCCACATTATGGGTTGGACTTGGATATAGACATATATAATCCTAGGGAGAAAATTTCTTTACATCTTCCTTTTTTTTTTTTTGTTGCATTTATGTCATCTTATGAATAAGGTTGCTAAGCTCATGCTAAGTGTGAACTGAAGTAAATAAATTAAACAGAGCTAAAAACTCCCAGTAAAATATTGCTTATTTTTCTCAGTAACTAGGAGAAACTCGCAAGTCCATCATTTTCTTGCAAGATAAGTTTAATTTATCCTTTGATTTAAGAGAATCTTGATCCTCACGATGACCATTTTGTGAGGAGTGATTTCATCCGATAATTACCTTTTTAGTCCTCGCTACATTGTTCAAAATGAAGCGAAATTGAAAATGGTGACTCTGACTCATTTCTTCCTCGAATTCACATCATTTATTCAGCGATTTTGAACTAGTGAAAGTGCTGCTAATTTTTTCCTCCTGACCTTCTCTAATAGACATTGCATTTTGGTCAGATGCATGCATTCGATCAAGTAATGCACACTTCCTCCACGTCATTAGGGTTTTACCACTTCAACATGATCTTGACCTTCATACGAAAATTGACTTGCTTTTCTTCTTTTTCACCACCTCTAACTCGTCTAGCGCTTGTCAAGTTTTCCTTTCAATGATTATCCGGTGAAGCATTTTTCTTGCACAGAGAGATAATATAGCGTTCATGCACGGCACGTGGTAAATGACTTACTAACACATTATATCTTATCAAACATAACTGAAATGACGAGATTCTGATCACTCAAAAAATAATAATAATAATAATAATAATAATAATAATAATAATAATAATAATAATAACATTCCCTCACAATTCGAATTTCCTGTAATAATTGGCTAACCATATTGTTTTTCCAAACCAATTCCTCATTTTTCATTCATATTTATTTTATAATTCCCTTTAATTCGTTCATAGTTACCAAAGTACTACAAGTATTAAAAAGTCAGATTTTGTCCGCACTATTTTTCATCGCAGAGATGTAAATTAACATGTTGACACAACTAGTTGATTTTTTACGCTCTATTTCGTTCCCTTTAAATAATCTCTTTAAAAGTATTGACACCTAAATTTTGGCGACTCGTTTAGTCATTTATCGCATTAAAAAATCATGGATTAATTTTAACCCCTAAAAAAATTAATTAATTAATTGCATAGCATAGAGTTTTAGGAGCATTTTATTTATTTGCATTAGACCGGCGACGGATGGGTTCGACTTGATGGTTTAAAACTTTAATTTGATAAGTTGGGCTAAGCCCGCGAAGAGAACAAATTGGCTCAAGCCCGTATCCTCGAGGAGATTTTACGGACTCATCTTTGCGAGATTTCAAATTTGAAGAAATCCTATTGCAATTTTGAAAAATCGGTGGAGAATATTCATTTTTGCAAAGGAATATTACGTTCAAGAGGTTATAGACGATCTTCGTGCATATTGAAAAAGAGATGAAATATTCCACAAAGATTACGTTTTTTTGCCTATGAAAGGGGTTTTTAATTCATGCAAAAGAGATAAATATTTCACAAAGATTACGCTTTTTTGCCTATAAAAGGGGTTTTTAATTCACGCCGAAAGGGGGCCACAGAATCCACAGCACAAGTCAGAGGGTTCTCAATCGGCAGAGCACTCGCACAGGAGTCCATTGATAAAGTGGGATGCTTTCACTGACCGCACGAAGAACAAATTATTCACTCCGACTTGCAAAAAGATGTCGAAGCCAAGATGGTGAGGTTGGAAGTCCAACTTCAGGCGTGAGGGCAAAGAGTCAACCCATACTTGGACGTGTTCACCCGTTGCACTAGTACACACTTCACATATTCAACGTATAGGCCAGCTCGTTGCGGTTCCTTGCACTGGGTGACGTTTTCAGTTTATAGGAGATCGGCTCCTTGACACGTGGCCTGTCAAGCGTGCTGTCGTGATTGTGATTTTTGTCACTTAGGGTGCGTTTGGTAACATTTCGTTTAAAAATTGTTTAACAAAAATAGAAAAAAGTATTTTCGCTACGGGGAATAATTTTTAAACAAAAAACGCGTTTGGTAAATGTTTGTTCGAGAAATATAAAAAGAATAGAAACACGTTTGGTAAAGTTGTATAATTTTTTTATTTCTTTTAATTTTTTAATATTTTTATTTTATTTTTTCTATTTTCTTTCTTATTTTTCTTATTTTCTTATTTATTTTTCCTTTTTTTATTTTTTATTTTTTATTTTTCCTTTTTTATTTTTTCTTCTTTTGGCCGGTCGCCGGCCTCGGCCATGGTCGGCCGGCCGTCGAGGGCCGTCGAGGGCCGGCGACCTGCCGGAGGCGTCGCCGGCCCCGGCGAGGCTCGGCCCTCGCGCCGGGCCGGGGGAGCTCGATCTTGCCCCGGATCCGGCGAGGCCGAGCTCGCCCAGCCGGCCGGCGAGGCTCGGCCTCGCCGCCGGCCGGGCGAGCTCGATCTCGCCTAGATCCGGCGAGGCCAAGCTCGCCCGGCGGCCGGCGAGGCTCGGCGTCGCCGGGCTACCGCTAAGCGACGCCAACTGGCGGGCGGGGGCCCGGCGAGGCCGAGCCTCGCCCGGCCGCCGGGCGAGCTTGGCCTCGCCGGATCCGGGCGAGATCGAGCTCGCCCGGCCCGGCGAGGCCGAGCCTCGCCGTGGGCCGGTGACGCTCGGCCTCGCCGGGGCGCGCGACGCTCCGGCGAGGTCGCCGGCCCTCGACGGCCGGTCGCCGGCCATGGCCGAGGCCGGCGACCGGCCAAAAAAAAAAAAAAAAAAGAAGAAGAAGAAAAGAAGAAGAAAAAGAGAGAAGAAAATGGAAGAGAGAGAAAAAGTGTTCCTAAATTTTGTTCCGAAACAAGAAATAATTTTTTTTTTTTTTTTGTTTCTTGTTTCCGTTCCAGATGTGTTTCGGGAACAAAAAAATAATTTTGGAACAAAAACACAAACAAACGCGTTTATTCTTTTTTGTTCCAGGAACAAAAAAACAAAAATTTGTGTTCCCGGGAACGAAATAAATTTTACCATGCAGGGCCTTAACCATCGCGCCCTTGACGACGCCACTCCTTCCTATCTGCTGTTCTCATTTCGTTCCTCGTCGAGCCGCTGCATTCCCCCGACAACGCTCCCAACGCCTGTGGCCTTCCGAACCCTCGACGTCAAAACCGCTATTTCCACTCGTGCTCGAACCAAGTCGATTCTGCAAGCTTTCTATTCTTGCAAGTTCATTGGTTGTGAGCTCGCTGCCGCCGATCACCCGTTGAGCAGATTCCGTTCAGTTCAAATTTGGTAAATATTATTTGCGGAATTAGGTAATTATCTTATCTAAATTTGATTTGGATATTTTATTGCCTAATACATGCCTTTCGATATCTTATGTGCATATTTGAATGATCGGCATATTTCCAGTTAGGGTTTATTACCCAATCCGCAACCGCACGCGGGAATAAAATTGATATTTTGATCTTTAAGGCTTAAGATCAATTTATCGATTTTATTAGTGAAATAATCAAGTTGGATTATATATCGTTGCCAAATTCAAACGATGGAAAATATCTTTGATGGCCGTGAATGATTTGGTGCTTATCTTTTAAATGTTTTACTTATCCCAAAAATACCCAAAAAAAAAATCGTATTTGCATATCATGTAGATTAGAATTGATTTCTAGATAGAATTGCATGATAGAATAGTTAGATTTTTCTTTAAATACATGTTTAGATGGTATCTAGGTTAGATAATTTCTTTAAATCAAATTGCATGTTGTGATAAATTTCTAAATTAAGATAGGATTCGGATTAGTCTATTTCCTAGCTTAATATAGATAATATCTCACTTTAGTTAGATTTTTATTTTTAGCAATTTTTAATTTCGAATTTTAATTAAAATACAAAAATATCATGCGCATGTTATATAGTTTAGGTCATATTGCAATGTCATATAATTTCATGTTAGATTAGTAGCATGCATTGCATAAAGCATGATTCTCATCAAGTAAGTGAAAAAAAAAAGTAATTGCGTGTTAATTAAAAATCATATTTAGGACTGTTGATGTGAATTCTGATCTAACATTGCAGATTCTTTCGATGCCATGAGGTAAGTTTCGCAATTTATTTACACCTTTATCTGGTTGTTAAATTGGTGGTTTGCGCACCCACATGATCACCTCACTCACAATCTCTAGTTCGCAGAAGTAAAGTAAATCTCCCGAGTTCGCAGAAGTAAAGTAAATCTCCCGTTGCTTTACTTAGGTTTCTAATCGACCCACCAAAAAATAGATTAGTGGCGATTCATAATTGAAAAATCAATTGCATGTTAAGAACTTGAACCTAAGTCGTGAATTGGTATGGGCTTGGGAGAGCCCGCGCTAAGTTAGACTTAGTAATCCATTAGCTTAATTTTAGGTGGTACACCCAAAATTTAGCTCGCGACAAAAAGTAAGTGTCGGCACGGCCATATTGTACGTTGAGAACAACAGGTCAGTCTCAGTGAATGGCAAAGGCCTAGCAAAGTATCAGGCCTCTCCTTTAGGCGCACCCCAGACTCGCACAGACACACGGGGAGGGAGGAGAGATCTGTCTTTCTCATCGACCAATCGCAATTGAAATTATAGCCTGCGTCGTCAAACTAACGACTTCCTGTTTCGACACGAGATTATGAATAGCCGAAAGAACAGGAGATTATTTTCTGCAAAAAAAAAAGGTCATCATTAAATTCGAGTCAATTAATGTCACGTTGGGGCTTGCCATGTAAATGTGTATGAATGTGTTAATTCGTATCGGAAATTGCCAGTTCTCTGTTACTAATGACCAAAATAAGTTCAAAGGATATGGATTAATCGAGTAGCGTTGAGGAAAAAGCCTTTGCCCGTCCAGGGCAAGGCAATCAGCGTAATTTTGTGGGCTTTTTGTCAACTAACTTTACTTTCTATTGTCGGCCATATAGAAATTTCGTCGTTCTCATCGACTACGAGCAGTTTGCTTTTCGGTCTTCATCGACTACGAGCACTTTGCTTTTCGGTCTTCCAAGGAGTAGTACAATAATTTCAACTTTTAG